>CM035421.1:171158557-171166057 GCA_020310875.1 Ceratopteris richardii
TTCTTCTTTGGCAAAAGAAGCAGCTGTGAAGATAGCTTCCGGGAATCAAACTCATACCTGCGCGTAGAGAACAACTGCCTTATCGAAAGAGCCAATCGGCTCGCATGAATTTGAAACTAGAGGAGTTTACTTTGATCTTCTATTTTGTGCTGCAGAACTCGAAAATTGCAGGGATAAACGGTGATCGCTTGCGGAATCGAACCTGTGACCTTGACAGTTAGACTACAATGACTTATCCATTGTAGTAGAGGCTTTTGTTTGCTGATTACCCCAACCATATGCCTCTATATATAGCTCTCTCCAAGGGACTGCCTGCATGGGCAGGTGCATACTAACCATCCAAGTGTTAGCCATGTAACTACATGTGCGCCAAGTGTCCCAGTTAGCCAGAGTTAACTCCTGTGGATGCTTCTAGAAGGTTCTAGAGCTCTTTGGGCAAAACAATCTCCCCATGTATCCCATGGGTTTTGAACCCAAGACCTCCTCCTTCATAGCCTTGAGTCTTAACCACTAGGCTAAGTGGATTACTTGGTTACAAGAGAAAATGACCTACCAGTAAGTCTAGACTTGAGATCTTTGGCCAACCATACGGATAACCAAACGGAGTCGGATTTCAGATCTGTCTGAACCAGTCGGATCCTTAGATCATAGATTACTTTGTTTTTAAGTAAATAACCTGTTTGAATGAATGCATGTTCTTCAAGTTTTAGAACATGAGGCTCGAGGGTTGCCTACAATATGTATAGCTCTAAATTTTGAGGATGAAAATAGTTTCCAAGGGGGGAAGAATGTAATAAAGTAAGTCTATGATCTAAGGATCCGACTGGTTCAGACAGATCTGGAAATCGGACTCCATTTGGTCATCCGTATGTGTGGCCAAAGATCTCGAGTCTAGACTTACTGGTAGGTCATTTACTCTTGTAACCAAGTAATCCACTTAGCCTAGTGGTTAAGACTCAAGGCTGTGAAGGATGAGGTCTTGGGTTCAAACCCCATGGGGTACATGGGGAGAGTGTTTTGCCCAAAGAGCTCTAGAACCTTTTAGAAGCATCCGTTGGAGTTAACTCTGGCTAACTTGGATACTTGGTGCACATGTAGTTACATGGCTAACACTTGGATGGTTGGTATCCACCTACCCATGCAGGCAGTCCCTTGGAGAGAGCTATAGACAGAGGCATATGGTTGGGAGGAGAGTCATTCATTCAAGAGCATTTCCTGTGGCTACGATGTTACAATATGTATATGCATATGTATATGTAAATGTATATGTATATGTATATGTATATATATATGTATATGTATATGTATATGTATATGTATATGTATATGTATATGTATATGTATATGTATATGTATATGTATATGTATATGTATATGTATACGTATACGTATACGTATATGTATATGTACATGTACTATATGTATATGTATATGTATATGTATATGTATATTATTAGAGATGGAGGAGTAGTACTACACACAGCCATGGTGACGGAAGGCTTCGTTACCACATGCCACACAGAGGTTGAGAAAGAGAGATAGAGAGAGAGAGAAGCGATAAGATAGTGAGAGAGAATCTCTCATATGCACGAATATAAAAGTGGATTGTGCCTTGCATTTTCGATAGAGAAGTTAAGTTTTTATACAAACATGGATAATTTTTCAGCCAATAAAAAGGAGATAATAAGAGGATTGGATTATCCTCATAGATAGAGAGGGTTCATATGAGATGAAAGATCAAAGCTCATAGCCAACAATCCCCCCCTTGAGTTTGATTATAAAAATAGCTCTTTAGGAACTATCCTTTCCTCACAACTATGCTAGGGTGGTACAAATATATGTTTCCTTCCCATGTACAAAGAAGCTGGTACAATGTATATATCCTTCCTTCAAAAGACTCCTGGGTGGTACAAATCCTTCCCTATACATATAAGATGGTACAAAGGAGATGTTTAGAATACATCATCATAGATGGAATTGACTTGAGCTTCTTCTTCTTCATTTGTCTCCTCTGCTATGTTGATGTTGCTAGGCCTTTTGTTGAAAGCTCCCTTGTTGTTGTTGTTGTTGTTGACATTTTTGTTGATGTTGTTGATGTTGTTGTTGTTGATGTTGTTGTTGTGTAGACAACAATGTTTTGTAGCATGGTTGGGTTTACCACATATTTTGCAAGGGTTAACTTGAAAGCAATCCTTTGACAAATGGTTGATGATTACAATGAATGCATTTTGTAGCTCTTACAACCAAGGCGTTTGTTCCAAATTCATCATGGGTTTTGAGCTTGTTTTTATGTTATTGTAGAGAATTGGTGACATCTTCTAGTCGAGGGCCTTCCTTTTCTTTATGAACAGTTACAATTTGTCCAAACTTATCATCGAGAACTACTTTGAGTAGGACGACTACTTGATCCTCATTTTCAATAGGGCATTGCACATAAGCTAGTTGGGTACATATGCTTTTTAGCTTGTTTACAAGAGTAGGTATATCTTCTCCTCGAGACATGTTTAGAGAATAGAGTTTCATTTTAAGTGCTATTTTTGAGTTTCTAGAAATAGCTCCAAAATTTTGTTCTAAAGTAATCCATGCTTGATTTGTGGTGGTGCAATCATCCAAGAAATGTTCATAGTTATCATCAAGGGATGTGAGTAACATTCCAAGTGCTTGCTCATCCTTTTTAGTGAAATATGGTAGCCCTATTCTATGCTCAAGTGTTTTGTTTGTGGTTAATGGTTTTGTGATGGACCAAATTTGTTTAGTCATGATATGATCCTTTATCTTTGTTTGCCATGTGTGGAAACCTTGTCCATTAAATTTATCTAGAGGTTTTTTAGTCATCATGGAGAGGTCTTACCAAAGTGATTCACTTTGGCAGTGTCTAACTCCTTACAACAAAATTTTATGTGGCAAATTTATTAAGATTGGAAGGTCTTACCACTCAATGATGAGGGCAGTGTCTAATCCCATGAAAAACCGCAATTAAACATATGCACATAGCATGTTCAAGCTTATATTTTATGATCCTTTTGAAAAATTGTGTTTCTCTCTTTACATCTCTAATCCCTTATAGTCTCAACTTGACATAGATGACTTTTGGTAAAGAAAAGAGAAAATAGTTGTGTACGTTTATATCTATTTGAACTTATCAAATGTGTCATGACTTTTACATTAGTAGTACTAAATGGTCATTGATATGATCACCAAAGTATGAAACAATTCATCATTGCGTGGGATATCAACAAATAAAATGAAGATTGCTGCGTGCAAACTAAGAATTCATGATTGGAGATAGATCCGTTGATCAAGAAGGTGTTGCTTTAGACTATCTCCTTCGAAGTATTGTTATTCAATAACTCACAAGTTTGACCTTTTTCTCTCCTTTATGACATGAGAAGAGTGTAGCATGAAATAAAGCTCAACAATTGATGTAGCTGAAACAAATAATACTAAGAGCATTTGGCTACAACAAGAGTTTTGAGTAGCCCCTTATTTACAGGCGAGAGATTTCGTATAGATGGTGCCAATTTCTTACGCAGGTAGAGATCGATAAAGTAAGGCTCTCTCATATATACCTGTATGATAAAGGAAATCTTGAAGTTGATTCATGTCGTCTGTGGAAGCGAGGACTTGAACAAATGTGTTTTGTTAATAATAGCTTACAAACCATGAAGTGTTTTGGGTAGCACATATTGGAATTTGTTGCATAGTGATTGACAATACATGATGTGACACAGAGATAGAGGGTTGGAAGAATCACAACTCATGAGGAGGATAAAATGGACAGTACCTTCTTCTGCTGCATCGTGTTCTCTTGCATATGCAATGTCATATGATATTCATTGGGTGTGGATCACCTTTTTGAGAAGGATGCCACATGGCATCATATGGGTATTATTTACCATCGAAGGTAGAAGAGAGAGGAGTCACTCATTTAGAGAAGACTCACTATGTAGAGAGGGTAGTCGATCGGTGATCAGGTGGTACAGAAATATACATCTCCATGTGTCTTGGAGAGCTCAAGACGGCCTCACATAGCTCACGGCAGCTATGTGTGGTAGCAAAAGGAACCTAATATTGGTATCAGAGCCATTGAGTTTATGGTTAAAATTTTTTTGGGATTCCATTTCTTGGGGAAATGCTGTCGAAATTTTTCCCACCTCATGGCGCTATATACGCACTTGCCTTTAGGTAAGAATGTTATGGCATGGTAACATTCCTTTTCTGCAAACATCAGTAAGGTGTTATCATGCTTGTAAGCATCTATTTGACGGAGTTAGTACCATCATAGTAGTATACATAAGGCAACTTCAGTAGTAACACGATCCCTACACATAATCCTTATGGATTTAGACCATAGGATTGCTAAGGGGAAGGACTTGTACCTTCACCATTAGTAATGTGCACAAGCAATCCTATAGGTTATAGGAAGTTGCATACAGGCATGGGAGATACATTTATGATAATCTCCAAGTTAGTGAAGATTTAGTTATCTTCACGAGTCTCACATGATGATAAGGAGACTATGGGGTATTATCAGGAATACCCAAAGAGTGACTAGTTTCACTCATGCACATCACTTGACCAAGTAGTGGAGCATTTTTGCTACACTACTAAGGAAACCAATTAGATGGGATCATAGAGATGGGTTTCATGAGACAGCATCGACGGGTGCTTATGTGATTCAAGTGATGGTTAGGAAGGCCAGAGCTATGGCATTAGCTTTGTGATTTAGAGCATAGATCCCTTAGTTAAGAGTAGTTGGGGTACCCAATACATATCATGTATGTTGGGATCTATAGAGAGGTACTCAGATCTTGTCTTGGTACCTAGGAACAAGTTAGTTTGGAATAAGAAAGGGATATCCACTGTCACATATTGTCATGTGATAATTAGAACCAAACTAACTAGTTCGAGGACATGGGACTCATTTGAGTCCACATATATGAGTTGAGGATATGGGATTCATTAGAGTCCACTTATATATTCCATCACATATATGTGGAATATATATTCGGTTTAGTGTAGGTATGACAACGTGAATTGGAAGAAGTTTTCACTGGTATGGGACGGTGAAAATGACCTCCCTTTGAGCACTCTTCTTCTATGGCCAAGGAGAAAAGGACTCATCATTCATGGTGACATGTCTCACTAGATCAAAGGAGATCTCTTAGTAGACATCTCCTTAAGATTGGGAGTTATCCTCATAGTTTAGGGAAGATATATTCTTCTAGTACAAGATGTGATAGGTGATTTTATCACCTATCACATACTCATTTTGAGTTTTTCAGGAAGGATAATTCCATTACTTGATGGGATGGTATAGATCCATGCACAGAGGATGGTTGGCATAGATAGCTCTTTAGTATGGATACATGTTTGTTTATGGTATCATGTCATATCATTGCTGACCATTTTAGTAGAGGGTATTGACCCTTATAAGGAATTCATTTTCTCCACTCTTCATAATATACACATTCATAGGGATGTCTGTAATGATGGATTATGTATTAGTCATGGAAGAGAGGAGCTGATGAATTCATAACTTTCTCTTTTAAGGAAAGGAGAAAGTGGGAATTAGCTTAGAGATCTAGGAGAGCTCTCACTTTAGCTGAATGGTCTCACTTTAGCCCCTGTTCTTTGAGAGAGAAAGAAGGAAAGGAAAATATGATTTCTTCATAGGAGAAGAATAGAGCATATTTTCCTTTACACAGAAGAGGTGTTTAGAAAATATCTCTTAGTTTATAATTCAGAAGGAATTTAATTACTCTACTTTCCAGTATAAATTTCCTTCACATGGGAGTCTCTTTCTCCACTATTTTTGGAGGAAAATATGGAGAACTTATGTACATGTTCTCATTTATGAGTGGAGTAAATGGATTCAACGAAATCTCTTTCAAAGGGAAAGGGAAAGTGGAATAGGTTCTAGTGATAGATTTCTTTTTCTTAAAAGAGATTCCATAGAGAGAGAGAGTTTCACTTTCTCATTTTGGTTGTCTAGATAGAAGTCGCACTCTTCTATCAAAGACAAAAGGGAGATCACTTAATTACAATGGTTAGATTGAATCTCACTTGTAGACTTTAGAGAGAAGCAGTTATGCTATTTTCAGTGATGGTTTTTTACTAGATGAGATGATCTAGTTATTGACATTAGTGAGACTAGGAGTTGAGTATGACTCTTCTCTTTAGGGTTTCTAGGAGATCGGGAGATATCTAACCTATTGCGGTACCAAAATCTTAGTTGGTGTTACATCATGAGCATGATGTGTAAACATCAGTTAGGAGGATGGGTACTTAGGGATTATCTGAATCTCAAACGGGATGCTTTTGCATTCATATGGCAAACCAAAGGGAAGAGAATATTTTTTAGTTTGCACTAGTGCCAATAGATGCTCTTCCGATAGAACTTAGTCCAATGGTAAAGGATGACAAACCACATACTTCTTGGTTGGTGAAATGTAGAGATTGCATGTTACTACCAAGAAACTCTTATATATGACTTAGATGATGGATTTGCATAGTTCACAAGGTAGTTTATATTAAACTATTACTTGTGAGCACACTCAAGGTTAGGAAGACCTAGAGCGTTATGAGAGAAATCTATCATTTGTTCCTAGATGGGTTTGGAGTCATTTTTTATAGGACTTTGTCCTATATTTCAGAGGATTCTATGGTTTATTATCTCCATTATAATATGGTCAAGCTTATGAGCTTGGCACTTCACACTTGCTTCTTATACTATTACTCTATAGAGTATACATCACATGGACTTAGGTCATTTGAATGATGATATATGTCATGGGAGTGATAGTTTTGAAGTGGAGAGTACATGGGAGATAGTAGGCACCTTTTAGACAGTTTCCCACCTTTGAGATAATCTCTCATGAGTCTTCTTAAAGGGAAGGATATGGGGAAACAACACACATAGAGATGACCATGTACATAGAGTACATGGGGTTCAGGGGAGTTCGAGCACTTTCTTCTACCATTCTCGATGTTTCACCTACATTTTTGAGGAAGAAAATCTTTTCAAGAGGAAGGAAATGTCATATGATATTCATTGGGTGTGGATCACCTTTTGGAGAAGGATGCCACATGGCATGACATGGGTATTATTTACCAACTAAGCTAGAAGAGAGAGGAGTCACCCATTTAGAGAAGACTCACTATGTATAGAGGGTATTCGCTTGGCGGTCGGGTGGTATGGAAATATAATTCATCTCGGTGTGTCTTGGAGAGCTCAAGATGGCCTCGCGTAGCTCATGGCAGCTATGTGTGGCAGCGAAAGGAACCTAATACGCAAGGTCTTTAGAAACACATGCGATATGCTCCATTGCACTCGTAAGTGACATGAAACCCATAACCACATGTCAATAGTGGCACAGTAGAAGGGTGTTGATGATGGACCTTGAAACATTGTGTCTGTAGTGTCGACATCGCCAATTCTCCTTCTCCTCCTTATCAACAACATAATCATTGTAGAAATGAAACAGCAATGATGGGAAT
>CM035421.1:171168557-171181057 GCA_020310875.1 Ceratopteris richardii
AAAAACTATAAAAGGAGCTAGAGAGCTCATTTTTGAGGTTGGATTGTAATTGAAATGAACTTGTAAGAGCTTTTTGACTCTTTGTCTTACTGTGTGTGCGCGTGTGTGTGTATGTGTGTGCATGTTAGTGTGCTTCTCACTCACGCACTTGTGCCTTCACTTGCTCGAGGTCTTCATACCATCCTCACGTCTTCCCGGATTGACATTAAAGGAGGTGCTACTCATCACTGAGCTACACCAAATTTTGGCGCCGTTGCCGGGGATCGAGCTTTGAGGACGAGCGTGTGATGGTAAGACATAGAGTTGAAGCGTTGGAGTTAGAGGTATTTTCTTCACTTTTATCCATTTCCTTTTGTTTTCTTCATCACCATCATCATCATCACCACCTTCCACCTCCATCTCCATCATCGCAAAAATTTCAGTTTTTTTGACTATATCTCCTTCCTCCCTTCACTTCCCTCATTTCACTTGTGAGAGAGAGCGAGAGAGCGATATTGTGTGTGCTGTTTTTGCATGTTTCTTGAGCTGTCTTGCAGGTACATGCTGCAACATCTTCTCCAGCACTCTGCGCAGGTACGGAAATCTTGGCAACTGTCTCTGTGTCGCCGACGTCTGTCAATCGCGACCGACAGAAAAAATGCTCCATTTGCCAAACAAAGTACAAAACCATGATCTACAGGCCTAGAGCTTCCCAAAACTGTGTTTAGATTTTTGAAATTCATCAGATTTCTTTCAATCGCGATCGACAAACCACGACGGACAGACCTGTCAATCACGCGCGACTGACAGCCCACGACGGCTCTGTCAATCGCGACCGACAGAGTCAACGACCGATTGACCACGACGGACAGATCATACGCGTGACACGTGTCAATCGCGATCGAGTCATCAATCACGATTGACCCATCAATCACGACTGACAGCCCACGACGGCTCTGTCAATCGCGACTGACACAGTCAACGATTCTTTGACCACGACGGACAGACCCTCGCGACCGACTTGTCAATCGCGATCAACCCATCAATCGTGACTGACAGAGTCAACGACCCTTTGACCACGACTGATTGACTTTTCGAGCCACGTGTCAATCGTGATTGACCCATCAATCGTGACTGACAGCCACGATGGACCTGTCAATCGCGATTGACACATCAATCGCGATTGACCTGTCAATCGCGACTGACAAAACTTGCGAACGCGTTAGAAGGGCAAATTTGGCCAATTTTTCTAGGGCAAAGAATAGGGGGCTAATTTGGTCAATTTGTGGGACAAACACTCGGGGTTAGCATTGCATGTTGAGGCCGCAACCCAAGTAATTCAAGAATTTCTGCCTACTTGATTAAACTGTTTTGAACCCTGTTTTAATCCCTGAAGCCTGAACTGACATAACTTCCTCATACGAAATCCGATTGCTGTGATTCTTGTTTTGTTGGAAATTAAGATCAGGATTATTAGATAGGGTATTTTGAAGTTAACCATACCCGAGGTAGGAAAACTGAGGGAATCCTTGGGATTGTTTTCCATAAGGGCAAAGGATAATTTGGTTTGTGAGTTACATGCATGAAAGTGGTCTATTGTGTCATTTGAACCTAAGTCTTGAGCTAATCTTGGGACTGATGCAGGTCTATTGAGAAGCAATTGAGAGCATCCAAGCAAGGGCTTTGTGCAAGCTTGAGAATTAGCTTCTCGAGCACTAAAGAACAAGGATCAGCAAGAAAGTTCGGAATATTCTCAACTCCCTTTCGTCAATTCCTAGCTTAGGCTAAGAACGACTAGAGGTAGGAGTAAGTCAGGGCGACGATAGGCAATTATCAAGTTGAAGAATACCTAAACTTTCAAGTTCAAGTTGAGGACATAATCTTTGTACTGTCGAGAACTTTAAAGGAAAAGAACTTAACGTGGAACGATCAACTTTAAGTGCGAAACTACACTCAAATATACCTCACGACGTGATATTAGACAAGAATGTTAACACGGTAAACAATTAAAAAGAATCAAGTAACTGATACAAAAGGACTCCGCAACGAGGTTGTACTTGGGCAAATTTGGGTTATTCAATTAGGCTTATGAACCTTAGATCAGGGCGACATCTAGGGAGAGATAGAAAAAGTCTTAGGTCTTCAGAGGCTAGTGTCAACCACACTGCTAGGTCTTGGGCCCAGCAGTTGAGCCACCACTCATACTACCCTAGCTCTGAGACCAGTGAATCTGAGATGTCTCAAGGCATGGACCGACCTACGGGAAGTTCAAGAGTGCCATACTTGCACAGGGTAGAAGGCCCTTACAAAACGTAGTTGGAATACCTTAGGACCAACCGATTAGGTGCTAGCATCTATGAGGACGGTCTAGGAAGATCCGTGGTCCAGATTAAAAACCCTGACCAATCCATAGGACTAGAACATCCAGCTGTCAAATTTGAAAACAGAGCATACTTGGACAAAGAAGGAACCATATATGTGGTCACCAGCCAACCAGAAAGGACTGATGAATTTGGGAATGTAGTCCCAGAAATGGACTTAGGTGACCTAGAGCAAGGAAACATGGGTGTAGAACCGAGGACCCCCCGAGGCAAATCTGTTCTCACTAGGATTATCACACCAGAGTGGGTTCCCCAGGACAACAAGAGCATAGATCTGCTTCTGAACCGAGAGACTGACGAAGCCTTTTGGAGGTATAAATCTGATCGGCCAAATGATATAGGAACAATCATGATCTATGAGTTTAAAGATCCTGATAGCCCAGGCAGAGTGACCTACCTAGATCACGCTTCAGAGAGGATCTTTGTGGTTACAGAAAATGATAGGCATGCTTACACTTGGAAAGGTGAATTCATCTTCCCCCAACCAAGATCGAACGTGTCCTATGGTCACCCAGGAGCTGAAACCTCCCACGCTCACGGAACTCAAAGAGACAGACATAGAGAAAGACCGGAGGTAAGCTTTGCCAACCCAGGAGGCAGAGAAAGAACGAGGACGGAAACAAATTGAGTAGAGCCTAAGGTACTTAGAGCTCACAGGAATCAAAGAAATGCGGATGAGTTCCCTCTACCACGACCTAGAGAGCACACAAGGACTTTGAGAACAACTCAGCTAGTTAAGTCCATGAAGAATTACTTCGATGGCACCGGAGATCCATACGATCATGTGGCCGAGTTCAGGCAAGTCTTGAGAGCTGAACAAGTGGAGGATTTATTCACGCAATATAATGCCTTTGGTCTAACCCTTAGGAACACAGCCCTTACGTGGTTTCAACCATTGGATGAGAGATAGTTCAGGAGCATAGACCAACTCCTAGAGGCTTTCATTATTGAATTCTCTAAGAGTGGCATAAGACATAACACCTCCTCGTTGATTCACAGCTTCAAGCAAACCCCTCAAGAAACCGTGAGACTTGCAGGGAGAAGATTTAGGCAATACTTAGAAAGATGCCCTGTTTCGGAGCTCCCCACAACAGCTAAGCAAGTGGCTTTATTCTTGGATGGATTGCTAAGTACAAAATTAAGATCCTATGTGTACTTGAAGGACCCTAGGACCATAGAAGAGTGTGTACGTATGTGCATCGACATTGAGGATAACCTAGGGGAGGAGTTAGAACTTTCCAAGATTTACAAAGATTCAGATAGTGCCTCTAGCCTCACTTCCACGCAATCCACATCAATTGAGGAACTTGCAGAGAAAGTAGCTCAGAAATTAGGTGTCACTAGCAAACAGATCCCAAGGTTTGCCCCTGTGAAAAGATGCTATACTTGTGGGGGTGACCACATGGCAAACGTATGTCCCATTATGGCTCAACCCCAAGTAAATCCTAGTAGCCAGTACTGCACCATAGAACGAAGGTACACCAATCACACCGCGCAAGATTGCCCCTACAATAAGCAAACCGTTAGGCAACCCTACCCCCAGCCATACCCTCAGCAGGGAAGATACCAGAATCAGTACCCACCGTAGCAATATGCTAGGCCTCAACAAACCTACCAACCACAATACCAAAACCAACAAAGGCCTCAGCCTGTGTTAGCACAACAACCCCCTGCCCCAGCTAATGTGATCCCAGTAAAATATGCAGCTGCAGAAGAGAACTTGAATAGAGCTATAGTCCATGTAACACCATTGCTTTCTAAAAGTGACCCGAGTGACCATAGCTTTGATTCGATGCATATTGACAGCCTCCAGGCCTACTACATGCAATCTCCTGAACATGATGAGTCCTACTATAGTGAAGAGCCAAATGAACCCAGTTGGGAACCGGAGTACACAAATGTAATGTATACAAACCCTAACTCAAGACCCCAACCTAGGCAGGTAAGACCTCCATTCCCAAGAGGACCGTGCTACAGATGTCAGGGAGATCACCTTATTCGTGATTGTCCCTTACCTCCACCTACGCAACCCCAGTCAGTGACAATTCAAGGCTTTTGCCAAGAGTGTGGAAAGGAGCATCTCTTACGAGACTGCCCAAAGAATCCTAATAACATGCCGAAAATCACTCCCATCAATGTTGTTGGGTTAGTGGTAGATTCCACAGGAAGTGTCACTTCCACTGCGCCAATACAAGTGGTCACGAGAGCCCAACCCTTACAGCAGAACCCAGGTGTAGGCCAAGAAAAGAGCCCAGATGTTAGTGAAACTGAGAGCATAACCAAGAAAAGGACTAGAGCTTGGCGAGATAGTCGTGAAAGGGTGAAAAGGCAATGGGCAAAAAAGATGAGTGAACTCGAGGAAAGTCTCAGAGAAACAAAGGCCAGGATAACTGAACTCACATCTCAAACTCCCTCTCACACTACCCCACCTCCACCATTCCCAACTCCATCCGACCCGCCACCTTCCAACCCGCCTCACCTAATCCCACCACCCCCTAGAGTAGGATCAGTCCTAGCAGATCCCACTCTCGGGGACCTTAATATGATGCTTAAAGCATATCAGGCCAAAATCCAAGAAGGGACAAACGTAACTGATCATGAAAAGTGTTACCCTAGAGCTGAGCTAGAGTTAGAACGAACCAAAATTTGTGCCAAAATGGTGGAATTGGCTCAGACCATGTTTGAAGCCAGTCGCCTATTTAACATCTCTAGTTCAGCCAAGACACAGTTACACTTTGATGGATTACTAGAAAGAATAGAGAGACTAATTGCACAATCAGAAAAGGAACCTGCTTCTCAACCTAAGGACAAGGCAAGTAAAAGAGCAGGTCTTCGTGCCCAGAAAGCCTATGTGCCTGAAGCCTATGTGCCTAACTCTACGGAGCCAGACACATCATCTTCTATGAATCGATTCACACCAGAATTCCTACGCGAGATTCAAGAAGACAAATGGGCTAAAGAAAGTGAAGTACCTCCTCCCATTGAACTAGTGGATGATGCACACGACCAATTCCCACAAGACATCCCTTCCATTTATGAGGAGCAAGAGAGCACCCACTCTCAGGAAAGACTAGACTTTGAGTCTAACTCTCTACAAGAATTACCACATTTCACAGGCCCATGGGAAACCAAGTCTACTTGTATGAGAGCACCCACGGTCATGGTACGAAATGAGGACTCAGTCATACCTAGGAACACAGAGGTAGTGAAAAACACTAAAGTTCAGTGCAACCTCACTTTAGAAGAGCTACTCAAAGTAAGGACAGAGCTATGGAAACATGTAGCCAAACAAGTACCAGAGATAGCAAAACCTCGTTCCCAGGTAGGATCCCAGAGAACAATGCCAGAAATACCCTTGGACAAGATAGGAGATATGAGTGAAGGTGAAGAGGGAAACACTTATCTTCCCATTACACATCAAGGATACACAACCAAGGTGATTCTCGACTCAGGTGCAGGAGTTGCAATTGCTACCACTTCCCTATGGAAGCGTTGGGGCAAGCCAGCACTCAGGCCCAGGAGGATGAAATTGCAGATGGCCGATGGTCACATAGAAAGACCCTTAGGCTTGCTAGAAGGAATAAATCTCACCACATGTGGTGTTGAGTTCGAGCATACGTTTGCTATATGTGACTTTAGCAAAAATCATGCCTATGAGATGATTTTGGGAAGACCGTTTATGCGACAGTTGCAAGTGGTACAGGATTGGGGAACCAACTCCTTGTATTTGCAACACTTAGGTGTTAAGACCAAAGTGAATCTCAAAGATTACTCTCATAGAGATGTCCCTCCTATCCAATGGAATCCCATCCATAGAGCTAAAGATGATACAGAATCGGTGCATTCCATAGGATCAGGATCCTCATGGATGCATGAAGACACCCACTTATGGATGTGAAAAGTGGCAGTAGAAGAGGAGAAAAGAGAAAAGGCCAGAGAAATAGGTGCAAACGAAACACATAGACCCATTCAAGACCCAGCCTATGCACCTGTAGTATTTCCTGATGAAGAATTTGAACCCCACGGTTGGGCAAAAATCTTAGCAACAATGGATGTAGCCATCAATGAAGAACAATGGACACCTCACTGTGATGAAGATGGTTATGACATTTCAGTCTTCTCCATAGAGCCAATCATGGGAGAGGCAGTGTTAGAAGAGTGTGAACCTAGCCCTGATGCATTTGAGGATGCAAGTGACTCTGATCTAGAGTCAATCATCATGGAGCCACCTTTTGCATCAGATGAAGAATACTTCTATGAAGTAGAATTTCAACCCCAGAGGCACAGAGAGTTTACAAATGATGTAAGGCTAGCCACGCATGTAACTCCTAAGGAAGAAGGAAAGAAAAGAAAGAAGAGAGAAGTCACACAGGCAGAGGAAGAATCTTTGTTTGAGGTCCCTGAAAACTTTAAAAAGTACGAGATAGATGAGAGGAGAGTCATGATCAGAATGCCTAAACGAGAAGCGCAATCGGGGGAGGCCTATGATAATAAAGAGACCACCAAGAAAGTAGCCCTAGAAGAAGGAGAAGAGAGATGCACATACATAGGCCATGACCTGACGAAAGACAAGGAGCACGAATTGATAGCCTTGCTAAGAGAATACAGAGATGTATTCGCTTGGAGTTACAAGGATTTGAAGGGAGTGGACCCTGACATATGTTCACACACTATCCCCATGACCTCAGACGCCAAACCCTCTAAGCAAAAGCCATATACATACAATGATAATTATGCTGCCAAGATCAAAGAGGAGATAGATAGACTGGTAGAAGCTGGATTCATTTATGAAATTGAGCACACTGAATGGGTATCCCCCATTGTTGTGGTGCCCAAGAAAAATGGAAAGCTGCGTGTATGCATTAACTTGAAGAAGGTTAATGCAGCCACAATTCGACATAACTATCCGCTTCCTATCACAGAGCATCTTTTAGAAAGAGTAGTAGGCAAGGAAGTGTACAGCTTCCTCGATGGATTTTCGGGCTACAATCAAGTAGCCATAGCTCCAGAAGATCAGCATAAGATGGCATTTGCCACTGAATGGGGCATATTTGCCTTTAGAGTAATGCCATTTGGGCTTACCAATGCACCAACTACCTTCTAGAGACTGATGTGCCATGTATTTAAAGAGTTCTTGAGGAAGAACTTAGAAGTCTATGTTGATGATCTTTGTGCTCATTCCAACATTAGACAAACCCATATCCCTGAACTCAGACAAATCTTCGACAAATGTAGAGAATATCAGGTCTGCTTGAACCTAGAAAAGTGTGTTTTCATGGTCAGGCAAGGCAAGATTCTAGGACACATAGTGTCAAGGAATGGCATATCCACCGATGAAGAGAAAGTGAGAGCCATAGCCGAGTTACCTAGACCAAAGAACGTCAAGGAAGTGCAAGCCTTCATGGGGCATTGTGGTTATTACCGCCGGTTCATTCATATGTACGTTGTCATTGCAAAGCCCATGTATGGACTCTTGACTAACTTTGAGTGGACTGATGAATGTGAGAACTCCTTCAATGAGCTTAAACGACGATTATGTTCAGCACCAATCTTAACCACACCAGATTGGAATAAGCCCTTCCATGTGCATGTGGATGCATCCAATTATACTATTGGATGTGTGCTTGCACAACCTACTGGTGAGGGTAATATGGATCTTCCAATTGCCTATGCTAGTAGACAATTAAATGCAGCTGAACGAAATTACACCACGACTGAGAGAGAAGGCTTAGGCATGGTATATGCGGTTAAGAAGTTTAGACATTACTTGCTTGCAAATAAGTTTAAATTTTTTACTGATCATCAGGCATTGTTGTATTTGGTAAACAAACCATGCAACATAGGCCGATTGGTAAGATGGTTTCTCTTACTAATGGAATACGACTTTGAGGTAGTGGTAAGGAAAGGGAAGACTCACTTGAGAGCAGACCATCTCTCTAGGCTTACATCTGGAGAAGCCCCACAAGGAGTGTCAGATGACCTTCCTGATGCTTACTTGTTTAATTTGGAAGTGGTGCCGCAGTGGGCTAAGCCACTAGTGCCAGTATTGACATACGGGCCTAACCATCCAGTAGTAAACACCCAGAATAGAGAGGTAGTACAAGCCCAAAAATATCACATCATTGCAGGAAGTATGTACAAACACACAGATCAAGGGATCTTGGCTTGTTGTGTGGAAGAGGATGAGTATGCTAAATGGTTGCAATTAGCACATGTAGGTGCATTAGAGCAACACTACTCAAAGCAACGAACCCTACAGACACTAAGGAGACTCGGAGTGCATTGGCCGACTATGGAAGCTGATGTCCAAAAATTGTGCAAGGATTGCCCCATCTGTTGCACTAAACCACCTGTGGAACATGCCACTCTTTATCAAGTGTCCATAGTGCCAGATTGGAGTGAACCACTAGTATCCTTCCTGAGGACGAAAACATTCCCTCCGGACATGACCCTGGTTAGGAAAAGGAGTTTAGAAAAAGAAGCCCAAGATTACTCACTCATTGGTGATAATCTATACAAGCGTGGTAAAGATGGTTACCTGAGACTATGTGTCCATGAGAGTGAATATCTTAAGATCTTGGAAACTGCTCACCAAGGTGTAGCAGGAGGACACTTTGGACCAGATCGAGTGATCAAGGCAATACTATTTGCGGGCTTCTGGTGGCCGAACCTTCACATGGATGCACATACCTATGTGAAACGATGTGATGTCTGTCAGAGAACACAGTATCCTATACGTAAAGATGAGATGCCATTGAAACCTATGATGGGTGGACGTGCATTCTCTAAGTGGGGAATAGACTTTGTAGGTCTTATTAATCCCCCAGCCAAGGGTTCACATGCTGAATACATCATTGTTGCGACAGACTATCTAACCAAGTGGGTAGAGGTAAAAGCCACAACGAAGAACGATGCTCAAACAACAGCTAAGTTTTTATTTGAGAACGTATTCACAAGATACGGGCTACCTATAGAGTTAGTAAGTGATAGAGGCACTCACTTCTTGAATGAATTAATTGAAAATCTACTCCAAGAATTCTTGGTAGTTCATAAGAAGTCTGCCCCCTACCACCCACAAGCTAATGGGCAAGCCGAAAGCACAAACAAGATTCTGTGCAATGTGTTGACCAAACTAGTGAACAACAGACGCTCTGATTGGGAAAAACAGCTACACCATGCTGTTTGGGCATACCGAGTCGCCTACAAAACGATACTCCAAGCCACCCCCTTTCATATGGTATTTGGCCAAAACACTGTGCTACCATTGGACTTCTTAATATCTACATTGAAAGTAGCACAAGAGCATGAATGGACGGGTCATGAACTTTCTTCGAGAATTTTTGACCTTGAACGATTAGGAGAAACAAGATTGAGAGCAGCTGCAGGGATATATGCAGCTAAGAAACGACAGAAGGCATACTTTGATGCCCACATTAAGGATAAAGGCTTGAAGGCAGGCGACCTAGTACTAGTATACACGTTGAAACAACATGCGAGGAAACTAGAGAAGAGAGGCTACGGACCCATGATCATTAATAGAATCTCAACAAGTGGAGCAGTGCAGCTAGCCACATTAGAAGGCGATGTTCTTCCAAGTTACATTAGTGGATGCAGAGTCAAGTTGTATCAGGAACCTCTGACAGAGGAAATGCTAAGTCGACTCAACACTGCTAAGAAACACAAAGAAGAAGAAAAGCGAATTCGAGAAGAAGCTCAAGCAGAAGCCCTAGAGCGCATTCGGCGAATGAAATTAAGAAGACAAGGTAGAGAGCAACCTAGGCCAGATGCCGACGCAGACCAAGGATATCACATGGCTATGTGTGAAGTTTCACGTATCAGCTCTCATAGGATAATTGATCGACGTCCTTTTATAACCTTAGATATAGGACAAGGAAAAAGTGCAAGGACTGTAAGAGCCTTGATTGACTCAGGTGCAGCCACTAGTGCTGTTCAATTGTCTTACTGTCAAGAGCTGAAATTAACTGTCAATCCTATAGAAGCATATCTCATAGGATTGGGAAGTGTGGAAACCCCTTGCCTGGGCGAGGTGGATCTTCCCATCTCCATTCAAGACGAAGTATTGACAGTTAGAGTACTAGTGTGTCAAGATGAGGACCTCACTGAACCTCTTGTCTTGGGTCAAGACTGGATTTATGCCCAAGCAGTCAACTTAAACCTAAGAAGCGGACTTCTTCAGGTGTGGATAAATCAGACTAGAATTACAGTTGAGTTAAATAATGGAGCACTCAAGGAACTAGGAAAGGCACAAACTCCTGGTCCCTCCAAGGGTACACATGAAGTTGACCATGCTGTTCTTGTCCAAAGCTATGTGATGCAGAGGAATAAAGATCTCAAAAAAGAAGTCAAGACCTCGACGGAACTCCCTTCTTTTCCAAAGGCCAGAAGGAGGCAGCAACTAAGGGCAGATCAATTACTGAAGACTATCTATGAGGGAAACCAAAAGAACGTGCGAAGCCGAACAACTCAGTCAGTGAAACAAATGTGGGTGCGAAAAGACGAGCTGCCGGCTATAGCCAAGTCGCGACAACTGTCTCAACTACCTATTAGTAATCAATGACATGATACTAATAAGAGGACTCCTAAAACTTCTGTTGAGAAAGTGAAATCTATCTGGGTGCCTAAGAAGTCGATAAAGGCTGACCCACAATCAAGACAAATTTGGGTGCCTAAGGCTTGTTTGCGGGCTCAACTAGTCCCACACGACTCATATCATACACGACTGAGTTCACTCACTCAAGTAGCTGCCACCCACTCTTGTCTGACACACTCGAACACACTGCCACCTAGAAGCACGCACAGACTCACTCGTAAATGGGTCCCAAAGACACATCACCCCCCAGCAGAATTACTCATGCAACCCTCCCAAGTCTCCACAAAACCAAGACCAAAAGCCACCCATGGTGTTTGGCAACCTAAGACTTGTAATAAACCCCCCGACCCCAATTTGTGAATTCATCTCCATTTACTAACTGCATCAGTCACACACTGCATCTTTCCATCTAGCTCCTAGGACTATCCATTCATTAACTACACACACGGTCATCATGCACTTACTAACCAACTAACCCATTACTCACATCACAATAATACTGTAATGGGGGCAAAACGGGTTCTATCTTGTCCATTACAATATTAATGCATGCTCTATATTCTCGACAGAACCAGCTAGCCAGCAATAACGATGGCAGAAGCTGGAGGCACCAGTTCCCAGGCAGGGTCCAACGCACAGATTGTGGACATTGAAACCATTCTTCTGGAACCGCCACTCACCGAACGGCCCCAAGAACTTCAAGCAGTGCATGTCCTTCCTATCCAGGACCCTCCTCAGGGACACACTTCTCAAGTGGGGAAACATGCTCATTGGTTTAGTGATGTAGCCGGGCCATTGGGTGACGGCACCTACTTCTGGGAAGCAGAAATTGAATTTAATGGCAAATGGGGGCGCTACCACTTTTTCACTCGGGAATTCGAGAACTATCAGAATGCAGAGGTAATGCGATCAGTTTGGACCAAGGCAGGCCTGGATAGATATTTCAGGGCACACTTGCCTAAACCTGATTTTCTACGCTGCTCCTACTTCATAAGTACCATAACTCCTAGCAGGGTCAAGGGAGGCGATAGTACCTTTGTACTACCATCATTGTTGCCAAGACACGAACTCAAAAGATTCAAACTGACCCTCAATCTAGTACGGGAAGCATTGAACATGCAAGGTATGCACATTCCAACCGAGAAAGAAACAATGGTCCCTGGTAGGATGAAGCATAAAGATCTCAATAAATTGAAGGACATGGTGGCAATGACGCCTACCATTGCTCTCCACTTACGAACTGTTATGCAACATTTTGCTTTTCCCGCACAGGAGCGATTCACTATGCCCCCTAAGAAAATTTGGTTCAGCTTATACTTGGCAGAAACAGAGAACCTCACCCTCAACATACCACACTGGGTCATCGACCAGATACACCTAGCCCATCAACGCTGGAATAAGAAACAGAAAAATGTACTTCATGGATGTTGTGCACTAACAAGAATAATTTACAGGTTCCTAGCATATGACGTACCCATTCAAAGAGCACTAGTGTGGTCCAAGGCCCAAGAATTCCAAAGGCGACTATC
>CM035421.1:171186057-171203557 GCA_020310875.1 Ceratopteris richardii
CCAGACATAACACACCCGAAGCGATGGTGTCGTACTCATATCATAAGCTAAATCTTGATTGCATCACTCGAATCCCGGGGTGTTCACATGTGGTGCCTTGATGCGACAGAAGACTTTGAATACTATCTGCATCATGTCAAATATTTTGATAGTCATATGCATTGCTACATCATCCATTCGTCGTAAGCGAGGGAGCGAGTGGCGAATCGTTGCCATCATATATCCTACTGTTAGTGGTCCATGGGGTGGCATGAAATATGGGTAATTGAGCCAGTCTTGGCACTGCTTGTTGTTCTGTACTTTGATTGCAAAGGCCTTCCAGGAGCGACGTCTTGGGACCGGTCCCCAACATGGGTTATACTTCAAATGGAGTGGTGCCTTGACCCATGTGCTCATGATTTTTGGATATTCCCGCAGTGGTGGTATGTACAATAGAGGTGTGAGGTGGGGATTCGATGATGATCGTGTCTTCTGCCAAGGATCCTTTGGGAATTAGGTGTGCTTCCCTGGCTTTTTGTGATGACTCGCTATCCGTTGGTACATGAATATATTGACCCGATTTTTATAGCAATCGAACTCGGCGTGGGTCAAACTGTGGTAGTGGCTTTCTTTGCAAATATCATAATGTTTTGTTAGTGCCTATTGAATTGACCAGTTCTCTGAATCCCTGAATGTAGGCTTCTTCAAAACCTCCTCTGGCGAGTTCATGTTCTACTAGAGCTTGGCTTTCTTCTTCCGATGGCTTTTTACATGCCCAAACTGCTTCCATGGTGCGGTATAACTTCTTTTGCTTGTGTCACCCTGAGTGTTAGTGTGTTGTTCCTATTCGTCCGTCTACACATTTTCTTGAGATTCATGGCTTGCCTGACTAGCTTCACATCTTCTTCATCATCAGTCTCTGTCCTTTCTTCTTCAAAGCTGGAGACTACTTGCCCTTGCGGTTGATCAGGGGGTGTGCTAGGGTAACTTGGACATTCATACTCTTGAGAGAATAGTTGTCCTTCTGAAAATTGAAATTCATTTGAAAAAGCGTCCGGCATTTCAAAATCGAATGTGGTATTCATTGGTTCTACTTCGAGATTGGGTATCGGAAAAGTAAACGCTTCCGCATTGATGGTGGTGGGAATTTTTGCTGCTGTGGTGGTGGGTTCCTGAATTGAGGTTTCTTGAGAGGTAACGGTACTGGTAGTGCCTTCCGTGATAACCGGTCATGACAGTCCTATGCAAATGGGTTGTATCACTGCAGGGGGTTTCGTAGGTGACTGTTCTGGAGATGGTTGAGGAGATGGGGACTCTGGAACTTGTAGGCATGGGATAGATCCTCGCATGCGCTTGCCTACCCATCCCTTGTTGGACTTTCTGGCCTTCTTGGCGGTCCGTTTGAAATCCTTCAATTCTTCACTTGTCATAGCACGCTCTATTGGCAAGTCATATGCCAAACACATATACACAATTCTCGTGAGGGCACAACATCCATGGATGATTTTCTTCCTTTCCCATCAATGCTACGCTAAATACAATTGATCAATAATCCAACTTGCAAGATCAACTGTTTGGGGCCCAATACAAGCTAAATACAATCCAAACCAAATACGCTTGTGAGGCATAGTAAAACGATCCTGAGTTGGGAATGCAAAGTGTTGCATACATATACGTAATGGCTTAGATAGCTCAGGTGTGATGGCCAAAATGTCTTCCCATTTGGTAATGTCACCACGTTTCATCAGCTCTGGAATCAGCCTTTCTCGCTCTATCGGTGTGTGAGTTCCATTGATCTTAATCGCAACCCAAATCAAATCCTTCGAAAGATAGAACTTCTTAAAAGGGGGGTCATTCACCAAAGATGGCAAAATAAAAGTCCCCGGCAAGTCCTTGTTCTCTGAGGCTGTCAATGTGGTTACCAGGTAGTAACATCTATAAAAATTCGATTTGGGCAGTGGATCACTGAAGTATTCCGTGAAGCCTGCTCTTGCCCAAACGTGCTTTAAGTCTTCGGTATTTTGAAGCACTTCAAATTCTCTAGAGAAGAACTGATACTTGCCCCACTTACTGCTGTCAAAAGTCAAATTGGCATCAAAAATAAAATCGGCATCTGCCAAAGGTCCTGCTAAACCTTGAAACCAATGGGAATTATGATGAACTTTTTCGGAGTATCCCCTGGGAGGGTCATCGATCGGCATAGGTCCTGGGAATCCTTGAAATTCTAGTAGTTGTTCAATAGGATATGATTCAGCCAGTAAGTCGGCAAAATTTACCACAGGTACACTAGGGCCAGCTTCAGGTGGTCCTTCGGTCTGCATGATGAGTGATGCGAGTGTGGAGAAGTTCTCCTACAAAAGACTAGCACATTAGTATGGAAATTAATCATGATCCCATTAAAGTGAGACCGCAATCCCTTTCCATAACCGATGTGTAACCCGTGTAGCCAAGTGTTGTGATGTAGTTTATGGAATGATTGTCGCAAAACTAATGTAGGTCTCTAGACACCTACATGCTTCAGATAGTGCATACATTGCTTGATGAGATTGTTATTATAAGTGATGTTGGGTTAGGGTGTGTGGATTTGTACAAAGTTCAGTTGTGAATGCGTTATTACAAGGGTAGTGTTTAGTCGGGGTGGGATTAGTGTTAGACAACAGGTTTTGAGCAGACAGCTGGATACGTTTTGGTACCCACTTCCTAAGAGTTTCTGAGTGGGTGGTATGTTTCTGCTGAGGTGCAAAAGGTGGTATTGGATGTGGTGGTACTGAGGGGTGAAAAGATTTCTGAGGGGTATATATTACATGGCTTGAGGGTTGAGCTATGATACACTGTTTGGGTACCCAAATCTGCATGGGTGTGGGTCGATTCGTAAGGTACTTCTTGACAATCCAAATTTGTCTCCTGTTTGTACTTGTAGAAGAAGGTCGAGGAGATGTGAGATGGTAACTCTGCTTTTGCCTTAACTTCTTCTTGTCATTGTCTGCATCGTTGAAATCTGTCGATAGTTTCTATCCTTTTGGCACCCATATTTGTCTCGTGCCACTTGTTCTAAGATGCTAATACTGCTGATTTCTTTTCATCAGCTGGTAGGGTCGTCGATTTGGGTTCCTTCATTGTGCATGAGTCCTTTGTGGTTGAGATTGAGAGGTGTGATGGACACCTTGCTTTGGAAAAGAAGGGAGGTCCAACACTTGCGAAACTTGCCCATTAGGAAGTGCTTCGTTTTGTACCATTAATCTAGGCCACTCCATAGTAAGTGTGGAAGGATGGGCACTGCAGGGTGTTATGCCCATGTGGCTGTTGATGGAGTCCACCTGACCATTGATGCAACCCACCTGATCCATCTGTAGGGTGGTGACCCCTTCTAGTTTGCAGGAAGACCAGGGGAAAATCTGTTGACCTTCTCCTAAATGGCAATTGTCCATCACCAAGCCCGAGTGGGTTGGGGTAGATGTGTGGTGACTTATCTGGCCAAAGATCTTACGGTCCTCCTTCACATGTTGTTCATATGATCTAGGGTTATATATCTCAGGCGGAGTGTTGTTAGGGAAGTCAAGCAGTATCACTTGCTGCTGATCTAAGATTCCAATCTGTAAGGAGCCTTGTCTAAGATTTAGGTCCACTGAGTGATCGTATAGCCAATCTTGGCCAAGGATTATGGGTTTTATCAGGTCATCGTCATGGCACACTAGTAGCTTCAGTATCATGATCACATCGTGTATGAGGATAGGAAGATCCACCTCACCCATGCAAGGGGTTTCCATGCCTCCTAGCCCTATGAGATATGCCTCAATTGGCCGCATTTCTATTCCTGAGTCCTTATAGTGGGACCATCTAATCGCACTAGTCGTAGCACCTGAATCAATTAAAGCCCTGAGCTCTTGGCAAGGGTTGCCGTGCTCTAGCCTGACTCTAATGAATGGTCTCCTATCCACTATGCTAGGATGAGTGGTTAACTTTACTTGACACATGGCCATGGGGTATCTGGGTGTTGTTTCCAGATGGTTTCTCTCCCTAGTCCTTGTCTTCTTAACTTCATGTGCTTAATGCAATCGATAGCTTCTGCCTGAGCTTCAGCTCGTATTCTATTTTCTTCCTCCTTACGTTTCTTTGCCAATGTGAGTCTTCTAAGCATATCCTCAATAAGAGGTTCCTGGTAAATCTTGACTCTACAGCCACTAATGTAATTAGGCATTATGTCTCCTTCAAGGGTGGCTAATTGTACTACTCCACTTGTCGATAGTCTGTTAATGATCATAGGTCCATAACCTTGCTTTTCTAATTTCCGTGCATGTTGTTTCAGTGTATACACTAGGACTAAATCTCCTTCTTTTAAGCCTTTATCTTTCACATGTGCATCAAAATAGGCTTTCTGTTGGTTCTTTGCTGCATATATGCCTGCTGCCGCTTTCAACCTAGTTTCTCCTAATCGTTCCAAGTCCATTATTCTCGATGATAATTCATGGTCGGTCCACTGATGTTCTTGTGCAACCTTAAGGGTCGGTATCAAGAAGTCCAAAGGAAGTACAACATTCTGACCAAAAACCATATGAAAGGGAGTTGCATTGAGTACGGTCTTGTAGGCCACTTGATATGCCCAAACAGCATGGTGTAACTGTTTGTCCCAATCTGAACGTTTGTTGTTCATGAGTTTTGTTAGTATGTTACAAAGGATCTTGTTAGTGCTTTCTGCTTGACCATTGGCTTGAGGATGATATGGTGCGGATTTCTTGTGACTCACCATAAAATCCTGTAACAAATATTCAATGACCTTGTTTAAAAAATGAGTACTCGATCGCTCACTAACTCTATAGGCAATCCATGTTGGTGCATGTCAATCATCAATTGAAGGTTTATGAAGAAATGAAGTCAAGAAATCAAGAAGAGAACAAATTCAGAAGTTTGAAGGAAGGATATACTCAGAAATCCAAAGCTATGTACACATATGTACATTAGTTCAGATATAGTTGACTCACACTTTTGATTAGTCATAAGTTTGTATATATTTGCCTATAAATGTTTTGAAAAAGTCGGGGCATGAAGAAGAGAGAATAGGAAGAGAGGAATGAGTTGAAAAAAAGTGTCATTGGACACATGAAAGTTAGTTGAAGTTATATCTTCAATGTAGTTGTAATTCTTCTGAGTAATCAAGAAAATCTTGCGCCCGATGTTTTGCTGTCTGCTACTTCTGTAGTTAATCTTTTGAGAAATCCTTCTGAACATATCTAATTCCATAGTTAATAAATCTATGGCTACAATTTGAGAGTCTAATTGTCATCAGGTTAAGAGAATTTTGCATAGGAACATTCATATGTGATGATGTTCTGAGAGTCGACAAAACTGGCACAGATTTCATGTTCAGAGAAATGGACATTGCTCAGTGTATGGTGTAAAGTTTTACACAAGTGAGAGCTCAAAATCTAAGTTGGAAGGTAAGCCATCTATGGCTAAAAGATCTTGATCAAACGGGTTCGACATTGGGAGAACTATAGCTAAGAAGTTACAGGTGTCAAAGTCGCTACTGCAGAGAAGGTGTTTTACACATAGGTAACTTGTTTGTATGATTTCTCAGAGTATACTGAATCATTTGCAGAGATTTAAGTTGGAGAAGATGTGCAATCTTAAGGCGAAGCATTGTGCAAAGTTTTATTAAAAACTTTACAGGATTGATTAGTCAATGAGTGATTAATCTGCAGCAGACTTTTCAGAGAAGTGATTTTTTCACAGTCAATCAATTTCTTGGTAATGTGATAGTGGATTTCCAAAATTGTGTGGAGTCTAAAGTTATTCTTGGTCTAGAGGTGGTCTAATACCAAGGATAGCTTGTTCTTTTGGAGATTAACACTCTCCATTAGTGGTATCAGAGCAGGTTGTGTCAAAATTAAGGAAAGGAAGACTCCGACTGCTGCAGACATACAAGTTCTACATTTCGAAGGTTCAGAAGGATAAAGTGTGAAGAAAGATTGAAGGGAGACACGCAAAGATTATCAAAAGGATCAGAAGAAGCAACACTCGAAGTTAAGGTACATTTATTTCTTGTAAAAGCTAAAGCTTTGAGACTACAGGTGAAGCAAGGATGGGAGATAGTCTTCAAATTGAAAAATTGGATAGAGAGAACTATCCAGCTTGGTCTATGAGAATGGAAGCTCATCTGATGAGCAAAGATTTGATAGCATACATTACAGGTGAAGAAGAGAAGCCTCAGTTCAGAGATCCTAGTGTTCCAACTAGGGAAGAATTGTCAGATCTAAAGAATTGGATGAAGAAGGATGCTCAAGCAAGGAGCATAATCTACATGGCAGTCAATGACTATTTGCTTCCTCACATTAGAGGACTAGAAAGTGCATGTGACATTTGGAATGCTTTGGAAGAGCATTTCCAAAACACAACCAAATCAAGGAAGGCTTCACTATGGGCAGAATTTACTACTTTCAAAAAGAAGGCCTCACAATCAATCTCTGATTATGTGACAAAGATGAAGGACATTGCAGATTCTCTAGGTGCGGTGGATGAAGATATTGAAGAAGATAAATTGTTAAGACAAATTCTCACAGGGCTAAGAGGAGATGAGAAGTGGAAGCCTTTTATTTTATCTACAGAACTTTCATTAGATCACTTTACTCCTGATTTGAATCAATTGTTAGGTCATATGCTAACTTTTGAGAATGATATCAAAGGAGATGTTGATAAGAGTGCAGGTCATGCAATGTACTCTAAAGACAAGAAGAAAGCTAAAAAAGGAAAGCAACAATCAGGTGAAGAAGAAGTTACTTCAAACCAAGCAAATTTCATAAGAGGAAAAGGAAATGGCAGAAGTAGAGGAAGAGGCAGAAACAACAAAGATAATGCAAGAGCTTGTTGGATATGTGGTAAGACCAATCATCTATCTCATGATTGTTGGCACAATAATCAGAACAATGGTAATTATCAGAACTTTAATCAAAGAGCAAGAGGTGGTAGATTTCAGAGAGGAAACTTCAGAGGTAGAGGTGGTAGGAATTCTTTTGGAAGAGGTGGAGGAAGAAGCTTCCAAAATCAATCCTATAATAACACCTACTACAACTATGCATCAGATCAGAAGGAGGATTCGACTCTCATTATGAATGCAACATATGAAACCTCACATGAGGACATGAGAGTGTTCTATATTGATTCAGGATGTAGTAATCATTTAAGTGGAAATATTGCTTTGATGACTAATCTAGATCATAATGCAATTAACCATACAGTTCAGACAGGTGATAATACAAAGCATAAGGTAAAGTCAATTGGTTCAGTTAAGGCTAAAGATGGGAGCACTCTTCTGAGTAAGGTTCTTTATGTTCCCACAATTCCAAAGAATTTGATCAGTGTAGGTCAAATTGTGGAAAAAGGATATGAGGTAAGATTCACCAATGATGGAGTATATGTTGAAGACCCTAGTCAAGGGTATAAACAGGTTGTTACAGGGAAGAAAGAAGGAAGGCTCTTCACATTGAAGGTACAAGGAAATGTTGGACATGCTATGTTCACATATGGGGAGCAGAAGGTGTCAGAATTGGATCTTTGGCACAAAAGACTTGGACACTTCAATGAAAGAGGTATTAAAGACATGATTAATAATGATTCAGTGCTTGGGTTGCCTAACATTGCAGGTCAACACATGACATACAGATGTGAGGCATGTCAATTAGGTAAGGCTCATAAGCAATCCTATTCCAAGCATGGGTTTATGTATTCAGAAAGACTTGAATTGGTGCATACAGATGTGTGGGGTCTTTCAAAGGACTTTAGTATAAATGGTTCAAGATATTATGTCATATATGTTGATGATGCTACCAGATGGATCACAATTTATGTGATTAAAGAAAAGTCAGAAGTGTTTAATACATTTAAACACTATCATGCATATGCAGAAAGGATTACAGGTCAAAAATTGAAGAGACTAAGGTCAGATGGAGGGGGAGAGTATTTTTCAAATGAATTCAATGATTACTTGTGGAATGCAGGTATAAAGAGAGAAGTTACTTGCAGGTACTCTCCTCAACAAAATGGGGTAGCAGAAAGAAGAAATAGGACTCTTGTTGAGTTTGCAAGGTCCATGATGAAAGAGAAGAATTGTCCAAACTATTTGTGGGCAGAGGCTGTAAATACAGCAACCTATTTGGTCAATAGATTGCCTTGTAAATCTTTGCAAGGTATGACACCATATGAAGCTTGGTGGGGTAAGATACCTACCTTGGATCATTGCAGAATATTTGGATGCTTGGCATATGCATATGTGCCATCTCAATTGAGGCATAAGTTGGAGCCTAAGGCAGAAAAGTATGTATTCATTGGTTATGATGATAAGCAAATGGGATACAGGTTGTGGAGTCCATCCACAAAGCAATTCCTTGTATCCAAGGATGTTACATTTGATGAGCAAGGTACTTGGTATGCAGGTAAATATATTGTACATACAGATGTTGAAGAAGTAGTGGATCAAAGGAAAGGTAAAGCAAAGATTCAATTACTTGATGAAAATGAGAATAATGAAGTACAGGTTGAAGTTGAAGAGAGGCCAAGGTTTGATCCAGAATGTGATGAACCAGAGACTTCAAAAAGTGCAGAAGTTAGGAGGTCATCTAGGCACAAATGGCAACCTACAAGGTATAGCTATGACACCTCATTCTTGACTACTAAAGATTATGCTTATTTGGTAAAAGCAGATGAAGATCCATCTACTTATGATGAAGCCAAAGGCAAGAGAAATTGGAAAGAAGCCATGCAAGAGGAGTATGATGCATTGATAGAGAATCAGACTTGGGATTTGGTTCCTAAACCTAATAGCCAGAAAATTATTGGATGTAAGTGGGTGTACAAAACAAAAAGATTTGCAGATGGAAGTGTGTCTAGGTACAAAGCCAGACTTGTTGTGAAAGGGTATGCACAGACATATGGAGTGGACTATGATGAGACTTATAGTCCTGTGGCAAAGATGACAACTATTAGAACTCTCATAGCAATTGTTGCTTGCAAAGGTTGGAAGTTATCTCAATTAGATGTTAAAAATGCTTTTTTGAATGGTTACATTTCAGATGAAGTTTACATGGAGCAACCAGATGGGTTCAAAGATCAAGTGAGTCCAAATTATGTGTGTAAGCTCAAGAGAGCTTTGTATGGATTAAAGCAGGCCCCAAGGGCATGGAATTATAGGCTTGTAAAGTTCTTGAATGATCTTGGATTTCAAGCATCAAAGGCAGATAGTAGCTTGCTAGTCAAAGCAAGTGAAGATGGATTCATTTATGTTTGTATTTATGTTGATGACATAATACTTACAGGAACAGATGATAAAGGAATACAAATGATCAAGAAGCAGATGGAGAAAGAGTTCAAAATCAGTGATTTGGGGAACTTGTCATTCTTCTTGGGAATGGAGATTTTATATACTCAACATGGAGTATATGTGACCCAAGAAAGGTATCTCAAAAATTTGCTAACCAAATTTAAAATGGAAGATTGCAAGGTTGCACCTACACCATTGGAAGTGAACCATAAATTGTCTAGATTTGGAGGAGAAGAATTCAGAGACATGAAGCTCTATCAAAGTTTGGTTGGTAGCTTGATTTATGCTACATTGACAAGGCCTGATTTGTCATATGCAGTTGGTGTGCTTTCACAATTCATGCATTGTCCCAGAAAGGAACATTGGATTGCAGGACAAAGAGTACTTAGGTACATCAAGGGTACACTCAAAGAAGGGTTGTACTATGGATTTACTTCTGATACAAGAGTGAAGATATATAGTGATGCAGATTGGGCAGGTAATGTGGATGATAGAAGATCAACACATGGATATTTGTGCTATGTAGGAGACAAATTGATTTCATGGTGTTCTAAGAAGCAACATACAGTTGCTTTGTCATCTACAGAAGTAGAATATAAAGGTATGGTGGAAGCTGCAAAGGAGGTAATATGGCTAAAGACACTTATGAAGGTTTTTGATGTGATTCAAAGTATTCCTATTATTTGTGGAGACAATATGAGTTCTTTATACTTGGCAGCTAATCTTGTGTTTCATGCTAGAACTAAGCATATTGAAATACAGTATCATTTTCTAAGGGAGAAGGTCATTGATAAGGAAATTGAAGTTATGCATACTCCTACAAAAGATCAACTTGCAGATATGATGATAAAAAGTTTAGATGGACCAAAGCTACAAAGGTTCAAGGATATGGCAGGTATTAAGAAGATAGAGAAGAACCTCAATTAATGATTGAGGGGGAGTTGTTGGTGCATGTCAATCATCAATTGAAGGTTTATGAAGAAATGAAGTCAAGAAATCAAGAAGAGAACAAATTCAGAAGTTTGAAGGAAGGACATACTCAGAAATCCAAAGCTATGTACACATATGTACATTACTTCAGATATAGTTGACTCACACTTTTGATTAGTCATAAGTTTGTATATATTTGCCTATAAATGTTTTGAAAAAGTCGGGGCATGAAGAAGAGAGAATAGGAAGCGAGGAATGAGTTGTAAAAAAGTGTCATTGGACACATGAAAGTTAGTTGAAGTTATATCTTCAATGTAGTTGTAATTTTTCTGAGTAATCAAGAAAATCTTGCGCCCGATGTTTTGCTGTCTGCTACTTCTGTAGTTAATCTTTTGAGAAATCCTTCTGAACATATCTAAGTCCATAGTTAATCAATCTATGGCTAGAGTTTGAGAGTCTAATTGTCATCACGTTAAGAGAATTTTGCATAGGAACATTCATATGTGATGATGTTCTAAGAGTGGACAAAACTGGCGCAGATTTCATGTTCAGAGAAATGGACATTGCTCAGTGTATGGTGTAAAGTTTTACACAAGTGAGAGCTCAAAATCTAAGTTGGAAGGTAAGCCATCTATGGCTAAAAGATCTTGATCAAACGGGTTCGACATTGGGAGAACTATAGCTAAGAAGTTACAGGTGTCAAAGTCGCTACTGCAGAGAAGGTGTTTTACACATAGGTAACTTGTTTGTATGATTTCTCAGAGTATACTGAATCATTTGCAGAGATTTAAGTTGGAGAAGATGTGCAATCTTAAGGCGAAGCATTGTGCAAAGTTTTATTACAAACTTTACAGGATTGATTAGTCAATGAGTGATTAATCTGCAGCAGACTTTTCAGAGAAGTGATTTTTGCACAGTCAATCAATTTCTTGGTAATGTGATAGTGGATTTCCAAAATTGTGTGGAGTCTAAAGTTATTCTTGGTCTAGAGGTGGTCTAATACCAAGGATAGCTTGTTCTTTTGGAGATTAACACTCTCCATCAATCCATATCTTGTAAAAACATTTTCAAATAAGAATTTTGCAGTCGTGTGTGCATCATTCTTTTTTGTGGCCTTGGCCTCTACCCATTTGGTAAGATAATCCGTCGCAACAATAATGTATTCAGCATGTGTATCTTTTGCAAGGGGTTAATGGGTCCTACAAAGTCTATACCCTACTTAGAAAATGCATGTCCTCCCATCATGGGTTTCAATGGCATTTCATCTCTGCGAGTAGGAAATTGAGTTCTCTGGCACACATCAGAACTCTTAACATAGGTATGTGCATCCATGTGAAGAGTGGGCCACCATAGTCCTGCAAAGAGGATGGCTTTGATTATCCTATTGGGGCCAAAATGACCTCATCCAACACCTTGGTGTGCAACCTCTAGTACTCTCAAATAATCGCTTTCATGAACACACTGTCTTAAGTATCCATCTCGTCCTCTTTTGTATAGATTGTCACCAATAAGTGAATAGTCTTGAGCTTCCTGCTCTAGACTGTGTTGTCATGCTAAAGTCATTCCTTGAGGGAATGTTTTCATCCTCAAGTATGTCACTAGAGGTTCACTCCATTCTGGTGTGAGAGACACATGATATAACGTAGCATGTTCTATTGGTGGTCTTTCACAACAAATAGGGCATTCTTTACACAACTTGTAGACATTTGCTTCCATAGAAGGCCAATATACTCATAGTCTTTGCAAAGTCTGCAAGGTATGATGTTTCGGATGATGTTGCTTTAATGCACCTACATGTGCTAATTGCAAACAATTTGCATGTTCTGATTCATCCACACAACAAGCAAGAATCTTTTGATTATCTTTTTTATATATACTTCCTGCTATTATTTGATATCTCTGTGACTTGGTAATTTCTCCTTCTTTGATCCTTATCCTAGGATTCTTGGGTCCATATGTGAGAATAGGGACCATAGGCTTAGCCCATTCTGGTACTATCTCAACATTAAACAAATATGCATCGGGTAATTCATCCGCTATTCCTTGAGGAGCTTCTCCTGTGGTTAATCTTGAGGGATGGTCCACTCTAAGGTGTGTCTTTCCCTTCTTGACTATTACTTTGAAGTCATATTCCACGAGTAATAAGAACCAACGTATCAATCGTCCAGTGTTACATGGTCTATTGACTAAGTACAATAATGCTTGATGATCTGTAAAGAATTTGAACTTGTTTGCCAACAAATAATGTCTGAATTTCTTTACTGCGTAGATCATTCCTAATCCTTCTTGTTCCGTAGTGGTGTAATTTCTTTCCGCTGCATTCAATTGTCTGCTCGCATAATCTATAGGAAGATCTATATTACCTTCATTCGTGGGTTGTGCCAACACACATCCTATGGCATAGTTGGATGCATCCACATGTACATGGAATGGCTTACTCCAATCCAGGGTTGTCAATATAGGTGCTGAACACAAATGTCATTTAAGTTCATTGAATGAGTTTTCACACTCATCTGTCCATTCAAACTTGGTCAAAAGAGAGTACAAAGGTTTGGCTACGATTGCATACATGTGTATGAATCGTCTGTAATAACCACAATGACCCATAAATGCTTGTACTTCTTTCATGTTACTTGGGCTAGGTAGTTCTGTAATGACTTTCACCTTTTCTTCATCCGTAGAGATTCCATTCTTTGACACAATGTGTCCTAGAATTTTGCCTTGTCTGACCATGGAAACACACTTTTCTGGGTTCAGACAAACCTGATATTCTCGAAATTTGTCAAACACTTGCCTTAATTCTGGGATATGTGTTTGCCTCATGTTCGAATGAGCACATATGTCATCGACATAAACTTCCAAATTCTTTCGTAAGAATTCCTTAAAAACGTGACACATGAGTCACTGAAAAGTGGCAGGTGCATTTGTGAGCCCAAATGGCATCACACGAAATGCAAATATGCCCCATTCTGTGGCAAAAGCCGTCTTTTGTTGATCTTTTGGAGCAATGGCTACTTGATTATAGCCTGAGAAACCATCAAGAAAGATATAAACTTCCTTGCCCGCAACTCTTTCCAATAGATGTTCAGTGATAGGAAGAGGATAAATATCTCTTATCGTGGCGTCATTAACTTTTTTAAGGTTAATACACACGCGCAATTTTCCATTCTTCTTGGGCACGACCACAATGGGGGATACCCATTCAGTATGCTCAATTTCGTAAATGAATCCTGCTTCTATCAAACGATCTATTTCTTCTTTAATCTTCACAGCATAGTTATCATTGTACATGTATGGTTTCTGTTTTGTAGGCTTTGCGTCTAGAGTCATAGGGATTCTATGGGAGCATATATCAGGGTCTACTCCTTTCAAGTCTTTGTAACTCCAAGCGAATACATCTCTATATTATCGCAATAGGGAAACTAACTCTTCTTCTTCTTCATTCGTCAAATCATGCCCAATGTATGTACATTTTTCTTCTTCTCCTTCTATGGTGACCATGATTTTTTTTGTTTTCTCTCGATTATCATATACTTCTCCAACATTAGGTTTTTTGTTAGGCATTCGTACCATGATTCGTCTATCTTCTATTTCATACTTCTTATAATTTTCGAGAACCTCAAACAAAGATTCTTCTTCCTCTGACATGGTTTCTTTCTTCTTTCTTTTCTTACCTTCACTTTTGGTAGTCACTTGTGTGGTTAACCTCACATCATTTGTAATGTCTTCGTGTCTCTAAGGATGAGCTTCTACCTCGTAGAAATATTCTTCATCTGATGCAAAGGGAGGGCCCATAATAATTGACTCTAGATCAAAGTCACTTGCATCATCAAATGCATCAGTGCTAGGTTCACCTTCTTCTATAATTGAATCACACATGATTGGCTCTATTGTGAAGATTGAGATGTCATAGCCATTCTCATCACATTGGGGTGTCCATTGTTCTTCATTGATGGCTACATCCATTGTTGCTAAAATTTCTGCCCAACCATGAGGCTCGAATTCTTCGTCTGGAAATATTACAGGTGTGTAAGCTAGGTCTTGAAGGGTTCGTGGATGTTGCTTTGAACCTAACATCCTGGCTTCTAACCGTTCTCCCTCTTGTTTGGCTAATTTACACATCCATAGATGAGTATCCTCGTGCAGCCATGAGGGATCTGATTCCAATGAGTGTACTGATTCTGTTTCTTTTTGTGTCTTATGGATGGTATTCCAATGTATTGGGGGTACACCTCGATGACTTTTGTAGTCACTCCTAAATGTTGCAACTACAAAGAATTAGTTCCCCAATCTTGTACGATTTGCAATTGACGCATGAATGGTCATCCTAAAATCATTTCGTAAGCATGATTTTTGCCAAAATCACAAATGGCAAAAGTATGTTCAAACTCTACACCACAAGTGGTGAGAGATATGCCTTCTAATAAGCCTAATGGTTTCTCGATATGTCCATCAGCCATTTGTAGCTTCATCCTGGTAGGTCTTAATGCTGGCTTACCCCAACGTTTTCATAAAGTTGTGGTAGTGATGGCTACTCCGGCTCCTGAATCTAAGATGGCTTTCGTGGTGTAGCCCTAATGGGTTATTGGAAGATAAGTGTTACCTTCCTCTCCTTCGCTTACATCTCCAATCCTTTCTATGGGTATCTCTGGTACCTTCTTCTGTGATCCTATCTGAGAGGGAGCAGTAGCAAGCTCAGGGAATTGATTTGCTACGTGTTTTCACAATTCTGGTTTAACCTTCAACAATTCCTCTAGAGTGAGGTGACATTGAACTTGAGTGTTCTTAATCACTTTCGTGTTTCTAGGGATTACTGATTCTTCATTCCTCACTATTATAGTGGGTGCTCTCATGATAATAGGCTTAGCTTCCCAAGGTCCCGTGAACTGAGGTAATTCTTGCAAAGAATTGGATTCAAAATCTGTGTGTTCACTCAGTTATTCTTCCTCCACATCATCATAGATAGAGGGGATGTCTTGGGGAAATTGTTCCTGCAAGTCGGCTATTTCTTGAATAGGAGGATGGGTTCCTTGTTCTTTTTTCCACTTCTCTTCTTGGATTTCTCTTAGAAATTCATGTGAGTACCTATGTATGGAAGACACGTTGTCTCCATCTTCTGTATTTGGTACTTGAGACAGGAATGGTGCATTCTTTTCTTGTGTCTCAAAGTCATCTGGATTCCTATGCAGATTCTTTTTCTCCTTGCTATCGATCAAGTATTCTAACCTCTCAAATAATCCTTGAAAGTGTAACTCAGGTTTTGCCATGTTATTCCAGTTAAGATAATGAGAGGCTTCGAACATGGTTTGTGCTAATTCTACCATCTTCATACAAACTTTAGTTCTCTCAATTTCTAACTCTACTCATGGATAGTTCTTACTCATTTCAGCTATCTGGGGTCCTTCCTTTAATCTAGCCTGATATGCATGAAACATCATGTCTAGGTTTTCTGGTATGGGTTCCACTAAAATTGATCCTGATCTCTGAGCTGGGTTCTCTTGATTTGATTCTTGAGAAGTCAATTCTAGGATTTTAGCTCTGGAATCCTTTAAACTTCCTTCCAACTCAGTTATCTTTTTACTCCACTTTCTCTTAATTCTTTCTCTAGAATCTTTCCAAGATTTTGTCTTTTTATTACTAGATTCTCCAACTTTGCTAGTTTCAGCTATTTTTTTAGGATTAAGCTGTTGATTTTGTAAGAGTGCCTGGGCTCTCATTATAGCTTGGATAGGCATATATGTAGGATTGGATCCATCTGCATTATGTACAATACCTATCACGTTGATCGGTGTCACTTTTGAAGCATTAGCAGAGTTCTTGGGACAATCTTTTATGATATGCTCTTTACCACACTATGCGCAAAAACCTTGTATGTTATAGTATTGTGATTGTCTTGCTATTGGAGGATGTGGACAATCCTTTACGAAATGATCTCCTTGGCACCTAAAGCATGGTCCTCTAGGGCCCTGTGGTCTTTGTTGTCTCAATTGAGGTCGCGGATTAGGGTTGGCGTACATTAGGTTAGCATAGTCAGGTTCCCAACTGGGTTCCAATGGTGGATTATCGTATTGATATGTTTCCACATGTTCTAGTGACTCTGTGTAATATGCGGGTGGACTATCTACATGAGTAGAGTCAAAACTGTTAGAATTCAAATCACTGTCAATAATTAAGGGTGAAGAGGGAACTAAAGCCCTATTGAGGTTTTCTTTTGTAGTAGTGTATTTAACTGAGATGATATTAGCTGGTGGGGGTGGCTACTGCGCTAACACAAGTTGTGGTCTCTATTGAGCCTGATAAGGATAGTTCTGAGGAGGCCTATAATAATGAGGCTGAGCATTGTACTGACCTTGATACCTACTTGGCTGTGGGTATGCTTGCGGGTATTTCTGTCGTACTGCTTGTTTATTGTATGGGCAGTCTTGGGCCGTGTGATTTGTGTATCGTCTCTCAATCATATAGTATTGGCCATTAGGGTTGGCTTGCGGTTGTGTTGCATTGGGACACACATTTGCCATATGATCACCACCACAGGTGTAACAAGGCTTGTTTGTTGTTAACCTAGGCATCTGTTTGTTAGAAACTCCTAGTTTCTGGGCCACTTTTTCTGCTAGGTCTTCTATCGAGCTAGACAGTTTTGAGGATGCTAGAGATGAAAAATCTGAGTCCTTATAAACTTTGGAGAGTTCCAATTCGTCTCCTAATTTGTCCTCAATGTCTATACAAATTCTTACACATTGCTCTAACATTCTGGGTTCCTTCAAGTGCACATAGGAGTGTAGTTTAGAGCTCAAGAGGCCATCTAAAAACATTGAGACTTGCCTGGCCTGTGAGGGTAACTCTTGCATCGAACATCTCTCAAGATATTGTTCGAAGCTACGTCCTGCAAGTCTGACTGCTTCTTGAGGGGTATGTTTCAAACTATGAATCAACAAAGACGTATCATGTCTGACTCCACTTTTAGAGAATTCAGTGATGAATGACTCTAACAAGTGATGGATATCTCTAAATTGCCTTTGTTGCAATGGTTGGAACCAAGTTAAAGCCGTGTTCTTTAACATTAGTCCAAAAGCATTGTATTGTGTAAACATGTCTTCTACTTGCTCTGCTCTTAAAACTTGCTTAAATTCCGCAACATGGTCATAGGGATCTCCTGTCCCATCAAAATAGTTTTTCATGGACTTTACTAACTGAGTGGGTCTTAGTACCCTAGGGTGTTCACGTGGTCTAGGTAGAGGAAAATCTTCTCTACCACCCGGTATTCTAGGTTCCCTTTGTCTT
>CM035421.1:171213557-171386057 GCA_020310875.1 Ceratopteris richardii
TTTTAGAGCTCGTTTGAGCCTCCAAAATAGCCTAGGAACCTAATTTTTAACAAGGGCAGACACTAGGTCTGGACAAGGCCAAAACCTATTCAAAAACTATAAAAAGAGCTAGAGAGCTCATTTTTGGAGCTTGCTAATAGAAGATTCCATTGATCCACTCTTTGTATTGCCTTGTGTGCAAGTGTGTGTGTGTATGTGTGTGCATGTTTTTGTGCTTCTCACTCACACACTTGTGTTGTCATTTGCTCATAGTCATCATACTAGTCCTCATGTCTCCGCGGATTGACATTTATGAGGTGGATCTCCTCACGTTGGTACTTGCCATTGTGCTAGAGTGACACCGAATTTGGCATCGTATTTGGGGAGAGAGCTTCAAGGACAAGCGTGTGATGGTAAGATGTAGAGTTTTGACATTGGAGTCATAGGTATTTTCCTTAATTTTCATTATTTTTTCTTACTTTCTTCACCATCATCATCCTCACCATCTCCCACCTCCATCTCCACTTTCGTAAACTTTTCGGTTTTTTTGTCATATCACCTTCCTCACCTCATTCCTCTCATTTCACTTGTGAGACAGAGCAAGAGAGAGCTATTGTGCATTCTGTTTTTGTGCATTTTTTAGCATTTCTTGTAGGTTTTGGTTGTATCATCATCTCCAGCAACTTGCACGGGTACGAGAAATATCTGCATAGGTCCCGGGGCATTGAGCTCTATCAATCGTGATTGACAAAAAACTGGACTATTTGGTAAAGCTAAGTGCACATTCATAATTTAGAGACCTTGCACATCACATCCTCAAAAAAATTTCAAAAACATTTGTGTTTCCTCTGTCCATCATGATTGACACCATCAATCACGATTGAGAGTGTCCATCATGATGGACACCTCTATCCATCATGATTGATTGAAAAATCGTGATTGACACTTGCATTTGAAAAAAATCTAGTCCATCGTAATGCATAGAGGCCCGATCAACACAAGGTAACGCAAAAATCTAGAAAAAATCAATCAATCACGATTGACAGCCCATGATAGACTGCCTATCCATCATAATTGACACGTATCCATCGCGACAGATAGGTGTCCATCACGATGGACACCCCTATCTGTCACGATCTATTGAAAAATCGTTATTGATAGTCCCATTCAGTGAGAAACCTATCCATCACGACTTGCATGCCACGATTGACACAACATAACGCATAGAATTCGAGAAAATCTATCCATCATCCATCACAATTGACACCATCCATTGCGATCGACCCATCAATCGCAATTGACACCGTCCATCGCGATCGACCCATCAATTGCAATCGACACCGTCCATCGTGATCAACCCATCAGTCGTGATTGGCATTGTCCATAATGAATGACATGCCACAACAAACAACTATGTCCATCACAATTGACAGCCTTGTCAATTGCGATTGACAAGCAATTTCGGCCAATTTTTTAGGGTTTTTTAATTTTCAAGTTTTGGCAAATTTTGGTCATAAATTTCAAGTATTTGGAGTATAGTGAGACCCCAAGCAAAGAATTTGAGAAATCTTGTTTGCTTAACTGCCTGTTTAACCCTCAAAACCCTGAACAAACATAACTTCTTCATACGAAATCCATTTCGGGTGATCTATAGCTCGTTGGAAAGCTCATTTAAAATGCTACAGGGGTGAGAAAGTTGAGGGATCTCTAAAGGAAATTTTCATACAGACAAAGAAAAATTGGGTCTTTGAATTACATGAAGGAAAATGGTCTATTATGTCAATTAAGTTTAAATCTTGAGTTAACTTTGGGACTCATATAGGTCCATTGAGAGCATCGAAGGGCCTCCAAAGCATGAGAGTACTGCAGGCTTGAGAACGATTTTCTTGAGCACTCAAGCGTGAGCAAGGGATAAGAGGCTTGAAGTTGGATCATTCTCAACCCCCTCTATCAATTCCTAGCTTAGGCTAAGTATGGATAGAGGTTTTGATTAATTAGGGCTACGTTAGGCACGATCAAGTATAAGAACCCTAATTTCTCAAAGTGCAAGCATCAATAACTCACTTCTGCGAGAAACTCTAAGGAAGTATATAAATCAAGCGATTAAACTTCAAGTGCTAAAAACTTAAGTATTCCTTGCGACGAGAACTTATTGGACAAGAAATGAAACCCTAAGGAAAATAAAAAGAATTAGTAACTAATACCAAAGAACTCTACAGCAAGGTTGTACAAGGAAAAATTAGGATAACCACCAAGGCTTATGAACCTTAGGTTAGGAAGATATCTAGGATGAGATATAGAACGCCTCAGATCCTTTGAAGCTAGAGTCAATCATTACTGCTAGGTCTTGAGCCCAGCATTGAGTGATTACCCATACACTCTAAATTCCAAAACGAGTGATTCTAAGATGTTGTATAACATGGAGAGACCCATAGGTAGCTCAGGAATAGTGTACCTAGAAAAACCAGAAGGACCTTACAAGACTCAACTGGAAAATATCAAGACCAACCGACTAGGTGTTCACATCTATGAGGACAGTCTGAGAAGATCTATTGTCCATATTAAAAACCTAGATCAACCCATTGGACTAGAACATCCAGTCGTCAAATTTGAAAATGGTGCATACATAGATAAAGAAGTGTTAGAAGAAGCAATTTTTGAAGGAAAATTATTTGTAAAATGTCAAACATTGGTAGACATATTTATACAAATGTTGTAAAAATTGAGGAAGAGTCTTCCTCATGTAAAATAGGATCATATGTATTTTTCCTAGAATTTTTGGAAGCTCTTAGATAGCATATTTTTAGAATAGAAGGAGAAAAGGACCAAAATTCAAGTGTGAAAAGGGACACTTGAAAAAGTATAAAAGATAATTTCTTCTATTTTGAAGAGGTTGGTTGTATTATTTTTTATGCTATCCAAGTAATGAGAAGAGCTTTCTTGCAGAAAATCGCGTTTTCTCCTTTCATGTTCTTTCTCTTGATTTGTTAAGTCTTATCATTGTGTAATCCATGGAATTTGTGAACTTATCTTGTGTATTTCTAAGTGAGATGAATGAAGATGGATGATTCTTAGTGTATTGAGTAAGAAAGTGTAGAAGAACAAAGCTGGAATTGGAAATTCTCAGTTTTCACAGAATCGTGATCGTCTCGTCTGTGTGATACATGTACTGTTTTTGAAATTTGACTTAATATTTGTATTCTCCTGTGGAAATGGCATACTTTAGGCACAAAGATCATTGAAAATGCTGTTGTAGAACTCAAAATAATCAAAACCCTAGATATTTCTCTCCTTCTTCATAAATTTCTCAAAATAATCAAATGCTATGGTCTTTGCATACTTCTTGGATTGACAAATTAAAGATGTGTAGATCTTTTGTGCTATAATGATTGGAGAGGACAACTCCAAAGGTTAACAACAAACATTTTTTGGCACCGTTGCCGGGGAACAAAGCAAAAACTTCATTGGAGTTTTGGACCTTGCTGGATCTTCCATTGTTGATGGTATTTGAACACATTGAAAAGGTACTACTCTATAATCAAGAAAGAAAAATTGAAAAGGTAGGTTTCTTTGCTTGTCTTTTGGGAAAAGGAAGCATGAATTAACCTTTTGAAATAGAGAAGTTGTGAAATTTTTGCAAATTGATAGTTGCTCATACCTTTTAAGAGTAAAGTGCAGGTGTGTTGAAAAGAAAATTGAATCAAGATTGTTAAAGGAAAGGTAAAATGTGATTATCTTTGCATAAGTAGAGTGCTTTTTGACTAAGTACCAAGCAAATTTGTCAATCTTGGAAAAGACGACATGGTTGCAATGAGGAAAGTCAAGTAAAGTAGCTATGTGCAAATTGATTGATCCATTTGTTTATCCAAGGTAAAATAATAATCTTGAAAAAATTTATTTGCCTCTTGAAAAAAAAGGTGTTTGAGTTTATCTTTGCATAAATTGATACTTGTACTTCTTAGCACATATTTTCTTGAAAAGCTCTACTTCCAAACTGAGTAGATTGCAAGCATAAAAGAGTATAACCAATCATGAAACAAAAGATCAATGGATCTTGAAACAAGAAAACCCTACGTGAAGTGTTTTCCTTGATTTAGGGTTCAAAATACTAAAAATTCATAAAACCTATTAAAAATCCAAAAAAAAATCTTTTTTCCTAGGAAGTTTTGTAGGAGGATTTGTGTTGAAAAGTGGAAGGGGAATGGTGAAAGAAAAATCTAGAAATTGAAAGAAAAATAGAAAAATATCTAGAGTAAAAGTTGGTGTTTAAACTTTTCAAAAATTTAATCTCTTTGAATGAGTTGGGTGGTGTATGATTACAGGTGACAATTCATTTGGAGTTGGTGAAGAACATTGGAGAAGACTATGAGAGAAGAAAATTCAAGAAGTGCAAAAGCAAGAAGTTCAGAGAAAAACACGATTCTCATCACAGAATCGCGATTCTCAGTAAGATAAAGAAATTGACTAAGTTGCACTATTGGGTAATAAGGTAAGCAATTTTAAAAGGTTCCATAAGTTGCATAAGTGAAGGAAAGCAAAATTTCAAAATTCTAGTAAGAATTGAGCATCAAGTGATCAGATTTGAGAATTGGATACAGAATCGGGATTTTCATCAGTAGAAAAAAGAGGGAAAAATTTTGTTGGAAAGGATAAGATTTTTTTAATAAAACCGCAAAAGTTGTAAAAGAACAAGAATAAAAAAAGTGGGAACTTAAAATTGTAAAAATCACTCACAATTGCGATTGTCTGAAGTCTATAAAAGCCTGAAATCTCAGAAAAATATTCATTTGAGTGAAAGGGTGAGTGGGAGGAGCTAACAGAATCGCGATCTTTTGCAAACACATAGCTTTTTGGACATTTCTTGATCAGGCAAAGAGGTAATTTTCTTACAATAAGTTTTTGCATAATTTCAAATTCAACATTTTGGTAAAAGCACAAAAACACAGAAAATTGTTGAAAAACACGGAATCGCAATTTTCAGTTTTTTTAATTTTTTTAAGGGAAATTGACTTTTTGATGAAAGATCTTTTATTGCATGTTAATATTTTAATAAGGCGCTTCTAATAGTGTAGAAGGAACTTAAAAAATCAAAAAGTAAAAAATTATAAAAATCTGCTTAGAATTGCGATTTTGAGAACAAACTCAAAATCGCGATTCCTAGAATATGATTTTCAAAAGAAAATCATTTTTTTTACGATTGTGAGCAATCACGATTGTCTGGAAACAGGATCGTGAAAAACACGATCCTTTACATAGATTCGTGAGAAACACGATTCTCTTAACAGAGTTGTGAGAAACACGATTCTCTTCACAGAATCGTGAAAAAACACGATTGTCATCATAGAATCGTGAAAAACATGATTCCCTTCACAGAATCGTGAGAAACACGATTCTCTTCACAAAATCGTAAGAAACAGGATTCCCTTCACAGAATCGTGAGAAACACGATTCCCTTCACAGAATTGTGAGAAACACGATTCCCTTCATAGAATCGTGAAAAACACGATTCCCTTCACAGAATCGTGAGAAACACGATTTTCTTCACAAAATCGTGTTTCTCACGATTCCCTTCATAGAATCGTGAGAAACACGTTTTTTTCACAGAATCGTGAAAAACACGATTCCCTTCAGAGAATCGTGAAAAACACAATTCCCTTCATAGAATCGTGAGAAACACAATTCTCTTCACAGAATCGTGAGAAACACGATTCCCTTCACAGAATTGTGAGAAACATGATTCTCTTCATGGAATCGTGAGAAACACGATTCTCTTCACAGAATCGTGAATTAGTTGAATGATTTTGAGATTTGGTAATAAATTATTTACACCTGATAGAGAAGAGTTAAAAAGGAAAGAGATAGAGCCAGTGCTAGGAGATTTACAAGAAAAGGATCTAGGACAGATAAATAACATGAAAAAATTAAATGAAACAAATGAAGCCTCTGAAACTAGTGATTATAGAAATATCATCAATTACATGTATACAAATAGGTTTGGAACCTATGTGTATCAAGATGGTATGCATAAGTTTCTCATTAGGATGAGAAACTTAGAAATTCCCTTAAATTTAATGCCAGTGGCATAATTTAAGGATGGCAGATATGAGATAGACAGGGATGTGTATACATATTTTCACATGATCTAGAAAACTCTAATAATTTAGGGCAATGTGCAGACAAGAGACCTTGGGAACAAAACACAGGGCAACCAGAATTGCCAAGACAAAATGAAAACTACACTTCTACTGAACAACCACAAGGAAGGAGATTACACACGTCTCCAAATCCTTTTGAAAGAGAAGCTGAAGGACTGAATGATTTTCCAATCAGGAGAAGACATCAGTGGCAAAACCAGGGAATAATTCTTAGGCCCTATCAAGTAGCTAAATGCATGAAAAATCAATATGAAGGGTATTCTGATCCTTATGCCCATGCTGCAAAATTTAGACAACTAATTAGTGCAGAAGAAGTAGAGGATTACAAAGTGCAATTTGAAGCATTTGGTCTAACCCTAACTGGACTTGCATTATCTTGGTTCATTCCCTTGAGAAAGGAAATGTAATCCAAATATTGAATCTTTCCTTGAAGCCTTTATAGGGTAATTCTCCAAAACTGGGATTAAACATAGTATAGCTATCCTGATACATAGTTTCAAACAACAAAAAAATGAAAATGTCAGAGAGGTTGCCAAGAGATTTAAGCAATATATTGATAGATGTCCAAGAGAAGAGGTACCTTCAATGGCAAGACAAGTGTCTTTGTTCATAGAAGGACTGAGAAGTGCACAGTTAAGAACCTTGGTATATTATAGGAGATGTCCTGATCTAGGAGCTTGTGTAAAAGAGGCAATAGACTTAGAGGATAACAGAGGACAGGATTTATTAGCATTTGATCAACCAAGAACAAATGAAGATAGAATTCCACCAGCAGAAGAATTGACACAAGCCATTGAAAAAGCCCTAGAAGTCAACACTAAGACAAACTTGATGAATACCAGAATATCAGCTAATAAAAAGTGTTATAATTGTGGGGAGAGTCATTTGGTTCAACAATGTCCTTATCATAAACCACAACATTTGCAAGATAGGAAAACACTCAAATATTGTACTTTAGAAAGAAAATGGACAAACCATACTATAGAGGAGTGTTTCTACAATAAACAACCCATCAAGGAAAGGGAATTTATGAATCAACATAACTTACAAAGAGAATCTGGATTTGTTGAGCAACCAAGACCTGTACTTGGACAACAACCACCATTACCAACAAATGTAGTACCAATAAAATACACACCAGTTGAAGAAGAAAGCATAAGACTCAGATCATCTTACATAGAGGATTATCATTTGAATGAGGCATGTGAGGAAGAGTGGGAAGGATATGAATAGAGAGAACCAAAACTGCAAGTCCTGGACTTGGGAAATAGGAGAATTGGAATGGACACCACCACATTCATGTACATAACTAATAATTACATGTCCAATCAGAAACCTCAATTCAAAGGAGGATAGAAGATAACCTGTTATAGATGTGGGGGGGGACATTTCATTAGAGACTGTCCACAACCTCCAACACTAAAAATAGAAGGAGCCTATTGTAAGGATTGTGGCAGGAAACACTTAATAAGGGATTGCCCAAGAAACCCTCAAAAACAACAGAACACATATAGTAACATACCATTAAAAACAGTTAACACAATGGAGCAAGAAGAACTGAGTGATCATGATCAAGTAACTGTAAATGCCATAACAAGAGCTCAAGCTAAACAACAAGAAATAAAAAAAGAGACACACACACAGGACCATAGGGAAAATCCATTTCCTAAAGAAAAGAAAATAGACAAAAAGGAAGATGGGAAAGGAAGATGAGAATGGGTAAAAATTTGGAAGAAGAAACTATGAAATATCCAAACAATAGCCAACCACAAAATACACGGACTCAGGAAGAGGAAAAAAATTCACAAAGTCTGGAGACTCTGATAAGAGCATACAAAGGAAGAATTCAAGATGGACCAAATCCTACAGATCATGTAATGGCATATCCTATGCCAGATTTAGAGGATGAAAGAATGAAAAAATGTAAACAAATCATACAAGAAGCACAATTTAAGATTGGGGAAATAGACAATCATCAAACAACAATTGAAGGGACAAATGCAACAAAAACCAGGAAACATCTTGATCAGGAAGATAATTCACAAATAACCTTCCAAATCAATCTAGACAAACACTGTACAATTTTATACCACACCACAATGGAGGAGATAGTAAAACAAAATCCTCACTTACAACATAATATGAAAAATTGGGAAACAAATTCAAAGAATCTAGATCCACAGCAACAAGAATTGGAAGAGTTGTTGTACATACCTATTGATAAAATAGGAGGATACTGTGAAGGAGAAGAAGGGAACTCAACTTTGAGAATACAATTTGGTGAGAATCATGCCAAGGCCATATTAGACAATGGATCGGGAGTGGCAATCATGACTAAACAAACTTGGGAGAAATGGGGGCAGTATGAGTTAATGGGGTAATGATTGCCTATACCTTCAGAGCAAAGGAAGGGTAACTAGAGTAAATTTAAGGAATGGGCAGTATTGTGACATGTCCCCTCAGGAATGGTTCAAAGTACATCAAAATCAAGAATTAAGTGAAGAATTTGGGAGTGAATAACAAAATGACACAGAACCATCAATTTGGAAATGTAATGTGATAAGGAACCACACATATAAAAAAAAGATGTTAAAAAAAGAAGATTGTCTAGGAAAAAAGAAGTCACAAGATGGAAGTTACAACACAGAAATTTAAAGATGAAGAGTTTGAGCCTTATGGTTGGAATCAGATTTTGACCACAATGGATTTGGCCAATGATGAATATGTGGGAGTAAAATTCCAAAATGAAGAAGGATATGATATTTTTCATATAGGAATACAAATGATCAAGGTGTCAGAAACAGAGGAAGATCAAGAGGAAAGAATAATTTTAAAAACTGGAAAAACACAATTCCTGGAAGAAGTTGAAGCTACAGATGCTCTAAAAGACAAAATCTCAGGAACATATAGAAAAAGTAAACACAAAGAAATAGAAAAAGAACAAGAAGTTGGAAAAAAATAAAAAAATAACGAAAGAAGATCAACAATTTGATTCAAACTTCAAGACCTATGAAGTAGAAGACAGATTACTTCTAAAAATGAAACCAAAAAGAGAAAAGAAAAAGGGGGAGGCATATGATAATGAGGAACAAACTAAGAAGGTGGTGATTACTCAAGAAGAGGAGGAAGATAGACACATTGTCATAGTTGATGACATGTCCAGCCAAGAAGAAGATGGAAAACTCAGCGTATGTATTAACTTAAAAAAAGTTAATGCTACAACTATAAGAGATATTTATCCATTACCAATAACAGACCATCTTTTGGAAATAGTTGCAGGTAAAGAAGTCTATAGATTTTTGTATGGTTTTTCAGGATATAATCAGGTGCCAATAGCTTTGAAGACCAACATAAAACTGCTTTCTCCATAGAATGGGGAATCTATGCATTTAGGGTTATGGCTTTTGGTTTAACCAATGCCCCAACAACCTTTCAAAGATTGATGTGTCACATATTCAAAGAATTCCTTAGAAATATAATGGAAATCTATGTTGATGATCTTTGCACTTTTTCATTAAAAAGACAAGATCATTTGAAAGATCTGGAAAATATATTCAAAAAATGTAGAACATACAGAGTATGTTTAAATCCAAAGAAATGTGTGTTCTTTGTGAGGCAAGGGAGAATGTTGGGTCACATAATTTCTAGAAATGGAATCTCAACTGATGAGAGAAAAGTCAAGGCCATACTGGATCTTCCAAAATCGATAAACATAAAAGAACTTCAAACTTTCATGGGACATTGTGGATATTATAGAAAGTTTGTACACAAGTTTGCAGACATTGCAAAACCTTTGTATGCATTGATAACAAACTTTGAATGGACCACAGAATGTGACCAAGCCTTTGAGACTTTAAAAACTTGTTTGGTAACAACACCAATTCTAAAAACCCCACAATGGAGTAAATTTTTTCATGTTCATGTGGATGCTTCAAATTATGCTTTGGGATGTGTGTCAGCACAACCAATAGAAGGGAGCAAATTAGACTTTCCAATTGCTTATGCCAGTAGGCAATTGAATTCAGCAGAAAAGATTTATACAACCATTGAGAGGGAAGGATTGGGAATTATTTTTGCTATGAAAAAATATAGACATTATCTTTTAGCTAACAAGTTTAAATTCTTTGTGGATCACCAAGCCTTACTCTACTTGGTAAACAAACCATGTCACAGAGGTAGGATAGTCAGATGGTTCCTCCTACTGATGGAATTTGAATTTGAGGTAGTGGTCAAACAAGGAAAAACTCTTTTAAGATCAGACCATCTATCCAGAATCCAAACCAGAGAGCCAAGTTCACCTTTAGATGATGAATTACCAGATGCATATCTATTCAAAATAGAGAGTATTCCTTAATGGGCCATGACTTTGGTGCCTTTGCTAACCATGGGACCTTGCAGAACACTTGAAAACAACACACATCTGGTACTACAAAGTAGGAATTTTGTACTAATAGCTAGACACTTGTATCATTTCAATCATATGGGTGTATTGGAATATTGTACTCCAAAAGATGAGCAGCAGGAGTATCTAAGAAGAGCTCATTGTTCGAATCCTTATACTCATGCTTCCATGATGGTCACATTAAACAATCTCAATAGAATGGGAGTACATTGGCCTAATAAGATTCAGGATGTAAAAAAATATGTTTCCAACTGCTTGAAATGCCAATCCTTGCAAAATTCAAAAATTACAACTTTGTATTGGTTTCATAAAAATCTAGATTGGAGTGCAAACATAATTGAGGAGTTGAGAAGAAATAGAAAAGGAGAGCCAGTGAGAGCTAGTGCAGACTCAAGGAATTTACAAATGATTTTTGAGGAATATCAACTGATAGGAGACCAATTGTACAAGAAAGGGATGGATGGATATTTAAGAATCTGTGTTCTTGAAAATAAGTATATGGAAATATTAGAGATGGCACATTCAGGAGTGGCAGGAGGACATTTTTCAAGTGAAAGGACTACTAAACTAATATTATATTCTAGTTTTTGGTGGCCAAATCTATTTCCTGATGCAAGAACATATGTGAAAAGATATGACATTTGTCAAAGAGTAAGTCAACCAAGTAAAAAGATTATATGCCATTAGTACCACTTATTTTAGCAAGAGCATTTAGTAAATGGGGGTTGGATTTCATTAGACCTATACATCCTCCAGCAAAACAATCCCATGCTGAATATATACTAGTAGCCACAGATTAACTGACCAAATGGGCAAAGGCCAGGGCTACAAAAAGGAATGATGCTCAGACCACTGCAAGATTTCTTTATGAAAATATTATCACCAGATTTGGATTACCAATTGAATTGGTAAGTGATAGGGGAACTCATTTTTTGAACCAAGTAATAGAAAACATAACTGAGTATTTCATGATTAGTCATAGAAAGTCAGCCCCTTATCATCCACAAGCCAATGGATTAGCAAAAAGTACTAATAAGGTACTTTTCATTGTTTTGTCAAAATTGGTAAATACAAATAGGAATGATTGGGATTTGCAACTTAATCATGTCTTATGGGCTTATAGAGTGGCATACAAAACTGCAATTAGAACAACACTATTTAATTTGGTATATGGACAAAATGCAGTTTTGCCTTTGGAATTTCTCATTCCAACATTAAAGGTGGGAAGTCAATATAAGTGGACTGGACATGAGTTATCTGAGAGAGTGGTGGAATTGGAAAAACTTGGAGCTTCCATACTTCAAGCAATTATGAGCATATATGCAGATAAAAGAAGGCAGAAAGCTTATCATGATGTTCATATTAAAGAAAAAGATTTGCAAGTACGGGATTTAGTTTTGGCATATACAGTGAAGGAACATCAGAAAACATTTCAGAAGAAGGGACATGGACCTTATATTATCAACCAAATCAGTAACAGTGGAGCTATCCAATTAGCTAATATAGATGGAGAAATCATGCCAAATTTCATAAGTGGATGTAGGGTAAAAAGGTATGATCTTCCATTAACTATTCCTGAATGGAGAAGAATACATCAAGCTCAAAAAAAGAAGAGGAAAAAAATCAGGTATAAGGCTCAACAAGAGGCAAAGGAAAGAATAAGAAAGGTCAAGGAGCTTAGAGAATTCCTCTTGTGTGAAACACCTTCAAGAGTGAGAGAGCATTTTCTTGTTATAACAATGAATCTTCATAATGAGAAAATCAAGGTTTTGATATCAGGTGCACAAGTTAATTTGATCAGTTCAGTTTTGTTGAGTAAGTTCAAATTTAAAAGGAATAAGAGTAAAACTCTTATCAAAACACTAGAAGGTCAGATAATACAAAGCATGTCTTCACCATCTATTGAAGTTAAATTCAATGAGGAATATATGAAAATAGATTGTGAAGAATGGCCTGATCATATGATGACTGAGAAATTGATTTTAGGGCAACCGTGGCTAAAGCAAGGTAAAGTAATTTTGGACTTTAAAAATATGAAGCTCAAATTGACAATAAATGACAAAAGGTTTTTAATATTTTTATTGAGTTATGAAGAACAAGAAAATCAACATGACATCTATGACTCAGATTTGGAAGGATTCACTTTTCCTTTAGAAACTACAAAGGAACTACAAACAAAACTTCTCCATGACCAAATCCACTACAAACAAAAACAAGAGAAAATTAAAGAAACCAACTAATGCTGACAAGACAGCAGAAAGGTGGAAAGTATGGAATAATCAAAAAAATCTAGGCATCAATCTAGAAAGGATGTGGAAACCAAAGACATCCAAGTGTTGTTCATCACAGAGATTTATCAACACCAAATGGAGGAAAAAACTGAAGACATCCTAGCACAGTTTATCAAAAGCAGATTGTTTTACTCCAAAAACAAAGTCAACAGGAATCAAGTATTTCTAGGTGAAAAAATCAGACCTTCTTCAATGGAGAAAAAATAAGAATGAAGATATAAAAATAGTACAGAAGCATGAAAAGCTACAAATGATTGGATTCTCATAATTTCATCAAGATGGATTTAAGACACTCTTGAAATTATTTCTATGTACTTTACCTCATTCTTTTTTCTAGGAAAAAGAATAGGAGGGGAAGAGAAGATGAAAGAGAAAATTATTGGAAACTGGAGAAATTCATTAAAAATTTTCTTTCATAAGTTATAAAGCACCAGCAAGATTTAGGTTATAATTTAGCAAGACTAAGCAGTCATTAGGTAATTATTTTATTTGTTTTTTCTTTTCTTTTGATAATTTCTCTTAAATCTATCTAAATTCTTTTAAAAATTTCATTGCAGTATTCTCTTATTTATTAAAAAAAAATAAAAAAGAGAGAAGAAAAAGAAGGGGAGAGCACTAGATATCTTGCTAACACATGTGATGATCACTTCAAATGTGTAGTGCCTGTGATGCAATTGCTTTTCTTTTTATTTTTTATCAAATGTCATTGTTATCTCAAAGATAAATGTGCTTTTTTTTTCTTATATTTCTTGTGACTAATGTGGGTGGAGTTTCTTTTTTTTTTTGGTACAATATGATATACTTTCTCCAGAATGGTGAATCCAAAGGAACTACCTATTCATGATTTCAAAGTTGACTCTGTAACTTTGTCAAGAGGACATTGGTTTTTAGATAATGAAGCAATAGTAGAAAATGTGGAGCTGGAATCTGATGAAGAGCAGGATATCCCAGAAGCTGAGAAGATAGCCAAGGAACTGAAGGAAACCATTAATATCATTGGGCAGCATATCTTTACAGTAGGAGTTGGAGGTCATAAATATACAATGCTATGTCAGGAATTGTACAAATTCCAGAAAGTTGCAGCTAATTATAAAAGATAGAAAGCAGTGGGGCTACATAGACTACTGGATGAACCTCTATTCTTTATAGATTTTGAAAGGGTATCACAAGTCATGTCCAGTTTGTTGGAAGTTGGCAAAGGTAATGAGGCATATTTCAGGTGTTGAGTTAAGGATAAAGAGAACAAGGAGGTACAGATCACCATTAAAGCAGAACACATTAGGGCAGCTCTTCAATTTTATCCCATGGGAACTAAATTAGATTGCAGTTTTGTCAAAAAGAACAAAGCAACCTATGCTGGATATTCAAAGTTTGTGGATTTTAAAGGAAAGGAAAATGAAGAATTTTCCATTAGAATGTTTCTTCAGTATTTATGTTTTCCAAAATTGCAAAGATATACAATGCCACATAAGCCAATAACATTGGTCATGCTCAATAATAAGGACAAGGCCAAACCATTTGGAGTAATGGATGTAACTCCCTACATTCATGACCAGTTGAAGGAAGCAGCAAAGCATTGGGAATAGAGGAAATTTATGAATGGAGCACAGTTTCTAACAAGAATTATATACCATGTTTTAGATATGGAGGATCAGCTCAAATTGGCTCCAGAAGCTCAATATTTCAAGATTTTGATGTCAGGAATTAAAATTCCTTCAAAGATGATGTTTATAAGAGAAGAAGAAGCCCAGACAAGCATGAGGGGATCAGAAAGAAAAAGGAAAGGGGTATCAGAAGAAGTAATTCCAGTAAAGAAGAGAAGATTAGATCCAAGGAATGTGGTCTTGGAACAAGAAGAAGTGACAAAAGAGGAATGTGAAGCAGCTTAGAAAGAAGTGCAAGCCTCAAAGGAACCGCATCCACCTCAAACAAGCAAGGAACAACTCTATTCATATTTGACTCAAGGTAATCATAAGAGGGCAATATATGAAGCTCAGTATCAGAAAATGTTGGAAAATTATTCATGTAAAGCAACTGATTGGGTACAAGAAGAGGTGGAACATTATGAAGAATTGCATGATCAAATGATGGCTGCAGAAACTAAAGAAGTATTCGTCAAAAAAGAAGTAGAATTATTGGCCTATTTTAAGGAATTACAAGGTCCTCCGGAGACCAAAACTACAGTAGTAGTGAAAAAGAAGGTCCAAAAAAAGCCTGTCCAAAAAAAGAGATTAATAAAAAAGAATAAGGGCAAGGCAGCTGAACATGCACAAATGGAGGAGTCAGTGAAATTATCATCAGAAGAAAAGAATCAAGAGAAATCAATTGCAATAGAAGAACACAAAATGGACAAACCAGGGATAGCTAGTTCTTCACAATTCTCATCAGATTCTAAAAGTGATATTGAGAATTTCCTTCTTAAAAGTTTAAATCTCTCAGTACCCAGCACTCCAGTAACTACAGTACAATCTTCTGTAAAAAACAAAACACCAGAGGAATTGAGTCAAAAAACAGAAGGGATACAGATCTATGAAGGATCAACAAAACAAGTTAGTCCTGGGGATGAAAAAAGGAAATTAAAAGGTAAACAAGTGATGAGAGAACAAGAGGGTGAAGCAAAAGAAGCAAAGGAAGAACTCAGTAGTGGACTAGTGGACACAAGATTTAAAGCTGTATGGACAAAATTCTCACAACAATTTCATTACCAACCATATGAGGAAAAACCAAGATTGGAAAGAGAAGAAGCACATATACATAGTTAGATGCAGAGTCAAGAGGATGGAGGCAAGGAGGAAGAAAAGGATGTAAGATCAGAAAAAATAGATTTCATAGAAAGCAGAGCTGGAAGTACAGAAAAAGAAATAAATCAGAGTATAAGGGAAGTACTCTTTGATATAGTTCATAATGAAGAGTCCACACATACAGAAAATCAGGAAAAAGAAGAAGAACTAGACTTAATGGACATAGATGATCAGGTGGTGAAACAGTAGTAGCAATTGAATGATCAAAAGGGGGATTCAGGGCAAAATAATTCAACCATAATATAGGAAAACAAAGTCCAAGAAGAGGAAAGATAGGTCATTCAAGAAAAACAACACGAAATTGAGGAAAAGAAGGCAGAAGAAATGGAAGAAGAAAAAGACTATGAAGAGGAAGAGAATCAGGTTATAGAATATGAGGAAGAGGAGGGAGAAAAAAATGAATATAAAGAGGAAAAGCAGATAGAAGTAAAGCAAATCGAGTTAGAAACTGGTCTTGAGAGCATACCAAAGGATATTAGATCTGCATGTCAAATCATCATGACTAACATAGAACAATTCAGACCCTCCAGTAGAAGTATGATTATATCAGGGATGGTGGCTGAGTCGGAATTTGTAAAAGGTGGTATGATCACTAAAGAGCAAAAGAAAGAAAAGGAACAGCTGGAAGATCAAATTAGGGCCATCAAGGAAAAGAATGAAATTTTGTCTCAAAGAATAATTTCATTAGAAGGACAAGAAGTTCAGAGCGAGAATAAAATTCAATTTCTTGAGGACAAATGTGCTAAGCAGTTGGAGCATAGTAGCAAAATGGAAATGGAAGTAAAGAAAATGAAAGGAAGATATAGAACTCTTCAAAGCTCATATCAGATCATGGTCAAAGCTAATGAAGACATAAATAGATTGTTGATGGAGGAAGGCCAAATGAAAGAACAGAGTAAGATTGTACAAATAACCTAGGATGAGAGAGAGGAGTTGAATAATGAAATTCTAAGGTTACAAGCTGAATATTACAGAAAGAAAGAGTCATGACTTGTTGTCTCAGATTTATCAAAGAAAGAAGAAATGAAGGAAGCTCTCATTATTTTTCTTGTCAGGATATTTTTGTCAGGAGCCAAAAAGTCTAGGAGGGGAAGGATGTTAGAAGAAGCAATTTTCAAAGGAAAATTATTTGTAAAATGTCAAAAATTGGTAGACATATTTGTACAAATGTTGTAAAAATTGAGGAAGAGTCTTCCTCATGTAAAATAGGATCATATGTATTTTTCCTAGAATCTTTGGAAGCTCTTAGATAGCATATTTTTAGAATAGAAAGAGAAAAGGACCAAAATTCAAGTGTGAGAAGTGACACTTGAAAAAGTATAAAAGATAATTTCTTCTATTTTGAAGAGGTTGGTTGTATTTTTTTTATGCTATCCAAGTAATGAGAAGAGCTTTCTTGCAGAAAATCGCGTTTTCTCCTTTCATGTTCTTTCCCTTGATTTGTTGAGTCTTATCATTGTGTAATCCATGGAATTTGTGAACTTATCTTGTGTATTTCTAAGTGAGATGAATGAAGATGGATGATTCTTAGTGTATTGAGTAAGAAAGTGTAGAAGAACAAAGCTAGAATTGGAAATTCTCAGTTTTCACAGAATCGCAATTGTCTCGTCTGTGTGATATAGGTACTATTTTTGAAATTTGACTTCATATTTGTATTCTCCTGTGGAAATGGCATACTTTAGGCACAAAGATCATTGAAAATGCTATTGTAGAGCTCAAAATAATCAAAACCCTAGATATTTCTCTCCTTCTTCATAAATTTCTCAGAAAAACAGTCATCTCAACTCTTATTCTTGGATTCCATTAACTAGAAGGGGTTGTGGTCTTTGCATACTTCCCGGATTGACAAATTAAAGATGTGTAGTTGATCTTTTGTGCTATAATGATCGGAGAGGACAACTCCAAAGGTTAACAACAAACAAGAAGGGACCATGTATGCAGTCACCAACCAAGCAGATAGGACAGACAAATTTGGCAATATAATCTCAGAGGCTGAAATATGTGACATAGAGCAAGGGAACTTAGGAAGATAGTCAAAGACCCCTCGGGAAAATCAATCCTGACTAGAATAATCACTCTAGAGTGGGTTCCCTAGGACAATAAGAGCATAGAATTGCTCTTAACCCGAGAGATAGAAGAGGCTTTCTAGAGGTATAAACCCAACCAGCCTAATGAAGTGGGAATGCTCACCATATATGAATTCAAAGAACGTGATACCCCAGGCAAAGTGACCTACTTAGACAATACTTCAGAGAGGGTCTTTGTGGTCTCAAAGAATGCTAGGGATACCTACACTTGGAAGGGTGAATTTTTTTTCCCCCAACCATGATCTAATATCTCTTATGGTCACCAAGGAGCTGGAGCATCTCAAGCTCATGGAACTAAGAGAGACAGGAGTAGAGATAGACCCAAGGTAAGTTTTGCCAATCCAGTGGGAAGAGAAAGAATGAGAACAAACATGGATAGAATGGAAAATGAGAGGCATAGAGGCCCAAGGAATCAAAGAAATGCTGATGAACTCCCTTTGCCAAGGCCTAGAGAACACACTATGACATTGAGGCCTACACAACTGGTCAAGTCCATGAAGAACTATTTCGATGGTATAGGAGACCCTTATGATCATGTAGCAGAATTTAGGCAAGTCTTGAGAGCTAAGCAAGTTGATGATTTGTTCGCACAATACAAGGCTTTTGGTCTAACACTCAAGAATACTGCCTTCACTTGGTTTCAACCACTACATGAGAGGCAATTCAGAAACATAGACCAACTGCTAGAAGCCTTCATCACGGAGTTTCCTAAGAGTGGCATCACATACAATACTTCCTCATTAATACATAGCTTCAAACAAACACCTCAAGAAATGGTTAGACGTGAGAAGAAGGTTCAGACAATATCTAGAGAGATGCCCAGTGCCAAAGTTACCAACACCAGCCAAACAAGTGGCATTATTCTTAAATGGATTGTTAAGTACCAAATTGAGATCTTATGTGTACTTAATGGACCCTAGATCCTTTAAGGTGAGGAATCAGAGTTTCAAAGATCTATAAAGATTCAGATATCTCTACTAGCCTCACTTCCAAAGAATCCACATCTATCGAGGAACTTTTAGAGAAGGTATCTTAGAAATTAGGAGTCTCTAGCAAACAGATACCTAGATTTGCCCCAATAAGACGATGCTATACCTGTGGCAGAGATGATATGGCTAATGTGTGTCCAATTATGGATCAACCCCAAGTGAACCCTAATAGCCAATATTGTACCATAGAAAGGAGGTACACTTACCACACTCCACAAGACTGCCCTTATAACAAGCAAGCTGTTAGAAAACATTATCCACAGCCATATCCACAATAGGTGAGATACCAAAATCAGTACCCACAATAGTATGGTAGGCCCCAAAAACCCTATCAACCACCTGACCAAGCACAACAAAGGCCTCAGCTTCTGCTAGCTCAGTAACCTCCAACTCTGGCCAATGTGATTCCAGTGAAGTATGTGGCCACTGAAGAAAACCTAATTAGATCCTTAGTGCCAATATCACCATTGCTTTCAGAAAGTGATTCGAATGATCACAGTTTTGACTCGACTCATGTTGAAATCCCACATGCTTACTATATGTAGTCACCTAAGCATAGTGAAACATACTATTACGAAGACCCCAGTGAATCTAGTGGGGAGCCAGAATGCGCTAATGTCACGTACGCAAATCCTAATTCTCAGCCCCAACCTAAATAGATCAGACCTCAAGCACCTAGAGGACCGTGCTATAAATGCAAAGGTGATCACTTCATTCATGATTGCCCTATGCTTGCACCGATGCAGCCCCAATCAGTGACAATTCAAGGTTTTTGTCAAGATTGCGGGAAAGAGCATCTCTTATGAGATTGTCCTAAGAACCCAAACAATGGGCCAAAAATCACTCCCATCAATATCATTGGTCTAGTAGTAGATTCTACACGAAGTGTGACTTCTAGTGCCCCATTGTAAGTGGTCACGAGAGCTCAGGCATCACAACAGAACCAAAGCTTAGACCAAGAAAAGAGCTCAGAGGTTAGTGAGACTAAGAGACTAACAAAGAAAAGGACAAGAGATTGGAAGCATAGCCGAGAGAGAATGAAAAGATGATGGTATAAGAAGATGAGTGAGTTGGAGGAAATCTTAAAAGAAAAAAATCCAAGATAGTTGAACTCACCTCTCAAACGCACTCTCACACATCACTACCACCACCACCATCTCTTTCACCTTCTAATCCACCACCCTCTAATCCATCTCATATAACCCCACCACCACCTAGAGTAGGATCAGTCTTAGCATATCCCACTCCTGACGACCTAGACATGATGCTTAAAGCATGTCAGGTTAGAATCCAAGAAGGTCCAAATGTATCAGATCATGAGAAATGTTATCCTAGAGCTGATCTAGAGATAGAAAGAACAAAGCTTCATGCTAAGATGGTAGAATTGGCTCAAGCTAAGTTTGAAGCCAGTCGCCTCTTCAATTATTCTAGTTTAGCTAAGACTCAGTTGCATTTTGATGGACTTTTAGAAAGATTGGAGAGTTTAATTGCAAAATCTAGGAAGGAAGTCACCTCCTAGGGTAAGGATGAGGCAAGTGAAAGAATGAGCATCCCTCCTGTTGCTCAAGCACAATGGTGAGAACCACGTTTAGAAGCTCCACCTCCTTAATTTCAATCCGCGGAAGAGATAGGAGTCATATGAAGATCGTGAATGTGAGATGGAGTGAGAGTGAAGGTGAGAAGCATAGAGATGCACACACACATACACACACACAATGAAGAGACAAGCAAGACACAATGGAAGGTAGGAAAATAGACTCTATTTCTCAAGGTCTCAATTACAAGCTCAAAATAGCTCTAAGCTCACACTAACCAACCTCAAAAATGAGCTCTCTAGCTCTTTTTATAGATTCTAGACTAGTTTTGATCGGTTTCACATCTAGTGACCGGCATAGTTAAAAAATAGTCTAGGAGTTGTTTGAAAGGGTAAACGGGATCTAAAAATAACCAAAATTGGTAGGCTTGTTCTACATAAGCTCATCAAGCTCAAGGACTCCTCTGCTTGCACAAAATGGAGCTACAATTTACAAAAAGGGTTTTTCTATGTTACATATGGTACAAAAGTGATGAAAATCACTGTTGGGAATTTTTGAAAAGTATTTATAAAACATAATTCTTTGAAAAATGATGTGACTGGCTCCCTGCTACTTCATTGTGCTCTATCTTTACATGCTTCCTCGAAGTTTGTGCCTCTGGCTACTGCCAACACCCCCCTCCCTCTCGCTTCTGTCATCCTCGACAGAATCTTGTTGCGGGGTCTGTCAGATATAATTTTGTAGGAGGTCTTGAGCGAGGGTGTGTTCTGAAATGCAGATACCTCTCGCAAGATCGGCTTCAAGCTTCTCCCAATCGATGGGTTGAGGTTGCTCGGGTGTGTTCTGAAATGCAGATACCTCTGGCAAGATCGGCTTCAAGCTTCTCCCAATTGATGGGTTGAGGGTTCTCAGGTGGCGGGAGTCTGTAGTGCGTGGAGTCCATGAGTTGTTCACAGGCAAATAATTGCAATAGATGTGTAGGTCTGCTTATGAACACCTCTGAATGATATTCCCAAAAACCGGTAGTGAACATTTGTTCGAAGGTCATCTTATAGCATGTCGATAAGTATTTGATTCGATAGTGCCAGGCATAACACACGCGGAGCGATGGTGTCGTACTCATATCATATGTTAAATCTTGATTGCCATGCTCGAATCCTAGGGTGTTCATGTGTGGTGCCTTGACGCAACGGAAGACTTTGAATACCATCTACATCATGTCAAAGATTTTGACAGTCATATGTGCTGCCACATCATCCATTTGTCGTAAGCGAGGGAGTCAGTGGTGAATCGTTGCCATCATATATCCTACTATTGGTGGTCCGTGGGGTGTCATGAAATATGGGTAATTGAGCCAGTCTTGGTACTGCTTGTTGTTCTGTACCTTGATTGCAAAGGCCTTCCAGGAGCGACGATGTGGCATTGGTCCCCAACATGGGTTATACTTCAAATGGAGTGGTGCCTTGACCCATGTGCTCATCATTTCTGGATACTCCTGTAATAAATCTTGGCGCCAAGTTGGTTGATATTTTTCTCCTCTTTGCGCATCTGGTGGCAAATCATCAGGCTCAAACTGAGTTGCATGGGAGGGTTTCCTACTTGTCTCTTTTTTGATGGCCAGCTGATATTCTGCCATTAACATAAAATATGGTTTGTTTTGTAGCTCATGCCCAGATATATATCTGCGAGGGGCCAAGTGAGCAAAATACGGGGATTGTAAAATTCGTTCTTCTATCATGGCCATTGCATGTAACTGTGCTTCACCCTTGCGGAGTGGGTTCGGCCAGGTTCTTTGACAGTCTTCATCCATGCGGGAGTAGGAAGTTCAAAAGTCGTCTGGCCTTCTGTCGTGATGCGTCAGCCTGGGATGGGTTGGGGTTCATATGCTTCTTCAAAAGTGTCCTCCACCAGGATAGTCACTATTTCTTCATCCGCTGGTAGTTCCGATGGGGAATCTCGCCTGGGGGGTGCTTCGTATGCTGCGATTTGTGTTTGGAGAGTTACTGCCTGAGCCCTTAGAGTGTGGAGTTCCTCGATGATTTCATGAGATGGGTCCGCAGGAGCTGGTGGTTTTGGTTGTACAGGTGCTCTTAATTGGAGCAGTTTGTGGTTTTTTGTGAGCTTCTGGTATGCATCGTTCATGTTGTCATACTCCTCTAGTAGTCTGACATGATCTTCTAATAACATCTTCATAGATTTTGAAGGAACAACTTTGAAATGAATGGGACTTAAAGGTTGGTCCGGTTGATCGAAAGCAGCTTCCAAGTTCTCTATGTTCTATTCCTATAGACGTTGGTTCTCTTCTTTAGCTGCTGTTAAGTGGCGTCTAAGCAGTCCCATGTTTCGAGTAAGCGTCACATTGTGAATAGTCTGAACCCGCAACAAGTGAGAGGTGGTCAGCTCTGAGATGTGTCTTTCCCTTCCTGACTACAACTTCAAAGTCATATTCCATGAGCAATAAAAACCAGTGTATGAGTCGTCCAGTATTACAAGGCTTGTTGACTAAGTACAACAACGCTTGATGATCTGTAAAGAACTTGAACTTATTTTCCAACAAATAATGTCTAAATTTCTTTACTGCTTAGATCATGCCTAATCCTTCTCATTCCGTAGTGGTGTAATTTCTTTCCGCTGCATTCAACTATCTGCTTGCGTACGCTATAGGGAGATCTACATTACCTTCATTTGTGGGTTGTGCCAACACACATCCTATGGCATAGTTGGATGCATCTACATGTACATGGAATGGCTTACTCCAATCTGGGGTTGTCAATATAGGTGCTGAGCACAAATGTCGTTTAAGTTCATTGAATGAATTCTCATACTCATCTGTCCATTCAAACTTGGTTAAAAGAGAGTACAGAGGCTTGGCTATGATTGCTTACATGTGTATGAATTGTCTGTAATGACCGCAATGTCCCATAAATGCATGTACCTCTGTTACGTTATTTGGCCTAGGTAGATCTGCAATTACTTTCACTTTTTCTTCATCTGTAGAGATTCTGTTCTTTGACACAATGTGTCCTAAAATTTTACCTTGTTTGACCATGAAAACACTTTTCCAGGTTCAAAAAAACTTGATATTCTCGACATTTGTCAAATACTTGCCTTAGTTCTGGGATATGTGTCTACCTCATATTCGAATGTGCACATATGTCATCGACATAAACTTCCAAATTCTTGCATAAGAATTCCTTAAAAACATGACACATGAGTCGTTGGAAAGTGGTGGGTGCATTTGTGAGCCCAAATGGCATCACGCAAAATGCAAATATGCCCCATTCTATGGCAAAAGCCGTCTTCTGTTGATCTTTTGGAGCAATGGCTACTTGATTATAGCCTGAGAAACCGTCAACAAAGTTATAAACTTCCTTGCCCGCAACTCTTTCCAATAGATGTTCCATGATAGGAAGAGGATAATTGTCTCTAATCGTGGCGGCATTAACTTTTTTAAGGTTAATACACACGTGCAATTTTCCATTTTTTCTTGGGCACAACCACAATGGGGGATACCCATTCAGTATGCTCGATTTCGTAAATGAATCCTGCTTCTATCAAACGATCTATTTCTTCTTTAATCTCTGTAGCGTAGTTATCATTGTACATGTATGGTTTCTGTTTCATAGGTTTTGCATCTAGAGTCATAGGGATTCTATGGGAGCTTATATCTGGGTCTACTCCTTTCAAGTCTTTGTAACTCCAAGCGAACACATCTCTATATTCACGTAATAGGGTAATTAACTCTTCTTCTTCTTCATTGGTCAAATCATGCCTAATGTATGTACATTTTTCTTCTTCTCCTTCTATGGTAACTATGATTTTTTTGGTTTTCTCTCGGTTATCATATACTTCTCCAACATCAGCTTTTTTATTAGGCATTCTAACCATTATTCTTCTATCTTCTATTTCATACTTCTTAAAATTTTCAGGAACCTCAAACAGAGATTCTTCTTCCTCTGACATGGTTTCTTTCTTCTTTCTTTTCTTACCTTCACTTTTGGCAGTCACTTGTGTGGTTAACCTCACATCATTCATGATTTCTTCGTGTCTCTGAGGGTGGGCTTCTACCTCGTAGAAATATTCCTCATCTGATGCAAATGAAGGGTCCATAATAATTGACTCTAGATCGAAGTCACTTGCGTCCTCGAATGCATCACTGCTAGGTTCACGTTCCTCAATAATGAAATCACACATGATTGGTTCTATTGTGAAGACTGAAATGTCATAGCCATCCTCGTCATAGTGGGGTGTCCATTGTTCTTCATTGATGGCTACATCCATTGTTGCTAAAATTTCTGCCCAACCATGAGGCTTGCATTCCTCCTCTGGAAATACTACAAGTGCATAAGCTGGGTCTTGAAGGGTTCAAAGATGTTGTTCTGAACCTAAAGTCCTGGCTTCTAACCGTTCTTCCTCTTGTTTGGCTACTTTACACATCCATAGATGAGTATCCTCATGCAACCATGAGGGATCTGATTCCAATGAGTGTACTGATTTTGTTTCTTCTTGTGTCTTATGGATGGTGTTCCATTGTATTGGGGGTACATCTCGATGGGAATAGTCTCTAAGATTGACTTTAGTAGTCACTCCTAAGTGTTGCAAGTACAAGGAACTAGTTCCCCAATCTTGTACGATTTGCAACTGGTGCATGAATGGTCGTCCTAAAATCATCTCGTAAGCATGATTTTTCCCAAAATCACAAATGGCGAAAGTATGCTCAAATTCCACACCACAAGTGGTGAGAGATATGCCTTCTAGTAAGCCTTGTGGTTTTTCTATATGTCCGTCAGCCATTTGTAACTTCATCCTGGTGGGTCCTAATGTTGGCTTACCCCAATGTTTCCATAAAGCAGTGGTAACGATGGCTACTCCGGCTCTTGAATCTAAGATGGATTTGGAGCCCTGATGGGTTATTGGAAGATAAGTATTACCTTCCTCTCCTTCGCTTACATCTCCAATCCTTTCTATGGGTATCTCTGGTACCTTCTTGTGTGATCCTATTTGTAAGGGTGTAGTAGCAAGTTCAAGGAATTGATTTGCTACATGTTTCCACAATTCTGGTTTAACCGAGTGGGGTGACATTGTACTTAGGGATGGTGAATTCTTTTCTTGTGTCTCTGAGACAGTAGGGTTCCTTTGCAGATTCTTTTTCTCCTTGCTATCGATCAAGTATTCTAACCTCTCCATTAGTCCTTGAAAGTGTAATTCTAGTTTTGCCATGTTGTTCCAATTAAGATAACGAGAGGCTTCAAACATAGTTTGTGCTAGTTCTACCATCTTCATGCAAAGTTTAGTTCTCTCAATTTCTAGATATGCTCTAGGGTAGTCTTAATCATTTCAGCTATCTGGGGTCCTTCTTCTAATCTAGCCTGATATGCATGAAACAACATGTCTAAGTTTTCTAGTATGGGTTCCGCTAGAACTGATCCTGATCTCTGAGCTAGGTTCTCCTCATTCGGTTCTTGAGAAGTCAATTCTAGGATCTTGGCTCTAGATTTTTTGAGACTTCCTTCCAGCTCCATTATCTTTTTACTCCATTTTCTCTTAATTCGTTCTCTAGAATCTTTCCAAGATTTTGTTTTTTTATTACTAGACTCTCCAACTTTGCTAGTTTCGACTAATTTCTCAAGGTTAAGCTGTTGATTCTATAAGAGCACCCGGGATCTTGTTATGGCTTGGATAGGCACGTATGTAGGGTTGGATCCATTTGCATTGTTTACAATACCTATCAAGTTGATCGGTGTCACATTTGAAGCATTGGCAGGGTTTTTAGGACAATCTTTTATGATATGCTCTTTACCACACTCGGTGCAAAAGCCTTGTATGTTATAGTATTGTGATTGTCCTGCTAACAGAGGATGTGGGCAATCCTTTATGAAATGATCTCCTTGGCACCTAAAGCATGGTCCTCTAGGGCCCTGTGGTCTTTGTTGTCTCCATTGGGGCCGCGGGTTAGGGTTGGCATACATCACATGAGCATAATCGGGCTCCCAACTGGGTTCCAATGGTGGACTATCATATTGATACGTTCCCACATGTTTTGGTGACTCTGAATAATATGCGGGTGGACTATCTACATGAGTAGAGTCAAAACTGTACAATTCAGATCATTGTCATTAATTAAGGGTGAAGAGGGAACTAAAGCCCTATTGAGGTTCTCTTCTACAACAGCATATTTGACTGAGATGACATTCGCTGGTGGGGGTGGTTGTTGAGCTAAAACAGGTTGAGGTCTCTGTTGAGCCTGATAAGGATAGTTTTGAGGAGGCCTATAGTAATGAGGTTGAGCATTGTATTGGCCTTGATACCTACCTGGTTGTTGGTATGCTTGCGGGTAGTTCTGTCTTACTGCTTGTTTATTGTATGGGCAGTCCTGAGCCGTGTGATTCGTGTATCGTCTCTCAATAGTACAATATTTTCCACTAGGGTTTGCTTGCAGTTGTGTTGCATTGGAACACACATTCACCATATGATCACCACCACAGGTGTAACAACGCTTGTTTGTTGTTAACCTAGGCATCTGTTTGCTTGAAACTCCTAGTTTTTGGGCCACTTTTTTTGCTAAGTCTTCTATTGAGCTAGAAGGTTTTGTGGATGCTAGAGATCAACAATCTGAGTCCTTAAAAACTTTTGAGAGTTCCAATTCATCTCCTAAGTTGTCCTCAATGTCTATACAAATTCTTACACATTGCTCTAGCGTTCTAGGTTCCTTCAAGTAGACATAGGAGCGTAGTTTAGAGCTCAAAAGGCCATCTAAAAACAATGACACTTGTCAGGCCTGTGAGGGTAACTCTTGCATTGGACATCTCTCCACATATTGTCTAAACCTACGTCCTGCCAATCTAATTGTTTCTTGAGGGGTCTATTTGAAACTATGAATCAGCGAAGACGTATCATGTCTGACTCCACTTTTAGAGAATTCAGTGATGAATGACTCTAACAAGTGATGGATGTCTCTAAATTGTCTTTGTTGCAATGGTTGGAACCAAGTTAAAGTTGTGTTCTTTAACATTAGTCCAAATGCATTGTATTGCGTGAACATGTCTTCTACTTGCTCTGCTCGTAGCACTTGCTTAAATTGTGCAACATGATCATAGGGATCTCTTGTCCCATCGAAATAGTTTTTCATGGACTTTACTAACTGAGTGGGTCTTAGTACTCTTGGATGTTCACGTGGTCTAGGTAGAGGAAAATCATCTCTACCACCTGGTATTCTAGGTTCTCTTTGTCTTTGCACCCTATCGGCGTCCACGGTGGTTCTATCTCTCCCTATGGGATGAGTGAAACTTACTTCCGGTCCCTCTTTATTGTTCTCTCTTTAAAGGCCATGGGCTAATGATGTTCCTGCACCTTGATGACTCGTGTTTACATTTGCTCGCGATGGAGAGAATACTAAATCACCTATCCATGCGTAGGTATTTCTCGCATGATCTGGTACTACAAATACCCGTTCTGATGTATCATCCAAGTATGCAATCTTTCCAGGGGTATCTGGGTCCTTGAATTCATATATCATGATGGAGCCTACCTCACTAGGTTGTTCCATTCTGTGCCTCCAAAATGCTTCATCAGTTTCTTTATTCAAGAATAATTCTATGCTTCTATTATCCTGAGGGATCCAATCTGAAATTAGTACTCTCGTCAGTACAGATTTCCCTCTAGGTGTCCTAGGTTCTTCTCCTACTGGTTCTTTTCCTTGGGCTCTTGCTTCCGTATCTGGCTGAACTACGCCAAACTCATTGGTATTGTTTGGCTGAGTACTTATGATGTACATGGTTCCTTCTTTGTCTATGTACACGTCTCTCTCAAATTTCACCATTGGACGATCCATCCTCATAGATGCAAGCACCTAAGTGGTTGGTGCCAACATATTCTAATTGAGTTTTGTAGGGTCCTTCGGGTCTTTCCAAATATGCTATGTTTGACCCTCCTTCTGGTCTTTTTGTGCTAAAATCCATTTCCAACTCACTAGTATATGAGCTCAACTCGTAAGGATAACTATTCAATTGTTGAGCCCACGAACGTGTAGTAGTTCCTACGCTTGCTTCTGATGATCTAAAGCTTCGTCGGTCTGACTTACCTATATGCTTACCTGATCTAAGGTTCATGAATTTACTTCTTGGAACTCTCTAATCGTCAATGGTTCTTTGTTCCTTATCGCTTGTTTCTTTTTAAATTCATTTAAGTTCTTGTCTCAATGTTTATGTCAAGAATCGACTTTCTGTTGTACTTTTGAATTTTTGTTTCATCAGACTTAAGTTCTTTCCTTTAGGTTTTCCATATCGCACACCTTTAATTTAGTCTTGGACTTGAAAAATGAAGTCTCTTGAACTTGATGCATTCCTATCGTCCTACTAATATAGTCCACAATGCTACCGTTTAGCCTAAGCTAGTAATTGGCTGAGGGGGTTGAGTATTATTCCAACCTCGAGTCAGCTGCTTTGGTTGCTCTGATGCCCAAGAAGTCGCACTTCCCAAGCCTTGCGTTCTTCACTGCCTTGCATTCTTCACTGCCTTGCTTTGCTTGCCCTTGATAGCCCTTGCTAGACCTGTAAAAATTCAATGTTTAGACCACTTCTTAAATTGATGATCAAGCACTTTAATGTATACACCTTTTAGGTCCCTTTTTTCCTTTGCCCAAAATTTTAATGCCCCCTGGCTTTTCTAGTCCCACCAATGGTCAACCTCAAATTATCCTCTCTAAAGATCAACGCCTTCTTTGTGAACAAAACAGTTGAGTTCATGTAGTATCGTAAAGAGCTTTCTAACGATCTATAAAGCTCAAAAAATGGACTCCGAATGAAAAAGATATGAGCGTTCAGGCCCTTAGGGGTTAAAAATGACAATTAGGTTTTTCTTCAATTATGAGCTAAGGGGTCTCCAATGAGCGTAGTCACCCAAAAATTTGCTTAAAATAGCTCCAAATATGCCCAAAAATTGAAACATTAATTTTTGTGTTTGGGGTGGACAATTGCGATGGTCTAGGACCATCACGATGGCTCAGGTGAACCGCCACGATGGCATGGTACAATCGCGATGGTCCGAAGGTGCAAACTGTCCTAATGGTTTGAGTGAACCGTCGCGATGGTCTGCCTAGCGAGCCGTCGCGATGGTCTGATCGGCAAACAATCACGACGGCGTAGGTCAACGGTCAATGCAACCGTCACGATGGCGTGAGCCCATCGCGATGGTCATGGGCGCTATGGCTTGAGCCAATCACGATGGTCCAACTTTCGAGGCATCACGATGTCAGGGACCGTCGTGATGGCTCAAGTGAACCATCACGATGGTGTGAGACCGTCGCGATGATCCAGCTGAGCCGTCGCGATGGCGTGAGCCAATCGCGATGGTGTGACACAATCGCAATGGTCTGAGCCAATCGTGATGGTCCACCAAATCAATGATTTTCAAAATGCAACCTTGGATTCCTATGTGCGCAAGTGTGCTCTACACCATGGTGAACTCCCTTACCTCAAATAGTGAGTTTGGCTGACCATCGCGATGGTCTGACATAGTCGGTAGTTTCTAACAAAAATGGATTTTCTTACCTTTTGGAAGCTTTCCTACTGCTCTGGAGCACTGTACCTGCAAGAAAACTCAAAAACACACATGCACATGCAAGCACAAAAGCTCTCTCTCTCTCTCGCATGCACAAATGAGGGGAAATGAGGAGAATGGATGGATATGGTGAATTTTTTGATTTTTTTCGGCGGTGGTGAAGAAGGAGTGTAGAGGAGATGAAAAACACAAAAAACTAACTAAGAGAAACAAAAAAAACTGAAATTTTTACCTTCCAATGCCACTTCTTGCTATACTCTTACCATCACACATTTTTCCTAGACTCGATCCCCGACAACGGCGCCAAATTTGGTGTTGCTCTAACACAATAGTGAGAACCACGTTAAGAAGCTCCACCTCCTTAATGTCAATCCGCGAAAGAGATAGGAGTGATATGAAGATCGTGAATGTGAGATGGAGTGAGAGTGAAGGTGAGAAGCATAGAGATGCACACACACATACACAAACACACAATGAAGAGACAAGAAAGACACAATGAAAGGTAGGAAAATAGACTCTATTTCTCAAGGTCTCAATTACAAGCTCAAAATAGCTCTAAGCTCACACTAACCAACCTCAAAAATGAGCTCTCTAGCTCTTTTTATAGATTCTAGACTAGTTTTGACCAGTTTCACATCTAGTGACCGGCATAGTTAAAAAATAGGTTCTAGGTGCTTCTTGAAGCTCGAGGATTCCTCGGCTTGCACAAAATGGAGCTACAATTTACAAAAAGGGTTTTTCTATGTTACATATGGTACAAAAGTGATGAAAATCACTGTTGGGAGTTTTTCAAAGTATTTATAAAACATAATTCTTTGAAAAATGATCCGACTGGCTCTCTGCTACTTCATTGTGCTCTGTCTTTACATGCTTCCTCAACGTATGTGCCTCTGGCTACTGCCAACACCTCCCAAGGAAGCTTATGTCCCTAATTCCACTGAACCAGACACTTCTTCTTCCATGAATTGGTATTCCCAAGAATTTCTAAGAGAGATTCAAGAAGAGAAATGGGAAAAAGAAAGTAAAAATTCTCCTCCCATTGAACTTGTGGATGACTTACACGACCAATTCCCACAAGACATTCCTTCAATCTATGGAGAGTAGGAAGATGAATAGCCTAGTGAGCGGTTAGACTTTGAGTCTAATTCCTTGCAAGAATTACCCCATTTCACAGGCCCATGGGAGGCCAAGTCTACATGTATGAGAGCATCCATGGTCATGATAAGCAACAAAGACTCAATCATACCTAGGAATACAGAGGTAGTGAAGAACACTAAAGTGCAGTGCAATCTCTCTTTAGAGAAGCTGCTCAAGGTTAATCCAGAATTGTGGAAACATGCAACCAATCAAGTGCCAGAGGTAGCAAAACCTCATTCTCAAGTAGGATCACATCAAACAGTACCAAAAATACCCTTGGATAAGATAGGAGACATGATTGAAGGAGAAGAAGGAAACGTCTATCTTCCAATCACTCATCAGGGTTACACAACCAAGGCAATTTTGGACATAGGTGCAGAAGTTTCAATTGCTACCCTATGGAAGTGTTGGGGCAAACCAGCACTCAGGCCAATGAGAATGAAACTGCAAATGGTGGATGGTCACATAGAGAGACCCTTAGGATTGCTAGAAGGGATAACTCTCACTACTTGTGGTGTAAAGTTTGAGCATAATTTTGCCATCTGTGACTTTAGCAAAAAAAAGGCCTATGAGATGATTTTGGGAAGACCATTCATGAGGCAATTGCAAGTAGTACAAGATTGGGGAACCAATTCCTTGTATTTGCAACACTTAGGTGTTACAACCAAAGTCAAACTCAAAGATTACTCTCATAGAGACGTGCCCCCTATATAGTGAAATCCCATCCAAAGAGCCACATAAGATACATAGTCAGTGTATTCCATAGGATCAGGATCCTCATGGATGTATGAAGACACTCACTTATGGATGTCTAAAGTTGTAGAAGAAGAAGAAAAAAGAGAGAACACTAGAGAGGTAGGTGTGAAGGAAACCCTTATGGATCCATTTTTTGAGAGTATTTGCAGATAGTAGAAGCTCACCCTCAAGAACAAGGAGAGCTTATGAATGATGTGAGGCTAGCTACACAAGTGACCACCAAGAATTAAGACAAGAAAAGAAAGAAGAGAGAAGTCTCACCAGAGGGGGAAGAATCTTTGTTTGAGGTCCCAAAAAATTTTAAGAAGTATGAGATAGAGGATGAAAAAGTCATGATAAGGATGCCTAAAAGTGAAGCACAAGTAGGAGAGGCCTATGATAACAAAGAGAAAAATAAGAAAATCATTGTGACCATAGAGGAAGATGAAGAACAATGTACGTACATAGGACATGATTTGACCAAGGAAGAGGAGCAAGAGTTGATAGCCTTGCTAAGAGAATACAGATATGTTTTTGCTTGGAATTATAAGGACTTAAAAGGAGTAGACCCTGACATATGCTCACATACGATTCCCATGACCTTAGAAGCCAAACCCTCTAAGCAGAAGCCATACACATATAGCAATAATTATGCTCCCAAGATCAAGGAAGAAATAGATAGATTGGTAGAAGCAGGATTTATCTATGAGATTGAGCACACTGAATGGGTATCCCCCATTATAGTAGTGCCCGAAAAGAATGGCAAGTTACAAGTTTGCATTAACTTGAAGAATGTTAATGCAGCCACTATTAGAGATAGTTACCTGCTTCCTATCACTGAACATCTATTAGAGAGGGTAGCAGGCTCTAGCTACAACCAAGTGGCCATTCCTCCATAAGATCAGCATAAGATAACTTTTGCTATAGAATGGGGGATATTCGCTTTCAGGGTAATGCCATTTGGTCTTACCAATGCATCAGCTACCTTTCACAGGCGGATGTGTCATGTTTTAAAAGAGTTCTTGCATAAAATCTGGAAGTCTATGTTGATTACCTATGCATTCATTCCAACATTAGACAAACCCATATACCTGAACTCAGGCAAATCTTTGACAAATCTAGAGAATATCAAGTCAGTTTGAAGCCAAAAAAGTGTGTTTTCATGGTCAGGCAAGGCAAGATTCTAGGACACATAGTGCCAAACAATGGCATATCCACGGATGAGGAGAAAGTTAGAGCAATTGCAGAGCTACCCAAGCCAAAGAATGTCAAGTAAGTACAAGCTTTCATGGGGCATTGGTGAAGGTGATATGGATCTTCCCATTGCCTATGCTAGTAGACAATTGAATGCAGTTGAACAAAATTACACTAGTACCAAAAGAGAAGGATTGTTCATGGTATATGCGGTTAAAAAGTTTAGGCATTATTTGCTTGCAAATAAGTTTAAATTTTTTACATATCATCAAGCACTATTATATCTAGTGAACAAACCTTGCAATACAGGTTGATTAGTAATATAGTTTCTCTTACTAATGGAATATGATTTTGAATTTGTGGTTAGGAAAGGCAAGAATCACCTTCGAGCGGATCACCTTTCTAGACTAACTTCAAGAGAGTCCCCTCATGGAGTGGCACATGAGCTTCCTGATGCTTATTTGTTCAATCTAGAAGTAGTGCCTGAGTGGGCCAAGAATATAGTGCCTATCCTCACCTTTGGACCTAAACATCCTGTATTGAGAGCCAAGGATAAACAAGTAGTGAGGTCTCAGAAATATCACATAAGGGTAGGCAGCATGCACAAGCACACCAATCAAGGCATACTGGCTTGCTGTGTAGATGAAGGCAAACATGCAAAGTGGTTGCAACTAGCACATGTAGGTGCATTGTAGCAACATCACTCCAAACATCAAACTTTACAGAATTTGCAAAGGTTAGGGGTATATTGGCCAACTATGGAAGTAGATGTCCATAAGTTATGCAAGGAATGCCCAAGATATATTATTAGACCACATGTGGAACATGCTATGCTATATCAAGTGTCTTTAATACCAGATTGGAGTGAACCATTGGTAAATTTTTTGAGGACAAAAACATTCCCTTCGGGAAATGACATTGGCCAGAAAACAAAGATGCCCATGTGAAAGATAAGGGCTTGAAAGTGGGAGACTTAGTCTTGGTATACACATTGAAGCAACATGCACAAAAGTTGGAGAAGAGAGGCTATGGACCTATGATCATCGATAGGATCTCAACAAGTGGAGCAATTCAATTAGCTACTCTAGAAGGTGATATCCTACCTAGTTACATCAGTGGATGCAGATTGAAATTATATCAAGAACCTCTCACAGAGGAAATTCTTAGGCAACTCAATACTGCAAAGAAACATAAGGAAGAAGAAAAATGAGTTTGAGAAGAAGCACAGATGGAAGTCTTAGAATGCATCCGACGAATGAAATTGAGAAGATAGGGTAGAGATCAGCCTAGGTCAGATGCTTATGAAGCTCCAAGATATCACATGGCCATGTGTGAAGCATCAAGTGTATGCTCCCATAGAATAGTTGATCGATGTCTTTTTGTGACCCTAGAGGTAAGATAAGGAAATAGTGCAAGGATTGTAAGAGCCTTGATCTTAGGTGCAGCCACTAGTGTAGTTAGGCTTTCGTACTGTCAAGACTTACAATTAATTGTCAATCCTATAGAAACATATCTCATAGGATTGGGAGTTGTGGAAACCCCTTGTATGGGAGAGGTGGAGCTTCCCATCTACATTCAAGATGTTCTTATGACAATGAAGGTACTAGTGTGTCAAGATGAGGATCTCACGGAACCTCTTATCTTGGGTCAAGACTCGATCTATAATCATGTTGTCAACTTGAACCTAAGAAGTGGACTTCTTCAGGTCTAGGTAGATCAAAACCGCATCATAATTGAGCTAGAAAATTATGCACTCAAGAACTAGGAAAGGCACCAAATCTTGGTCCTTCCAGGAGTACACATGAAGATAAAGATGTTGTTCTTGTCCAAAATTATGTGATGTAGAAGAATGATGTTCTCAACAAAGAAGCCATGGATCTAATGGAGCTCCCTTCTTTTCCAAAAGTGATCGAGGCAAAGCAAGAAAAGGAGTACAAGAGGCAGATAAAGTAGATAGCCTAGTATGCTCATAGTCAATCGAGAGTGCAAACCAAGAGGATTCAAAATGTGAAGCAGATCTAGGTACACAAGGGTGAACAACCCTCTGCTCCAATGACAGAACCCCAAGGATGCAACAGACACACTACTCAGGTGAGGACTACAATGAAGGAGTATGCGAGGAATCAACCAAGCCGGACCATTTCTATTTGGGTCCCAAAGTGGTCGATGAAGCTAACCCCAATGCACGACAAAGCCCAAGACCTACTTCCATGCTCAAGTATCTTCATATAAGCTCACAAGGTAGAAGTGCCACTCACAATCATTCACATCATACACTTCACTTCTAGTAGATAGCATCACATACTTCAAGCAATATCATGGTTGACGTAGTAGGAACAAGCTCTCAAGCAGGGACCAATCAACAGGTGGTTGATCTAGAGAGCTTACCAATCATGCCGGAACCAAATGAAAGAACAAAAGAGTTGCAGGCCATAAAAATCATACTGATATGGGACCCTCTAAGCGGCCATACCACACATGTGGGCAAGACATCTCACTGGTTTAGCGAAGTAGCAAGACCATTGGGTGAAGGATCATACCTTTGGGAAGCAGAGCTAGAACACAATGGCAAGTGGGGCAAATATCAATTCTTCATGTGGGAATTTGAAAAGTTACAGAATGCAGAAGCATTATGGCCAGTATGGTAGAAAGTAGGATTGGATGCATATTTCAGTGCACAACTTCCCAAGACCGACTTCATGTTTTGTTATTATCTTATTAACAACTTGACCCCCAACAAGGACCCCCATGCCTCAAGCACATTTGTGCTTCCATCACTGACTAAAGGAAATGAGTTGAAGAGGTTTAAGTTAACCAATAGCTTAGTGCGGGAGGCTCTAGATATGCGAGGAATGCATATACCCATAGAGAAGGAGGTTCTAGTACTAGACAACATGGACAATCAAACCCTTACCAAGCTCAAGGACATGATGGCCATGATGCCAAACATTGTAGTTCACTTGAGGATGTGCATGCAACACTTTGCCTTCCCGGCCCAAGATAGATTCACTATGCCACCCAAGAAGATATGGTCAGCTTGTATCTTGTTGAGACTCAAAACTTAACAATTAACTTGCCTCATTGGATCATTGATCAGATACATTTGGCACACAAATGATGGCCGCATAAGTCAATTTTTTATGGGTGTTGTGCATTGACCAGGATCATTTACAAATGTTTAGCTTACGACATTCCAATTTAGAGGGCCTTGATGTGGACCAGGGTACAACAATTCAAGGGCCAAACATCAAATGGAACCCCTTCCAAGAGGATGAGAGGAGTCGTGCAAGTACCATGTGCTCAACCCTGTAGAGCCACATTAACCCCCGACATCACTCCCCCACCTTGCCACGTATGCCCTTTTACACTACGACTCCCAAGATGCAGCACCAAAGGCCCCAACTTGATATTCCCACCAGTTCCCATAGACCTCGAATTCCCTGGTGGAGCACCCTTGGAAGAGCTCACAAATGAACACTTTGAGAAAATTTTAAGGGAAGTAAATCTTGAAGGGGGCGAGGAACCACAGTTAGAAAGCTCTCAGCCACAAGCCACCACTTTTCAAGTACTAGTCACCATAGTCGATGAGGATGACGACGAGGAAGATGATCATGAGAATGAAGAATCGGAAGAGGGTGATGATGACTATGAAAGAAGACATCAAGAGGAGGAAATAATCGAAGTGTTGGAACTTATAGGTGCTCTTGATACACAACCCAATTGCAACGACTATTCAACACGATCAAAGCCATGCAAGAAAGGCATAGACTTTCATTCGCATCAGGCCAAGCCTTGATCAAACAGATGCTAGTAGAAGAAGGTGTGCACCATCATTTCATCACCTCCATCAAATTAATGTTATAATCCTTGGGAGTCTAGTAGGCCATCCACACAACAATCCGCCAGTTAGTCCGGTATGAAAAACGTAGAGTTGACACACTACCAAGGGCAGGCAAGAACATACGGATACCGGTATCTGAACTGGAAGTAACCATAGAACCCACAGCCACCCCGACAACCACCATTGATCTTACTGCACAAACATTTGTAGAAACATCACCAATCTCACCCCTGTAGCCTCCATCTCCCCCACCTCCATCACCCCCCCCTCCCACCACTGAGCAAATTGCTGTAGTAATCACAACCATGACCCAAAACCCAACCTCATCCACATCCTTCTCCATTTGTGAACCAACCTCACATGCCACCCTCTTCTCTCCCATTACCAACCCACTTTTCACTTCACCATTTTTGTTCGTCGAACCCATCATTGGCCACCCACTAATACCTAGCATCGCAGGATACCCACAGCCCACCGATTGTATTCTCGGTTTCCCTGCTTATCCCCCTTCACACATACATCTATCCCATGATCCTTACTTCCCAGTCACCTCCCCACTCTTTCCCCACACCTCAGTCGCAACCATCACCCCACCCCATTATGTCTCGTTCATGAAAGATTTCATTCGTGGCCACAGCACATAGATGTTAGGATCTCACTCATCCACACTCACTTCATGATACATAAACACCACAATCACTTCACCTACCATACCCACATACATAGTAGCACCCCCACGTACCACATTATCTGATCCTATGGACATTTCACCACTCATCGCACCTCCCCCTCCCCCCACCATTCCACCATCCCCCATCTCCCTACCACCACCTTCACCAGCACCCATCTCTTTGTTTGACATTGCATCCACCATTCCCATCCCCATTCCCTTCCCCTTGCATTCCAACCCATCTCAATTTGCATCTCGTACTATACATAATACATTTAATACAATAATGCAGTATGTAACACAACTATAGCAAGAGTACCAACAATTGGAAGAGCGGAACGCTACCTTCTAGGTAGAATCATAGAGACTACAAGCAAGAGTCACCTCCCTAGAAGCTAACAATGAAACGCTCCATGCAGAATACTCTACTTTACAACAAGCACACACCGAATTGGAGGCCAAGATGTCAATTGTGGATACCCAAGCAGTCAAAGAATTGGAGAATGTGCTTCAAGCGCAAACACTTACCAATGCCAAACTACGAAGAAATTTAGGTCTTCTACGGAAGCATATGGTTGCAGCATTGGAAGAGAACAAGCAATTACAACAACAAAACCAAGACAATTTGGAAGCTTCCATGGAAGGATCCTCAGGTATAGAGATTAGTCCTACCAAGTATATAGTTGTTCCCTCCAAAGACATAAGGATACTGCTCGAGGAACATGCCAACTTCTTAGAGTCATATGAAAAATTGGAATCAGAGTGTGCCGGTCTCGAAGCAACTAGCCAATGTCAACACATCTCAACCACAGACGGCCATTCTCTCTCTGCCTACAGAGGAACTAGATGCCTTGAGGACGCAAATTGAAGAACTACAAGCACGCCTACTACCTTATGAAAGGCCACCCTCTCTAATCAAAGAACTGGAACCCAACACAATGGTGGAGATTCTGATTGAAGAGAATTTTGAGACCCATATGAGCCGATGCCAATACTTGGCCGGCATGTCACTGAGAAGGACAAGACACCTTTGGGATAGAAGTCCCAGATTGGCTAAGAAGAGTAGAGCAGATAGGACAAACCCATGATGATCGAGTTGTTGTACAAATCCAGTCGTTCTCCAACCTGGAAGACATGGTCCTTAAGTCTACCTATATTTAGAACCTCTCTCATCAATGGCTCATTACCACATCCGAGACGCAATACATGCCTTATTTTATATTGTTAGCCGATTATAATGCATGTGACCCAAAGTTGTATAGAGCTACGTTTCTCGTCTCTCCCACTTAAAATGTGAATATTCTATCATGCTTCTCACCTCTAACTATCTATTTGAAGCCTTGGCATGGATCTATCACATATGATTCATGCAAGGTGAACCTAACCTGCAAGCCTTTTTCTACAATCTGGCCTACACTTATTGAGTTTTTGGTGATAGTGGGTACATAAAGAACCTTGCTCAGAATGTTTGTTGTGCCATTAAAATTTTTGACATTGCCAATCCTTTCCACATCTCCTATTTCTACCTCATGTTTATGCTTAGGTTTCTCCAAGTCTCCTATTTATCCTCCTATTTGTACTTCATGTTTATGCTTAGGTTTCTCCAAGTCTCATAGAAGAGAAAAATTGCATGCAACATGGTATGAACAACCATAATCTATGAAGAACAAATGCTCATCCTCTTTATCTTCTCTATGTCTCAAGTTAATTAGGAGTAATGAATCTTCATGTGATTGATCATCTGAGCAATTGTTGTAATCCCTTCTACTATTCTTTTTGTTATTGTTCTTGTATTTTTGTCCACCTCTACCTCTTGTAATGCGAAATCCACTTCTTCCTCCTCCTTTCTGTGTTCTTCCATTGAACCAACAATTTTGAGTGGTGTGGTTTGACTTGTTACAAATGGCACAAGGTTGGACTTCTTGTCCCTTAGTCTTGTCTTGCTTTGCTCCTTTCTTCTTTCCTTTCCATTTTCTTTTGCATGTATAATTGTCTTGGGAAGCTTCCTCATCATCATCATCCTTCTTCTTCCCTTTATTCTTCTTGTCCTTGTTATATGTATAAAGACTATTTGTAAAGAGTTACCTTCATTTACATTGTTTTTGGCCTCTTGATTGAAGAGTTCACCAAGAAATATGTTGAAGTCAAGCATCTGCACATTCATGATGAAATCATAGATGGTTTTAAATGATTTCCACTACCTATCACTCCTAATACCATTTAGCACCTGCCTCATAATGGCATCATCTTCAATCAGCTCTCCAATTGATGCTAATTGATCTAAAAACTCCTTAGCTTTGGTAACAAAATCTATTATTGTTTGCTTAGGTGTGTTCTTCATTTGATTTTATTTGTTCCACAAGTGATCCTTCCTAGATTTGGTTCTAGTAGAGAAGAATGTCTCAAGTGCATCCCAAGTTTCTTGTGATGTTTTATAGCTTCTAATATGTGGAAGCAAGAGATAAATTTTAGGATGTAAGACCTGGCTTGAGCATATCTTGCACACCATAATGTCAGCTTCTCAGTTTCTTCTTGTGTAGGTCCTCCTTTGGATCTTGGTATAGGCATGACTTCATCACCCTTTACTAGTCCATAGAGATTTCTTCCTTGTAAGTAGGCTTCCATTCTAATTTGCCACACATCATCATTGTTCCTATCAAACTTCTCTATCGATGAGGGAAATCAATCACCCATTTTGATTAAAAGAGAGATCTAATACCACTAAAAGTGCTTGAAAGGAACAAGATGAAAGAAATCTGTTGTCTTGAGTAACGAAGTTAGTGTTGGTTATGAGCTTTATTTTTATGTGTGAACCCTCTCCAGAATAAGAGGGTAATCTAGCTAAATCCTTATATCTTTTGATTGGTCGAAGGCCTCCCTTTCTTTTTTATAAAAAGACCTCTTTCTAATGAAAAAGATAAGGCACTTTTCATCGTCATATTTGTGTGTATTCCACCTAGAGAAACTATTTTCTCTCTACCTTATCTCACATTGTCGTTTTCAAAGCAAAGGAGAGTTCTCTCACTCTCTTCTTTTCATTCTCCATATATCTTTGCATCAAATTTTACTCATTCTCCTTCTGTAGTTGTGTGCACCATTGATTTTGAGCAGAACCATATACAATAGGTGGTATCAGAGCATCAAGAGGTCTTTACAGTCGTTTGTTATCTCTACTAGAGATTATCAACATATCCTCTTCTCACGTTATCATTGGCTTAGTGGACTTGCCCCTTGTGCTTATTTTCATTGTGTTTACTGAAGCACTTAAAGAAGTGAAACCTTTGTGCCACTCTCAAAAAACAAGGTGTTGGAACTCAAGGTCAAGCACAAGCATGGAAGCACATCAGAAAGGTGGACACACACAAGAAGAAGGAGCAAGTAGGGAGCTCCAAGAAGTGTATGTCAAATTTTCAGAAGAAATCCCTATAAAAATAGTGATTTTCATCACTAAAAACCATTGTAAATACCATTTTCTATTTTTTTGACTCCATTTTGTTCAAGCCAAGGAGTCCTTGAGCTTGAGTATTAGAAGTACCATCCTACCAATTTTCATAATTTTTAGACTCCATTTGAGCCCTTAAATAAGCTCTAGAACCTAATTTTTTACTAGGCCGGACACTAGGTCTGGACAGGGCCAAAACTAGTCAAAAAACTATAAAAAGAGCTAGAGAGCTCATTTTTGGGGTTAGCTTGTGAGAGAATAGATCTTTTGTAAGAGAAATCTTTTGCAATCAAAGCTTTCCATTGTTCCTCTCTTTGATCTTACCTTGTGCGTGTGTGTATATGTGTGTGCATGTTTGCGTGCTTTCACTCACGCACTTGTGCCTTCACTTGCTCGTGGTCTTCATACCGGTCCTCACATCTCCGCGGATTGACAAGTAAAGGAGGTGGTGCTTACGCTTGAGCTACACCAAATTTTGGCGCCATTGCGGGGAGAGAGCTTCGAGGACGAGCGTTGTGATGGTAAGATCGTAGATTCGCGACGTTGGAAGGTAAAAAAACTGTCATTTTTGTTATTTTTCTGATTTTTCTTCTCCATCTTCATCATCTCCATCTTCATCCATCTTCTTCTTCCTAGAAATTTCTTGTTTTTTAGTGCATTTTCACCATTTTCATACCATTTTTCATGCATTATTGTTTGAGAAGGAGTTAGGAGGTGCAAGGGAGAGCAACCGCTGTGTTTTTTTCATGATTTTCTGCACATACGGAGCTCGCCATTGCTCGACGCTCAGAAATTTGAATTTCCCGCCAAAAAACACGATTCTGTGAAGAAAATCGTGATTCTGTGAAAAATTCAAAATTTTTTGAAAATGACGATTTTCTATTTCCCACCTAAAAGCTTGCTGAAAGAAACACGATTCTATGGTCATTCTCAGAATCACGATTCTGTGGTTGTGCTCAAAATTGCAATTCTCTAAATTTCTAAAAACCACAATTCTGAGACAAAATCGCGATTTTCAAAACACGATTCTGTGAAAACGCGATTTTGTGAAAACACGATTCTGTGAAAACACGATTCTCTGTTGGTGATCGCGATTCTCTTGAGATTCACAAGATCGTGATTCTCTGATTTCATAGCATCGTGATTCTTTGATTTCACAGCATCGCGATTCTCTAATTTCATAGCATCGCGATTCTCTTGGTTTCCCAAGATCACGATTCTTTGATTTCATACGATTCTCTAAAAACACGGTTCTCTGGTTGTGCTCAAAATCGCGATTCTCACAAATCACGATTCTCTACTCAAAAACACGATTGTGATCAAACACGATTCTCTGCTCAAAATCGCGATTCTCAAAAACACGATTCTCTGCTCAAAATCGCGATTCTCATAAATCACGATTTTCAGCCAAAAACACGATTTTGTGAAAACACGATTCTCAAGGTACAAAATCACGATTCTCTGATTTCATAGCATCGCGATTCTCTGATTTCACACAATTGCGATTCTCTGATTTCATAGCATTACGATTCTCTGACTTCACACAATCGCGATTCCTTGATTTCATAGCATCACGATTCTCTTGGTTTCACACAATCGCGATTCTCTAACTTCACAGCATCGCGATTCTCTTGATTTCACAAAATCGTGATTTTTTCCAAAATGTCATGTTTGCCTGACCCCCAGGAGCCTGATTTGACATAACTTTTTCATCCAAAGTCCATTTTTTGAGCTCTATGGCTCGTTGGAAAGCTCGTTTCGAATCCTACACGGCCTCAACTGTTTTTTATAAGAATAATGCGTTGATTTTCAGATAGGATAATTTGAAGTTGACCCTCAGGTGGGACTAGGGAAATTTTGGACCCTTAACCAAAGCTTATGAACCTGAGATCTGGTAGACACCTAGGCAAGGATAGACAAAGCATTAGATCTTCTCAGTCTAGTGTCAACCATACAGCTAAGTCTTGGGCACAACAACTAAGTGGTTGTCCTTATGTACTAAACTCTGACACAAGTGACTCAGAAATGTCTTTTAGCATGGGGAAACCTGTAGGGGGCTCAGGCACTGCCTATTTACAAACACCAAGAGGCCCCTATAAGACACAGTTGGAATATATTTGGACCAACCGATTAGGTGCTCGCATCTATGAGGACGGCCTAAGGCGATCAGTGGTCCAACTCAAAAATCCAGATCAACCCTTTGGACTTGAACACCTAGTAGTCAAGTTCGAAGAGGGTTCATACATTGATAAGGAAGGAACCATGTATGTGGTCACCAACCTACCAGATAGGACCGATGAGTTTGGAAATATCATTTCTGAGAATGAGATAGGAGAGCTAGAACAGGGAAATGTAGGACAAGGACCCCAAACTCCTAGAGGTAAGTCAGTTTTGACCAGAGTGATCACTCCACATTGGATCCCTCAAGACAACAAAAGCATAGAACTATTCTTGAATAGAGAAACAGAGGAAGCCTTTTGGAGATTCAAGCCAGATCAACCTAGCCAATTGGGCATAGTCATCATCTACGAGTTCAAGGATCCAGAGATACCAGGCAAAGTTGTCTAGTTGGATAACACATCAGAGAAAATGTTCTTGGTAGCAGAACATGATAGACATGCATATACTTGAAAGAATGAATTGATTTTCCCTCCACCAAGATCCAATGTGTCCCATGGCCTCCAAGGAGTAGGATCGTCCAAAGCTCATGAAGCCCAGAGAGAAAGAACTAGAGAGAGACCTTAGGTAAGTTTTGCACACCATGTGGGCAGGAATAGATCCGGAGCTGAAAATGAAAGACCTGAAAGAGAGAGACATCAAGCTCATAGGCAACAAAGAGATGAACAGGATTTTCCATTGCCTAGACCCCGAGAGCACACAAGAACTCTTAAACCCACTCAAGTGATCAAGGCAATGAAAAATTATTTTGACGGGACAGGAGATCCTTATGATCATGTGGCCAAGTTCAAACAAGTGTTAAGAGCTGAACAGGTTGAGGATTTGTTCACCCAGTACGAGGCATTTGGTTTGACTCTTAAGGGCACTGCCTTAGCTTGGTTTCAACCACTGAGTAGTCGCAATTATCGCGATATAGGTCAACTGCTAGACGAATTCATTGTAGAATTTTCCAAGAGTGGTATCAGGCATAACACATCATCCTTGATCCACAGCTTCAAGCAGACACCCCAAGAAACAGTGTGACTAGCACGAAGAAGGTTCAGACAATACTTAGAAAGATGCCCTGCTCCAGAGTTACCTACACCTGCCAAACAAGTGGCTTTATTTTTAGATGGCTTACTAAGCACCAAGTTACGATCATATGTGTACTTGAAAGAGCCTAGAAGCATAGAAGAGTGTGTGAGGACTTGCATTGACATAGAAGACAACTTGGGTGAGGAGTTAGGACTATCCAAACTCTATCACGACGTTGACAGTTCTACTAGTCATACCTCCAAAGCCTCCACGGAAATAAATGAGATAGCAGAGCAAGTTGCCAAGAAGCTAGGAGTTCAAAATAGACAAATACCAAGAGCCACCCCATTGAACCGGTGTTACACTTGTGGAGGCGACCACATGGCTAATGTATGCCCATTGCAAAACCAGAACATGAGAGAAAGGGATGCTCCATATTGCACTATTGAGAGAAAATACACAAACCACATGGCTCAAGATTGTCCCTACAATAGGCAGGCTATTAGACAAACTTATCAGCAACCTTACCAACAAGGTAGGTATCAGAACCAATACCAACAGCCATATTATTGACCACAACAGCAATATCAGGCACATTATAGGCCACAACCAGTCTTGGGAAACCAACCACCAGCTCCTGCCAACCTGATGTAAAGAGAGATGGTGGATGCAATCCAAAGATGAGTAGGTGCTGCTACAACCAGCTTCACACCAGCCAACTGAGACTTCAGAGTTGATTAGTAGACCCTTTGAGCTTCCTAAATCCACCAAAATATCAGCCAAGTACTTTGGAACATGTATCCCAAAAGTTTAAGTCAAGTCAGACTGGTTTCGAAATGACTAGCTCCCAAAACTTGCTATTTTTGGACATACACCTGCTAGAAAAAATGAACAGTGCTCTCAACCTGGTACGAATTTGAAAAATTCCTTTTAGGCATAGCAAATAGACTTAGCAAGCTTCCCAATCTAAGTTAAAACACTTCAAATGATGGACTGAGCACTGAGAACAAATTTCATCAATTTCTGGAACATGCCCACCATTCTCGGGGCTCTATAGAGATAGACCAGTGAGCAGCAAATTGCAGATATCTTCAAAATTATTAATCCAATGACCTTGAAAATTTGAAGGCAGAAAGTAAACAGTATGAGCTATCCAACGCAAGTTAAATCACTGAAAAAAAATCCGTAGAACTCGAGATATGACCTTCTGAAGGTACTGCTCTGAGTGAGTATAGCAGAGAACAAAACAGAGAAGTGAATGATGATAAATGTATAAATTCATATATGATTACAACCACATTGGCAATGAATCTTTGCACAATGGGAGTAGAATGATAGAGCTATGGAGTAAGCTCTTCAATCTCTACAAAATGACATAAAGTGGTCACATACAAGTCTTGCTAATCGCCTCTTCCTTCTTGCTCCTTTTATAGCTATTCTTGGAGGGAGTTTTGAATTCGAATTCGAATCGCTCCACCTAAAAGTGATCCCCAAAGTTCAGAGATATTCCCTCAGCTCAAAAAGTCGTGGATTTTGGTAGTTAGAGCCACGAAATTGCTTTTACATCATGCATAGGTAAGCCATCCTTTTCCTTTTTCCTTTTTCAATTACAAGAGATAAAAATGAACTCTTTTACAAGAGGTGTTCACATGACTACTCATGTGACTTACAAATGAGGATGATATCAAATATATCAAGCATGTAGGCTTGGGTAAAATGCACCAACAGCTCCCCCTCAAGCCTAACATGCTTGGCCTTCAAATAAGTCTTCAATTGTCCTTGATTTCCTGCAAGCCAATCATCAACTTGAATCTACTTAATTTTGTACCATCAAGAGCTTTAGTCAACATGTCGGCACATTGCATATCTGTAGAGACATAGGATAGTTGAATATCCTTGCTCATTAGCTTCTCCCTTACGTAATGGTAGAGGACTTCAATATGCTTAGTTCTAGCATGGTATACCGGATTAGCTGCTAGATGTAGTGAGCTTGTGTTGTCACCAAAAATATGAGGTGTTGAAGAATGAAGTCCAAGATCTGTGTACAAAGACTTTAACCACATGATTTCTTGAGTTGCATTCGCCAAACCTCTATATTCTGCTTCAGTAGAAGATAATGCCACGGTTGGTTGCTTCTTTGATGACCAAGAAATGATTTTTGAACCTGCAAATGATATATACCCTGATGTGCTTCTTCTATCATCTTTAGATCCGGCCCAATCTGCATCTGAGTAGACCTTTAGCTCAATATCTGAAGTAGATGAATAGAACAAACCTTCATTCATGGTCCCCTTTAGGTACTTGAGGACTCTCTTGGCCGCTTCCATTTGTGGTCTTCTCGGCTTATGCATAAACTGACTCAATATGCTAACACTATAGCATATATCCACCCTTGTGAGTGTTGCATAGTTCAAACTTCCAACCAAGCTTTGATAGCTTGTGATGTCTTCAATTGGCTCTCCTTCATAAGCACTAAGCTTATGATTTTGCTCCATAGGTGTACCTCCACACTTGGTATTTTCCATCTTGAACTTGACGAGCATTTCATGGATATACTTCCTTTGTGTGATGTATATACCTGAATGTGTGTAGATCAACTCCAATCCAAGAAAATAAGTGAGTGGTCCGAGGTCACTTATTTTGAACTCCTCCTTCATTTGACTCTTTACCTGTTTGATTCCTTCAAGATCATTGCATGTGATAATAATATCATCAACATACACACATAAATAGATCACTTCAGATCCATTCCTCTTTATGAACAAAGAGGTATCCGCCTTGCTAGCTTTGAATCCTTGGTCCTGCAAATAAGTCACCAATCTAAAAATCCAAGCTCTTGGAGCTTGCTTCAATCCATACAAAGCTTTTTTTAGTTTGCATACATAGTTAGGATGATGTGCATCCTCATATCCAGGAGGTTGTGCCATATACACTTCCTCAGAAATCCATCCATTCAAGAAAGCATTCTTTACATTAAGTTGATAAAGATTCCAATTTCTAGATGCAACAAAACTAATGAGAACCCTAATTGTAGGCATTTTTGCAACAGGAGAGAAAGTCTCCTCATAATCAATACCATGGGTTTGAGCAAACCCTTTAGCAACTAACCTTGCTTTGTGTCTATTTATACTTCCATCTGGATTCCTCTTGATTTTGTATATCCATCGAGATCCGATTATCTTCATAGATGGCTTGTTAGGTACAAGCTCCCAAGTGTCCATTGCATCTCTCCAAGCTTTCTTGCTTTGTGCTTCTTCAAATGTGGTAGGTTATTCATTGGTTGAATCCTTTGCAATGTAGATTGAGTGCTTGGTGACCAAAGAAGTATCATAACCGAACCTCTCTGGTTTCTTCTTCTCCCTTGAAGACCTTCTAAGTGCTTGATGTGAGCTATCGGGTCCATATGTAGCATCCTGCATCTTTGCTTTTCCTTTGTTCGTCCATAGCTTTAGTCTTTCCAAGTCTTCTAGGTCAATCTCCGAATCACTTTCTTCAATCTGCTTTGGCTCCTTTGGTTGAAGTGATGGAAAATCTTCATCCAAGTCATAAGGCAGCTTCACTTTCCTGTCATCATCAAACCATGATTTGTTTTCATCAAAAATTACATCTCTACTCACAGAAAATCCTTTATTGGTTGGATTGTACAATCTATTTCCTTTTTGGTTTTGATCATAACCAATGAATACACACTTCTCTGCCTTGGGATCCAATTTCCCTCTTACTTGAGAAGGAATGTGAGCATAGGCTAAGCATCCAAAGATTTTGCAATGCTCTAGACTAGGTCATCTTCCATTCCACACTTCATATGGAGTGGTTCCATCTAGTGACTTAGATGGAAGTCTAGTTATGAGATATGTGGCTGTAGACACAGGCTCTGCCCATAGGTAGTTTGGCAATCCCTTTTCGTTGAGCATGGACCTTGCTGCTTCGACAATAGCTCTGTTCCTCCTCTCTGCTACACCATTGAGTTCGGGTGTATACCTTGTAGTGACTTCCCTTTTAATGCCTCTTTCATGCAAGAAGGCATCAAATTCAGAAGAGAAGTATTCTCCTCCACCATCTGATCTGAGTCGTTTCAAAGTCCTACCTGTTTGGTTTTCAACAAGAGCAATATACTTCTTAAAGCAATTAAACACTTCATCCTTGTGCTTCATGAAAAACAGAATGGTCCACCTGCTACAATCATCTATGAAAGACACATAATATCTTGAGCCTGATATAGATGGCTCCTTACTTGGACCCCACACATCCGTGTGCACTAGATCCAAAGGATTTTGATACATATATCCTTTCTTATTGAAAGGTTTTCTATGAGCCTTGTCGAGTTGACAAGCTTCACACTTATAAATCATGTGTTGCCTTGTGATATTAGGCAAACCAAGTACACTTTGGTCCTTGCAAATCTGTTTGAGTGTCCTCTCACCAATGTGAGCAAGCCTTTTGTGCCATATCTCCAACTCTGTTAGAGTTTGAGATCCATAGCTAAACAAAGCTATGTTCTTTGTATCTTCCACTTCAAAAGTGAAAAGCCTTCCTGTCTTTTCTCCTTTGGCAATCCTTCGAAAGCCTTGCCTTGGGTCTTCAACATATGCTCCAAATCGATTGAATCTAACCTGCAATCCTTTTTCAACAATCTGTCCAACACTTATTAAATTTTTGGTAATTGTAGGGACATACAAAACTTTGCTTAAGAGGTTCATATTCCCATCTGATGTCTTCACATTACCTATCTTCTCCACTGAGTGCTTTGTGTCATCTCCTGTCTGCACTTTATGCTTGTTATGAGGATCTTCCAAATAAGAAAGTAAAGCCACATTTCCTGCTACATGGTTCGAGCATCCTGAATCAATGTAAAATATGTGATCATTATCCTTACCCTTCTTTGCTGATAGATTCATAATCAATAATGAATCTTCTTGACTTTGGTCCTCTGCATAGTTATTGTAATCTCTTCTTCCTCTATGGCCACTTTGATAGTTGTTGTTGTTGTTGTAACTGTTGTTGTAGTAGTTGTTGTTGTTGTAGCCTCCATTGTATCTACCTCTATTTGATCCATAGCCACCTCTATTGAATCCTCTTCTCTTGAGTTCCTTGGATTCCTGAAACATTCTTCAGTAGTATGGTTAGATAAGCCACATATGTTGCAAGGTTGAGATGATTGGAATCTCCCCCTTCCTTGCTTTCCACCTCTGCCTCTTCCTCTAGCTCTTCCTCTACCTGCAAAGTTTGCTTGGAAAGAGCTTCCTTCATCTTCATTCTTCCTATTCTTTGACTTGTCCTTGACCTTAGCTTTATCAGAATATAAGGCAGAAGTTTGATTACCTCTTGAGGACTCACCACCTTTGCTAATCTTTGCTTCATGAGTGAAGAGTTGGCCCATGAGTGTGTTGAGGTCCGGTACATGCATATCCATGTATAAATCCATGGCTATTGTGAATGACTCCCACTTGTCGTCTGCTTTGATTCCATTCATGATTTGTCTTATGATTTGCTCCTCTTCAATTACCTCTCCAATGCTTCCAAGTTGGTCGGAAATCTCCTTCATCTTTGTGACATAATCAGTCACATTTTGCTTCGGGCTTTTCTTCATTGTTGTGAACTCCATCCACAATTGGTTCTTCCTCGCTCGAGTGTTGGAAGAGAAGAAAGAAGCAAGTGCATTCCAGGTCTCTCTTGATGTCTTGCATCCCTTGACATGAGGTAAAAGAAAATCAGAGATTGAGTTTAGAATATAGGACCTTGCGAGTGCATCCTTCGAACACCAATTCAAAAGTCCTTCCACTTCTTCATGTGATGGTTGCCCTTCGTTCCTCATGGTTGGCATTGCTTCATCTCCGGATATGAATCCATATAGATTCCTCCCTTGAAGGTAAGCCTCCATCCTAGAGACCATGCCGGGTAGTTGTTTCGATCCAATTTGTCAATTGTTGATGGAAATCCATCTCCCATGTTGCTTGATTATGCTCTGATACCACTGTGAAGAGAGATGGTGGATGCAATCCAAAGATGAGTAGGTGCCGCTACAACAAGCCTCACACCAGCCAATTGAGACTTCAGAGTTGATTAGTAGACCCTTTGAGCTTCCTAAATCCACCAAAATATCAGCCAAGTACTTTGGAACATGTACCCCAAAAGTTTAAGTCAAGACAGACTAGTTGCGAAATGACTAGCTCCCAAAACTTGCTATTTTTGGACATACACCTGCTGGAAACAATGAACAGTGCTCTCAACCTGGTAAGAACTTGAACAATTCCTTTTGGGCATAGCAAATAGACTTAGCAAGCTTCCCAATCTAAGTTAAAATACTTCAAATGAAGGACTGAGCACTGAGAACAAGTTTCATCAATTTCTGGAACATGCCCACCATTCTCGGGGCTCTACAGAGATAGACCAATGAGCAGTAAATTGCAGATATCTTCAAAATTATTAATCCAATGACTTTGAAACTTTATAGGTAGAAAGTAAACAGTATGAGCTATCCAAAGCAAGTTAAATCACTGAAAAAAGATCAGTAGAACTCGAGATATAACCTTCTGAAGGTACTGCTCTGAGTGAGTATAGCAGAGAACAAAACAGAGAATTGAATGATGATAAATGTATAAATTCATATATGATTACAACCACATTGGCAATGAATCTTTTCACTATGGAAGTATAATGATAGATCTATGGAGTAAGCTCTTCAATCTCTACAAAATGACATGAAGTGGTCACGTACAAGGATTGCTAATCACCTCTTCCTTCTTGCTCCTTTTATAGCTATTCTTGGAGGGAGTTTTGAATTCGAATTAGAATAGCTCCAGCTACATCCTTTTCCTTTTTCCTTTTTCAATTACAAGAGATAAAAATGAACTCTTTTACAAGAGGTGTTCACATGACTACTCATGTGACTTACAAATGAGGATGATATCAAATATATCAAGCATGTAGGCTTGGGTAAAATGCACCAACAGCTCCCCCTCAAGCCTAACATGCTTGGCCTTCAAATAAGTCTTCAATTGTCCTTGATTTCCTGCAAGCCAATCATCAACTTGAATCTACTTAATTTTGTACCATCAAGAGCTTTAGTCAACATGTCGGCACATTGCATATCTGTAGAGACATAGGATAGTTGAATATCCTTGCTCATTAGCTTCTCCCTTACGTAATGGTAGTGGACTTCAATATGCTTGGTTCTAGCATGGTATACCGGATTAGCTGCTAGATGTAGTGAGCTTGTGTTGTCACCAAAAATATGAGGTGTTCAAGAATGAAGTCCAAGATCTGTGTACAAAGACTTTAACCACATGATTTCTTGAGTTGCATTCGCCAAACCTCTATATTCTGCTTCAGTAGAAGATAATGCCACGGTTGGTTGCTTCTTCAATGACCAAGAAATGATTTTTGAACCTGCAAATGATATATACCCTGATGTGCTTCTTCTATCATCTTTAGATCCGGCCCAATCTGCATCTGAGTAGACCTTTAGCTCAATATCTGAAGTATATGAATAGAAACAAACCTTCATTCATGGTCCCCTTTAGGTACTTGAGGACTCTCTTGGCCGCTTCCATATGTGGTCTTCTCGGCTTATGCATAAACTGACTCAATATGCTAACACTATAGCATATATCCACCCTTGTGAGTGTTGCATAGTTCAAACTTCCAACCAAGCTTTTATAGCTTGTGATGTCTTCAATTGGCTCTCCTTCATAAGCACTAAGCTTATGATTTTGCTCCATAGGTGTACCTGCACACTTGGTATTTTCCATCTTGAACTTGGCGAGCATGTCATGGACATACTTCCTTTGAGTGATGTATATACCTGAATCTGTGTAGATCAACTCCAATCCAAGAAAATAAGTGAGTGGTCTGAGGTCACTTATTTTGAACTCCTCCTTCATTTGACTCTTTACCTGTTTGATTCCTTCAAGATCATTGCCTGTGATAATAATATCATCAACATACACACATAAATAGATCACTTGAGATCCATTCCTCTTTATGAACAAAGAGGTATCCTGTGCTAGCTTTGAATCCTTGGTCCTGCAAATAAGTCACCAATCTGAAATTCCAAGCTCTTGGAGCTTGCTTCAATCCATACAAAGCTTTCTTTAGTTTGCATACATAGTTAGGATGATGTGCATCCTCATATCCAGGAGGTTGTGCCATATACACTTCCTCAGAAATCCATCCATTCAAGAAAGCATTCTTTACATCAAGTTGATAAAGATTCCAATTTCTAGATGCAACAAAACTAATGAGAACCCTAATTGTAGGCATTTTTGCAACAGGAGAGAAAGTCTCCTCATAATCAATACCATGGATTTGAGCAAACCCTTTAGCAACTAACCTTGTTTTGTGTCTATTTATACTTCCATCTGGATTCCTCTTGATTTTGTATATCCATCGAGATCCGATTATCTTCATAGATGGCTTGTTAGGTACAAGCTCCCAAGTGTCATTCTCCTTCAAGGCTTCCATTTCTTCATCCATTGCATCTCTCCAAGCTTTCTCGCTTTGTGCTTCTTCAAATGTGGTAGGTTCTTCATTGGTTGAATCCTTTGCAATGTAGATTGACTGCTTGGTGACCAAAAAAGTACCATAACCAAACCTCTCTGGTTTCTTCTTCTCCCTTGAAGACCTTCTAAGTGCTTGATGTGAGCTCTCGGGTCCATATGTAGCATCCTGCATCTTTGCTTTTCCTTTGTTCTTCCATAGCTTTAGTCTTTCTAAGTCTTCTAGGTCAATCTCCGAATCACTTTCTTCAATCTGCTTTGGCTCCTTTGGTTGAAGTGATGGAAAATCTTCATCCAAGTCATAAGGCAGCTTCACTTTCCTATCATCATCAAACCATGATTTGTTTTCATCAAAAACTACATCTCTACTCACAGAAAATCCTTTATTGGTTGGATTGTACAATCTATATCCTTTTTGGTTTTGATCATAACCAATGAATACACACTTCTCTGCCTTGGGATCCAATTTCCCTCTTACTTGAGAAGGAATGTGAGCATCGGCTAAGCATCCAAAGATTTTGCAATGCTCTAGACTAGGTCTTCTTCCATTCCACACTTCATATGGAGTGGTTCCATCTAGTGACTTAGATGGAAGTCTAGTTATGAGATATGTGGCTGTAGACACAGGCTCTGCCCATATGTAGTTTGGCAATCCCTTTTCGTTGAGCATGGACCTTGCTGCTTCGACAATAGCTCTGTTCCTCCTCTCTGCTACACCATTGAGTTCGGGTGTATACCTTGTAGTGACTTCCCTTTTAATGCCTCTTTCATGCAAGAAGGCATCAAATTCAGAAGAGAAGTATTCTCCTCCACCATCTGATCTGAGTCGTTTCAAAGTCCTACCTGTTTGGTTTTCAACAAGAGCAATATACTTCTTAAAGCAATTAAACACTTCATCCTTGTGCTTCATGAAAAACAGAATGGTCCACCTGCTACAATCATCTATGAAAGACACATAATATCTTGAGCCTGATATAGATGGCTCCTTACTTGGACCCCACACATCCGTGTGCACTAGATCCAAAGGATTTTGATACATATATCCTTTCTTATTGAAAGGTTTTCTATGAGCCTTGCCGAGTTGACAAGCTTCACACTTATAAATCATGTGTTGCCTTGTGATATTAGGCAAACCAAGTACACTTTGGTCCCTGCAAATCTGTTTGAGTGTCCTCTCACCAATGTGAGCAAGCCTTTTGTGCCATATCTCCAACTCTGTTAGAGTTTGAGATCCATAGCTAAACAAAGCTATGTTCTTTGTATCTTCCACTTCAAAAGTGAAAAGCCTTCCTGTCTTTTCTCCTTTGGCAATCCTTCGAAAGCCTTGCCTTGGGTCTTCAACATATGCTCCAAATCGATTGAATCTAACCTGCAATCCTTTTTCAACAATCTGTCCAACACTTATTAAATTTTTGGTAATTGTAGGGACATACAAAACTTTGCTTAAGAGGTTCATATTCCCATCTGATGTCTTCACATTACCTATCTTCTCCACTGAGTGCTTTGTGTCATCTCCTGTCTGCACCTCATGCTTGTTATGAGGATCTTCCAAATCAGAAAGTAAAGCCACATTTCCTGCTACATGGTTCGAGCATCCCGAATAAATGTAAAATATGTGATCATCATCCTTACCCTTCTTTGCTGATAGATTCATAATCAATAATGAATCTTCTTGACTTTGGTCCTCTGCATAGTTATTGTAATCTCTTCTTCCTCTATGGCCACTTTGATAGTTGTTGTTGTTGTTGTAATTGTGGTTGTAGTAGTTGTTGTTGTTGTAGCCTCCATTGTATCTACCTCTATTCGATCCATAGCCACCTCTATTGGATCCTCTTCCTCTTGAGTTCCTTGGATTCCTGAAACATTCTTCAGTAGTATGGTTAGATAAGCCACATATGTTGCAAGGTTGAGATGATTGGAATCTCCCCCTGCCTTGCTTTCCACCTCTAGCTCTTCCTCTACCTGCAAAGTTTGCTTGGAAAGAGCTTCCTTCATCTTCATTCTTCCTATTCTTTGACTTGTCCTTGACCTTAGCTTTATCAGAAAATAAGGCAGAAGTTTGATTACCTCTTGAGCACTCACCACCTTTGCTAATCTTTGCTTCATGAGTGAAGAGTTGGCCCATGAGTGTGTTGAGGTCGGGTACATGCATATCCATGTATAAATCCATGGCTGTTGTGAATGACTCCCACTTGTCGTCTGCTTTGATTCCATTCATGATTTGTCTTATGATTTGCTCCTCTTCAATTACCTCTCCAATGCTTCCAAGTTGGTCGGAAATCTCCTTCATCTTTGTCACATAATCAGTCACATTTTGCTTCGGGCTTTTCTTCATTGTTGTGAACTCCATCCACAATTGGTTCTTCCTCGCTCGAGTGTTGGAAGAGAAGAAAGAAGCAAGTGCATTCCAGGTCTCTCTTGATGTCTTGCATCCCTTGACATGAGGTAAAAGAAAATCAGAGATTGAGTTTAGAATATAGGACCTTGCGAGTGCATCCTTCGAACACCAATTCGAAAGTCCTTCCACTTCTTCATGTGATGGTTGCCCTTTGTTCCTCATGGTTGGCATTGCTTCATCTCCGGATATGAATCCATATAGATTCCTCCCTTTAAGGTAAGCCTCCATCCTTAGAAACCATGCCGGGTAGTTGTTTCGATCCAATTTGTCAATTGTTGATGGAAATCCATCACCCATGTTGCTTGATTATGCTCTGATACCACTGTGAAGAGAGATGGTGGATGCAATCCAAAGATGAGTAGGTGCTGCTACAACCAGCTTCACACCAGCCAACTGAGACTTCAGAGTTGATTAGTAGACCTTTTGAGCTTCCTAAATCCACCAAAATATCAGGCAAGTACTTTGGAACATGTATCCCAAAAGTTTAAGTCAAGACAGACTAGTTGCGAAATGACTAGCTCCCAAAACTTGCTATTTTTGGACATACACCTGCTGGAAAAAATGAACAGTGCTCTCAACCTGGTAAGAATTTGAAAAATTCCTTTTGGGCATAGCAAATAGACTTAGCAAGCTTCCCAATCCAAGTTAAAACACTTCAAATAAAGGACTGAGCACTGAGAACAAGCTTCATCAATTTCTGGAACATGCCCACCATTCTCGGAGCTCTACACAGATAGACCAGTGAGCAGTAAATTGCAGATATCTTCAAAAGTATTAATCCAATGACCTTGAAACTTTTTAGGTATAAACTAAACAGTATGAGCTATCCAACGCCAGTTAAAGCACTGAAAAAGGAAGAAGAGAACTCGAGATATGACCTTCTAAAGGTACTGCTCTGAGTGAGTATAGCAGAAAACAAAACAGAGAAGTGAATGATGATAAATGTATAAATTCATATATGATTACAACCACATTGGCAATGAATCTTTGCACAATGGGAGTAGAATGATAGAGCTATGGAGTAAGCTCTTCAATCTCTACAAAATGACATGAAGTGGTCATGTACAAGACTTGCTAATCGCCTCTTCCTTCTTGCTCCTTTTATAGCTATTCTTGGAGGGAGTTTTGAATTCGAATTCGAATGGCTTCACCTAAAAGTGATCCCCAAAGTTAGAAGATATTCCCTCAGCTCAAAAAGTCGTGGGTTTTGGTAGTTAGAGCCACAAAATTGCTTTTACATCATGCATGAGGTAAGCCATCCTTTTCCTTTTTCCTTTTTCAATTACAAGAGATAAAAATGAACTCTTTTACAAGAGGTGTTCACATGACTACTCATGTGACTTACAAATGAGGATGATATCAAATATATCAAGCATGTAGGCTTGGGTAAAATGCACCAACAGCTCCCCCTCAAGCCTAACATGCTTGGCCTTCAAATAAGTCTTCAATTGTCTTTGATTTCCTGCAAGCCAATCATCAACTTGAATCTACTTAATTTTGTACCATCAAGAGCTTTAGTCAACATGTCGGCACATTGCATATCTGTAGAGACATAGGATAGTTGAATATCCTTGCTCATTAGCTTCTCCCTTACGTAATGGTAGTGGACTTCAATATGCTTGGTTCTAGCATGGTATACCGGATTAGCTGCTAGATGTAGTGAGCTTGTGTTGTCACCAAAAATATGAGGTGTTGAAGAATGAAGTCCAAGATCTGTGTACAAAGACTTTAACCACATGATTTCTTGAGTTGCATTCGCCAAACCTCTATATTCTGCTTCAGTAGAAGATAATGCCACGGTTGGTTGCTTCTTCGATGACCAAGAAATGATTTTTGAACCTGCAAATGATATATACCCTGATGTGCTTCTTCTATCATCTTTAGATCCGGCCCAATCTGCATCTGAGTAGACCTTTAGCTCAATATCTGAAGTATATGAATAGAACAAACCTTCATTCATGGTCCCCTTTAGGTACTTGAGGACTCTCTTGGCCGCTTCCATATGTAGTCTTCTCGGCTTATGCATAAACTGACTCAATATGCTAACACTATAGCATATATCCACCCTTGTGAGTGTTGCATAGTTCAAACTTCCAACCAAGCTTTGATAGCTTGTGATGTCTTCAATTGGCTCTCCTTCATAAGCACTAAGCTTATGATTTTGCTCCATAGGTGTACCTGCACACTTGGTATTTTCCATCTTGAACTTGACGAGCATGTCATGGACATACTTCCTTTGTGTGATGTATATACCTGAATCTGTGTAGATCAACTCCAATCCAAGAAAATAAGCGAGTGGTCCGAGGTCACTTATTTTGAACTCCTCCTTCATTTGACTCTTTACCTGTTTGATTCCTTCAAGATCATTGCCTGTGATAATAATATCATCAACATACACACATAAATAGATCACTTCAGATCCATTCCTCTTTATGAACAAAGAGGTATCCGCCTTGCCAGCTTTGTATCCTTGGTCCTGCAAATAAGTCACCAATCTGAAATTCCAAGCTCTTGGAGCTTGCTTCAATCCATACAAAGCTTTCTTTAGTTTGCATACATAGTTAGGATGATGTGTATCCTCATATCCAGGAGGTTGTGCCATATACACTTCCTCAGAAATCCATCCATTCAAGAAAGCATTCTTTACATCAAGTTGATAAAGATTCCAATTTCTAGATGCATCAAAACTAATGAGAACCCTAATTGTAGGCATTTTTGCAACAGGAGAGAAAGTCTCCTCATAATCAATACCATGGGTTTGAGCAAACCCTTTAGCAACTAACCTTGCTTTGTATCTATTTATACTTCCATCTGGATTCCTCTTGATTTTGTATATCCATCGAGATCCGATTATCTTCATAGATGGCTTGTTAGGTACAAGCTCCCAAGTGTCATTCTCCTTCAAGGCTTCCATTTCTTCATCCATTGCATCTCTCCAAGCTTTCTTGCTTTGTGCTTCTTCAAATGTGGTAGATTCTTCATTGGTTGAATCCTTTGCAATGTAGATTGAGTGCTTGGTGACCAAAGAAGTATCATAACCAAACCTCTCTGGTTTCTTCTTCTCCCTTGAAGACCTTCTAAGTGCTTGATGTGAGCTCTCGGGTCCATATGTAGCATCCTGCATCTTTGCTTTTCCTTTGTTCTTCCATAGCTTTAGTCTTTCCAAGTCTTCTAGGTCAATCTCCGAATCACTTTCTTCAATCTGCTTTGGCTCCTTTGGTTGAAGTGATGGAAAATCTTCATCCAAGTCATAAGGCAGCTTCACTTTCCTGTCATCATCAAACCATGATTTGTTTTCATCAAAAATTACATCTCTACTCACAGAAAATCCTTTATCGGTTGGATTGTACAATCTATATCCTTTTTGGTTTTGATCATAACCAATGAATACACACTTCTCTGCCTTGGGATCCAATTTCCTTCTTACTTGAGAAGGAATGTGAGCATAGGCTAAGCATCCAAAGATTTTGCAATGCTCTAGACTAGGTCATCTTCCATTCCACACTTCATATGGAGTGGTTCCATCTAGTGACTTAGATGGAAGTCTATTTATGAGATATGTGGCTGTAGACACAGCCTCTGCCCATAGGTAGTTTGGCAATCCCTTTTCGTTGAGCATGGACCTTGCTGCTTCGACAATAGCTCTGTTCCTCCTCTCTGCTACACCATTGAGTTCGGGTGTATACCTTGTAGTGACTTCCCTTTTAATGCCTCTTTCATGCAAGAAGGCATCAAATTCAGAAGAGAAGTATTCTCCTCCACCATCTGATCTGAGTCGTTTCAAAGTCCTACCTATTTGGTTTTCAACAAGAGCAATATACTTCTTAAAGCAATTAAACACTTCATCCTTGTGCTTCATGAAAAACAGAATGGTCCACCTGCTACAATCGTCTATGAAAGACACATAATATCTTGAGCCTGGTATAGATGGCTCCTGTGTACCTAAGTCAAGACGACTCAAGGACTTGTGCCAATGAGACTGTACCTCTATTGCCACACAAGTGCATATAGTGGTGAATCAACACACATTTAAATGTCAATCCGATCAAACGACCTAACCAAGTGTATGAGGACATGTGCACACATGATGGAAACTGAAGTGGTTAGGTTAACATGCATGAGAAAAGACTAATCTACCTCCCAAACTCACTGAGATCCTGAAAGTGGTTGCCGTGATACCTCTTACAGTAGTTTTCCGTATTTCGAGGTTTTCTCCCAGCTCAGAACTCCGAATATAGTCAATAAGGTACTCTTTTTGAAGGTCTCGACGAGACGCATCTACTGGAAGTAGTTTAACTTGATTCTGACCACTCTGCTTCAAGTTATGGCAAAAACAGTGAATGGCGGGAAACACCAACACTCTCGCCACAACTCCTCCTAGCTCGCACACACACTACAGCAGCTCAAAATCAAGGGGAAGGGGTAGACAACAGTCCTACACATGCATTTCAAGCATAACACACACATACAAGAGCGAAATGAAGATCAAAATCAGCATGAAAGAGGCAAACTCAAAAATCTGTAGAGCTCCTTCTTCATAATGGCAAAAAAAAGTCCTTACAAAGAGTCACAAAGTGACTTATATACTAGTGCCCTAAGTTTGGTCCTTTCACACAAGAGACCGGCACTTTATTCACTAAAAAACTAATTTCTCTACTAATTTACATGGGTAAGCTTCTAATCTTCTGTGGGGATGCATCTAGAGGACTCCTCTAGTGCATTTACAACAGAAAATATATACAAGAGTGGTTATAATACAAAAGTTATGTGTCCAAATCGGAAAAATTCTGGGGTCCTTCATTTTCTCTGCCTTATGCTCTTCTTTGCTCTGCAACACTCTCCCCCTCTTCGTCTCTGTCGTCCCTTGACAGGCTTTAGATTTTCCTCGGTTGTTTGCTTCGTTTCTTCGCACGCATCCCTAGGTCAGTTTTGTCTGTAGTTAAACAGACATGCAGCTTTGATGGCATGTTCTTGATTCAAGCTCTACTACACTAGAGCCTGCTGCATTTGTCTTGCCTGTTGATTTGGGTTGCCACGCACGCCACCAGTGACTAGGAATGTGCAGTTCTTAGTCACCCTCTTGAACTTTTCAGCCTCTACCCCTTTCTAACTTTTGGTCCTCTGATTTGTCCTGGTTGCACACATCTGACCCTGTTGTATTGCTTTGAGCCTGTTTGCTTTTCCTTGGTGTGTGTGCCCCTGGGGGGCTCTGTGCAGAGATGGGTAATGCGCCCCTGCGGGGCTTCTTGCAGGGACTTGCTCTTGTCATCATTGTATCTATTGCATCGTTCTAGACTTTGATTTCCTTCTTCTTTTCTTTTTGCTTGATTGTCCCTCTACACGTCCCTCCTCCTGAACTCTGTCATCCTCGACAGGCTTTTTGTGGCGACGTGTGTAGGTTTGGATGGCATGTTGCTCTCTTTGATTTAGCAGATTAGCGTGACGTAGCATGAACTCCTTCCATTGCTGTGACTTTACTCCGTCCTCTGGCGCCTGTCTATGATCAGCAAAGAAACTTGTTTCATAGGCCACCAGTCTTGCATTTAAATTGGAAGTCATTTTAACAAAAATTTCTGAATCTATTTCAAAGAAGCCGATAAAAAATGCTTCTTCAAAAGTCTGCATATATGTAGATGGCAAGAACATGAGACGAGAATAATATGCCATAATAGTTAGTCTGCTCGGGATAGTAGATAAATCAAAAACGAGTGCTTCCGATCCTTGAGTAATTCCGATGAAATTCAAAAATGTATACTTGGCATGTTGGAACACTTTTAACACTGTTAGTAGCATACTGAATGTTTTGTTAGTCATTTTGATGGCTAAGTCCGGGACTGAAGCGTATCTGGTAATCCAAAATTCCATCGTCTTTACCATGTATTCTTCGGTCGGTAGGTAATTATGTGGCGGACAAGGTAGTAAAGGGTAGTTGAGCCGCTGATTATTGATATTGCCTTGGCGCTGTCCTTCCCAAAATTGCGTCCAAGATCGTCTACGGGGTACAGAACAAAAAGATGGATTGACTTGAAGCGCATATGGTGATGCTTCCCACTATACCCGCAACATTGGATTCTTCTCCAAAATTTTCCGTCACCATAGTGGATCTGCCTTCTCGAACTCCTCTTGAGTGTAATTGAAAGTGTCATGCCTGAATTGAAGGTTGTGGTCCGGATCTTTATTCGTTGCAGACTTTATATAATATCGAGTTTGTTCTTTAAGTAGTCCGTATGGTACATTAAAGGGCTTCAAAATTTTCTCTAATTGTTTATTGTTTATTTGAGCGTCCTTCATGATCTTTATTATCTGATCTTCAAACGCAGCAGTGAGTTGGGACACCAGTAGTGCCCTTTCTGGTCCGCTCAGTTCTGCAATTTCCCGAGTGTTAGGTTCAATGTGAACCTCCTGTTCCTCCCTTATCGGTGAATGATATGAGGGGGAAGAGAGAGGACGTACCTCATTCTCCACAGTAGTCTCTACAGATGTTGGAACTACTGGTGTCCCCTCTTTATCCTTTAGTTCTAGCTGATCCTGGAGTTGTTTAATCATTTTCTTTTTCTGCTTGATTTCCTCCTGGGCCTGCAAAATTGTTGCTTTGTTTTTCTCTATTTCTGCAGCTACAACTGCGAGCTGGTCAGCATCTTCTTTACAATGTAATAGGTATCGATTTTCTGCTTTTTTCCATTTAGCTCGTAGAGCTGCAGTGTCTTCCATGTATTTTCTTTCCCATTCAGCAATAGTGTCTTGCTCCTTTTTGAGCTGATCTTCATACATAATCACTTTCTCTTCTAATCCCTTGATGTCCCTTTCCGGTTGGGCTTGCACTTCGGCTGGCTGATCACTTAAAAGAGCGGCCATAAGCTCTTTGTTCCGTTGTCTTAACGCCTCTGCTTCATCCATGTACCCTTTAATCTGAGATTCCAGAATTTTGCTTCTTGATGCCATTCGTGCCTTTTCAGCCTCATTTGCTTGTAGTTTTTTGGTGACTTCTTGGAGTTGTTCTTTTAATCACTCATTCTCTGTCTCTAGCATGCTGTATTTGTTTTTTATTTCTTTCAGTTCAGTTTCTTTTTCTACTACCTGTTCTTTTACTGTCTCTAACTCAGTAGAGAGATTCTTACCCCACTTTTGAAGTTCGATTTTGTCCTGCATGGCTTGGTCATAATCTTCATCAACATCAACCATAAGTTGCTGTGTATCTAGGGCAGTTTTGAGCATGTCCTGCACCACGGGCTTGAGCTGAGCTATATCCACATTCAGCCATGTCTTTGGTACGCTTGGGGTTTCTCCGGTTTGTACATCTTTTCCCTTTTCGACGTGGATCGTTTCATTGTGTGGTTGTCGGATCTGTAGTTGTACTTGTGGTTCGTCTTCATCTTTATCCACATCAATAGTTTTAGTGGCACTTCCTTGAAATGTTACATCCATGGGGGATGGTTCTGCCACAACCCTTATTGGAGTAAAGGGTTCTTCGTCTTCTTTTTGTTCTTCCTGAAACTCCTTCTTTGGTGTCTTCAAGTGTATTTTTCGGACAGGTGTGGCCTCCTTGATTTGGATGTTGGAGGTTTCATTAAGTTTCATACAATGCATACCTTCTTGTTCAGCATTCTTGCTTGATATACTTTGTTCCCCATGTGTGGCTTGGTTCTTCGTCATGAGGCCCCCTTGCTCTTCATTATAGTCCACTTCATTGAGTTCTGCCCATTGTCCATCATCTTTTGATTCGCTTGGAATATCGACATTTAGTAATGAGTTTTCTGGTTCTTCTTGTTGCTCTGATGCAGAACTAGAATTATCCAAGCTGATCTCCCGATATCTGTGGACTTTTGTGAGCTTGCTTCTCGGGTCTGTCGCTTGTTGTGACTGTTGATAGTGATGACCCTGGACCGGTAAGTTGACTTGTCCTTCTGTATATCGATGGGTCTCTTCCAGAGCATCTGTTAAGTCTTTTGCCGTTATTTCTTTCCTTCCTTCGATAGTAGTTTTTGGGAGTGCATGGATCCTCTTGGTAGTTGGTGTGTCCTCTTCATGTAGCTTGGCTTCCCGGAGTCTTTTGGTGCCTCTCATTCTAGGTTGAGAGCTTGTTTCTCCCACTTCCACAATATTTGCTCCTTTCTTTTTCTTAGGAACGGTCGCAACTTTGGCATATTGAGCCAGGACGGTTGATGATGGCATCTCTTGTAAATGTTCCCTCATTCCTAAAGTGTGGTAGATCAGGATGGTTAGTGCCACACTGCCATTGAGAAACTTTTTATTCTTCCATTGCTTATTTGCTTCAAACAATCTCTCTTGAACATATGGAGTCAAATTGATTTGATTCCCAATTTGCTTGATGGCATGAGACAATAATTGCACAATGATCTTTTGTGGAGCCGTGTATCTGTGCATATTCGAGAAACAGAAGTGTTGGTGGATCAATCTGACCTCGTCCTCTATGTCTACTCGATTGATGTCGGTGAAGGTTTGGGCCTTTGCACCTTTACTTTCTTCTTTCACTACCGTGATTCCATCCTTTTCCCATCCAAAGGCTTCCTTGATTAATTCATGTGTGAATTGAATGATCACCCATTCACCTGTTTTATCCATTACTCTAGCTTCTGGTACCAAGGGATCATGTAGGGCTGGCTGTAAAGTATTCATGACTTGAGTGCATCGTTGAAAATCAGGCTTATAGATTGGCAACTCAAAATATTTGTTTATGCCTGCTTTCTTCATGGTGTCTTCAACAGAAGGAAGCGTGTGTTGTACTCTAAAGTCCTGGGACATTATTGGAAACTGATGATCTGTGTCCATGATTTTAATTGTTGCAAGGAACAGGTAGTCCCCTGCAGGCTGATCTTCACGGAACCAGTGTCCCTTGGCCTTTGTGATACTCTGGGGAGGAAAATCCATCACTTCCTCTTGTACGGTTGCTTCAGAATCTTCGGAAGCCATCTGCACTTGTACGTAAAAGTGCATTAGCGTCACATAACTGTATACAATGATGTAGTGCATTGTAGTGATTATTGTCGTCGTCACTCCATCTCCCCATTAATCCATGAGTGAGATCTCTTACCACACATTTTTTCAATTTGGTTTTTGTTGCTGAAAGAAAATAAAAGTCAGTGTAGCCGAAGCATTTATTTATATACATAGTAGGTCCATTCCTATTTAGAATGAAGCTAAGATCTACTCTTGTTTGGAGAATGTGCACCACTAGTTTGATAAGGTACATCCTGTGCCGAATGCTTGGCCTGGTATTGTGGCCCTATCATGCTTACTTGAGGTGCATTAAAAACTTCATGAGTGCAATGGGAAGCTTTATCTCCTCGATCATTTGCTCCTCGTGGTCGCTTTGGTTTCCAGATCCATTTCTTGAACACTAAGAGAGGTCGCTTTGTTTCCTTGATCCTTGCAGCTTCTTGTGTTCCCTTTGCTTTCTCCATCGTCCAAGTGAAATTGGCATTGCTTTTCCAGTTTCTCGGATGACTCTTATGCGTTGTTGTCTTTTGCCTTGTCTGATGTGGTACTTCTTCCTTTGTCTTTAAAGCCTGTTTAGCTGCTTGCATGACCTTTTTGGGAATCCATATCTGATGTCGCGATCTTTGAGCCTCAAGCAAGGGCTTAGGGATCCATACTTGCAATGATCCTTCTGGTATGTACTTCTGTGAAGCTGGTTTGGTGATTCTTGTTTCCTTCTTAAGAGTGGGTGCTGACGTTTCTCGACTCTGCATTTGATCCTTGCGTACCCACTTATATTTGGGTGGGCCTTGATATGAGTATCTGCTTGTTGGTTTGCAATAGCGCGATCTTTTGATGTTATGAGCAGGTGTAGGAGAGCAATTCTCCTTAACGGTTGGCTTTCCTTCAACTGCATTGGATGACTTCGACTCTACTGTTGACGTCGTTGGGATTGAAGTTTCAGCCTCTATGCTTTTGGTATTTGAGTTGTGAGCATTGTTGATACTTTCTAATGCCGTTTTCTGAACTTCCTCTGAACTTTGTATTATATTTGTTTGAATACAAGGTTTCTCTTCAAGTAAGCTGAAAATCTCCTTATGCCCTATCTTAGCCGAAATATAATTTTGAGCTAGATGGATACACGCCTCAGTCTCAATGATCCAGTCTTGTCCTAGAATGAAATCTTCTATCAAATCTTCATCCTTGCACACTAGAACTCTCTGTTCCATTGAGGAATTTTTATTGTGGAGTTATTTTCCTTCTCCTTTTCTTTCGGTCCTCCATTCTCTGGCTGTGATTCTAATTGGTTTGCCATTTGCTTCCATAATTGTGGTTTAAGTCGAAGCAATTCTTCCACCGTCAATTTGCATCGTACTTTTGTTTTCTTTAATTCTGTTAGATTGTGTGAACTCTCTTCTACCTTTTCCTGTCCCTTTCCATGCACCGTGGGTGCTCGTATTATTACTGACTCCCTTTCGTATTCTCCCACGTAATTAGGCAATGTTGAAATGCTTATGGTTTCCTCTCTTCCTCTGTCAAGTCTTGATACTTCTTCATATACTTCCTCCAAGTTGGGATGAAGTTGACAATCTTCCACATCTATTTCCTCAAAAGGAGCTGTGTTGTCTCCATTCTTCTTCCATTGCTCCTCTCGTATTCTATTCCATAAGTCTTTTGGCCAATCTGCGTCTAAATCTGGGATTATTGACATCGATTCATCTTGGGTTTTTATCTGACCGCTTTGGTCATCTTCTTTCCTAGGTTCCTTGCTATTGGACTTTAAGCATTCTTCATATAGACTATGTGCAATCTTGGTCTCTGGTAGAATTGGGATGGTCTTTTCTAGGGTTGCTTGTGCTACTTCTATGAGTTTCCTGCATATGGTCAGTCTTTCTTTCTCTAATTCCCCTTGAGGATAGATTTTTTCATGTTGTTCGATGTTTGGGCCCATCTTGATTCTAGCTTGGTAGGCTTTCAACCACATGTCTAAATCGTCTGGCTTTGGGTCTGCTAGAATTGATCCGGGCTTCTCCCTATCTGAGCTAGGTCGGGGTAGCTCAGGGGTCTCCTTAGGACCCCCTTGTTCCTTGTGCTCCTTCGGGTTTTTGGTTTCCTTTTTACTGTTTATAGTCTTATTTTTTGCCCATTTGTCCTTGAGTTTCTCTCGTCTTTCCTTCCATTTCTGAACTTTCATGTTCCGGGGATTTTCACATGGGTCCTCAGAATCTTCCACTATCTGAATTGTAGGGCTTATTTTTTTGTTGCTTTTTTGTTTCTCTTCCGGGTGTTGTTCTTTTTGTTGCTTCGTTTGGGCTCTTGTAATGGCCTTTAGTGGCACAGTGTACTCCTTATCACTTCCGGATCCTTCTATGACCTCAATTACATTGATTGGTGCAGTGTCTTGGGATTTGGCTGGGTTCTTAGGGCAATCTCTAAAAAGATGTTCCTTTCCACAATCACTGCAATACCCTTCCCAAACTCTGGGAGGTGGTGGATTATAAGGTCGAGGGCATTCCCTAATGAAGTGATCCCATCCGCATCTATAGCATGGTCCTCTCTGCACCTGTGGTCTAACGGGAGGTCTCATGGGTTGTTGTGCTTTAGGAGCCGTATACATCAAGGTGGCCGTTTCTGCTCCATAAGCTTGATCATAGCCTTCATAACCATAATAAGCCGCGTCATATGCTAGTTCATATTCCATCATGTTGGCTTCATATGGATAGTATTCTCCTGGTGGAGGTTCATACCCTTGGTTGGTTGATTCTACATTGGTCATTATTGATGCTGGTACTATGGCTCTCTCTAAGTTTTCTTCTGGTTGAGCATACTTCACTGGTACTACTTGTTGAGGTTGTGATAGCTGGGGTCCCAGTACTAGTTGTGGTGGTGGGTACGGTGCTTGCTCATATTGTCTTGGTGCTCCTATTGGTGCTGGATAAGGATTGTATCTAGGCATCTCCCTACCAGGCTCTCTAGGTGGATATCCATATGGTCGGTATTGAGGTGGTTGGATAGGCCGTGCTTGCCTATTGAAGGGACAGTTTTCAGTTGTGTGATTGGTGTATTTTTGCTCGATGTGGCAGTATGAAGAAGTCCCTTGTTGTTGCTGTCTGTAGTATGGATACGTAGGTTGTGCACCGGCCCCTCCTCTGGCACACAAGTGTGTGGGGTGCTCTCCTCCACATAAGTTACATCTCCGTAACATAGGCACCCTTTGAGCTGGATTTTGGTAAGCTCTTTGCCCCTGGATTCCTAGTTTTTTTACTAATAGTTCAGCTAGTTCTTCTATGTTACCGGAGTTGGACGTGACAGTGCTTCTTAAGTCTTCTGATTTAGTGAGGTCGGTCGTACCTTTGAGGTCCTCGGCAAGGTTATCTTCCAAGTCAATGCACTCTTGAAGACACTCACTTAATGTTTGTAGCCTTTTCACATATACTAGGGTTCTTAGGGTTCCGTTAGAGAGCCCATCTAAAAATAATGAAATCATCTTTTGTTGAGTGGGTCTCTCGGCTGCTGGGCATCTATCCACATATTGATTGAATCTTCGTGCAGAAATCTTCACAGTTTCATTAGGGTTTTGTTTAAAGTTATGGATTAAAGACGCAGAATTGTGTTTAATCCCTCTCTTTGTGAATTCTCCAATGAATTCTTGAAAGAATTGTTCCATGTTTTCAAATTGATTGGGATCTAAAGGTTGGAACCAAGTTAGAGCAGTCCCTGTGAGGGTGAGCCCAAAAGACTCATACTGCACAAAGAAGTCCTCTACTTGCTCCGCTCTTAGAACTTGTTTAAATTCGGCAATATGATCATATGGTTCCCCTAATCCATCATAATGGTTTCTCACGCATTTAGCTACTTGGATAGGTCTCAGCCTTCTCATTGGTTCAGGTGGTCTGGGCATTACAAGGAAGCCTGGGACAGCTGGCCGACTTGGAGGTATTCCATGCTGTCCTCCTACAGGTGGCCTTGGTTTGACTGGAGGTCGGTACTGATTACCTGCTCCTGTGTGGGTCTGATGGTGTGTTTGCACTCCTGGAGTTGCAAACTGTACATGAGCATGGTTGGGTACACTTCGTTGGCTGGTCTGTCCGGATGTGGTATGTTCCGTCTCTTGTTGATTTCCAAAAGGATTTTGTGAGGTAGTTGTCTGGTCTCTTGGCGGAAATACAGGCGTACCCATGTATCTCAGTTGAGCCCTGTCTAAGGCACTCACAGGCCAATATCTCCTTTGATCCTTATCCAAGTAAGTAGGTCTAGTTTCATCATCTGGGTCTTTCAACTCATAAAATGTCATGGGGCTTTCTTCTCTCCCTGGAGCCGGTAAGTCGGTTTGAAGCAACAGGTCTGATCCATGGATCATATAGACTTCCAACAGGTAATCATCTTGAGGTATCAAATCTCCTCTCAAGACCCGTGGCACTTGGGACCTGCCCCTAGGGGTAGACACAAACTCTTCAGGGTGCGTTCTTTCGGATTTGTTTGGGTCCACAAACTCTCCCCTTTCGTTGATCCTCTCAGGAAATTCAGTCACAATATAGATATGACCAATTTTGTCTACATATGCTCCTCCTTCGTACTTGACAGCAGGTCGGGGTACAATTGTGGCATTCTGGGAAGTTACCATCCTAGCCACAGATCTGTTTAAACCATCCAGGTAGATTGGGATCTCCTGGGCATTGGTGGACACATATTGTAAGGAGGTACGGTAATCCCCTTCAACAGTAGACATGAAATTCCTATTTGGCGTTGGACCTAGCATGTCTTCCGAAGCCATGTGTAGTTCCCCTTCCGAATCACTAGAGGTTTCTGAGTAGATGGAGTGGTGACTAGCCTGGGCAGCACTTCCTACCAAAGATATGACACTTCTTCGACTACTTAGCACTCTTCCTGACCTCAAGTTCATTCACCCCCCCCAAGTCTCTCTCTATGCCTCAGAGATTCTCCTTGGGCAGCTCTCCTAATGACTCAAAGTGTCTGACAAAAAGAAAGGGTCAATCTGCATGATACCACTTTTTGACGATACTGCTCTCGGCGATACTGCTTTGACCGCGATACAATACCAAACACCAAGACGATACGATACCAACCTGGTGTCGTGATACTACCTAAGAGAGCAGACGATACGATACCTCTGCTATGCACAATACGATACCAAAAACTTCGGCGATACGATACTAGGAATATCACGATACGATCTCAAAAGAGTCAGGCGATACGATACTGGAATTTATGCCGATACGATAGCAGTGTGGTATCGCGATACCGTTCTCGAGGAGAAGGCGATACGATACCATGTGTACGATACGATACCTATGAGACCAGACGATACGATACTTATGACAGTATCGCGATACTGTCCGGGTGAGTGAACGATACGATATCAAAGTAGTTTCGCGATATCAGATTTCACGAGACACGATACGATACTCAAGGGGGATACGATACGATCTCAAAAGTCCGACGATACGATACCAGGTATAGTATCGCGATACTTCACTAGGAAATACAGCGATACGATACTGACAAAGGTCGACGATACGATACTAGAGACCCAAGGCGATACGATCTCAAGGTGGTATTGCGATACGATCCTTGGTAGGAGGCGATACGATACCACCGTGGTAAGCACGATCGCGATACCAATCTTGGCGACATGATACCGAAATGGTATCGCGATACCAGGATCGATACCCAGCGATACGATACTTAAAACAGTGCGCAATCGCGATACCAACTCGGGGCCACGATACCAGTGCGGTATCGCGATACCAAGTAGGTATCAAGCGATACGATACTTCGGCGAGTATCGCGATACAAGGGAGTTTTGGTATCGCGATACCAAACCTCAACCGATCGCGATACTCAAGCCAAAGTGTAAGAAAATTCCAAATTTTTTGTACCCCCTTGCTTCCCTTATTCTCCTCTTCCCTCCTAGGCCTCTGTATCACACAAAAATTCTGTAATGGATTCAGTTTAACCCCCCCGCAATACTGCACACCTGTTTAATCACGTGTTTGTGCATGTTTAGTGAGTTTTATGTAAATATTCTTGGTAGAATCTCACCTCTAACTACTCTTGCTTGCTCCTTGAACTCTCACACAAGCTCTCAAGGCCCGCTCTGCACGATACTGCAAGCACGATACCGATCGTTGTCGTCCACGATACCAGAACTCCAACAAGTATCAAATGAGTCAATTTTTTTGGCTTTTATACTTTTTTGGACAAAACTTGAATTTTGCTAATTTTTGGTGATTTTGGGGATTTTTTTTTTAATGATTTTCGCCTACTCGTACTTCTCCTATCCTCACTAGTCCTCTTCCTCTAACCTAACCCTAACTCCTCCTTTTCTCCCTCCTCCTAAACCTAAACCTAACCCTAACTCCTCCTTTTCTCCCTCCTCTTATCACACACACCTCGGAGATGTGAAGTAACAAGTGCTGAAGTGACTGACTACTTGCCACCAGACAATTTTGCCTCTACAAGTATGATTCTATCACACTCGATCTATAACCATCACAAAGGCACCTTGGTTGAGTGTTCCCCGGCAACGGCGCCAAAAACGTGTGTACCTAAGTCAAGACGACTCAAGGACTTGTGCCAATGATACTGTACCTCTATTGCCACACAAGTGCATATAGTGGTGAATCAACACACATTTAAATGTCAATCCAATCAAACGACCTAACCAAGCGTATGAGGACATGTGCACACATGATGGAAACTGAAGTGGTTAGGTTAACATGCATGAGAAAAGACTAATCTACCTCCCAAACTCACTGAGATCCTGAAAGTGGTTGCCGCGATACCTCTTACAACAGTTTTCAGTATTTCGAGGTTTTCTCCCAGCTCAAAACTCTGAATATGGTCAATAAGGTACTCATTTCGAAGCTCTCGACAAGACCCATCTATTGGAAGTAGTTTCACTCGATTCTGACCACTTTGCTTCAAGTTATGGCAAAAATAGTGAATGGCGGGAAACACCAACACCCGCGCCACAACTCCTCCTAGCTCGCACACACACTACAGCAGCTCAAAATCAAGGGGAAGGGGTAGACAACAGTCCTACACATGCATTTCAAGCATAACACACATATACAAGAGCGAAATGAAGATCAAAATCAGCATGAAAGAGGCAAACTCGAAAATCTGTAGAGCTCCTTCTTCACAATGGCAAAAAAAAGTCCTTACAAAGAGTCACAAAGTGACTTATATACTAGTGCCCTAAGTTTGGTCCTTTCACACAAGAGACCGGCACTTTATTCACTAAAAAACTAATTTCTCTACTAATTTACATGCGTAAGCTTTTAATCTTCTGTGGGGATGCATCTAGAGGACTCCTCTAGTGCATTTACAACGGAAAATATATACAAGAGTGGTTATAATACAAAAGTTATGTGTCCAAATCGGAAAAAATTCTGGGGTCCTTCATTTTCTCTGCCTTATGCTCTTCTTTGCTCTGCAACAGCTCCTTACTTGGACCCCACACATCCGTGTGCACTAGATCCAAAGGATTTTGATACATATATCCTTTCTTATTGAAAGGTTTTCTATGAGCCTTGCCGAGTTGACAAGCTTCACACTTATAAATCATGTGTTGCCTTGTGATATTAGGCAAACCAAGTACACTTTGGTCCCTGCAAATCTGTTTGAGTGTCCTCTCACCAATGTGAGCAAGCCTTTTGTGCCATATCTCCAACTCTGTTAGAGTTTGAGATCCATAGCTAAACAAAGCTATGTTCTTTGTATCTTCCACTTCAAAAGTGAAAAGCCTTCCTGTCTTTTCTCCTTTGGCAATCCTTCAAAAGCCTTGCCTTGGGTCTTCAACATATGCTCCAAATCGATTGAATCTAACCTACAATCCTTTTTCAACAATCTGTCCAACATTTATTAAATTTTTTGTAATTGTAGGGACATACAAAACTTTGCTTAAGAGGTTCATATTCCCATCTGATGTCTTCACATTACCTATCTTCTCCACTGAGTGCTTTGTGTCATCTCCTGTCTGCACTTCATGCTCTTTATGAGGATCTTCCAAATCAAAAAGTAAAGCCACATTTCCTGCTACATGGTTCGAGCATCCCGAATCAATGTAAAATATGTGATCATCATCCTTACCCTTCTTCGCTGATAGATTCATAATCAATAATGAATCTTCTTGACTTTGGTCCTCTGCATAGTTATTGTAATCTCTTCTTCCTCTATGGCCACTTTGATAGTTGTTGTTGTTGTTGTAATTGTTGTTGTAGTAGTTGTTGTTGTTGTTGTAGCCTCCATTGTATCTACTTCTATTTGATCCATAGCCACCTCTATTGAATCCTCTTCCTCTTGAGTTCCTTGGATTCCTGAAACATTCTTCAGTAGTATGGTTAGATAAGCCACATATGTTGCAAGGTTGAGATGATTGGAATCTCCCCCTGCCTTGCTTTCCACCTCTGCCTCTTCCTCTAGCTCTTCCTCTACCTGCAAAGTTTGCTTGGAAAGAGCTTCCTTCATCTTCATTCTTCCTATTCTTTGACTTGTCCTTGACCTTAGCTTTATCAAAATATAAGGCAGAAGTTTGATTACCTCTTGAGGACTCACCACCTTTGCTAATCTTTGCTTCATGAGTGAAGAGTTGGCCCATGAGTGTGTTGAGGTCGGGTACATGCATATCCATGTATAAATCCATGGCTGTTGTGAATGACTCCCACTTGTCGTCTGCTTTGATTCCATTCATGATTTGTCTTATGATTTGCTCCTCTTCAATTACCTCTCCAATGCTTCCAAGTTGGTCGGAAATCTCCTTCATCTTTGTGACATAATCAGTCACATTTTGCTTCGGGCTTTTCTTCATTGTTGTGAACTCCATCCACAATTGGTTCTTCCTCGCTCGAGTGTTGGAAGAGAAGAAAGAAGCAAGTGCATTCCAGGTCTCTCTTGATGTCTTGCATCCCTTGACATGAGGTAAAAGAAAATCAGAGATTGAGTTTAGAATATAGGACCTTGCGAGTGCATCCTTCAAACACCAATTCGAAAGTCCTTCCACTTCTTCATGTGATGGTTGCCCTTTGTTCCTCATGGTTGGCATTACTTCATCTCCGGATATGAATCCATATAGATTCCTCCCTTGAAGGTAAGCCTCCATCCTTAGAGACCATGCCGGGTAGTTGTTTCGATCCAATTTGTCAATTGTTGATGGAAATCCATCTCCCATGTTGCTTGATTATGCTCTGATACCACTGTGAAGAGAGATGGTGGATGCAATCCAAAAATGAGTAGGTGCTGCTACAACCAGCTTCACACCAGCCAACTGAGACTTAAGAGTTGATTAGTAGACCCTTTGAGCTTCCTAAATCCACCAAAATATCATCCAAGTACTTTGGAACATGTATCCAAAAAGTTTAAGTCAAGACAGACTAGTTGCGAAATGACTAGCTCCCAAAACTTGCTATTTTTGGACATACACCTGCTGGAAAAAATGAACAGTGCTCTCAACCTGGTAAGAATTTGAAAAATTTCTTTTGGGCATAGCAAATAGACTTAGCAAGCTTCCTAATCCAAGTTAAAACACTTCAAATGATGGGCTAAGCACTGAGAACAAGTTTCATCAATTTCTGGAACATGCCCACCATTCTCGGGGCTCTGCAGAGATAGACCAGTGAGCAGTAAAATGCAGATATCTTCAAAATTATTAATCCAATGACCTTGAAACTTTTTAGCTAGAAAGTATACAGTATGAGCTATCCAACGCAAGTTAAATCACTGAAAAAGGATTAGTAGAACTCGAGATATGACCTTCTAAAGGTACTGCTCTGAGTGAGTATAGCAGAGAACAAAACAGAGAAGTGAATGATGATAAATGTATAAATTCATATATGATTACAACCACATTGGCAATGAATCTTTGCACAATGGGAGTAGAATGATAGAGCTATGGAGTAAGCTCTTCAATCTCTACAAAATGACATGAAGTGGTCACGTACAAGGCTTGCTAATCGCCTCTTCCTTCTTGCTCCTTTTATAGCTATTCTTGGAGGGAGTTTTGAATTCGAATTCGAATGGCTCCACCTAAAAGTGATCCCCAAAGTTGGAGATATTCCCTCAGCTCAAAAAGTCATGGGTTTTGGTAGTTAGAGCCACGAAATTGCTTTTACATCATGCATGAGGTAAGCCATCCTTTTCCTTTTTCCTTTTTCAATTACAAGAGATAAAAATGAACTCTTTTACAAGAGGTGTTCACATGACTACTCATGTGACTTACAAATGAGGATGATATCAAATATATCAAGCATGTAGGCTTGGGTAAAATGCACCAACACGTGATTCCAGTCAAGTATGTTGTGGGGGAGGAAAATCCAAATAGAGAATTGGTGCCACTAACCCCATTGATACTAGATAATGACTCTCATGCTCATAGTTCAGACTACTCCCATGAAGGTAGTCCACATGCTTATTACACTGAGTCACCTGAGCATAGTGAGATTTACTCGTATCAATATGAGGCACTACCTATGGAGCAAAATTGGGAGCCAGAATACTCGAATGTCATGTACACAAATCCTAACCCTAGGCCCCAATTGAGACAAATGAGACCACAAGCCCCTAGAGGATCTTGTTTCAGATGTCAAGGTGACCATTTCGTTCGTGATTGTCCCCACCCACCATCTCCGAGTCAAGGTCAGGCTATCACAATACAAGCTTTTTGTCCGGAATGTGGCAAAGACCATCTTCCCAGAGATTGTCCCAGAAACCCCTCCAGTGCACCCAAGTTTACCCCCATTAATGTGGTAGGCTTAGTGGCAGATTCAAGTGACAGTAGCAATAATGTGGCTCCTGTATAGGCAATTACTAGGGCACAAGCATTAAAACAAGATAAACCAGCAGAACAATCGGAGTCGAGTGAATTAGGAGAGCCTAGTAAGAGGAAAACAAGAACATGTAAAGATACCAGAGAGAAGGCCATTTGCAAGTGGAATAAAAAGTTATCAGAATTACAAGAAAGCTTGAAAGATGAAAAAACAAAAATAGAAGACATTGCATCTCAAAACCCCTCGCATGTCAAAACTCCATCCACTCCATCTCATCCCACCCCACCACCCATTGTAAATAGGCCGCAACCAGGGTCTGTTCTTGTGGATCCAACCCCAGAAGGCTTGGACATGATGTTCAAGGCCTACCAGGCTCGACTTCAAGAAGGGCCTACAGCTGCAAACCTAGACAAGAGTTACCCTAGAGCGGACTTAGAGATTGAACGGATGAAATGTGCATGAAAATGGTAGAACAAGCTCAAGCTATACTTGAGACTAGTCAAAAGTTCAATCAGACAAACTCTGTCAAACCGGATTTGCATTTTCAGGGCTTACTAGAAAGATTAGAGCAATTGGTAAACAAACCACAAGTTTCTTTACCTCCACAGGCTCAACCAGTTATTGAGAGAAGAAGCTCACCACCAATGGGAGCTTATGTTCCTAATTCCACGGATGTTGGAATACCTCCTTCAATTCAGGAGCACTCTCAAGAGTTCTTGCGGGAAATACAAGAGGAGAAATGGGCCAAGGAGAATAGTAATTCCCCTCCTATTCGTGAGATTGATGACCTTCATGATCAATTTCCCCAAGACATTCCATCTATTTATGGAGATGAAGCAGAACAACAAGAAGACAAAAGATTAGATTTTGAATCTAATACCTTAGAAGAACTGCCTCAATTTCCAGGCCCATGGGAATCTGAATCTCTTCAGATCAGAGCTCCCACAATACTGGTCAGACATGAAGACTCAATGGTCCCAAGGAACACTGATGTCGTGAAGAACACTAAGGTTCAGTGTCATCTCACTGTAGAAGAGCTGCTCAAAGCAAAACCCGAGCTATGGAATCATGTGAAGGATCAGGTCCCAGAACTTGATTCCACTATGCCAAAAACAGGCTCTAAGCAAAAAGTTCCAGAGATACCTCTCGATAAAATTGGAGACATGTGTGAGGGTGAAGAAGGTAATACTTATCTTCCAATCACCTACCAAGGTTACACAACCAAGGAAATCATGTGCTAGTGTTGGACAACCCCAGATTGGAGTAAGCCATTCCATGTCCATGTGGATGCCTCCAATCATGCCATCGGATGTGTGCTAGCACAACCCACAGGTGAAGGGAATTTAGATTTGCCCATAGCATATGCTAGTAGACAACTAAACCCAGCTGAAAGAAATTATACCACAACCGAGCGAGAAGGGTTAGGCATCGTATATGCTGTGAAGAAGTTTAGGCACTATTTATTGGCCAACAAGTTCAAGTTTTTCACTGATCATCAAGCTTTGTTATATTTGGTCAATAAACCTTGTAATACAGGACGCTTAGTAAGATGGTTCCTCTTACTAATGGAATATGACTTTGAAGTTGTTGTCAGGAAAGGTAAAACCCACCTCCGGGCAGATCACCTTTCTCGCATTACTTCAGGAGAGTCACCTCAAGGAGTGTCAGATGACCTACCTGACGCTTATCTGTTCAATTTGGAGGTTGTTCCTAAATGGGCAAATAAGTTGGTACCAGTCCTAACCTTCGGCCCTGCAAATAAGAATGTGAAAACATCACAAGAAGAAATTGTAAAATCACAAAAATATCACATATTGGCAGGAAGCATGTACAAACAAAATACTGAGGGTGTATTAGCTTGTTGTGTTGAGGACGATGAACATAGTAGTTGGTTGCAACAAGCTCATGAAGGATTGCTAGGAAATCATTATCCTAAACAGCGCACATTGCAGAATCTAAAACGTTTAGGAGTGTATTGGCCTAGCATGGACAAAGAAATTCATGAGTGGATTAAGAATTGTCCAGTGTGCCAGGAAAAACCCCCAGTGGAGCATGCAACCCTTTATCAAATGTCATTAATTCCGGATTAGAGCGCTCCATTGGTAGAATTTATGAGATCGAGAAGATTACCCAAAGAGGCTAGTCTAGCAAGAAGACGAAGCATGGAGCAAGAAGCTCAAGGCTATGCCTTAGTAGGAGACAACCTATACCGAAGAGGCAAAGATGGTTACTTAAGACTGTGTGTTCATGAATCAAACTATTTAAAGGTCTTAGAGACTGCACACAGTGGTGTTGCAGGTGGACACCTCGGTCCTGATCGAGTAATCAAGACCATTTTATTCTCAGGACTTTGGTGGCCTACTCTTCATATGGATTCTCATACTTATGTGAAGAAATGTGACACATGCCAACGTGCACAATATCCAGTTAGAAAAGACGAGATGCCTTTGAGGCCACTCATGGGAGGGTGTGCATTTTCAAAGTGGGGCATAGACTTCATAGGTCCTATTAACCCCCCAGCTAGAAACTCCCATGAATAGTATATTAATTGTAGCAACAGATTACCTTACAAAGTGGGTAGAAGTGAAAGCCACAACAAAGAATGATGATCAGACTATGGCTAAGTTCTTATTCGAGAATGTGTTCACGAGATATGGACTACCAACAGAGGTAGTGAGTGATAGAGGCACACACTTCTTGAATGATGTCATTGAAAATCTTCTCCAGGAATTCTTGGTGATACATAAAAAGTCTGCCCCTTATCACCCACAAGCTAACGGACAAGCCGAGAGCACCAATAAGATCCTTTGTAATGTATTGACAAAACTGGTAAATAATAAACACTCTGATTGGGACAAACAACTTCATCATGTTGTTTGAGCTTACCGAGTTGCCTACAAAACGGTACTCAACACCACCCCATTTCAGATGGTCTTTGGATAGAATGTTGTTCTACCATTGGACTTCCTCATCCCAGCCTTAAAAGTAGCACAAGAGCATGAGTGGAATGGACATGAATTGTCCTCTAGGATCTTTGATCTAGAACGCTTAGGTGAGACAAGGCTACGCGTGATGGCAGGCATCTATGTTGCAAAGAAAAGACAAAAGGCATACTTTGATGCACACATCAAGGATAAGGACTGAAAGAGGGCGATCTAGTGTTGGTTTACACACTAAAGCAACATGCCCACAAGTTGGAAAAAAGAGGATATGGACCCATGATCATTAATAGAATTTCCACTAGTGGTGCAGTTTAGTTGGCCACTCTAGAAGGAGATATCTTGCCAAACTATATTAGTGGATGTAGAGTCAAGTTATACCAAGAACCTCTTACAGAGGATATGCTTACGAGACTCAACACTGCTAAGAAGCGAAAAGAAGAGGAGTTAAGGGTGAGGGAAGAAGCACAGGCAGAGGCCAGAGAGCATATTAGGCAAAATAAGTTAAGGCGACTAGGCCTAGATGTCAACTCAAAAGCCCCAAAATATCACATGGATATGTGCCAAAAATCGGGCATAACTACTTCTCAAGTCATTGACCGACGTCCCTTTGTGACCATAGAGATAGGACAAGGAAAGGGTGCAAAGACTGTGAAAGCATTGATTGACTCAGGTGCAGCAAGTAGTGCAGTTAGACTATCCTACTGCCAAAACTTGCAGTTGAACATCAATCCCATAGAAGCTTATCTCATAGGATTGGGAGGTGTGGAAACCCCTTGTTTGGGAGAGGTCGAACTTCCCATCTACCTGCAAGATGTTACAATGAAAGTCAAAGTGCTAGTGTGTCAAGATGAGAACCTTACAGAACCACTTGTCTTAGGACAAGATTGGATTTATGACAATGCAGTCAACTTAAACCTAAGAAGTCAACTTCTTCAAGTTTGGGTCCAGGGACAATGCTTTACATTAGAACTAGAAAATGGCATGCTCACAAAGCCAGATGTCATATCTTGTAGTTCTTCTAAGACTAATCATATGGAAGAAGATGTTGTATGTGTCAAAAGCTCTATGATGCAGAAGGAGTCAATCGTGGAAGAACAGGTTCGAAGGCGGGTGGATCTTTCTTCTTCTCCAAAGAATCAAGTAGCCACAGTAGTGATTCCACCACACAGGCAAACACAACCGTTCACGACAACTGCTACATCAAATAGAAAGACACCATTCGACAAGAAAGCAGTTCCGAGCATGAAAAAGATCTGGGTACGCAAAGGAGAGCAACCACCAGCCTTGCCCCCACAAAGCCCATCCAGGCAAACCAACCAGGCCAGAAGATGAAGGAAGCAGCTCGGACAAGCTCAATCACAAGGTATCCAACAAGTTTGGGTGCCTAAGAAATTAGCTACAACTCAACAAGGGCGATTACAGATGTGGGTACCTAAGACGATCTTACATCCACAACAACCTATGTTCTCCCACATGCGAAAGGTCTCAACCAAGAAGCCAAAAAGAGAAAAGGGTAAGAACCACGTACAGAGACCGAAAGAAGATCAAATAAGCTCTTCAACAATAGTAGGAAGAGGTGCAAAAAATATATGGGTTTGGAAGCCAAAAGTACAAGTAGCCTCCACCGAACCAAAGCGCCAACCACACTGGATACCACAGTTCAGAAAGCATCCAAAGAGGAAGACGCCTAAAGTGATCTTTACAGTGCCAAATATTGTTCTAAAATGGACCCCAATAAGGAGGATTACATCATTTCGAGATCCAATGGATAACTCCACCAAAGCTGGCATCAACATCGACAAGTAACTTCGAAAGCCTCGCTGAGCGACAACCATGTGCTTCTTGCACAACCCTGTCTTTTTGCACCATTCAAGTCATGCACTTCCAAAGTATGCATTAATATAGGGCCCTATTACATGACCGTGCATAGACACATTTGAGAGTCCCATGCACAAGAGCACATTGACATATGTCAACTATTTTTTCTGATACTGACATCTGTCTTCTTGTTTGGTGACATTGTTCCTCAGAAAAAAAAAAAAAAAGAGAGAAGAGAAAGAACTTGTTCCCAGGTTTTGCTCATGGAACATGAATGAGTCATGCTTAGTGAAGATTGAACCATCGATTACTGGGCATTTATCAGTTTGGATAGAAGTGTGTCTCGGCTAGCAGATGATATAATTGCTGCCTTGGCATGAACATGGCATCCACAACTATGGTTTCCCCTTACCAAGGTAGGAGTGAAGAGCTTGAAGGTCCGCAACTTGAGAGATGCTTAACTACCATATGTACAAGAGCATCCAAGGAGATATCTGCAAGGGATAGTTTTGGTACCATGCAAATCCTTGTATGTATACTGAAATATAAAGAAATTCAATTCTCTGTATTTGGCAAATGATGCATTGAAAAGAGGAGACAGGATCAGCCACTCAAAAGATCTCATCAGTGGACCATCAACATGGACATTCATCAACAATGTTCCATCCCAAAGGCCGAGTGTACAACACGAAAAGATGAAACATCGATCGACCTTCTCCATGGTAAGTATCTTTACTTTGGAAACATCATAACCATGATAGCTTAGGAAACCTCTCCGTCAGCATACCCTTGAGCACTTAGCTCAAGACCCCCAATTTTCGCACCATACTTCTTCCGATGCATTTTCCAAGTAAGCATGCACAGGGCTACATTATAAGGCCGTGCACAATGCACATATTTTCCTCAACCCATGCACGAACACACTTACCCATCATCCATTATGGGTTATGAGTACTTGGCATGACTACTATGAACATCATCTTTGGACGATCTGAGGTCATCAATGGAGACTCATAAAGACACAATCATGCTGGAATCCAACAAAGAAGTACATACCAAGGCACTACAACTTGCAAAGGCTCACACTGAAAGATGAAGAACCGGACAAACAACCCTGCCACATCTGGAAACCAGACGACTTTTGTTCATACAAAAGGGACACTCCCTCTCAAAGCACTACTTGGAACAACCACTACAACAAGGGTCTGTCAGGGACGACAGACTCGAGAGGGGGGGAGTGTTGGAACTCATGGTCAAGCACAAGCATGGAAGCACATCAGAAAGGTGGACACACACAAGAAGAAGGAGCAAGTAGGGAGCTCCAAGAAGTGTATGTCAAATTTTCAGAAGAAATCCCTATAAAAATAGTGATTTTCATCACTAAAAACCATTGTAAATACCATTTTCTATTTTTCTAACTCCATTTTGTTCAAGCCAAGGAGTCCTTGAGCTTGAGGAGTATTAGAAGTACCATCCTACCAATTTTCATAATTTTTAGACTCCGTTTGATCCCTCAAATAAGCCCTAGAACCTAATTTTTAACTAGGCCAGACACTAGGTCTGGACAAGGCCAAAACTAGTCAAAAAACTATAAAAAGAGCTAGAGAGCTCATTTTTGGGGTTAGCTTGTGAGAGAATAGAGCTTTTGTAAGAGAACTCTTTTGCAATCAAATCTTTCCATTGTTCCTCTCTTTGATCTTACCTTGTGCGCGTGTGTGTGTATGTGTGTGCATGTTTGTGTGCTTTCACTCACACACTTGTGCCTTCACTTGCTCATGGTCTTCATACCGGTCCTCACGTCTCCGCGGATTGATAAGTAAAGGAGGTGGTGCTTACGCTTGAGCTACACAAGGATTCATCATTAGAGACAAGAAGTTGATGGCCATGCAAGCACACCTTGTTCCAGTGTGTGCAAAAATGTTCACGTCTATAACAAACTTGAAGTTTGATCACTTGATTGTATGCATAGCTATCCAACATAGAGTTTGGGCTAGGGCAGTGGTGAGTCTCTTGTTCTATGCGCCTAGCACATGAATTATAATCCTCTATTGTTGACCATGAAGATGAAGATGGAGAGTCATTCGAGCTCTATTAAGTCATTGCATATCATGTAAAGCTCATCAAAGTTAAGGAAATTATGTGTTTAAATGGTGGTTGAGCAGTTTGAAGACACAAAGATACTCTCACGTCTCACTCTCGACAAGCACCATGGGCTTCATTGGCATTAGATCTGATGAGCCAAGCACCAATGAGGAGACCTAAAAATTATCATGGCTTTTGTCGCCTGGATGGACCAAAGTTGGAAGCATGGGGATTGTCACCACCTAAATTTGTGGAGGCAGGCTATTTCTATTCAAGTCCACTTTTCAGATGCCATTTGTGGGTATAATCTCACATTGCTTTGGATTAGCTTCTTTGCATGATCAACTAGAGAAGCATATACCATTGAAAAGAACAATGAAATGTTTTTAATCTCTTTCAATTTCTTTGTTTCATAATGTCTTTGGTTGGTTGATAATCAGCATATGCTATCCTAAATGTATAACATGTAAGAATGTGCTTGTTGACATTGTAAAAGACACATCTATAAAGTTGCGACTATGCACAGTCTGACCAATTAGGTTAGTTGGTTTCGTAAGTGCTACTTAAAATGCTCAATACTCGTAGCCTATTTACAATTTATCAGATTCCTTTTAAAGGATGATGCCTTATCGATTTAAGAAGTTATTATGCACCAAATTACAATTGATTAGCAAGGCATTCTCCAATTATTAGCTTAACATCCACAGATGGTCATCCTCACTTTTCAAGCGTGGTCTCAAGGTTGGGCATGGTAGTCCTAAGGCAGTGAAAAATTCAAGAGAGCCATCCAAAAGCTATAAAAGAAGGTGAAGAGTCATCAAATGCATGGAAGTCTTGTAGGTCATTGAAAACCAAGAGACATATACTCAAGGAGGCTCAGGAGAGAGTCATCCAAGGCTCAAGGAGCTGAAATGAAGCAGTCCAACCTAGAAAAAATGTAGAGGAGGGTGTTATATGCACATGGGAGGAGCAAGGAGGAGCTATCAAGCCCACACCCCCTCTAGTCTCTTGTAGGTATAGACATACTTTGTTTATAATAGTTGTAACTATTTGTGTAAAGATCCAATTCAAGAGATTTGAAGTGCATTCTCTATCTTATGTATGTGTCTTACATTCCCTAAGATGGCTTCTTGAAATCAGTTTTATGTGCAAAGAAACTGGTGTATCTCTGTAACCCTAATTTTTGCATATCATACATCTCTACATATTCTATCTTGTATAGAGTTGTTGACTGGCCTAAATGGATCCCTTTGAGGTGTTCTATAGGTTATTGGAAAGATTATGAACCATAACAAGTGTGGCTAAAAGCTTAGGGTGATTTGGATCATTGTAAGGTATGTGAATCAAGGTTTTTCTATAGGGTAGCAAAAAAGGTGTATGAAGGGACCTAGGTATTTGGTTCATTTCACTACTAGTGTGAAAATTTGAGGGATTAAATTCCATCAGTTGGTATCAAAGCAGGAAACATCATTTGAAGTCTCTCAAAGAAGGACATAAAAACTTGGACATCAAGGATAAGAGGTACATTTCAGTGTAACCCTAATTTCCCATTCATTAGGCAGATCTAGGTCAAAAATTGGAGTTGCTTGACAAAGACAACTATCAACCATGGAGGTTTACAGTCGTGAACTACTTCATGAGAAAAGGTTTATGGCCTTTTGTGTGTGGAGATGAAGATAAGTCCAATGTGGATCCCAAAGTTCCAAAGATCACCAATTAAGAATTGAAGATGTTAAAGGATTGGGAGGAAAGGAATAGGAGAGCTATCTTCTACATATCACAAATAATCTATAACACTATGATTGGTCATATATCTATGGCCTTTCTTCTTGCAATGGAAACATTCTCCCTTAAACTTCTTCTTTTCATTCTTCTTTTTGTCTCCATCTTTTGAAAATTCCACTTTGTCTCCTTTGGTGTTTGATGTGAATGCAACATCTTCTTTTTTGGTATCACTCCTTGCCTTGACTCAGAGCTCCTCCTCCACGAGTAAGGCACTAAATTCTTAAAAATTTAGAGGTTGAGGTCTGATTTGAGTATTAAGAGCAGTTACCAAACCATCAAAATTTGGTGGACAAATTCATAGAAAATGAAAAGCTAGCTCCTTGCTTGACTTTTGTACACCAGATTCTACCATTTGATCTCATATATTCTTTATATCAGTGATAAACACCTTTGCACTATTCCCATCAGCAAACCTTTCTATTGCTAGATGATTTTCCAAGTTCTAAATCCATGATTGATTACAAATTTCATATTGATTTCTCAATAAGTTCCATGCTTCACAAGCCTTAGTAGTATGTTGAATGAGAGTCAAAACCCTATCAGTCGTACTTGTAACTAGAGCACATAGTGCATCTATGCTTCTATATTTCTTAGCACGTAGAAGATCAACATCAAGAGCAATGATTTGACCAAGATTATTTGGATCATGTGTTTCTTAGGGCTCATGATCAATCCCAAGAACATTCTCTAGAAGCTCATATGAATCAAGGATAAAAGTGATTTTAAACTTCCACAAGTTGTAATTCATACCATCAAGCTTACCTTGTGTGAAGGTTGGTGGTCATATCTACAATGTTGGTATGACCGGCATCATTATTACTCTTGATTGTGCTCCACCTACTCTTGTTGATGAACCACCTTAATTCCTAGCTTTAGATGATGACACATCGATTGACATATTCTTTCTTTTGTTGTTGAAGCCTCTACAACCTCTACATTTTTGCTTCTGCACCACTTAGAGCCTCCTGAGCTCTGATTCCATGTAAGAAATAATAGCACAATGGAATAGAAAAGTAGACAGAGTTGAGAAAATAATGTAGACAAGGGGAGATGTAGACTGAGAGATAGAGAACTCGAATTCTCAAATTTCCAAGAGTAATGTAGCTACAATGTGGAGCTTGAATTGTAATCTAGGCAGAATCTAGATGAAGGGCTTACTAGTGTGCAATTCCATGTAGAGCTACACATGGGAATTTTATATAGCTTTTACAATCGGAGTCGGTATAGGTAAATGTATTCAGGAGAGATAAAATACGTCGGCAAAATATACAATCTGACAATATCTCCATGACCAGAAGTCCTATGATCACGGCTCTACAAGCCAGGGGGATAGGTCCTCTAGAGCCCACAGAAGGGATCAAGCCCCTCTCTACACTCCCCCCCCCCCCTAAGCTTCAATGGGGAAACCAGATGGCACCACAAGGTCTTTATTTTCACCTTGAATGGCAACCCAATGGCCCGGAATCTTACACCCCACCTAACGTAATGGATAGGTTCACAAAGATCATCTTTTACCATCAATGGTCACACATAGAACTAACCTAACTTGGAAGTTAGGGTTCCACAAATGTCCAAGCTCTCATAATGGCTTCTCCTCATAATGGGGGCCTTACAACTTAGAGAACCATGTATCATTTGTGGTCACTTGAGGGTGGAGTATTGAGTGTATCTAACACATGATTACTCATTGAGGTTGGTTTCTCAATCCATTGGCTTGATCCGCATGACCGTTTTGCATGCTAGGGTTGGACAGAGATGAATAGAATGTTGGCACCCCCAAAGTACTGTCAATCACTTGTTGTCCCCAGTATGGGGGAGGTTGTGGCTCTACCATCCCCTTCAAATTATAATGTCCCTCTATCTTCGTGTCCCATCTTCCCATAGAACTGACATACGATATTGTTAGGCCACTAAGCATGTGGATGCCCCTGCTAATAACATAATGTACACCAGAGAGTGGCTTTGCTCCCCCCTCTCCCTAAGTTCATTGAACTCTCTCGGAAGCTTCTCAAAAGCCTTACAATTGTATCTTCCCCTACACTTACAAACTTTTCCTGCATCCAAAAGTCATCTTTCTCTCTTTTGAGTTGTACCAGAGAGTCGTCCCATGTTCCGAAATGGGAGGGAGCTTCATTGAAGTGAAGCGGGTCTCCTCAATGTAGGTTGGCATGGCCATGAACTCTTCCATTAAAGCGTTTGGTGCTAACATGTCCCAAAGCTTATTTCGTGTGCTGATGGGGAGCGCTTTCTCTAGCCACTTCTTGATGAGGAAATCACCAAGTGCTTCTAGAAATCTGGTCACCAAGGCCTTTGTTCTTTTCATTAACTCAAGGAAGGGCTCAGCTATCTTCAAATGGAGATTTTCCAACTTGTCGACCACTTGTTATGTGGAGTTCACAGGGCTAAACACTGCAAAAAACTCTTCTTTCATGGCCTACCACATCACAAAGTAGTCTTCTTCAAACTGGATAAATTATCAGCTAGCCCATCCAGTATCACTCGGAATAGAGCCATGAATGGGTCAGTTCAACCTTCTACTAGGCTACAACTTCTACATAATGCTAGAAAGCATCTCACATGGTCATCTAGGTCCTCAATTGATACTCCCCGAAAGATTGGGAAATTGATGTTGATGTGGGACAAAAGGGGGCAAGGTCTACTTGGTCCATGTCGAAATCTAAAAGGGAGTGCTTGGATAGAGAATATTGTTATTGTTTCTCTCTACTACATTGAGCTAGGGTCTTACTACAACTAGCAGAATGGTTAGGGAGTGAAAACAAGATTAAGAAAAGTGTGAAAAGATTAGGTTCTGGTCATAGAACCTTAAGTACTAGCAGAATCATTGAGCCCCTTTGGTCCCATCATGCATGCCAAATTTGTACAGCGTAGGTCGCAATTATATAGTGTCACTAATGTTTTGTTCGATTCTTCTGTACTCTGTTAATCGGGTTTGTGTGGACTATTCTATAGGTTTGTAGTGGATAACTCAAGGAATTCATTAATGAGCAATTCTTAAGCAAGAAAATGATGAAAAAGTATAAGCATGCCATAGCACCACTATAGCCTAATGGACAACGATCATTACTTCAGCCTAGAATGTAAGGAAATGAACTTCTAAATCCTTCATGACATGAGACCTTCACAAAGAAGAGACAAAAGAAAATATGAGAATTGCTTATGTATTATAATGAAGCGAGTTACAATGTGTAAGGTGTAGAATTGAGATTAGCAACAATGCTCAGAAAACTAATGTCTCTAGCTTTCCCAAAAACTTCTACACTCAACATGAATCCTATAGGAAGTGATTACAGCAGTTGATGGAGCAGTTATGATATTCTTTAGGTAGAAGAAAAACATGATGGTTGACAAAACAGTTAGGATAATCTTCTGGTAGGGAGGACGGATACAATGATTGATCAAACAATTAGGATAGTCTCAAGAGAAAGGGGTGGTAGTAAGCATTATTGACGATCACATAACACTTATCGCACCATAGCAATCATCTCTTCTATTGATAGTTCTACAGCGTCGCCCTCCTTGTCAATCCCCACACCTTTAGTAGTTTCTCGATGGCACTCTGGTCTCACTACAAGTTGATCAACATAAGAAGTTCCTTCGTGTGTCTGACTGCACTCTCTCTTCGATCACACTTCTCCAATTCTTCGAACACATTTACCCTCACTTGGTAACTCTGCTTTCTCTCCCCCTCTCTCAGCCTTGCCTCCTATGCACATAAGTGTCACAGTTGCGCCTCTCTTACTTTGTGCATACCTCTACTCTACATGTGTATGAATGCTGACTTCTTCTTGTCCATAGATTACCACCTCGAGTTCTTCTATATTCCTCTACTTCAATCTTCTATGATCCTTCCTATTTTGCAAGCTAATGCCCTTCATTCTTCCTATCTTTCTCTGCATCTTTATGTCCCCGATCAATAGTTTGTTGATCTACCTCCCTTATGCATGTATGCCAGTATACCTATATCTGATTATCTCTCTCCCTATGTCCATATATATGTATATATTGATATCTCATGATTGTTGCCTTGGCCTTCTTGTAAAGGAGTGAAGACTCTGATCTGTAGAGTTCCTTCAAGACTATGCCACCTTTAAGCCTCCATGTTGTACCATCATTATTCAAGATGCCCTGCAAGAGCTGAGCTTTTGTATGGGTGAAATGTGGGAATATCTATCAGGATTGACACATTTGACTAAGATGGTGTTGCAGGTGGGGAAAAGTTTTTTTGTGGGGCAAAGGATGGGATTTAGTTAAGGTGATGGATGTTGGTAGGAATAATGGAATCAAGTGGGGACCACCAAAGGTCAAAAAGGGAAATGGGTATACGCAGAAGTCCAAACTGCATCGTGACATTGAGATTCAAGACCACTAAAATGCGAGAGCTTCAAACAATGAGAAAATGTCATAAGACTCAAAAATATTCCAACCATCAAGGTCACCGAAGGATACCAAAATTTGTTGGATGTTGATCTTGTCGAACACTAGAACATTGACAATCGGCCCAAACCCTTTGCTCCAAATTCCAATTTCTTTCATTTTGTGGCTCAATGTGAAGCAAAACTTTGAGGGTTCTACAACTATCAATGTTGCTCCTTCATGGCATGGAAATACATAGAGTTGTGTACCTTCTTCCACAAAGAGAGAAAGATAACTAAATAGATATTCCCACTGAACCCCATGTATCCAAAGTACATGGTCATATCTCCTTGTTGCTTCCTTGTATCCTTCTCCTTAAGAAGAATCTTGGGAAGGCAATCTAAGATTGGGAAATCATCTCTGAAGGGTGCTAATCTGCTCCCATGTAGCACTATCATCTAAACTATCTATCCACTTTACTAAGCAATCTTTATATAGGTGACTCCTCGTCCGTTTCTCCCAAGTGTGTAACATGCTCTCAGACTCATGTGGAATACATTGAACAGAAATAGGCTCTGCTATCTCACTATCTAGAATGAGGTTATCATATTCAACCTATCTTTTCTTAAGTCGGCTAACATGAAACACAAGATGGATCTGGCTATCCTTCAGAAGTTGGAGCTGATAAGAAATTTTTCCTATTCTCTTAAGTATTGGGAATGGTCCAGAATACCTAGGAGATAGTTTTGGACAAGGTCCTGTTTTCATGGTTTCAGACCTGGAGGGAACTCTAGTATAGACTTGCTCTCCCACCTCAAAGTTAATGTCTCTCTTTTGAGGGTCAGCATAGGCTCTAGCTCTATCTTGAGCTCTCCTAATGTTATCCTTAGCAAGCCTATGCATATCATTCATCTTTTCTAAGAAATCCTTTGCAGCTTAGACTTTCTCATGTTGCAATCCTACTGCATAAGGAGCTCTTGGTTGAAACCCATCCATAAGCATAAATGGACTATGCCCAGTGGAAGAGTGATTGGCACTATTATATGCAAACTCTACTATAGGTAAGTACTCTTCCCAATTACTTTGCCTTTCATATATGCTCAAATCTTATCTTCTACGATTTTGTTAACCCTCTTTGTTTGCCCATCGGATTATGGATGCTCGAGATATGCATGCTAAGTTCAATATCCAACCTCTTGAAGACTGCTCTCCAAAAGTGGCCAGTAAACTTCTTATCCCAATCGAAAACAATGTCTAAAGGAAGACCATATAACTGGTATAGGTTCTCCACAATAACCTAGCCAACTCGTTCCTTCACTGTACTACATATCATAATAGACCTAGCCATTTTGGCTAATTTATCCACAATTACCCTGACTGAGTCATGCCCTCTCCATGTCTTAGGTAATCCTACTATAAAATCCATGGAAATACTCTTCCACTTCCCATTGGGAATATCCAATGGATGAAGTAGTCCTCAAATCGTCAATCTCTTAGCTTTATTGACCTAGCATTTAGTTCACTTAAGCACATACTCTAGGATGTCCTTATGAGGTCCAAGCCGATAAAATTGCCTCTTAACAAGATTATAGTTCTTGTTAACTCTCGGGTGTCCCGCACTAGGTGTGTCATGACACTCATATAATATGTGTCGTCTCATCTCAAAATCTCTAGGAACACATGTTTTACCTTTGTATAACAGATGTCCATCATGGATACTGAAATGCTTCCACGTGAATACCATAATAGCTCATATTTTATCAGGATCCATCTGGATTCCATCTCAGGAGACTATATCCCCAAGGTATCTAACCTCTGTGTTGAAAAATTCACACTTTGATTCCTTGGAAAAGAGTGAATTTTCCCTCAACACTTTAAATATTTTCCTCAAGTGTTCCAAGTGTTCCAAGTGTTCCAAGTCTTCTTGTTCTAATCTACTATAGATCATATTATCATCCAAAAGTTCTACTACAAACTACCCTGGATATGGTTGTAGTACACTATTCATGAGCTTCATGAAAGTGGATGGAGCAGTGGTGAGACTGAAAGGCATCATCAAGAACTCATAGTGCCCATATTCAGTTCTAAAAGCAGTTTTAGGGACATCCTATGCCCTAATCCCAATGTGAGGATATCCTGACCTAAGATCAAGCTTGGTAAAGTACCCAGCTTGATTTAACTAATCAAATAGTTCTTCCAATCTAGGCATTGGAAACCTATTTTTTATCATAAGCTTATTCAATGCCCTATAATCTATACAAAGTCTCCTAGATCCATCTTTTTTTTTACTAGGAGCATTGGTGATGCCCAAGGTGAGTTAATAAGTCTAATGAAGCCTTTTTCTAGATAGTCCTAAATTTGCTTCTCTACCTAGTCATGCTGAGATACACTAAGCCTATATATAGGGTAGCTTGCAAATAGGGTTAATGTTGGTAACTACCTCAATGGCATGGTCAATGTCCCCCCTCTCAGGTGGTGGACCTTGAGGTAAATCAGTAGTAAAAACATCTTTAAACTCAAACATAAGATCCTTAAAACTTTTAACTACACACTCTTACAAAAATGAATAATAGAAAGTTCTATCCATATTTACATTACTACCGTGAATCAAATGAAGTTCCTATACAATGCTCAAGATCATAACTATACAATAAAAAAATCCCATGTACATGCTCAGAATGAAATAGGCTATACAACTCTAAAGATGAGATGAGAGGTGCATTAGGTGTATCTCTCTCTTCTGAATACAAAATTTACTTCCATTTTTCATGAATTCAATAGTGTTGTTTTGGTAATTGTGTTTAAGTGTGTCTCCCAACCCCCATACCCACTCTCTACCAAAGAAAAGGTCTGACCTCTCCATATTCATTATTTGGAAGTCTACAAGGTCAGAGTATCCCTATATCTAGACTCCCAAATTGGATACCATAGTATCCCAAATCCTCTTAGCTTCCCCTTGCATCATAGATACTATGTATTTATGTGCACGGAGTTGTTGGGGAATTTTCAACTTCTTGACCAAAGCATAGTTTATGAAGTTATGTGTGGCGGAGTCATCTATCCGTTGTCACATAAACACTACCATGAAGCTTAACTTAGTCATGTGATCCAAACTTAAGTGAGGAGACCACAATGAATGAGTCAAACAACAGGTGTGCTCTATCCTCGTGCATCATTTCCACCTCCTTGCCATTAGAGATGCCATGTATTGGAAGTGTCTACACTCAGTGGATCACTCTTTTTCCCTTTTTAGGAGGTTGTACTAATCCTTGGTCCTCCTTTTTTTTCTTCCCCTTATGAAGTGGACAGCTCCATTGTGCATGATTTGGAGATAAGTACCTAAAACATAGGTTTTCCCTATTAGTCCTCTCATATTGTTCAATAGGTAACTTGGGCCCTTGTGATCTTTGTTTCTTTATGAACATTTTGTTTTTTCCCATAATTATTTTCTTCTTGAATTGAGTGGTACTAACAGGTTTGAGAGGATGATAAGTCTCCATAGGAGTGTATTGAGGATGGTTATGATCCTCATAGATATGTGCATATTTGATTGCCTCCTCAAATGTTTTTGGTATGTTTCTTCTCATCTCTCTCTTTATGGCCTTATCTAAAGCTTTTACAAACCCCCAAGTCTTTTGAAAGTCATCTAATCCCTTAAGTTTCGAAATTATCAAATGATCTCTCTGCAGTGGGATATGTAGACAGACAATGGTCTATCTCTCTATGTAATCATATCCCACTCATCCCAAGTACTCTCTTCCTCATTCTCAAGAAGAAACTCTTTCAAGGAAAGAGTTTCAAACTGATTCCAATCCATAGGGATGGAATTCACCTCCTTGAAACTCATCCACAATTTAAAAGCTTGTAGACCAAGCAAGACATTCACTTCTAGCACACGATACTCAGGTGGGGTGCACCAATTGTAGGTCATTCCACTTTTGTAAGAAAGCATTGATTGCATCCTTATTTCTCTCATGGTCATCCCTCATAAAGGTTGGTGGTTTGAGGTCTTTTAAGAGAGGAGTCTCCTCAGAGCTCTCTCCTTTGTGTATACTAGATAAGAGGATATCTTTCTTAGTCATTCTCAGATGTATGAGGAGTAGGAATCTCTCTTTCTTTCCTAGCTAGGAAAGAGGTAACCTGAGTTTCTAAAGAGACCATCTAAGTCTTAAGTTGTTCTATAAGAGAGGTCATGCTACCAATAATTATCTGTATCCTGAGGGTTTGGTCTTTGAGCTCATTGAATTGTTTGTGATTCACAAACTCATCATGAAGCTATGTATAAGAACACTCTTCCTCTTGCTCGGCCTCTTGCTCTTGCTCAACCTCTTCTATCCTATGGTCTAAATCCTCTAGATTTTGTTCCCTTGGTGGAGGTGTGTTCTAAAGGTTCCTCACCCTTACTTCCAAAGTAAGTAACTAGTGCTTAAAGTAGATGGAAGTAAATCTCATAAAGCAAGAAAGAGAGAAATGACACAAGAACTTCCCTTATACGATCTAAGTTTTCCCAAGCAAATTTGAAGTGATCTTCCAAGTATTGAGGCTCTTATTTGCACTCCTCACCAGGCCCAAACAAAAATTCAAAATGTCCATTTGGTCCGAGGAGGGTCTTGGCACCAAAAACCGATAAACCAATGAAAATGATCCCAAAGGCAAGTGATAATTGCCCAAAAGGACAAAACATAGAAAAACTAATCAATTTTTGGTCCTTGCAAGTCCTATCCAATCAAATATAAGTGTTACAACACATGTATGTCAAAACTATGACACCAATCCAAGTGACAAAAGTAAATTTGAATGAGTTAGAAGGCTCTAGAACTCTTTGGGTCTTCTCAACCTTGAGACTTAACCACTAGGTTAAGTGGATTATATTTTTAGAGAGCACATGAACATATGCTTAGTTTTAATCTCAAGATCTTTGACCTTACAAGAGAATGACCAAACGGTCTTAAAGTCTTGGCAAATTTGGCATTTATTACATCAATTGGAGAGCTTCGCTTTGCAACCATCATCCTTGCCCACATATAAGGGTTTATTATGAAGGTAAATGTGCACTTAGGACTGTTGTTTGATGAAGGCATATTAAAGGTCTTTGAATATTGTATCTTACGCCGCATAGGGCAGTAAAAAGATATGCATTGTTTAATGAATGCACAAAAAAACAAAAACTGTTTGAGGCCCTATCATGCGATTTTAAGGATAACTCAGGTAAAAATTTAAGAGATTTGACTAGTTCATGATTGGACCATAATATTTTTCTTTTGCACCCGTCAGAAACATAACCCAAACCAGTAAACATCTTAATTGATGCACGAAAAAATCTGAAGCTTTAAAGGGGTACTCAAAATATTATTCCTTCATAATCTCCTTACTTTATTGCTGGAACTTCCTATCCCTCAAATTCTTGGACCTGTGCTAGATTTTCTATATACGAAACTGATCGGCACACTCGCAAAATGCTTTTCAGAATTAAGACAGGTGACATACGTTTGCTCCCGTTAAAAGACACTATCATTTGGGTTCTATACGCAAAAAGACTGCCATTTGAGGACCGTTTCTAAAACAATAAACCTCCTTCAAATGTCTACATACATGAGACTGAGTGGCCTTAAATGCCTGTAAAAATGGGTCGCACTGCAACACCACTAACTATCTATGCTGCTCTCCTAAAGAATTCACTCACAGTAACAAGCTTGAAGAGAAATTACAAGAAAACCAAGGAGAGATGCAGAGTAGGTTGATGAACTCATCACCCTTCACGAGGAATCCGTTTCCTTTCTAGCTTGTATAAGGGGTACCACAAATCTTGAAACTTAAAGTCCCACCTTATCCAAGATCAATGAGTGTGCAAATTTTTATTTCGCTTGCTATGGAAATTCACAACTTTATTGATGCTTGAGATTTAGTCAGTTTCGTCACCTTTGTTCCAACTTAAACTTCGAGGAAGCAGAGCGTTCTTATAACAAAGAAGCCTTCGGTCTTCACTATCCCTATCCATGTTACATCTATATTAAAAAGATCCCAATCATTATTCCATAGAGTTTCCAATTGTGAAATCCCTTGCCCCAGAGCTTTATGGCCCTCACAACATCTATCAAATTTATCTGTTGATTCCCGAAATGGGGAATTCTGTCTTATGCCAGCTGTCCACCTCCCCTCATAGCTTAGGAGACAATGTGATCTAAGCTTGTTCCTCTTTTCACAACGAACTCACCCAAGTCAGAGCGTCTAGGGGACCACCTTCAAGGGGTAAAACAAAAGCATTATGAGGTCATGGTTCTTCCAGTGTGGAGATCAAGCAAGGGAGATACCCAGCAAAACCAGAAACCTGCACATTGACTGTATTCCAGCTATAAATGGATTCAGCATTACATTTGGCTTATGTTAGATTTTGGATTCCAGATCAGCTGTAGCATGTGCCTGTGGATCCTGTTGTACATTTGGCATAGCATATCCTTACTTTTGAGGGCTCTCATCCTGCACATTGACTGTATTTCAGGTATAAATGGATTCAGCATTACATTTGGCTTATGTTAGATTTTGGATTCCAGATCAGCTGTGGCATGTGCCTGTGGATCCTGTTGTACATTTGGCATAGCATATCCTTACTTTTGAGGGCTGTCATCTCTCCTCAGAATCTCCCACAAATCGCCCCCCTCTCCTCATACCCAAGTCGAAGCATCTAGGGTACCACCTCCAAGGGGGAGAACAAAAGCATTATGAGGTCATGGTTCTTCCAGTGTGGAGACCAAGCAAGGGAGATATCCAGCAGAGACAGAAAATTGAACATTTAATGTATTCCAGCTATAAATGCTTACAGTATTGCATTTGGCTTATGCTAGATTTTCGATTTCAGATCAGTCTAGGCATGTGCCTGTGGATCATGCGACATATTTGGCATACCCTTACTTTTGAGGGCTGTCATCTCTTCTCGGAATCTCCCACAAATCTCCTCCGAAGAACTTCTAAACATTATTTACTCCACAAAGAGACTCCATGCCAACTTCAAGCACCATATAGATTACCTTTTAGGCATGGTTCTTTTCGCTTAATTATAAAAGCCTGATGGACTTCTCAAGGACCGTCTTTCTGAAAACAATTTTTGTAATACAACACTTATCCTGGAAATAAAACTTTAGCAGATAATATTTGTATTATTTTTGTCTACAAGAAAGGCCAAAATCTTACAAATAATCAGGCATGTATGAAATACTAATTTGTGTTATCATGATCAAGACAAAACATGTGAAGTAGTCAGCAATCATTCACCTGTAAAAACTGGGTACAAATAGATGAATATGCTAGAAATCCCCCAGTTATTTGAACATCTATCATCATATAAACAATTCTCCCGTGCCCTCAACAAGATGAAAAAAGCCCTCCAAATATCTTGCAATGAAACTAAGTCTACAGAGCATTATTCCGAATATATTTCAAAGAGATGACGTTTATGAACAGATTACAACCACCCATATCGTTGAGCATTTGTTGCAGACTGATTAAAGACAATCTCAGATTACTGTGTCCACTCTTGCAAAGGAAATCAAAAAGAGGAAAAAAGAAAAGAAAAACCGAGCACTGCAAACTCATCCACTCCAATTAGACAACCCAAATTGGACAAGTATGATCAATCATCCGGGTTAGAAAACACGATGGACTCCAATATTTACATTATGCAGAAAAAACAACAAACAACAACAGTTTTCCCACAAATTGGGTAACATCGTAACATGAATGAACTCTTACTAAACCATTAAGAACTGTCCACCTTCACAGCTTTCTCCAATTTATCCACTGGGACGGTAGGGATATAGTTTGCGAGTGGTACATTTTTTCCCTTCAGTCCTTCTACCACTTGATTGAACTTCTCAGCACAGAAAAGTGTGGGTGGAGCAGCAAAATGCACAGCCTGCGGAGCATAAGGAAATTTCAAAAAATGGTTCCAGGCAGCTCGGGTCCACTCCTCAGCAACAGGCTCGTATGTAGAATAATATGTTTTAGCAGTCTCAACGAGACCATTAGTCTGTAAGTCTGAAACAACAGATTTCACGACCTCTGGAACCTGTCTGGCCACACCATATGCCTGAGATGTCACCTCTTTCACGTTCTGAGGTACCACACCCCCTATTTTTCCAACTGCATCATCGACCTACAAATATAGATAAGAGCATAAACATGGGACTACTGAGTCATCCAAACTGTCAAAGACACCATGCACCTCAATGAATATGCGAAGTGAAAAAGAAGAATGAAAATCACACTTCAAAACAATAAAATTAAGAACCAACTGTTATGACCAAAAACTTTTATTTGAAAACTAACTTCTCCGAAAGAGGCCAAAGCCTCATATGGGCTAAATAACATGTAGAATAACATATAAGACTTGGCATCAGATCTACAATCTATCAACTTGCTTGTATAACTTGAATGGATATTAGAAATTATTCAGCAATAATTCTTCAACAACAGAGTTCGCTACCAGGCAGGATGGACATCAGAGTTAAGTATACCATATATATGGTCTTAGGAAAGCTTCACCCATATAAAATACCAAGCCTGATTGAACCTCTCTGAACTGATTTTTGGGATGCACACATATCATATAGTGAGCATCTAGCTTCATTTATAACACGGCCAAAAAACAAAAATAATATCAATGAACTGTCTTATGAATTAGACAACTTCTAGAATTGCAGAAGTCGAGGAATGGATAGTTTGAAGGGTAGATCAGCTCCCCTGAAGGCCTTCTAACCAAGTTCGGCCGTTACTGTCCTCAATTTCAGCACAAACTCAAAGTCAAACAAACAACAAGAAAGCAGAGCAAAAAAAATCAGGAACGAGTCTTAGGTTCAAATCAAATAAAATATCACCTTTCTATCAACAAAAAGAAGAACTTCGTACGGTTTCCCTTCAATCTTCTGATAAACAGGGCCAGCGACTGTCCTGACGGAGTTTTCTGCAGTGGTAACACCAGGCTTGAGTGGTCCAGAATTTTCCTTCGCGATTTCGTAAATGCTAGCAACATATTTGGTGGCTTTGTCCACAACTACTTCAAAAACTCCAAGATATTTAAGCCCTGGCTGCTCTGTCTACGCAAACAGATATATGACTGTTCTCAAAATGATGAACATCGGTATAAAAGCATTCGAAACTGAAGAAAAAAAAGGCTATTGCATACATTTTTACGCTGGCACAATAGGACGCAAATTCCCCTAAACATGGATCGTTCATCAGATACACAACCTTATCATTGACCGTCTTTGAAACAGGCCCCCATTCAGGCAGTGCATCAATCCCCCATTAAATCGGTGTTCTATGTCACGGAATGTATTACTATAACTATTTTATCGGCATGGTCCGTAGAAGCAGGCACATAGGACGCACGAACGGTCATAATACATCCTTAAACATCAACGTCTCTATAACTTAAAGAACTTTAAATACTGGAACACACAACAAACGGTGTATACTATCACATCATGAAATTCAACTGCATAAAGTTCTTTCTCCATGCCATAAATAAGTATTTCAATGTAATACCGCAGATCGAAAAGGCACCAAAGAAATTGTACAGAAGTATCAAAACAAATGCAAACCTGCTCCACAGTGGCGTCTTCAGAGACATCCGGAGAAGAAGAGGCCATGATCAAGAAGGAATGGAAATAAGACTGCAAAATATGAACCTGGAGTTCAGAGAAAGGGGATCCGCGTAAAAATAAGTCGAAAACAAGAAAGAGAAGATGATGACAGGGATGACGAGAAGCAGAAATTATCCGTGACAGCGCGAATGAAGGAGGGATAACTCGTCGTCCACCTATATATAGACAATTCGCAGGAACGCGCAAGCGTGCGTGAGTATGAAGAAGAAGTTGGAAGACCGGTGACCCAAGAGAGGCTAGGCACTCAGGTTTTGCTGCTGCGTACCAGGAAAAATCGCGTTCAGGAGCGGCATAAAAGTTACGCTAAATGTGCGGTGGTCAACATTAAAAGGTAGAGTGCACTAGACTCCAGAGCCTCCACGCTCCGGGACACTCCTAATGTGATATCAGAATCTATGTTTTTTTTCTTTTTAGTTGGACATTGCGACTACAACCTATGTTTTTTTTTTAGTTGGACATTGCGACCGGCTCTTTTTAGGTTGAAGATTTGGAAAAATACAAATACGTTCTATCTCAGTCCGTGTATGTTAGCTTGGTTGCATGGGTTTTTGAGGCGGGGGTGAAGGTTCAATCCCCATTTACTGCAGGATACTTTGTGGGTCTAAGATTAGTGTAATCACGTTGAATTTAGCTGAAACTAGTTGTCTTCAAGCAGACCTTTCTTGTGTTGCCTTTAGGCAGTCTAACCCTTGCTTTGTGAGATATGAGAAGTCTCATGGGTACTATATCCATTCACTTGTACAATTGCAATTTCAAAGTTAAAGTTCAGAGGAGTAGGCTTCACCCATAGACCCTTTACACCCCACAAATCAAGAACCTTCTTTTTTTTTTTTAAATACTCACCGCCCATAGACCCCTTACACCCCACAAATCAAGAGCCTACACTTTCACTACCCCTCAATACTACAAGTTATAATGATCTTTACATGTGTGAATGGAGCAACTTTTCTCCATCCCACACACTCACGTATGGATGAGATGAAGAGATTAATTTGTTCACGGCTTGTTAAACAAGGCAATGCCTCAATATGAGTGATGATGAAGACGTATAGGTAACCTTTTTATGTCATGATCATGAGCAAAAGCAATTGCTTCATAATATATAATATATAAACTTGTAGACGTGTATGTCATGGTCATGAGCAAAAGCAATTTCTTCATACATAAACTTGTAGGACGTGGGGTGTTAAGTCTTGCATGAATTTCCATCTCTACTAGATCATGTTCATATTTATGTTGTAAGGTTTCTCCACGTACTTTTTCAAGCATACAAACAAGAAGGAGATGTTGCCAAAAGCAATCCATATAAGATGAAATATTATTTTTTCAAGAAAACATAGATCAAGCTTTTCTAACATGTAACTCAGATTGTCGGGTAGAAAATATTCCTTCACCTTCTCTTGGAATGCTTTCCATGTTGTAGATTGATCAATGCTATGTTGCAAAATGTTCCACCAAAGATGTGCTTTAATCACAAGGTAGCTAGTTGCCAGCTTAACTTTTTGAAGCTCTAAATAGGATTCATCCAAACAGAATCTGTCAAACTATGAAAGGAAAGAAATAACACATTGACCACCATACTCGCATGAGATTTTGAAAGTTTTTTTTTTTTTTTTATAAAAGGAAGTTCGGCCATGGCCTAATCTCCCGGACTTTAATTAAAATAATGAAGAAGAGTTACAGGTGAGTGGGACTAGTGCCCATGGGACCCCCCAAATCCCACAAAGCAGGGGGCGAGTTTGGTAAGCTAGAGGGCGTTACAAATGAGGCGTACAAAACTATCATCTCCTTCATGGGGGACCCATTTGGGTTTTAGCTTGTTATCTACGAGGAGATAAATACAATGGTGTCTAAATGGAGGAGATCTCTTGTCACAGGAGATTCTTTTACCTAGAAGAAACAAGGATTTCTCAATCGACCATTCCTTTGGGGTTTGGCCAAAGTTGACAGCACCCCGCTACCTCCAAATTTTCCAAAGAGTCTCGCCTCTGATGGCATTCCACAGCCTAGAAGAGCAGCCAACCGCCTCACCCAACAGCACCTGTTGCCAATTGATTTGGTTCGAGAGACGCAGAATCCGTGTCACATGATACCAGATAACACGGGACTTGGGGCAATCGAAGAAGAGGTGAACAAGGTCTTCGATGCATCGGTGGCACCGCTTGCACCATGGAGGCACACCACAGATTTTGTTGGCCCTTGCGTTGTACCAGATCCCTTTATGCAAGATTTTCCACATGAGAACAGATTTCTTGATCTCAATAAGGGGGTGCCAAATCGACATGAACTTAAGTTCCCAACGAAGTTTGGACCAAGAAAGACACCACACCTTGTTAAGAGTGTGATGAACATCTAAGTTATCTTTGAAGTTGGGAATTCTAGATAGTTTCTTACCATTGTTTTATTTGAGGCCCTCTAGGCAAGGAAGATCATGTCCGCCGAGAAGGCGGGTAGTTGAGTGGTCCCACGTTGAACACCTGCTTTGAAGAAGATTCCATTCTTCGAGAGAAATTCTATGTCTTGGGTCTAAATCTTCAAACCTAACCCACTCGCCGGTCTCTTGTTTCCAGAGCTGTTTCCACTGTTTGTACCCCTTGTTCCAAAGTCGCTTAGCCGTTTGGAGGTTCCAAGACTCCACCTCCCTTAAACCACTGATCGGGAACCAGATAGAGTCATTTTGTCTTATCCTCACATCCCACTTCCACTCATCACTGACTCTGATGAATTGTTTGGCTTTGTTCCAACTCTTCCATAATGAACACATGAGGATAGAGCCTTTAGGGGACACCGGGTGGGGGGAGAACAACAGCGTGAGGATCCCAATGTCCTTCCAGCCGGGAAGACCAACTAAGGTAAGGTCTTTCGAATTTTTGAATATCAATTTCTGTTGGAGATCATGTTCGGAGGGATTCTAGATTGAGCCACCCTTGAGATGGCTGCCATGCAATCACGTCTGTGCGGGGAAAGAGGAGTCGAGACCCCGAGAAGATGGGTGAAGTGCTCGACGATGATAGATCTATTTTCAACTTCTGTGCTGCATTTGATCCCATTGTTGTCGACCAAGAAGGGAATGGCTTTCCTAGCTTGTTTTCTTTTAAGGATGTTACACATCTCTTTCGAAGGTTTGTCAGCCTTCCCCGCCCACCAATCTTTGAAAAAAATTTGTAGATTTTTCCTTTGAACCTCTTCCTCGAGTCTTAGTCTTCCCCTAATTTTTAAAAGCCCTTGTTGGCATTGCAAGTTACCTTTGTTCACTTCTTCTTCAAGACGTGAGAGCCTCCGATACACCTTTTCTCTCCTTTTATTCCGAATATCTCTTATTGCCTTATGTGTCCTGATCAGAATTCTTCTACTCCTTTCCACCGCACTTCTCCAACACTTAGCCAGTTCATTACAGTGGGCAAAAGCCTCCGCCCAAACTGTGGAAATTTCTTGGTGCACAGAGGGGAGGGAAAATTACGTCTGGCAAGCTTGAAACCAAGGAGCTTTTCGGAGCATGGGAATTTGTTTGAAGGAAAGAGTAATCGGGTAGTGGTCCGAGATAGTCAGGTCCATGTGTTGGGAAATCGAAGGAATACCCCACTGGAGGATGGTGTTTTGGTCGATGTAACATCTATCAAGTCTAGCTTTCCTCAGAGAGTCTCCCAATTGGAGGTTAGACCAGGAGAACCCCTTCATGTCTTTCACCTCGACTAGGTCGAGATGGAACTTGATTTTATCCCATATCTCTTTCTCCTGACCGTCAATAATTTTCCCCTTGTTATTCCAACGGTCCTCAGGAAATTCAACCATGTTGAAGTCCCCGCAAAGCAAAACATTGTGAGAGAGGGAGTCAAGGGAAGTCCAAGTGTCGATTCTGTCCGTCTCCCCATTAGGGGCATAAATTGAGACCACAGTGAATTGATCAGGTGGCCCGATAGAGGCAACAATCCACCGATGATTCCAATCTTCACAAGTCGATGTCAATCTACCGGACCAGGAGTGACTAATACCGATGGCAGCACCCCCCGCCCCCCTAGGGTGCGAAGTGGAGAACCAAAGGTGGTTCGGAGAAATGCGTTTAAGCCGTTTCTAGAGATCCTCTGCATTGATTTTAATCTCTTGTAAGCAGATAAAGTCAGGGTTGAGGCACTTGTCTTTGAACCATTGACCAAGAATCGCCGCTCTTGAAGGGTCTGACAAACCCCTGATATTTAGCGAAGTGATTTTCATTATTGATGGTTGCCCTCTTTGGGGGGAGGGACCCGATCTTTTTTTTTCTTTTGATCTTCTTTTTTCCTCCCCACTTCTTGACTTAGGATCCTACTCTTGAGGGGGCTCTTCCACGGCATACCCGACGGTTGTTTCCCTTTAAGCTTTGACTTTTGTTGCGGTAAGCTTGGCATGCATGCCGGAAGAGTAGGGACAGGGAAGGAGCTTTCACTATCTTGGTTGTCTTCATTGCTAGTCGAGAAACCATCCTCTTTACTGGTGGTGTAACCTTCTTGGTTGTCTTCTTTGCTTGTAGAGCATCCAAGGGAATTGTCAGCCGGGTCTTCTTCGTAAAGCTTATCACCTGGGAGGTCAATCTCATTAATCTCTCTTCTAGGTTGCAGTACATGTTATTCGAAGGAGCAGTGGATGAAACGTTCCTTGCTAAAGATCTTCGAGGGCTAACTTTCCTCCTGTGTTTTACTTCCGTGAACCCATCTGAATCCGTCTCGGCAACACGAGTGCCCTCTTCTTCCACCATCGGGGGGGGGGAGGACCCCGAGTGCCAACTTGAGGGAGGGGGGCCCCATCTGGTTTAAGCTTGTTTTTGTTGGTATTTTGCTTCAAGGGGCAATCTTTGATCCTATGACCTTGGTGCCCGCAACGGAAGCACGCATTGGGCAAATTCTTGTAGGTAATCTCCTGAACCCAAATCTTACCCTCACCCATAGTTTACGGAGATCTTCGAGGGGAGGACCTGGTTCAAGTCTGTTTTAACGCAAATTTGTGGGTGCCATCGTGCATTGAAAGAGTGTTGAGCACCCTCGTAGATTAACCCCCCAACATCCCCTTTTGAGGCCATCGGGCGACCGATCGGTGAAACAATTTCTTGAAGAAAACCATACAAGAAATACGGCAGATTGAGAAGCTCCACCCAAAGCGGGTAACGAAGAGGCTTTGACTTATTCGGAACAAAGTCTGGGGTCCACTTAAAAAGACATAAGGTTGACCGGCCCACAAGCCAGGAGCCTGCTTGCAGAGCTTGGAAGGCCATCTCTTCGTTCTCAAACACAAGAAGTAGATGATTCGCCGGCAGGAATTGACATTTGCACACAATTATACCACGTGGGAACCATTCCTTGCGCAGCCAAGTTCTCACATTTTCTAGAGGGGGCCGAGGACCAAATATTTGACCGATGAGGCAAATTTTCGTCAGTTCTTCTTGCTTCGCCGCCACAGACTCCTTGCACAGAGAGACCATCGGAGGTGCGACGTCCGAGGGGATGGAGTCCACCTCAAGAGGGCACTGGGACTGGGGGGGAGCCACGTTGCTTAGGACCAAAGAAGGAAGAAGGATAGACATGGCGAAGAGAAACAAAAGCCCTTGCCCACAGGTTGAAAGATTCCTTACCCTTTTTAACCTCTTAAAATCCTATAAGGAATAAAAAACAAGCCCATCTTGAAAAGCCCACGATCATCTCTTTTTTTTCTTCTATTTGAATTTCCCTTTTTTTTCTTCTATTTGAATTTCCCTTTTTTTTCTTCGAATCTTTTTTCTTTTTTCCTAGTTTTTTTTTCTTTTTTCACTTTTTTTTCCTTTCTCTTTCTTCGAAAAAGGCCAGGCCCTCACGACTCCCACCACCACAAAAAAGGTTGCCAAAAAAGACTTTCAAAAACCTCTTGAACCAAGGCAGCTACGTGCGCAGACTACGGAATTTTTGCCTTAACTACAAAAAGAACAATCCTTTAAAGTTATTAATGCTGGGGAGAGGCGACGACGCAAAGCGCGAAAGACAGAGATAGAACGAAACGAGGGCCCGGGGAAGTCACAATTCATCCCAGGAAATGCACGACAGACACCCACTGAAGACAGAGATAGAACCAAATGGGGCCCGGGGAGTCACAACTCAACCAAGGAAGTGCGCAACAGTCACCCGCAAAAGACCCGAGGCTGTCGCGATGGACCCAGGCCCACTTGTTGCGATAGACCAAAGGGCGCCGATGCGACAGACCAAAGGGCACCGTCGCGATACACCACCAAAGGACACTGTCGCGATAGACCAAATACACACGAGAGCGCACCGTCGCGATAGACCAAATACACTTGTCGCGATAGACCAAATGGCACTGTCGCGACACTCCACCAAGGCGTTGGCACGAAAGACCGGCAATTACGGAGACACACTACGACAGAAAGGTCCGACAGTTCCCAGTTCCTCCATCAGCTCCGCGCAATCCGTCATCTTAAAGGTCTTTCTCCTAAGCTTCTCTGGGACATTGCTTCTATTTAGAGTCTGGCGTCGGACGACGAAGGGAACACGGACACACTGCACTTCGTCATATCATACGTTATACGTCCAAAGAACAGACCATGGCGTCTTGCAAAACAAACTACGACTTTATCTTTCGATGCAAGAGGGTCAACAAGAGGAGCAGCTAGCTACTGTCGTGATTGCGAGCTTGTATGATCGATCATATGCACGAGTCATGTGTGGCATGGTCTGTATTCCGTAACCATGACGAGCTTAGGCGTGTGTGCTGGTCGAGAAGAAAGCTTCGACCCGTCTGCAGTCTTCGGACGTCGGAGGCGCCATCGATTCTCTCTTTTCGTCTCTCTCTCTCTCTTTCAATCCGAGATTTTGAAAGTTGATTTTTTGGCACCAATCCTGAATTATGTGCCATCCTTTTGTGGTTCAACTAGTCCCTTTGCCACTGGAATAAGGCTTTCATCGTGTGCTTGCATTTATTGAAGTTGTAAATCTTGATTTCTTGTCAGGCATCTTGGAGTTCATGCCACAATAACTCAAGTTGTTGTTTGAGGGGTATGTGTTAATCGAGAGTAGGTGGGGTGTTTTGGCCTCCGGCGTATCTTTTTGTAGGTGAACAAGTTGCAAATAGTTTGTGAGTAGAGAATGGAATAGGGATGCAGAAAAAGTACGGGTCCACAAGGCCTCCGATAGACATGTGTAAATGTGTGATACCACTATTGTAGGATTGCAACTCTCGTGGTGTGCAAACATAGAGAGAAAAATGTCACATAGAGAGAGATATGGGCAAGTTCATGTGTGTGTAGAGAACATTGAATCTTAAAAAAAAAAAGTAAATTGGGAAAACAAAGAGAAAGAAATAGGTAACTTACGCATTGGGTACAATGTCTTCCCACATGCTTCATCGTATCCATACTGAAGTGTGTCTATTTATAAACATATTCTATTAATGAAAATAGTTTTCCTTTACAAATAAAGTGAAAAAAATGAAAAATTATATGTTGTTCAATAAGAATGGGTTTGTGTAGCTATGTATAAAAAAAATGAGAGTATCTATATTTTCAAAAATAATAAATTCGTGAGTGATTAAATCTTCAAATACACGGGTTCTTTTTACAAAAATAAATATAACATCAAGTGAGTATAATATCCCATGCCTTCATGATCCTTGAACTACTTATCAAAACACAAAACACAATAAATTTCTCTATCTCCCAAGCCCAATGTGGCCAATGTCACATATGTAAGAAGTCATTATTATGCAAAAAACAAAAAAAACATATGAGAAATTCAATTGTTCCATAAATAATAACACTCTAGGGCATCTAAATGGCCTGAATATGTATATGATGAGACTAAAAAGCTCCTTGATAACCTTCATGAAAATGATACACTCTGCCCCATTTCTTGGCCACTTGCCTATGGACTTGCCTTGTTCGCAACCTTGGTCTCTTGAGTCCCTTGTTCTCAACCTCAGTATCTTGAAGCTTGTTCTCACCCATGCTAGGTATCTTCGATCCTCAATCTAGTGCTTTTCGTTTCTTGGCTACTTGCCTATGAACTTGCCTTGTTCGCAACCTTGGTCTCTTGAGTCCCTTGTTCTCAACCTCAGTATCTTGAACTTGGTTCTTACCCATGCTAAGTATCTTGGATCCTCAATCTAGTGATTTCATCGGAATGCTCGTTTGGAGAGATTTCCAATGATACCTTACACATCTAAATCCAACCTATGGACTTTGAGATATACTCTAATCTATGTTGGGCTCATTTTTCAAAGCGGCGTGTGTGCCTTCCATCCACTTGCCCAAGCCTACTTCCTAGGCTCCGATACCAATTGTGGGATTTGAACTCGTGACCTACTGGCTAGGAGTATGATGGGCTAACCACTTGCCCCAAAATCCATGGTTGACGATTACTTCCTAACCCTCCCTCTTGTGGTGTGGTTCAACCATCTCTTGCCTATCATTTCTTGAGTCTAACACTTGATGGGGAAAGAAAAAGAGTAAGTCACTAATCCATGTGGCATCTCAGTCTTGTTTTGTACCTTGAGAGTAGATATGATGTCACAAGACTCTAGACTAATAAAGTTATACCTAGTTGTGGACATACACTATATTATGGACTTTTACACCTATTGAAACCATCACTACTAATAATCATATAAATGAAATAACTTCAGGTTGAATTCTTTACAAATGTTTGGATGAAGCACAAAGAAAGTATTGATTATTTCAAGAGAAAATAAATTTCAAATAAAAATATCCTAGATAGATATTATTTCCTATAAGGGAGGGGTGTAATAAAGTAAGCCTATAATCTAGGGGTCCGACCGGTTCAGACAGATATGAAATCGGACACCGTTTGGTCATCCGGATATATGACCAAAGATCTCGAGTTTAGACTTACTAGGAGGTCTTGTGCTCTTGTGAACAAGTGATCCACTTAGCCTAGTGGTTAAGACCCAAGGATGTGAAGGAGGAGGTCTTGGGTTCAATCCCCATGGGGTACATGGGGAGAGTGTTTTGCCCAAAGAGCTCTAGAGCCTTCTAGAAGCATCCACTTGAGTTAACTCGAGTTGAGTGGGACACTTGGCGCACATGCAGTTACATGGCCGACACATGGTTGGCTAGTATCCACCTGCCCAAGAAGGCAGTCCCTTGGAGAGAGTTATATATAGAGGCATTTGGTTGGGAGGAGAGTCATCTCTCTAGCACCTGGTGATCGTAATCTTCATTCTCTTGCAGGGAGGGATCTAATAATAATGAAGTAAATGATGTGAGTGGAAAGCATGAATATAAGTACCAAAAACGTCACTATGCATAGGCATGGATGACATGTATTTATCATATCCAATTAGAATTATCAAACGGTGGATACCTAGCTGGAGTAAATGCTCCCCCAAGACCTAGACTAAAACCTAGGAGACTATCAAACCACCCAGACATGTGCGACTATGAATTTTTTCTTGTTCCAAGAACACTCGAGTCTGGAAGAAGGTTACAATCCTCTTAAGTCTCTAAGTGCATGAATAATCATTAGGATGGAGCTTTAATGTATACAACCATTTTGTATAATTTAAATATGTCCTTTGACTTGAGCAAGTAAATGAATTTTTCCCTCGGTATGAAGCCATTGGAATTCCCCTATAATTTCAACCATTCGCTAGAAAATCATTAAGAGATATCAACCGCCTCTTAGATATTTTTATTATTTTTTCAAAGAACTGAGATCGACTTTCTACAAGAAGTTTCATAGGTTTAAAAAAACAATGCTAAATTTAAAAGACTTTCTACAAGAAGTTTCAAGCAATATGTGGATTGGCTCCCAAGAAAAGAACTTCTCTCTCAAGAGAGAATGATCTCATTATTCTTAGATGAACTCATTAGTGGAGAAGTAAGATTCTTTAATTCATAGGTTTAAAAAACAATGCTAAATTTAAAAGACTTTCTACAAGAAAGTCTTTAATTCATAGGTTTAAAAAACAATGCTAAATTTAAAAGACTTTCTACAAGAAGTTTCAAAGCAATATGTGGATTGGCTCCCAAGAAAAGAACTTCCCTCTCAAGAGAGAATGATCTCATTATTCTTAGATAAACTCATTAGTGGAGAACTAAATATTATTGGTTTACATTAAAATATTTTGGACCATATTTGAATGTTTTAAAAAACGTGCAGAAATAACTTGACTAAAGAAGCAAAGTTAAATCTAGTCAATTCCATAAGAGACTATGCCTTTAATACGAGTTCCCAATTGTCATATGTTGTTGAACTAGTTAACTTAATTGTTAAAAAGTTTGGATCACAAGAGCCAGACCTAAATTAGTGTTAGTTCAACAATTGCTACCATCTCAAAATGTAGTGTTGAAATAAGTATGATAATATAAGACAAGGAAAGAGCTATAGCATTAATGTCCAATATTCAAACGTTGGAACCAAATGATAGATCTTATTAGACTAATTATGGTGGACCATATTACTATGAGAAGTAAGGAGACTATTACAACTCATAAAAAACACCATATTATGGTAAATAGTTGTATGAGGTTATGAGTCTAAATATTCCAACTTGATGTATGAAAATATTAGACCATCCTTGAGGCAATCTAATGCTCCATAGACAATAGAATTTTGTTGTAGAAACAACGGAGACTACTGTATGTGATCTACCATCCCCTAAACTTGAAGTGGTCCCAAGGCTATTGCCTAGACTACAGAACGCATCATTTTTTTAGAGATCAAACATAAGAATCCAACAAATTATGGAAAGATTACTCAAAAAAAATATAATTAAGGCCATAAGGAGAGCACAATCCAAAAAAAGGGAAGTGGACATTGTGTGTGGCTAGACATTGGAGAGTATCCAATGATCACATTGTCGCTATGTCAACAAAAGGAGCAATCCTTTGCTTATGCTGTCGATCACTCTGTGAGAGAATTCGTAGGCGAGTTGGAAGTAGTCCATCGTCACAGGCAGTACCAATTCTAGATAAGCAGGTACACAATAATCATCATAGTTAGCCGCTCTGTCAAAAACAAGAATTGTCTGTCACCCACTATTTGTTACCCATATTGTTCATCATTTTGTTAGAGAATTCATAGTAGCTGCCTACACTCACACAATCCTTTGCTTGGGGTCTTTGTTGTGGCAAAGGCATCTTGTGTCCATTCTTGTTTTGTGTGCACCATGTGATAGTCCTGCCTCCCTTTTGGTCATGATATGTAGCCAACCTTTTATGGCTAATTTAAATGAACAAGTCAGTTTAAGATAGCCGCTTGGAACCCTTGGTTGGTTTTTAGCTTACTTAAGAAGTTTGAAATATAAATTCAAAACAAAGCGCTTAAAAAACAAGCAATGCTTTGCTCTGAGGTTGTTTTGTACTAGGTATTTCGAGTGCTGTGTGGTTTTCAATAAAGGAGAATTGAAGAAATTTTCGTAAGATCTTTTAATCCTTTGCTTCTTGAGTTTTGAAAAAGGTTGAAGAAGAAGAAGAAGAGGGGGGGGGGAGAAGAGAAGAAAGAAAAGAAGAAAAATAAAAAGGAAGAAAAAAAAAATTAAAGATGTAAGATAGAAAAGTGGGGAGAAAAAAAAAAGTAAAGATGTAAGATAGAAAAGTAGCGAGGAAAAGATAAAGTAGGGAGGAAAAAAAAAAAGCGAGAAAGAAAGCGAGTTTGTAAGTGGGTATGGATGTGAGTGTATTGTGGGGTCTTCTCATTGCTAAGGGTTTTTTTTATCGTCGTTTGAACCTTTGCCCTCTGCTTGGTTCCCTCTTCTCCCATCCTCCCTCGCTAAGGGAAATAGTTGGGCATGTGTCTTCAATCGTGGTTATTATTGAGGTCCAACTTTGGAGGACAATGCCTTAGGTGCCTCTCTTGGACTATTTGGGATTAAAACTCTAGTCATCAACTTTCCTAGGAAAAATATTATGGCTAAGCAAGAAGAACTTGAGAAGGTTTTCCTCCTTGGATAGATGTTCGGTTCAAAGCTATCTCTTGATTGCCTCCAACAATGGTTTCATAAGGAGTGGTTCCCCCATGGTTTGGTGGTTTTTAAGTTTCAATTTATGCTGGCCAACCATGTGCTAGTGGTTTTTGAGAATGAGTAAAGGGCCTTCCATGCATGTGACTATCTTAGTTACCCTTTTCAACTTTTTAGCCTCTACCTCTTTCTAGCTTTTGGCGTTCGAATAAATCTTTGTTCTTACACATCTAGCCCTCTTGTATTTATTAAGCTTGTTTACTTCTTTTCATCGCATGCACCATTTGGTAAGCACTGCATCTATTTTTGTCTAGTTGATGCTTCAAAGGTCTTGTGTTTAATCTTTGTTTACACACTTTGGGACCTCCTCCTTTCGCGTTGTAGCTTGATGCATGCCCCTGTGGGGCTTTGCATAGAGGGTGAGTTATTTTTATTGAACAATTTTTCTTTTTGATTTTCTTCTTCTTTGTTTCTTGCTTGATTTTTCCTCCACACGTCCCTCCTGGTGAACTATGTCGTCCCTAACAGGCTTTGACTTGCAACATGAGTATGTCTGAATGGCTGTTTGCACTCTTTGATTCAGTAGATTGGCTTCACATATCATGAGTTCTTTCCATTGTGTTGACTTGACACCATCATTTGGGGCCTGTCAATGGTCTACAAAGAAACTGAGCTCGTAGGCCACCAATTGAGGATTCGAATTTGAAGACAATTTTACAAAAATCTTCGACTCCATTTCAAAAAATCCTATAAAAAATGCTTCTTTGAAGGTCTGCATGGAAAGTCTACAAGATCAGATCGCAAAAAAGGACAATATGGGGACACCAGTATTTCCAAGCTCTCAAGCAGCTACTGTGGAGACCAAGGTATGTCCTCCTTCACCCCCCATCAATAATTCACCTATACACATGGAAGAGGAGGAGCAAGGTGATCGAAACACACGACCTATTGCAGAACTAAGCCGAAATGAGCAGGCACTACTGGTGTCCCAACTTATCGGACAATTTAGAGACCAGCGAGTGAAAGTTATGAAAGAAGCAAAGATCAAAAGTAAAAATTTAGAACATATTATGAAGCCCTTCAATGTACCATATGGACTACTAAAAGAAGAAACAAGACATTACATCAAAAGAATGACACAAAAAGAACCAGATCAAGACTTACACTTCAGAGTAAATACCTTTTCGTATACACAAGAATTTGACAAAAAAAATTGAGTATGGAGGTGTAAATTTTTGGAAAAGAATCCTACTCTATGGGTGCATTGGGAATCTGCACCATACTTCTTATAGGTAAATCCATATTTTTTCCTGGTGCCAAGAAGAAGATCCTGGACGCAATTTTGGGAAGGATAGCATCAAAGCATAAATAACCAGTGGCTGAACTATCTGCTATTACTGAGTCCACCTCATAACTATTTTCCTACAGAAGAATATATGGTACACACCATAGAGTTTTGGCTTTCAAGATATGCAATTGTTCTAGATCTAGCAACCAAGGCACAGATGCCTTAATTTTTTACCTCTCTATAATGCCTAGCTGACTTACAATAATGGTCATATACTCACGCTTGATGCATCCTTTTCTTTTATTTGCTCGTTTGCTACAGTAAGCTCTTTGTCACTTTGCATCTTGCTTTCTCCTAATATTGCCATTTGTTCTACATCCTCTTTGCATTGTTTGATGTATTGGGATTCAGTTGTTTTCCAATTCTTTCTTAATTCATTTGTGTCATGCATATATTTTCTCTCCCATTCTTCTCTCAACTCTTGCTCTTGCTTTAGTTGATCCGCGTACCTGGCTATTTGAGGTTCGAGCTCCGCCTTTTCTATAGGGTTATTTTCTGACACTTCAACTGATTGATTTAACAAGACTGCATTCATCAGTTCTTTATTCATGTTCCTTAAGTTGTCTGCCTCATCCATGTATACTCTGATTTGAGCCTCTAAAATTTTGCTTCAATTTGATATGCATACCTTTTTTGCTTTACTGGCCTCATATTTATTTTGAGCTTCTTAAGTTGGTGTTGCAGCTTCTGATTCTCTTCGGTGAGCAATTTGCATTTTTCCATAGTTGCATTCATTTAATTTTCTTTGTTTGTAAGTGCCTGTTGAGCATGTAACACTCTTGCAGATAGCTCTTCACTTAGTTTCTTGAATTGATTTCTCTCCAGTAATGCTTTGTCATAATCTCTATCCGCTTCTATGAGTTGTTGTGTATCCATGGCCATTTCGATCATCTATCTCACGTTTTAGTTGTGTTACATTTACATTCAATTATGTTTTTGGGACATGAGGCTCTTCACCAGTTTGTACATCCTTCCCTTTTTCAATATGCATTGTCTCATTATGCAGTTGTCGAATTTGTAATTGAATTTGATGTTCTTCTTTGTACATAGTAGACTTTGCAGCACTTCCTTGAAATGTTACATCCAGAGGTGATGGCTCTGGTACCACCTTAATTGGAGTAAATGGTTCTCGTTCAATGATTACTTCTTCCATGCATTCCTCCTTTGGATGTTTCAGTCGAGGTTAGATCAACCCTGTGGATTCCTTAAATTGAAGTATAGTCCTTTCATTCATCTTGAGCATGTGTGGTTCCTCTTTTTGGTGTTCCTCCACATTTTCATCATGTACTTCAATATCTTATTCGTGTTCTTGTGCTTTGCACTCCATTTCATGATGATCCTGTACCTAATTCAATTCTTCCCACTTTCCATCATCATTTGATTCATTGTGGATCTCCATATTTATGGTTGATTGGTCATGATCTTCATGTATCTTAGACGAAGAGCTTGAGTTGACTAATCCCAACTCTCTATATCTCTGGAACTTGATTAGTCTTGTACCTGACATAGATGTAGTATGAGCTTGATGGTAATGATGCCCTTGAATTGGTAGATTGATTTGTCCTTCCCTGAACTCGTGAGTCTTCTCCATGGCTTCTTGTAATTCCGTTTTAATGATAGGTATGGAATTTTCTACTTTGGTTCTAGGGAGTACATGTATCCTCTTTGATGTTGGAGTTACTTCCTTGCATCACTAGTTGTGAGCTTGTTCGTGCTTAAATATTGATGCACCAATCTGACTACTTCTTTGATGTCAACACGATTAATATCCAAAAACATTCTTGTTTTAGTTCCATGAATTTCTTCCTTGAGGTGAGTGGTTCCATCTTTGGTCCATCAGAATGCTTCTTTAATGAGCTCGTGCATGAATTTTATGGTTACCTATTCTCCTTCTGCATTAAGAAATTTTTATTTGGGCACTGATGGTTTGTCTGAGGCCGAATGAAGGGTGTTCATTACTGGAGTGCATCGCTAGAAATCAGGCTTGTAAATTGGTAGCTCAACTTATGAATCCCCACCTTTTTCGAAACATCCAGGGTTGATGGAATCTCGTGTAAGATCTTGAAGTCTCGGGACATCACTGGAAATTGATGGTCTATGTCCATGATCTTGATAGTCACTAAGAATAAATGTTCTCTTGCTAGTTGGTCTTCCTGAAACCAATGTCCTTTGGCCTTTTTCACACTCTTCATTGGAAATTCAAGCACTTCTTCTTGAATTGTCACTTTAGAGTCTTTGAAAGCCATCTGCACTCATAATGTAGTAGAGAATCAGTTCAAGAGAGAAACCAATTCAGCATGTTTATGTGTAGTTCATTAATACATCATTCTCCGCCCCTCCATATCCCCCTTGTGTAAGTAAAGATAAGTAAGGTACCTTACCATGATTTTTCTTAATTTTCAAGTCTGAAAGAAAACAAGAGATTAGTTTATAGCTGAAGCATTTATTTATTTACAATGTATGATCACTCGTATGAAAATAGAAGCAAAGTCTTATTCTGGTTATGGAAATGTGCACCACTACTTTTATTGAAGAAGCTATGTGCCGAATGTAAGGCCTTGTAATGTGGCCCTATCATGCGTACTCTGGGTGCAATTGATTATTCATGAGTGCAAGAAGACTCTCGTTGATCCTCTTGGTCGATTTCTTGTTGCTTCTTTGGTCTCCACATTAGCATTGTTTTTAGTTGTTGTGGCATTTGCTCTTGTTGTGTTTTCCTATCTTCAATCGTGAATGTAGTATCTACCCTTCTTCTGTCCTTAAATTGGGTTTTTTGGGTTGTTGTCTCGGAATTCTTCCATCCATAGTGATTGGTTTGTTTGCTTGGTTCCAATGATATGGCATCTTAATCAGTTTTTCCATTTCTTGTTTTGCTTGTTGATTAATGTCCTTCGGGATCCAAATCTATCATTGTTTTCTTTGTGCTTCGATCAATGGCTTTGGAAGACATACGCATAGGATTCTAGGTTTATTCCATGGCGATTACATATGACAACTATAGTTTTTCATCTTAGATCGTGGATTGATCAGTCCATTCTTTTGATTCTCCTTTGGTGGAAATTGATCCTTCTGAATCCATTGTGATCACTTATTAGACCTTTCATGTATTCTCATGGTTGACATACCCGTAGGCTTTTCATCATGCTTGCTAAAGTGGTCAAATGAAATGTTTTCACTCATCCTTGTAGTTTCATTTTTTAAGGAAGAAATGTCTGGAGGATCATGTGGTACTTTACATGACATGATTACATCTGGGTTATGACTTTTGTGATTTATGAACACAGTGGGAGTTTCATCTCTACTCTCCTTGACACTTGCTGCTTGAGGTACTATTGTTTTGAGTCACTCTGGGTTGTTTGTCTTGCAAACAAAAAACTTTTATGTGATGACTTGTCCTCCGATCCCCATCATATACGCTTTTGTGGGACTCATGGTTATTTTGAGGTTATCGGCTAATGAGGCTTGCATGCAACTTAATGCAGCTCCTATATCAATCAATGCATCCACTTGTTGATATTCCTTCATGCCGATCCCTATGTTCAAGTATGGTTGGGTAATCCTATCACTCACGTTCTTTGTGTTACCTAGTTGGTAGTTTTCCATGGGTATAGGTTCTTCCCCTTGTACATATCGTTCATCCCTTCGTCTTATCTATTGGAGAACTCTTAATCTCCAAAGGCTTGATCTATACTAATCTAAGGGCACCTCTATATCAGTTATAGACCAAACTTTACACAAATGTTACTTTGATTTACCAAATCATTCATGAACAATTCTCTGAGTGAGAATTTTCCTTCTTCAAGAAGTCTGCTTGAAAGATTGACTTCATTACCTGCACATATCTTCAGATTTCTTCAATCTAATGATATATATACCTCCAAGATACCTTTGCGCAATCATATCAACCATTAGTCCTTCAAAAGAATCATTAAAACTTCAATTTGATCCTTAAGATCAAAAGTATGTCAGAAACTATCTTCCTGAATAAGCGACTTTGACATAGGTAACTTCTAAGGTTGATTTCTCACAGCACAGATCCCGTTTTGCTAAATGCTTTTAGCCATAGCTTCCTTACCTTCTAACTTAGATTTTGAATGCTCAGTCATTAAAAACTTTACACTATGAATTGAGATCTAAGCAAAACATTGACATGGAAAAGTGCGTGACTCTGAGAAGTCTATCTGTAGATTCTGCATACCAATGTTCCGATTGATAATACTCATAGTAGAAAAGGAATTGGATCATAAAATTCTGAACATAGTTTCATTAGCTTCTAGATTAGATGTGTACAAAAGGATTTCAGATCCACACGATCAGACTGAGAGAACTCAGAGAAAACCTCATCGCTAATTTCCTGAGAAAGACTCTCTACTCATCTATCTCTATGACACTTGTCTTCAAATGACTCTCTCACTTATTTCTATACATCATTGACTTATATACATATGGTTTTAGACTTATCCCGCGCCTATTACATTACTCCTTATCATCCTAAGGAATATCTAAACTCAGATTACAAGAATTTCCACCTGTAATGTACATATGTATACAAACTTCACTTCTGAAATCTTTTCACTTTCTCAAGTGTCTCTTTCCACTTCAATCTGATCATGAGCTTGCTTCAAATTCTTTGTAATCACCAATTTGTGATTGGTTTGTTCCAACAGCTCCCCCTCAATCACTAGTTGTGATTATTTCATTCTTCTTCACTCCTGCCATCTCCTTGAATCTTTGTAGCTTAGGTCCATCCAAGCTTTTTGTTAACATATCTGCAACTTGTTCTTTTGTTGGAGTATACACCACTTCAATCTCTTTGTCAAGTACCTTTTCCATCAAGAAATGATACTGAATCTCTATATGCTTAGTCCTGACATAAAAAACAGGTTTAGCTGCCAAATACAATGAACTCATATTGTCTCCAAAAATAATTGGAGTACTCTGATCAGTTCCAAAGCTCTTCAACAAGGTCTTTAACCATATCACTTCTTTTGCAGCCTCTACCAATCCTTTATACTCAGCTTCTGTGGATGACAAAGCAACTGTATGTTGCTTCTTTGAGCACCAAGAAACTAACTTATCTCCAATATAACAGAGATACCCATGAGTAGACCTTCTATCATCTGAATCACCTGCCCAATCTGCATCACTAAATACTTTAATTCTTGTATCAAAAGTAAATCCATAATACAAGCCTTCATTTAGGGTTCCTTTGATATATCTGAGTACCCTTTGAGCTGCAATCCAATGAGTCTTCTTTGGACAATGCATGAATTGTGATAACACACCTACTGCATATGATAAATCTGGCCTTGTCAAGGTAGCATAAATTAAACTACCTACCAAACTCTGATATTTCTTCATGTCATTGAATTCTTCACCTCTATACCTGCTTAACCTATGATTTACCTCCAATAGTGTGCTTGAAGGCCTGCAATCTTCCATGTTAAATTTGACCAGAAGATTCTTCAAGTACCTCTCTTGCGTAACATATACTCCATGTTGAGTATAGACAATCTACATTCCTAAGAAATAAGATAAGTTTCCCAAATCACTTATCTTAAAATCCTTCTCTATTTGTTTCTTAAGCTCATTGATTCCTTGAGCATCTGTACCTGTGACAATAATATCATCAACATAAATACACATATATATGTATCCATTTTCACTTGCCTTCACTAGCAAGCTACTATCTACCTTTGACGCTTGAAATCCACATTCATTCAAGAACTTAACAAGCCTGTAATTCCATGCTCTTGGAGCCTGCTTCAACCCATACAAAGCTCTCTTGAGCTTACACACATAATTTGATCCAATTGAATCCATGAAGCCTTCTGGTTGCTCCATGTACACTTCATCTGAAATGTATCCATTCAGAAATGCATTCTTAACATCTAATTGTGATAACTTCCATCGTTCACAAGCTGCAATAGCAATCAATGATCTAATTGTAGACATCTTAGCAACAAGACTAAAGGTTTCATCATAATCTACCCCATAAGTTTGGGCATAACCTTTGACCACAAGTCTAGCCTTGTATCTAGACACCTTACCATCTACAAATCTTTTTGTTTTATACACCCACTTACATCCAATGACTTTCTGATTCTTTGGTCTTGGCACCAATTCCCATGTTTCATTTTCAAGTAGAGCATCATTCTCTTCTTGCATTGCCTTCTCCCAATTCTGTTTTCCTTTTTCTTCTTCATATGTGATTGGATCCTCTTCTGTCTTCACAATGTAAGCATAATCTTTTGTTGTTAGAAAAGATGTATCATAGCTATACCTGATAGGCTCTTTTCTTTCCCTTGAGGATCTTCTGACCTCTGCACTTCTTGAAGTCTCAGCCACATTTGATTCTAGATCAAATCTTGGCCCATCTTCAATATTATTCTGTAATTTACTTTTACAATCAACATCATCAATATCTTCTTCATACATACTTACTTTTGTCTTCCCTTTTCTTTGTATTTCTTTGTCATCTGCATAATCATTTGTTGACCCTGTATACCATGTGCTTTGCTCATCAAATGTAACATCTTTGGTAACAAGAAATTGCTTTGTAGATGGACTCCACAATCTGTAACCCATCTGTCTATCATCATACCCAATAAACACATATTTCTCTGCTTTGGGTTCTAGCTTATGTCTCAATTGTGAAGGAACATAAGCATATGCTAAACATCCAAACACCTTACAATGATCAAAAGACGGTTTCTTACCCCACCATGCTTCATAAGGAGTTCTTCCATCCAATGCTTTACAAGGTAACCTATTCACAAGGTATGTTGCAGTGTTGATAGCTTCTGCCCATAAGTAGTTTGGACAATTCTTTTCCTTCATCATTGCTCTTGCAAACTCTACAAGAGTTCTATTTCTTCTTTCTGCAATTCCATTTTGTTGAGGGGAGTACCTGCAAGTTACTTCTGTTTTTATACCTGCATTCCACAAATAATCATCAAACTCTTTAGAAAAATACTCTTCCCCTCCATCTGATCTCAACCTCTTGAGCTTTTGTCCTGTAATCCTTTCTGCATAAGCATGATAATGCTTGAATGTCTTGAACACTTCTAATTTGTCCTTGATTACATATAAAGTAATCCATCTGGCTGCATCATCAACAAACAACACATAATATCTGTATCCATTTATGCTATAGTCCCTTGAAGGACCCCACACATTTGTATGAACCAATTCGAGCATATTTGAATACTTATATCTTGATTTATTGTATGAACTCTTGTGTGCTTTACCTAATTGACAAGCTTCACACTTGTACACCATATGTTGCCCTTCAACTTTTGGCAAACCAAGCACCACATCATTCCTTGACATTTCCTTTATGGCTATCTCATTGAAATGACCTAGCCTTTTATGCCATAGGTCTAACTCAGACATCTTTTGACTTCCATAAGTAAATAAAGCATGTCTCACATTACCTTGGACTTTGAGAGTAAACAACCTTCCTTCTTTTTTACCTGCAATAATGTTTCTATATCCCTGATTTGGATCTTGCACATAGACACCATCATTTGTGAATCTAACTTCATATCCTTTCTTCACAATTTGCCCTACACTTATCAGATTTTTAGGAATAGTAGGAACATAAAGTACCTTGCTCAAAAGTGTACTTCCACTCTTTGTCTTCACTGATCCAATGCTCTCCACTTTATGCTTGGTATTGTCACCTGTTTGAGCTGTATGTCCATTCACCTTTGCTTCCATATCAGTCATCAGTGATATATTGCCACTCAAATGATTGCTACATCCTGAGTCAATATAAAACACCCTTTGGTCTTCTCCTACTACTTCATGAGTTGCATTCAAGATAAGAGTCATATCATCCTTCTGATCTGATGCATAATTATAATAATTGTTGTTGTAGGACTGAGATTGGAAACTTCTTCCACCTCCTCTAGCATATGATGTCCTACCACCTCTTCCTCTGAAATTGCCTCTTTGGTTTCTGCCTCCTCTACCTTTTTGATTGAAAATCTGATTATTACTTCCACCATTTTGATTGTTATACCAACAATAATTTGTCAAATGATTTGTTCTGCCACAAATCCAACAAGCTTTAGTATTATCTTTGTTCTTACCCCCTCTGAAGTTCATCTTTCCTTGTGTAAAGTTAGCTTGACTTGAGGTCCCTTCATCATCAGTTGACTGCTTCCCTTTTCCTTTCTTTTTCTTGTCCTTGGAGTACATAGCTTGGCTTGCACTCCTATCATTGTCTCCCTTAATGTCCTGCTCAAAAGTTAGCATGTGTCCTAGCAATTGATTAAGATCAGGAGTAAAGTGATCAAGTGACAATTCTATGGACAATATGAAAGGCTTCCACTTCTCATCTCCTCTCAGACCTGTAAGTATTTGCCTTACCAACTTATCCTCTTCAATGTCTTCATCTACAGCTCCCAAGCTATCTGCAATATCTTTCATCCTTGCCACATAATCAGAAATTGATTGTGAACTCTTCTTCTTGAAAGTTGTGAACTCAACCCAAAGTGAGGACTTCCTTGACTTAGTTGTGTTTTGGAAATGCTCTTCCAAAGCATTCCACACATCTGATGCACTTTCTAATCATCTGATGTGAGGTAGAAGATAATCATTTACATCCATGTAAATGATGCTCCTAGCTTGAGCACCCTTTCTCATCCAAGTCTTCAAATCTGCAAGCTCTTCCCTAGTTTGAATACTAGGATCTGCAAACTCAGGCTTTTCTTCTTCTCCTGTAATGAATGCCATCAAATCTTTGCTCATGAGGTGTGCCTCCATCCTCATGGACCAAGCTGGATAGTTCTCCCTATCTAGCTTATCAATCTGCAAGCTTTCTTCCATCTTTGATCTTCTGTGTCTGCAATTACTATGATTTATGATAGTAAAGTGTACCTTTGATATGAAGCTTCAGTCCTTTTTGATCCTTTGAACTCGTACTTTGTACTTTTGCAAATTATATGCAAGAATTTGTCCTTGTCCACCTTCAATTAGAAGGAACTTCAATATCTGCAGCAGTCGGGACTTCCAATGCCTTTACTTCACTTGTATTATACCTTCAGCTCTGATACCACTGTTGGAGAACTCTTAATCTCCAAAGGCTTGATCTATACTGATCTAAGAGCACCTCTATATCAATTATAGACCAAACTTTACACAAATGTTACTTTGATTTACCAAATCATTCATGAACAATTCTCTGAGTGAGAATTTTCCTTCTTCAAGAAGTCTGCTTGAAAGATTGACTTCATTACCTGCACATATCTTCAGATTTCTTCAATCTAATGATATATATACCTCCAAGCTACCTTTGTGCAATCATATCAACCATTATTCCTTCAAAATAATTATTAAAACTTCAATTTGATCCTTAAGATCAAAACTATGTCAGAAACTGTCTTCCTGAATAAGCGACTTTGACACAGGTAACTTCTAAGGTTGATTTCTCACAGCACAGATCCGGTTTTGCTAAATGCTTTTAGCCATAGCTTCGTTACCTTCTAACTTAGATTTTAAATGCTCACTCATTAAAAAGTTTACACTATGAATTGAGATCTAAGCAAAACATTGACATGGAAAAGTGCGCGACTCTGAGAAGTCTATCTACAGATTCTACATATCAATGTTCCTATTTATCATACTCACAGTAGAAAAGGAATTGGATCATAAAATTCTGAACATGGTTTTATTAGCTTCCAGATTAGATGTGTATAAAAGGATTGCTGATCCACATGATCAGATTGAGAGAACTCAGAGAAAACCTCGTCGCTAATTTCCTGAGAAAGAATCTCTACTCATGTATCTCTATGACACTTGTCTTCAAATGACTCTCTCACTTATTTCTATACATCATTGACTTATATACATATGGTTTTAGACTTATCTTGCGTCTATTACATTACTCCTTATCATCCTAAGGTATCTAAACTCAGATTACAAGAATTTCCACCTGTAATGTACATATGTATACAAACTTCACTTCTGAAATCTTTTCACTTTCTCAAGTGTCTTTTTCCACTTCAATCTGATCATGAGCTTGCTTCAAATTCTTTGTAGTCACCAATTTGTGATTGGTTTGTTCCAACATTATCCACTCTTTTTGCTTCTTGATTCGCTCCAGAGCTTCCATTCGAGCTTCTTCTCTAATTCTTTCCTCTTCCTTTTTTTGGTTTTGTGCTCCTAAGAGTCTTGCCAACATTTTTTTCATCAATGGCTCCATGTATCGTTTGACTCTACAAACACTTATGTAGTTGGGAAGTACATCTCCATCTAGTGTGGCTAAGTTTATAGCTCCGCTAGTTGATATTAGATTTATCAATAGTGGTCCATATCCGTGTTGTTGTAGCTTCTTGGCATGTTGTTTCAGTGTGTATACCAACACTAGATTGCCTTCCTTTAAGATCTTATCTTTAATGTGTGCATCATAATAGGATTTTTGTCTTCTTTTAGCCGCATAAATTCCTACCACGGTCTGTAGTCTTGTTTCATGCAATTTTTCAATTTGATCCAACTGTTGAGATAGTTTGTGGCCCATCCTTTCATTCTATTGTGCTACTCATACGATAGGAATGGAAAATTCAATTGGTAAAATTGTGTTCTTCCCTTATACTAAATTAAATGGAGTAGCTCCAATGGCAGTCTTGTAAGCCACATGGAAGACCCAAATTGCATGATGCAATTCTTTGTCCCAATCTCACCTTTCGCACAATACTTTATTGGAACTTTCAGCCTGGCCATTGGCTTGGGGAATCTGAATATCCAGCAAGTTCGATACACCCTTTGTACCAAAGGCCATGATGTCGGGTGAGGGCAAGATAGTGAAGTAGTCTCTGAGCAGCATCCCAATGAGTCTGAGGAGGCTGATGTGCAAACTAACTAAGAATACCAACTGCATAGGCAATATATGGTCTAGTGTTGGCGAGATAGAGTAATGAGCCAACAAGAAGTCGATAAGTATGCATATCCACAAGTGATGATGAATCCTTCAGTGTGAGCTTGATGTTTGGATCAACTGGTGTAGATATTGAGCGACACTAGTCCATGTGATATCTGGAAAGAAGATCAGAGTAGTACTTCTTCTGTGATAGGATATGCCTTCTTTTGTTTGCCAAACTTCCATACCCAAGAAGTATCATGTACCAAGATCTATCATAGAATACTCAAGGTGAAGTTGTGTGATGATGAATTGGATGCGTTCGTCATCTGAACCTATCAATATCAAGTCATCTACATAGAGGATAATGATGGAAACTAAGGATTCCTTTTGATAGATGTAGAGGTTAGCATCAACATTGCTTCTGTGAAATCCTTTACCTTCAAAGAACTTGTGAATCTTTTCATACCAGGCCCTAGGAGCTTGCTTGAGTCTTGTGAAGTTTGTATACTTGATCTTCCTTTCCTTTAATCTTGAATCCTTCACATTTTTCAACATATACTTCTTCTTGAATATCTCCATTGAGGAATGCACTTTTGACGTCCAGTTGGTGAATGGGCCAGTTAAAGCGAGCACTTAGTGCTAAGATGATTCTTATGGTTGTGAATCTTGCAGTAGAAGCAAAGGTTTCTTCATAGTCAATGCCATGTTGTTGCTTGTATCCTTTAGCTACCAACCTTGCTTTGTACTTATCTAATGTTCCATCTAATTTGTATTTGACCTTGTAGAGCCACTTGACTCCTATAACTTGATGATCTATGGGTTTATGAACAAGATTCCAAGTCTTGTTCTTCTCTATTGCATCCATTTCCACTTGCATAGCTTCTTCCCACTCAAGTTGTCCTTGAGCTTCTTTGTAGTTAGAAGGTTATGGGATTTGTTGAATATGATGCATCAAGGCATAATTGACATAATGACATTGTTTTTGCTATCTCTTGTCAATAAGTCTTTGAGATATTCTCGGTTGACTTGAAGTACTTGCTTCTCATGTTTGCTTTGAAAAGACTATGTCCCCCTCTAAAGTGTAGATGGGTGGATTGAGACTTGTGTTTGGATCTTTGGTTGAGTATCTTGAAGCTTCATTAAAGATAACATCTTTTGAAATTGTGATGAAGTGGTTCTCAAGATCGTATAAGCGATATGCTTTTGAGTGCTCACTAAATACCCTATGAAGATGTGCTTCTTAGAATTGGATTACAACTTTTTGCAATCTTCTTTTGGCACATGGACAAATGCTTAACTGCCAAATACTCAAAAGTAATGCACATTAGGCTTTCTTCCATAGTATGCTTCAAATGGCATCTTGTTGTGCAATGCATTGGTGAAGCCTCAATTTAGGGTAAGTCTTTGTTATGAAACATAGTTCTAGCCATTTCCATCACACTTCGGATCTTCCTCTCAGCTACTCTAGTTTGGGATGGAGTGTGTGATTGAGTAACTTGTCATTTGATCCCTTTTTGTTTGAGGAAGTTGTCAAAGTCATGATTTATGAATTCACCACCTCCATTTGATCGGATGGTCTCAATGGATTTGGAAGCTTCATTCTCCACTTGGGCGATCCATTCATGAAACTTAGTAAAAGTTTCTTCCTTTCATTTCAAGAAATACACCCAAATGTAGTGGGACTGGTCATCTATTAAAAGAAAGAAGTAGAGTGATCCACTGAGAGACAGGGTGTTCATGGGTCCACAAAGGTCCATGTGGATAAGGGCTAAAGGGCTCCGAGCTCTTGTTGATGCTTCCTTTGGAACGAGAGCCCTATGTTGCTTGCCTTGAGTGGAAGCCTGATAGAAATCATTGAGTTGCCCAAGCTTGGGCAATCCTTTCACTATCTATGATGATGGAATTCTTGGTAAATAAGAGGTGTGGCCATATCTTTGGTGCCACAAACTAGATAGTGATTCCTTGGATAGAAAACAAGATAATTTAATATAAGCCCTTCTCTTCAATGCCTTGGGCAATTATGTCTTTCGTATGAGGGTCAATGACTTTGACAGAGGTGTATCAAACAAGACTTGTTTGTTATGATCGGTAATTGCTTTTACTAATAGCAAGTTCATGCATAAATTGGGAACAAATAACACACTTGAAAGTGATTTGCATTCCCCTTAAGTGTTGGTGATTTGTACTTTGTCTTTCCCTTCAATAGGTAGACTTTTGTTGTTTCCAAGGTACACTTCACCTATGTGCTCTTCAAGTTCTTGAAAAGAATCTCTTTACAGAGGTTGCTCCATTGTCAAAGATCCATTCATGAGGGGAGCTAGATGTAACTAGAGCATTTGCCTCAGTAGAGATAAAGAGTTCTTCGCTAGGGCAATGTGACCTGTGTTGCGAAGGTTTGGATGAATGCTTGGAACTAGAAGCCTTCAAGGTCTGTTTCTTCTTATAACACAATTTCTCTATTTTCCATAGAAGTTACAAGTATACTTCTTGGAGGAAGTAGTCGATACTAGCTTGGGTCCATTGTTTGTATGATGACTAGTACTTTTGCCTTTATTAAAGGGACCTTTAGCCTTCATGGCAGTCTCTTGGTAGGAGGTCGACTTAGCTTGCAAGTTGTGAAGGAGTAGAAGACGACGGACTTCTTCCCAAATGAGGACTTGCCCTCAATTGTACAAGGTTGTTACAAAGGTCTCATATGACCTAGGTAGTTTGTTAAGTAGCCTGATGACCATATCTTCACTAGAAATTTATCGACCACAAAGTGCTAACTTTCGTTGGTAGTCTTCAAACTGAACGATGACTTTTGTGATTGTATCTTGTAGCCAAATAGTTAGGTTATGGAATTTTGCTTCTAAAGCATAGATCCTCGAGGGTTTTTTATCTCCATATAAGTCTGGTAAAGTGTCCTAGGCTTCTTTGGATGTTTTACATGCCATGATGTGCCCATTGGTCAGTAAATCACAGGCTAGTAGATGTCATGAACGAGATTGGTGTACATATATGCTCTCATTACATCTTTCCAAAGATTATAGTTTTTCCCATTTAATCTTTCATCCTTGGGCATGAATATGGGTGTGAAGGAAGGTAAAAAATTGGCCATAGATGAGGTGCTAGGTTCACTCTTAGACATTACAAAGTTTGAGTGAACTTGAACTCATAAAGAAGTGAGTGTGTGCTTTGCAAGAGTAAGTTTCAAGTGTTAAACACTTTCAAAGACACTTGTGTGCTAAGAAATTACTTGAAAAATAATCGCAAACTTTGGAAATAAATTGAAAGGCTTGGCACCACACTAGAAATCCTTGGGGGGGGGGTTTGGAATAGACCTACACGTTGGAAACTTTGGAGAAATGAGAAAAGTCTACACAAGACGAGGCTTAGATTAGCCTGTTGCACACCAAAATAGCCTTAGTAGGCACGACAATCGAATGACTTTGTGAGTGGGCTTAGATTAGCCTCCAACCCACAATTGCACACACGCCCAAAGTCTTTTCTTATATTGCTTGATGTACAATGAGTATAAGGCACTTAGTGCCAAAATGTGCCAAAGTGATGTCCCCAAGGGTGAGGATTGGAGCCTTGGGAAAGATACAAATAAATCCTTAGCGAAGGGTTACATTGTTTAGAAGGTCACGACATGTGCTATACTTTGAAGATAAAAATACCCTTGGAGAAAATGACAAAGATGACACTTAGTGCCTTCAGTGCTCCAAAAGATGGGAGATGCACACAAAAGGAGGGATGATACCCTAGAAGAAAAATATTGTAGTGAGGGAAATGAGTGAGGGCAAGTACCCTTGAGTAAATAGAAAATTGTCTCCTTGTGGTGGGATCCTTAGGTCCTATTCTAAATAAGTCATCCTTATGACCAAAATAGATTAGATGAACATGATCTTTAGGAACCAATTAAAGAATCAACTCGTGGAGAGTTTCAAAAAGGACTCAAGTCGTGATACATAAGGAATACTATGAATGGAATTTGACTTGAAGTGGTTCACACTTAAAGTTTTCACAAATTTCTGCTAATATAGAGCTATTGCTCTGTAGCTTTTCATAGTGAATGTGCACAGTCTCATCGAGTTGCTTTGGTAGAGGCATAACGAATGGACAATGGCCACATGGCAATACATAGGACCCACCCACTGCGATTTAAGAAAGAGTGAAGGTTCATTTTGAACTTATCGATTATGTCAAGAATGACTGTCGACCAAATTGGTGTGCAATATAGTTCCAAAATTGGACTCTGACATTGGAGTCTGACAAGCCTTGCTGAGAGGAAATGGTGTAGTCTCTACCAACTTGCCAAAGATAGCTGCACAAAGCATGCTTCTTGTCATATTATGGATGCACACTCTTGAGTGATGTGGCATAGATGCCACATGGCATCACTAAGGGCATTATGCCCATTTGGTAGAGGGGGAGAGAGCAATATCTATGATTAGAGAGATTATTAACACTACACTGAGTAGTAGTAGTTTTAGAGGGCTCTCTCACTATCTCTTGAGAGAACATAAGAAGTACTCAAGCTCGGCGGTTGGGAGGAAACTAGATACGCATCTCTGTGTGTGCATCAAAGGGCTGGTATGCTTCGCGCTATGTCGCAGTTGTAGAGCAAAATGATTAGTATCATAATAGTGGTACCAGAGCAGCATTTTTTGGCCGCTTCCGCGTGTGCTAGCGATGGGGATCGAACCCAGATCACAAGGAAGGGAGGCAGGTGGCTTAGCCGACATGCCATATGAAGTGTTGGCGATGGGGATCGAACCCAGATTACAAGGAAGGGAGGCAGGTGGTTTAGCCGACATGCCATATGGAGCACTTATGTACCTCTTCTCTTAGTCTACAGTATAACGCAGCGAGAAGCTTCCTCCTACCATGCTCGACTAGTTCCCTTCATATGGGACATGGACAGGTGTGCATAGCCTCGTCCGTGAGGATGCTCAAGGAAGAACTTAAGCTGTCCAACTGACCATGTTCTTCTTAAGAAAATGAAGCATTAGATGGAAAAGATCTTGGAGGGAAATCACATTTATGGAGAGTATAAGATATGTACTCTCAAATTCCCTCAAAAATCAACAAAGGGTAAGCTTTAGGCACCTCCAAAGTAGCCTATTTTTATGATTTATATATTAAATTCAGGAGCCATTTTGGGAAAGGAAAATGAAGCGGGAGTTTTCTTACTTTGGTAGGAAAAATCATGCATATCTATAGTCTAGTATATTGACTTTCATATAGGATTAAGAAATCCAAAATATACCTCAGTATGATGGGAGTTTGAAGCTCCACAAGACCTCTTTCCATCACAGTTTGAGAAAAAAATTCAGCACCTGAATCTAAGAAATTTCCATTTTGGACGAGGGAAAAAATGGTGTATTCACTAGGGATGGATGGGAAAAAGTACATATACTGAGAGTATGGTGTATGGAATTTTTAGGGGAATCATTAGATTCATTAAAATGATAAGTTAAGGAGGAATTTTAGTTCCTCAAAGACCACCTTCCCGTACTTTTGGGAGTAAGAGATGAGACCATTTATGAGGCTCCCATGGATTAGTGCACATGTACATGAAGTATGGTGTATATATTACCATGGAGAACTAGAAAATTCAAGAGAAATCCACACTTAGAGTGGATTAGAAGCTTGCTAAGAGCTCCCATTTAAGCTTTTGCATGAAAGCAAAAATCTTGATTTAGGCCTCTTTTAGGGAGTGAATTAGCATGCACAAAGGGAGGATTGGGTAAGGTGAAAATAGGCCCAAGCATCTTCATATATCACTCTCTGAGGTTACGGAGAGAATTTTAGGATTTGCTTGATGGAAGAATGCTTTGGGGCACCTCAAAAATCACAGTTTCACATTTTTTCCAGCCCCTCCAATAGTCCACTAGTTTGACATGTCCCACTTGGAATGGCCATATCTTGGGCTAGAAAACTCCAAATTGGACATGCTATGGATTATTTTGAAGAGCACAAGGTCTAATTTGAGTTTATGAAAAGAAATTTTGGAAAACAAGTATTTTTGCAGGTCTGAACAGGTCTGCAAAGTCTAAACATTTTTTGGCAACTACCTTCCGGGAGCCATATCTTTCAAACCGGGAAGGCGATGTGAGTAATTTCACTTTGAGATCTTTTCACGTGCAATATATTTCAGTTTATGAACATTTTTAGGTCCTAAAGTGGTTTTTTCAGGTCTAAAGAAGGATTACTAATGCATTTTTTGACTAAAATTGCATTATTTTAGTAATCATTTGACCCTGCTTTATGTTTGAGAAGTGATCCGATGTTTTCGAACACTTCAAAGCTTATGTTAGGAACTGAGGAGGAAGGTGCAGAGGTCTCAAAGCTCGTTGAGAAGGATTGGATGCATGGAACTGCAAAACCAAAACTATTCAGGGACGTATACTTTATGCTTCAGGCATTTTACTTTATGTTATGGCATGTTTTGTATGTACATGCATAGATTGGATTGCATTCATCAAATGTTGATCATTGTTTAAATTCTAAAAGTATGGATCAATAGGCAAGAAATACACTTTATGACTGTTTGTAGGAAAGAGGATGGCAGAAACTACATGGCTATGCAACACAAAGAATTGTTGCTAGCATTTGCTCTTATGTTTTTGCAGGTTATGGAGTCCATATATAAGTTTATGGTGTGCATGCCATGGGCCTGTCAAGCCCTATGTTGTTGGGTGGCTTGTGTGCCACTACGTTTATGGTTTAAATTTTTTTGGGATTCCTTTTCCTGGGGAAATGCTGTCGAAAAAATTCCCATCTCGTGGCGTTATATACGCACTTACCTTTAGGTACGAATGTTATGGCATGCTAACATGCCTTTTCTGCAAACATCACTAAGGTGTTAGTATGCTTCTAAGCATTTATTTGATGGACTTAGTACCATCATAGTATACATAAGGCAACTTCAGTAGAAATAGGATCCCTACACATAATCCTTATGGATTTAGACCATAGGATTGCTAAGGGGAAGGAGCTATACCTTCACCATTAGTAATGTGCAAAGCAATCCTATAGGTTTTAGGAAGTTGCATATAGACATGGGAGATACATATATGATAATCTCCAATGTAGTGAAGATTTATTTATCTTCACAAGAGTCCCACAATATGATTAGGAGACTATGGGGTATTATTAAGAATACCCAAAGAGTGATTAGCTTCACTCATACACATCACTTGAGCAAGTAGTGAAGCATTTTTTCTACACTACTAAGGAAACCAATTAGATGGGATCACAAAGATGGGTTTCATAAGAGAGCATCGACGGGTGCTAATGTGATTTGAATGATGGTTAGGAAGGCCATAGGCATGGCACTAGCTCTATGGTATAGAGCATAGATCCCTTAGTCAGGTATAGTTGGGGTACCCAATACATATATGTATATTGGGATCTACAGAAGGTATCTAGGCTCAGTCTTGGTACCTAGGAACAAGTTAGTTTGGAATAGAAAGGGATATCCATTGTCACTTGTTGATTAGAACCAAAGTATACTAGTTCGAGGATATGGGACTCATTTGAGTCCACTGACATGATTTTAGGATATGGGATTCATTAGAGTCCACCTGCATATTCCATTACATATGTATGGAATATACATTCGATTTAGTGTAGGTATGACAACATGAATTGGAAGAAGTTTTCATTGGTATGGGACGATGGAAATGACTTCCCTTTGAGCACTCTTCTTCTATGGCCAGGGAGAAAAGGACTCATCATTCATGGCATCATGTCTCACTAGATCAGAGGAGAGATCTTAGTAGACATCTCCTTAGGATTGGGAGTTATCCTTCATAGTTTAGGGAAGATTTATTCTCCCAGTAGAGAATGTGATAGGTGATTTTATCACCATTGGTATCACATACTCATTTTGAGTTTTAGGAAGGATAGTTCCATGAGTTTCATGGGATCGTATAGATCCATGCATAGAGTATGGTTGGCAATGATAGTTATTTAATATGGATACATATGTGTTTATGGCATCATGTTATATCATTGCTAACCATTTAGAGGGCTTTGATCCTTATTAGAAATTTATTTTCTCCACTCTTCGTTACATACATCTTCACTAGTTATGGGAGATTTGTTCTCCATCTTTATAGGAATCTCTGTAATGAGGGATTATGCATCAGTCATGGAAGAGAGGAGCAAATGAATTCATAAGTTTCTCTTTTAAGGAAAGGAGAAAGTGGGAATCAGCTCAGAGATCCATGAGAGATCTCACTTTAGTTCAGTGGTCTCACTTTAGCTCCTACTCTTTGAGAGAGAAAGAAGGAAAGGAAAACATGATTTCCTCATAGGAGAAGAATAGAGTATGTTTTCCTTTAGATAGAAGGAATTCATTTCCTCTACTTTTCAATGTAATTTTCCTTCACATGGGAGTATGATTCTCCACTATTTTGGGAGGAAAATATGTGTTCTCAGCTATAGATGAGTAGAGAAAATGGATTCAACAGAATCTCTTTCAAAGGGAAAGGGAAACTAGAATAGGTTCCACTGCTAGAGCTCTTTTCCTTAGAAGAGATTGAATAGGGAGACAGAGAGAGAATTTCACTTTCTCACTTTTAGGTTGTCTAGATAGAAGTGGCACTCTTCTATCAAAGGCAAGAGTGAGATCAGTTAATCATGATGGTTAGATTGAATCTCACATGGAGACTCTAGAGAGGAGCAATTATGTTACTCCAGTGATGGTCTTTGACTAGATGAGATGATCTAGTTATTGACATTAGTTAGACTGGGAGTAGAGTTATGACCCTTCTCTTTAGGGTTTATAGGAGATAGAGATATATCTAACCTATTAGGGTACCAAACTCTTAATTGGTGTTACATCATGAGTATGATGAGTAAACATCAGTTAGGAGGATGGGTACTTAGGGATTATCTGAATCTCAAAGGGAATGCTTTGGCATTCATATGGCAAACTATAGGGAAGAGAATATTTTAGAGTTTGCACTAGTGCCAATAGATGCTCTTCCAATAGAACTTAGTCCAATAGTAATGGATGAAAAAACACAGACTTCTTGGTTGATGAAATGTAGAGATTGCATTTTACTACCATGAGCTAGATGATGGATTTGCATAATTCACAAGATAGTTAGGTTAAACTATTACTTGTGAGTGCACTCAAGGTTAGGAGACCTAGAGTGGTATGATGGCAATTTATCATTTAGTCTAATATTGATTTGAAGTCACTTGTTATGGGACTTTGTTCTATATTTTAGAGGATTATATGGTTTATTATCTCCATTATGCTATGGTTAAGCCTATAAGCTTGGCACTTTTACACTTCCTTAACATATTATTACTCCATAGAGGATACATCATATGGACTTAGGTCATTGGATGATGTTGTATGTCATGGGAGTGATAGTTTGGAAAGTGGAGTGTACATGGGAGATAGTAGGCACCACTCAGACGGTTTCCCACTTTTGAGATGATCTCATATGAGACTTCTTAAGGGAAAGGATACGGGGAAACAACACACACAGAGATGACCATGTACATAGAGTACATGGGGTTCAGGGGAGTCCAAGCACTTTCTTCTACCATTATGGACATTTCATTTACATTTTCGAGGATGAAAATGCTTTAAAGGGGAAGGAAATGTCATATTATGGATGCACACTCTTGAGTGATGTGGCATAGATGCCACATGGCATCACTAAGGGCATTATGATCATTTGGTAGAAGGGGGAGAGAGCAATCTCTATGATTAGAGAGATTATTAACACTACACTGAGTAGTAGTAGTTTTAGAGGGCTCTCTCACTATCTCTTGAGAGAACATAAGAAGTACTCAAGCTCGGCGGTTGGGAGGAAACTAGATACGCATCTCTGTGTGTGCATCAAAGGGTTGGTATGCTTCACGCTACGTCACAACTGTAGAGCAAAATGATTAGTAACATAATACTTCTCTATCCGTTAGCTAGGTGAGCATAGGCAGAGCAAGTTAGGATACCAGATATGGTAAGTCTGCTTTCTATAGTGCATGGAACACTAATATCATGACCAGTGAGAGCGATGAGTCCTTGCTTGCTCCAGGCGGGTAGCAGCAAGTGAGCATTAGGCAATGAGTACAACAGAACAATACTCTCCCCCCTCTGTCTCTCTGTCACATTCTTTGTGATTAGATGTAGGAATGGTGCAACTCGAATCAGGAGTAGCATGTGGGCATGCTTCAAAGGTTTATTGGTTGTCCCAAAGCTGAAGCGATAGCCGAGTTGTCTTTCTCTGTGATGCAGAGCGCTTCAAGACCTGTCAGTGTGTGGATGCTCTCTCTCTCTCTCTCCCTCTCTCTCTCCCTCTCTCTTTCTCTCTTTGAGATGGTTTGCCACACACTTCAAGTCGCCAAGTCTATGGCTTCTGCTATGCACACTTCATGTGCTTCCTTCACTCTTTCTATTTGAGGCAGTGAGAGAGCTGATGGGTGCAAGTGCTAAGGGAGCAAAGTGGCGCATAGGGATGTCCAGTAGTGCCATGTAGTAGTAGCTCTTAGAGTGCTTGTACTTACGATAAGCTACACATAGAGGAAAGCAAGTTGTACACCAACTATTTGCCGATGATGCACCACAGAGGCCTCTCAAACCTTCCCACGGTAACAATTTTAGCTGTTCCTATGATGGCCCCATACCATAATATATCAAGTTCGAGAAACTCATGAAGATTTTGCCTAAGGGAATCATCTGTGAATAGAGGGCCCTCAAGCCTATCTTCACCACTGATTAGAGCAGAGGTGTGATGCACATAGAATCTAGTAGTTCTATTGATCGATTGATTGTCTCTTTGTCTAACAAGTTATAAGAGCAGAGAGTGTAACGTAGATAGGATCAGAGGTAGCTTGACAAATAGTCTCTCTCTTCCTGCTATCAGTTCATAATGACGAAGCATACATAAGACATACCGGTTCTTGAGGTGTGATTGAAGTCTATCAACATGGAAGGAAGCATACATAAGGCATACCATAAAATGGAATGGAACTAGTATTGATAAACACTATAAAATTGGAGATACATGCTACTAGCATTAATATAATGCCATGTCACATGAGAAAACAATATAGAGTATAGATTTGCATAGTGAATAGAATAGAGTCTACAATAATGAACCAATAAATGAGCACACAATACCACCAAATGCAAGGTTGGGAGGGAGGGAAAATGGGGTAAAATGAGTACAAGGTTGATGAATAAGAAGGGTAGGAGGGTGGGAAAATGGGCAAAATGAAAACCCAAAGAGTAAAATGATGGAAAAATGCTTCTCCAATGAGTGGAGAGCATCATCACCAAACTCAAGCAACACCACCACCAAAACAACCACCAAAGGCACCACCAATACCTCCACCTAATGCTCTGATTCCATGTAGAGAGCACACGTGCGGAAGCAAAATGAAAAGAAGAGTGTATTCACAAAAGAAAGAGTGTGTGAGACTCAAAATGAGTAGACCATGAAATGGGTAAACTCACATGGATTAGAAATGAGCTTGCCAAGAGCATGGAGTAGGCTGCTCAAGCTTCTAACCAAGTACAAATGCGGGGAGAGGCCTTTCTTATATAGATTTGGGAGGGGCTCTCCAAAGTACATCTCATGTGGGATAATTCCCCTCAAAGGAGAATGAGTACAATGGTAGAAGCAAATGGCAAGGTACCCAAATATAAAGGAGATACAATATAAAATGGAAATAAACTAGAAATGGAGTGCCTCCTAGATACAAAATGGAGATGCACTCATGCGGATACAAAATGTAGATGATGGAGGAGAAATCATGTTGTCAACACTTCTCTGCCTTGTTCCCTAGGAGGATATCCATAAGGTCTATACTGAGGTTGTGCCACTGGTCTTGGCTGCCTGTTAAGTGGATAGTTTTTGGTGTTGTGGTTAGTATATTTTTGCTCGATGTGGCAGTACATGTTAGGTCCCTGGTTTGACTATATGTTGTAAGAGTAAGGTTGTGGCAATCCTAAGCCTCCTCCATTGCAGGTGTGGGGTGGATGATCTACGCCGCAAAGTGTGCATCTTCTCAACATAGGCACTCTCAAAGGGGGCTTCTGGTAGTTTCTCTGTCCTTGCACTCCCAATTTTTTAGCTACCATCTCTACTGATTCCTCCACATTGCTCAAACTAGAAGTCACATTGCTCCTAGTGTCCTCTGATTTAGTAGAGCTTACTGTGTTTTTGAGATCATATGCTAGGTTTTCTTCCAAATCAATACATTGCTGAAGACATTTGCTTAGTGTTGGCAATCGTTTTACGTAGACTAATGTTCTCAACTTCCCATTAGTCAATCCATCTAGAAATAATGATATCATTTTTTACTAGGAAGGTCTCTCCGTCACTGGACATCCGTCTACGTACTAGTTAAATCTTCTAGCTACAAATTTCATTGTTTCATTTTGAGCTTGTTTGAAACTATGGATTAAGGATGACAAATTGTGTTGTTGATCCCATAAAAGTCATACTGGTCAAAGTCAACCGCATTCAAAGTCAACTATAGTCAAAGTCAACCACAGTCAAGGTCAAACTGGTCAAAGTCAACAAAGTCAAAGTCAAAGTCAACTGGTGCAAAGTCAAGTGCTAAAGTGCAGGTGTCAAAGTGCACAATTAATTGTCCACAAAGGGTACATTAGAGAAAGTGGGTTGCAAGTTGCAGAGGTATTTCTCTAATTCCCCTAAGGTTCAAAGTATTTTTAAAGTGATTTGGAAGGTTAAGGTGAACCCTCCCTTATGTGCACATTTGAAGAGTTAAAAGGAAAATGTGAAGGTATGTGAAGCAGCAGCGTACGCAGAAGTGAAAGTATGGCCCCCCAATTAAAATTTTTGGTTTTAGTCTAAAGTCACTACAGGACAAAACAGGGAGTCGTTGGCTGCCACTTGTGAAGACAATCTTGGGATATCAAAGTGAGCACCAAGATACTCTTGTATTTAAGAGCGTACGTGAATCGACACACTCAAATCAAGGCAAGGACTATTCTTGGACAATCCTAAGTGTAAGCAAGGGTGGGCATAGTCTAAGTGGAGCAAGAGAGAAAAGTGCAAGAGACACACAATGTGCGACGCAGAGAAGTGAAGTGCAAGGTGTGCATGAAGGGTGACCAAGGAAGTGTGCAGAGGAGTGCTAAGCTTGTCCCCCAAGGATCCCAAGGTCTTATTAAGGTGTGCGCACGCCGACAGAAGGTATCCTCCCCCTTAGTGGAAGCTTGGTGCAAGGTGTGCACAAGAGTAGGCTTGTAGAAGATGGAGGTTTGGTGCAGAGGAGGCCAGCAGCAACAAGTGCCTTGGGTATTTGGTATTTGTAATTGAGCACTCTATGGGATTTTGCACAGAAGCATTGGTTGTATTGTGCTTCAATCTTGTATTTGTCTTACTGTAATCACTCGACAGAGGCTTCCAGTGTGTATTTTCTCTTCTGGTCTTCCCCTTTTCTCCTACAAACACTCAAATCCCTTCTTGTCTAAGAATCCCCCAACACAGAGAAAATGAAAATTTTTGAAATTTTTTTGTGGATTAGTGATGTGCAAGGCCTCTAGCTTATGAATAGGCACTTAGTTTTCCCAAATGGTCAAGGTTTCTGTCAATCACAATTGACAGAGCTCAATGCCTTGGGACCTGTGTAGACATTTTTCGTACCTGCGCAAGCTGCTGGAGATGATGATACAGTCAAAACTTGCAAGAAATGCTCAAAAACACACAAAAATAGATCGCACACAAGCTCTCTTTTGCTCTCTCTCACAAGTGAAATGAGGGGGAATGAGGTGGGGAAGGTGATATGACCAAAAAACTGAAAATTTTGGGAAGGTGGAGATGGAGGTGGGAGATGGTAAGGATGATGATGGTGAAGTAAGAAAGAGAAAAATAAGGAAAAGTAGAGAAAAAAATACCTATGACTCCAACATCACAACTCTATGTCTTACCATCACACGCTCGTCCTCGAAGCTCTCTCCCCGACAATGGCACCAAATTTGGTGTCACTCTAGCACAATGGCAAGTACCAATGTGAGGAGATCCACCTCATAATTGTCAATCCGTGGAGACGTGAGGACTATTATGACAACTATGAGCAAGTGATGGCACAAGCACGCGAGTGAGAAGCACACAAACATGCACACACATAGACACACACCTGCACACAAGGCAAGAACAAAGAGAGGAACAATGGAGTTCTTTGTATTACTCAAAAAGTCTCTTACGATAGCCCAAAACTCTAACAAGCTAACCCCAACCCGTCCAGACTTAGTGTCTAGCCTACTTAAAAATTAGGTTTCTAGGCTATTTTGGAGGCTCAATCGAGCTCTAAAAATTATGAAAATTAGTACATAGATACTTCTAATACTCCTCAAGCTTGAGGACTCCTTGGCTTGAACAAAATGGACTAGGGATAATGGAAAATGGTATTTACAATGGTGTGAAGTGATTAAAATCACTGTCTGGGAAGTATTCCTTCATGAAAAATTACGTGGCCTACTTGTCAGATTTGCATTAACCGCTTTGCCTGCTTAATCTTGCTTGGCTCTCCCTTTGTTTTGACTCCCTTCATTGACTTCCCTGTCTTGTAAGGCCTTCACTGCCGTGGCTGCTACCAATAGAGCCCTATGACCACATCGCAGAATTCAAGCAAGTTTTGTGAGTAGAACAAGTAGATGAATTTTTTGTGCAATACGAATCCTTTGGACTAACCCTCATGGGAACAACTTTGACTTGGTTCCAACCCTTGGATCCAAATCGCTTTGGAAATATCAAACACTTCTTCCAAGAGTTTATTGAAGAATTCGCCAAGCGAGGGATTAAGCACGTGTTGGGGGATTCTTAGACAAGAAGGGATTTGAGTGTTTGTAGGAGAAAAGGAGAAGACCAGAAGAGAAATTACACACTGGAAGCCTCTGTCGATTGATTACAGTAAGACAAATACAAGGTTGAAGCACAATACAACCAATGCTTCTGTGCAAAATCCCACAGAGTGCTCAATTATAAAATACCAAATACCCAAGGGACTTGTTGCTGCCGGCCTCCTTTGCACCAAACCTCCACCTTCTACAAACCTTAGGGGAATTAGAGAAATACCTCTGCTACCTGCAACCCACTTTCTCTAATGTACCCTTTGTGGACAATTAATTGTGCACTAGCTGTGCACTTTGACACCTGCACTTTAGCACTTGACTTTGCACCAGTTGACTTTGACCTTGACTTTATTGACTTTGACCAGTTTGACCTTGACTATGATAACTTTGACTGTAGTTGACTTTGACTGTGGTTGACTTTGACCAATATGACTTTTATGGGCTCAACACTCTCTCCATCGTGATTGACAGCATCAATCACAATTGACAGTGTCCATCGAGATGGATAGCCTGTCCATTCTGATCGACGGACCCCGATAGACAGCCCATCAATTGCAATTGACAACATCCATCGTGACGGACACCTCTGTCCATCGTGATTGACTAAAAAATCGTGATTGAAACTTGCATTTGGCGAAAATCTAGTCCATTGCGATGCATAGAGGCCTGATTGACACAAGGCAACACAAAAATTCTAAAAAAATCAATCAATCGTGATTGATAGCCCACGACGGACTACCTGTCCATCACGAGTGACAAGAATCCATCATGAGTGACAAGTGTCCATCGCGACGAACACCCCCATCCATCAAAAGATCGACATAAAAATCACGATTGAAAGCCCCATTCGACGAGAAATTTATCCATCGTGACTTAGAGACCCACGATTGACAAGTATTCATGCAAAAAACCAAAGAAATCAGTCCATCGCGATTGGCACCATCAATCGCGATGGACACCCCTATCCATCGTGATTGACATCCATCAATCATGATTGACACCTTTCCATCACGATTGATAGGCCACGATGGACAACTCTATCCATCACGATTGACAGCCTTGTTGCTCACAATTGACATCCAATTTTGGCTAATTTTTTAGGGTTTTTAAATTTGAAAATTTTGGATATTTTGGGCATAAATATCAAGCTATAGGAACATAGAGAGGCCCTAAGAAAATAATTTGAGAAACCCTGTTTGCTTGTTAGCATGTTTTAACCCTGTTTTGACCCTAGAACCCTGAATTGACATAACTTCTTCATAAAAACTTCGTTTCTAGTGATCTTGGGCTTGTTGGAAAGCTCGTTTCAAATATGTGGAGTTATAGATATGGTATTTTGAAGTTTACCTTCCATAGGGGTGAAAAAGTTGAGGGATCTCTAAGGGAAATTTTCATAAAGAAAAACAAAATTGTGTCTTTGAATCACATGAATAAAGATGGTTTGTTGTGTCAATTAGATTAAAATCTTGAGCTAACTTTGGGACTTTTACACGTCCATTGAGAGCAACAAAGGGCGTCCAAAGCAAAGGAGTACTACAAACTTAAGAACAAGTGTCTTGAGCACTCAAGCATGAGCAAGGGATAAACAACTTGAGGTCAAATCATTCTCAACCCCCTTTGTCAATTCCTAGCCTACGCTAAGTACAGATAGAGGTTTTGATTAATTAGGGCAACCCTAGGCACGATCAAGTCTAAGAACCCTAATTTCTCAAGTGCAAGCATTAATAATTCTGTTCGGTGATAAACTGTAAGGTGAAAAGTATATAAATCAAGCGATCAAACTTCGAGTGCGAACAACTTAAGTGTTCCTCACGACAGAAACTATTGGACAAGAAAGTGACAACTAAGGGAAATAAAAAGAATAAGTGATTAATACAAAAGAACTCTACGATGAGGTTGTACTAGGAAAAATTGGGATAATCACCAAGGCTTATGAACCTTAGGTCAAGAAGATATCTATGATGGGACAAATAAAGCCTCAGATCCTCTAAAGCTAGTGTCAATCATACTGCTAGGTCTTGGGCCCAATAGTTGAGTGATTACCCATACGTTCTAAGTTCAAAAAAGAGTGATTCTGAGATGTCGTATAGCATGGAGAGACCCATAGGTAGCTCATGAGTGGTGTACCTAGAAAAACCAGAAGGACCCTATAATACTCACTTGGAATACATCAGGACCAACCAATTAGGTGCTTGCATCTATGAGGATGGTCTGAGAAGATCTGTTGTCCAGATTAAAAACCTGGATCAACCCATTGGACTAGAACATCTAGTCATCAAATTCGAAAATGGTGCCTACATAGATAAAGAAGGGACCATGTATGTAGTCACCACCCAACCAAATAGGACATAATAATTTGGCAATATAATCTCTGGGGCTTGAATAGGTGACATAGAGCAAGGAAACTTAGGAAGAGAGCCAAAGAACCCTCGAGGCAAATCAGTCCTAACTAGAATAATCACTCGAGAGTGGGTTCCCTACGATAATAAGAGCATAGATTTCTTCTTAAACCGAGAGACCGATGAGGCTTTCTGGAGGTATAAACCCGACCAGCCTAATGAGTTGGGAATGCTTACAATATATGAATTCAAAGATCCTGATACCCCAGGCAAAGTGACCTACTTAGAAAATATTTTAGAAAGGGTCTTTGTGGTCTTAGAGCATGGTAAGCATGCCTACACTTGGAAGGGTGAATTTGTAAGATGAGTGAGCTTGAGGAAAGCCTAAGAGAAACAAAGGCCAAGATAGTTGAACTCACCTCTCAAACGCACTCTCACAAATCACCACCACCCCCATCACCTTCCAATCCACCACCCTCTAATCCACCACATGTAGCCCCACCACCCCCTAGAGTAGGATCATTAGTAGATCCCACTCCCGAGGACCTAGACATGATCTTTAAAGCATATCAAGATAGAATCCAAGAAGGGCCAAATGTAACAGATCATGAAAAGTGGTACCCCAGAGCTAACCTAGAGATTGAATGAACCAAGCTTTGTGCTAAGATGGTGGAGTTTGCTCAAACCATGTTTGATGCCAACCGCCTCTTGAATTAGTCTAGTTCAGCTAAGACTCAGTTGCATTTTGATGGATTGTTAGAGAGATTGGAGAGTTTAATTGCAAAATCTAGAAAGGAAGCCACCTCCCAAGGTAAGGGAAAGGCAAGTGAAAGAATGAGCATTCCTCCCTAGGAAGCTTATGTGCCTAATTCCATAGAGCCTGACACCTCTTCTTCTGTGAATCGGTACTACGAAGAATTTCTAAGAGAGATTCAAGAAGAGAAGTGGGCTAAAGAAAGTGAAATTCCTCCTCCCATTGAACTTTTGGATGACCCGCATGATCAATTCCCACAAGACATTCCTTATATTTATGGAGAACAAGAGGATGCCTAATCTAGTGAGTAGTTAGACTTTGAGTCTAATTCATTACAGGAATTACCCCATTTCACAGGCCCATGGGAAGCAAAATCTACATGCATGAGAGCACCCATGATCATGATAAGAAACGAAGACTCAGTCATACCTAGAAACACGGAGGTAGTAACAAATATTAAAGTGCAGTGCAATCTCACTTTAGAGGAGCTACTCAAGGTTAAGCTAGAATTATGGAAACATGTAGCCAATCAAGTGCTAGAAGTAGCCAAACCACAGTCCCAGGTAGGATCTCATAGAACAATTCCAGAGATACCCTTGGATAAGGTAGGAGACATGAGCGAATGTGAAGAAGGAAACATCTATCTTCCAATCACTCATCAAGGTTACACCACCAAGGCTATTTTGGACTCATATGCAGGAGTTGCAATTGCTACCACTTCCCTATGGAAGCATTGGGGCAAACCAACACTCAGGCCGACAAGAATGAAATTGCAAATGGCCGATGGCACATAGAGAGACCTTTAGGATTGCTAGAAGGGATAACTCTCACTACTTGTGGTGTATAGTTCAAGCATACTTTTGCCATCTGTGATTTTAGCAAAAATTAGGCCTATGAGATGATTTTGGGAAGACCATTCATGAGGCAATTGCAAGTAATATAGGATTGGTGAACCAATTCACTATATTTGCAACACTTAGGAGTTACAACCAAAGTCAATCTCAAGGACTAATCTCATAGAGATGTGCCTCCCATACAGTGGAATCCCATCCGTAGAGTCACTGATGATACAAAGTCAGTGCATTCCATAGGATCGGGATCCTCATGGATGCATGAAGACACCCACTTATGGATGTGTAAAGTTGCAGAAGAAGAAGAGAAAAGAGAAAAAGCTAGAGAGATAGGTGCAAACAAAACTCATAGTCCAATTTGAGACCCAGCCTATGCACCGGTTATATTTCCAGATGAAGAGTTTGAATCTCATGGTTGGGTAGAAATTCTGGCAACAATGGATGTAGCCATCAATGAAGAGCAATGGACACCACACTATGACAAAGATGGCTATGACATTTCGGTTTTCATGATAGAGCCAATAATGTGTGGTCCGGGTATCAAGGAATGTGAGCTGAGCACTGATGTACTTGAGGAAGTAAGTGACTCAGATCTAGAGTCAATCATTATGGAACCTTTTTGCGCATCAGAAGAGGAATACCTACCTGAAGTAGAAGTTCATCTCCAAGGGCACGGAGAATTTACGAATGATGTGAGGTTAACTACACAGGTGACCACCAAGCATGAAGGCAAGAAGAGGAAGAATAGAGAAGCCTCACTAGACGAGGAAGAATCTTTGTTTGAGGTCCCTGAAAATTTCAAGAAGTACGAGATAGAAGATAGGAGAGTCATGATAAGGATGCCTAAATGAGAAGCCCTAGCAACAGAGGCCTATGATAACAAAGAGACAACCAAGAAAGTTGTTGTAACCATAGAAGAAGGAGAAGAAAGATGCACATACATAGGACATGACCTAACTGAGGAGGAGGAACAAGAGTTGATTGCCTTGTTAAGAGAATATAGAGGTGTTTTTGCATGGAGTTACAAAGGTGTGGACCTTGAGATATGCTCCCATATGATTCCCATGACCTTAGAAGCCAAGCCTTCTAAACAGAAGCCAAGCCTTCTAAACAGAAGCCCTGCACATGTAATGATAATTATGCTGCCAAGATCAAGGAGGAGATAGATAGGTTGATAGAAGCTGGATTCATTTATATTGAAATAGAGCACACCGAGTGGGTATCCCCCATTGTAGTGGTGCCCAAAAGGAATGGCAAGTTACGAGTTTGCATTAACTTGAAGAAAGTTAATGCAACCACAATTAGAGATAGTTATCTACTTCCTATCATTGAACATCTATTAGAGAGGGTAGCAGGCAAGGAAGTTTACACCTTCCTTGATGGATTCTTTGGCTATAATCAAGTGGTCATTGCTCTAGAAGATCAACATAATTGCTACAGAATGGGGCATATTTGCTTTTCAGGTAATGCCATTTGGGCTCATCAATGTGCCAGCTACCTTTCAGAGGCTGATGTGCCATGTGTTCAAATAATTCTTGCAGAAAAACTTGGAGGTCTATGTTGATGATCTATGCGCTTATTCCAACATCAGACAAACCCACATACCCGAGTTAAGACAAATCTTTGACAAATGTAGAGAATATCAAGTGTGCCTGAACCCAAAAAAGTGTGTTTTTATGGTCAAACAAGGCAAGATTCTAGGACACATTGTGTCAAAGAATGGCATATCCACAGACAAGGAGAAGGTTAGAGCTATTGCAGAGCTACCAAGGCCTAAGAATGTCATGGTTTTAGTGATCAAAATCACTATTTTAATAGGAATTTGACATACACTTCTTGGAGCTCCCTACATGCTCCTTCTTCTTGTGTGTCCACTTCTTTGACATGTTCTCATGCCTTGTACTTGACCTTGAATGCCAACACTCCCCTCCCCCCTCTCGAGTCTGTCGTCCATTTTGTTCAAGTCAAGGAGTCCTCGAGCTTGAGGACTACTAGAAGTAGCTACATACTAATTTTCATAATTTTTAGACTCTGTTTGAGTCCCTCAAATAAGCCCGCAAACCTAGTTTTTAACTAGATTGGACGCTAGGTCTAGACAGGGTCAAAACTAGTCCAAAAACTATAAAAAGAGCTAGAGAGCTCATTTTTGAGGTTAGCTTCTTAGTAGCTTGTTAGAGAGTTGGCTGAGTAGAGATTGAAGCTTTTGTAAGAGAGTTCTTGTGCAATTGAAGCTTTCCATTGTTCCTCTCTTTGATCTTGCCTTGTGTGCATGTCTGTGTGTGTGTGTGTGCATGCATGTGCTTGTCACTTGCATTTGCTCACCATGATTTCTCATGATCTTCATATCCTCCTCACGTCTTCATAAATTGACAAGTAAAGGAAGTGGTACTCACGCTTGAGCTACACCATCCTAAATGTAGATTACTAAAGATGATCGACAATGACCGATTGAAAGTAGCCAAAGCATTCAAATTCCAAATGCGATTTGGATGTAAGTATATGTTCCCCAAGGGGTTACAAAGGCAGTCTTTGGATGATCTTTATGGTGGATGGCGATCTAACTGTTTCCACTATACCCATGCATAAAGTTGTATAAGGCATGTTTGGCTACATCCTCACTACCTATTTTGAGAATGGAGTGGGAAATCTGTGAGAGATTGTGACCTTGTTGAGAGCTCAAAAATGTATGCACACTCTAATCTTGTTGGATTTCTTCTTGGGGTATCACCATAGATGAAACCCAGTTTGAATGTTTGATGGGAACGATGATTCCTATTGCTTCCATCTTGTTGATATATATTCTGACCACCTATGTGTAACTTTCCTTGAGCTGATAGATTCTTCCCTGTACCAGTTTTGTATCTAGGCCTGAGGTGATTGTGTGGTGCCCCAAGATCGTGGGGATGCAAGCCAAATCTTTATAGTTCAATGTGAAAATATCCTTGAAACTTTGTAAGAAAGAGGTTACGTTTTGCAAGAGGATCCATTCTTGCCATAACCAAGATGCCAATTGGAACATTTTCACTTCTTCGATCTCACCTGAGTTCACCTCTTGCATCGATGGTGTTGACTCCATATTTGTGATATCCTTGCCAGTATGATCCTTTTCCTCAAATTGTGCTTTGGTGTAAACACAAGTTTCCTTAATTTTTGCATCCCAGGTTCTCTTATGTAGCCATCTTGGGGGTATTTCTTCAATGGACAATTGAGTTGTGTTCTTAACTTTCATCAACTGCAACTCCTCTGTATTGGCTTTGTGCTCCTCTTGTATTGGGATCTTTTTTCTACTTTGCCTATCATGTATGGGATCTCCAAGCCCTAAAACTTCCACATTGGAGCATTCCTCTTCATCGAGCAAGGCTTCACTACATGGAGAATCTGGCTCTATTTCTTTCAGATCTGTTGATATATTTAGGTAATGATGTGTGCGAACACACTAGGACTGCCAAGGCACTTTCTTCCCTCTTTAGGAGGGTGTTTCCCCTGGCTTGTATATACACCTATAGTCATAATGGGTTACTTATCTTTGTACATTCTAGTGGTAATACATTCAGTCTTGTGTGTTGTGCTCCAAGCTTCTTCTTCTTCCTTGTGTTGTTCGCGTGCTTTCACAGATGTCTAACTCCAACAATTGGTATCAGAGCATGTCACTACTTCATCTAGGGCATCGTCGACACCCCTCTGGTCATAGTCTCAGAATTGTACAAAATTTGGTGAGCATACTCATGGTGATTAGGAGATCAAAACAACTTTGCTATGTGGTGCCGAAATTGCGATATGAGCTTGTTTCGGCCTCCGAACGCACTATCATAGAGCTTATGCAGAATATTTTGTCTTTTTGTGCCAAAGATATATACAAGTCTACTATAAGCATCTTGAAGTTTCCTACAGGTCTAGCGAAACTCATCAGGGTAATTTTGTTCAACTTTTTTAGATACAATCATTTTTTTGCAGCAGGCTATTTTAGTCAGTGGCCATGACTGAAAGCAGTGATGTATTTCATATGTTGGTTGTTGAGGATAAGTTGGACGATACCAATTACCCATTGTGGGCTTATATGATGCGACATGTATTGTTTGCAAATGGACTGTGGAACATTATGCAGGGTGTTGAAAAATGTCCTATTACACCTGCAAATACAGGTACTTAAGCTGATGCAGATGGCATTGAAGATCCTTATATTCTTCAAATTCCTATTTGTGTTGCGATTTCTACTACAGCTACTGTAGAGAAAATTTGTTGGGATGGCAGAGATACTCAGGCACATGCATTGATAGCCTTGTCTATCAAACATGCCATTATTCCTCACATTCGCTCTTGTAGAACAACTAAGGATGCTTGGGATACATTTACCACATTGTATCAAGCTAGGAATGAGGCTCGTGTTGCTTACCTCCGAAAACAGTTGGAGAGTGAGCATATGAAGGAAGGTGATTCTATGGACAATTTTCTAAAAAAGATCAAGGATTTGAAGGAACAATTGATTTTTGCTAATGAAGTTATACCAGATAGCTCACTTGTGCAGACTGTTCTGAATGGTCTTCCTAATTCATATCAAAGTTTTGCTTCTACTCTTTGTTTGATGATGAAAGGCAATCCAAATGCCCTGTCATTTGAAGCCTTAGTTTCTGTTCTGTTGCAGGAAGGTGAGTCTAGGTAGAATAGGTCCATTATGCATGTTGCAGATCAAGATTTCCTGGCTATTTAGAAGGGGGAAGGTAAATGGAGCTCATCTACTAGTAAGCAGAAATTTGCAAATGCTGCACATTAAAAGAAGGAAGACAAAGATGAGAAGAAATCAGAAAAGCAAAAATTCTTTTGCAAATACTGTAAAGCAAATGATCGTTTCATTAAGAGATGTTTAAAACTGGCTACTAAAGAGGCAAAGAAGAAAGAGGGTGGAATGGTTGTTGCAGAGGCCTCTACACCAAAAACAAAGTCTACTATTCGTGTGCAGAATGAAGAATGGGCGTTTACTAATGTTTGCATTCTTGACCCATCTTCTCATGAGTAGTGTATGTCTACAGTAGACTTAGATGTTTGATATTTTGATAGTGGGGCAACCAAACATATTACCTCACAGCGTAGTTTCTTCACTTCACTTGAGCCTGCCCCTAAAGGGAATATTGTCACATGAGCAACCAACTCCTCTTATCTTGTTATGGGAGTTGGTAAGATCATTTTGACTAGTGTTGATGGTAGTTCTTTCACTTTGTCGGATGCTTTATTTGTGCCAGGGATCAAGAAAAATATGTTATCAATTTTTGCATTAGCCAAGATTGGCTTGGTTGTGAAATTTGTTGATGACAAATATACACTTCATGATTTATCAAATGGAGACATGATTATTGCTTTTGGCATTTTATGTCCTGGGATGTATAAGCTCATAGACTATGAAAAATTTATGAATGATTTAGCATGTGCAATCCATGATTCTCATGCTATGTCAGATGCAAAGCTTTAGCATGCACGCTTTGGTCATCTGAATTTTGCTAGTTTGTTATGCCTGCAAAAATCTGATATGGTGTCCTCTTCGACCAAACTTGAGGCACCCGGTAAACATGTTTATGAAGGGTGTATTTTGAGCAAAATGCAGCGTTCCTCCTTTCCAAAAGATGGTTCAGTTTGTACTTATTGCAACTTGTTCACAATGATGTTTGTGGTCCTATGCAGACACCCTCTTTTGGAAACTATTTTTACTTTGTGACTTTCATTGATGATTTTTCCAGGCATGCATGGGTGTATCCATTGAAAGCAAAGTCTGAAGTGTTCATGTGCTTCAAGGAATTTTTGGTTTTGGCTGAAAATCTATCAACATGTAAAAATGGGCACCCTCCATTCTGATCAAGGGGGATAAAATGTCTTCCGACTTCAATGCATTTTTGGTTGAACGTGGGATAAAACATCAATGTATAGTGCCATATACACCTCAACAGAATGGAGTTGCTGAATGAAAGAACATGTCACTCATGGAGATGGTGAGGTGTATGGCCAAGAGTTAGGATTTGCCACATAGTTTCTAGCTTGAAGCTATCATGTGTGCAACATATGTACTTAAAAGGTGTCCCATTTAAGCACTGTAGTCTATCACTCCATATGAGGCTTGGCATGGTTGCAAGCCATATGCTGCTCATCTGTGTGTTTTTGGCTGTCTGACATATGCATTAGTGCCTGAACAACATCACAGGAATTGGATGATAAAGCAGTAAAATGTATTTTTGTTGGGTACGGTTCTGAAAGCAAAGGCTATCGTCTGTATCATCCACATATTAAACACATTTTGGTTAGCCGTGATGTTGTTTTTGTGGAAGATGCTATTCAGCCTTTACTTTCATGTATGAAAGAGACATCTATTAGCTCTAAAGACATGCATGATACTTTGTTGCCTCTTTTTAAAAGTGGACAGTCTAGTGCTGGTCCTAATGAGGCAACTTCTCAGCCTTTATAGGTTTCATGTGATGATGCAGATCATTCTATTTCTAATGCAGGTTTACATGATGCCTTGTTGATGAGAGAGCTGATATTGAGGAGGCAAAAATTATGCCAAAATGGCTGGTGTAGACTTTGCATGATAGAAAATTAGATGCACCTCTATCATTCCATACTTGTTTAGACTTTCATAGTGCCTCTTTTGCATTAGATTTCTATGCTATGGCTACCCGTCTCTCTAATGAGACTGAGCCTATTTCGTTTGATGAAGCACAAAATTTTGAACATTAATTGGTTGTAATGCAATATGAATATGATGCTATCATAAAAAATGGTACCTAGTCTTTATGTGACTTGGCTGCTGGCAAGAAGGCCATTGGCACTAAGTGGGTATACAAGCTAAAGTGTACATCTGATGGAACAGTTGATAGGTATAAGGCAATGATTATTGCAAAGGGTTATGATTAGGAAAGAGGCTTTGATTTTGATGAGACCTTTGCTTCTACTTGCCGAATGACTACTGTTCGTAGCACATGTGCACTTGCATCTCATCATGATTGGAATGTACATCAATTGGAAATTAAAACAACATTTGTAAATGGTGACTTTCATGAAGAAGTGTATGTTTTTTAGCCCCATGGCTTTGTGCAAAAAGGGCATGAAAACTAGGTGTGCAGGTTAAAGAAGACATTATATGGTTTAAAGCAAGCACCACATGCTTGGTATGAAAAGATACATGCCTATCTAATTTCACATGGTTTCGAGAACAGTCCAACTAAAAGCACCTTATATGTTAAGAGTGCTAATGATGTACTTCTAATCATTGTTATGTATGTTGATGACATGCTGCTCACTAGTCCTCATGAGAAGTATATTGCTAATTTTAAGGCTATTTGCATGCCTCATTTTAGATGTCATATTTGGGGCATTTGCATCATTATTTGGGCATTTAGTTTATGCACGTTGATGGTGGAATGGCTTTGTATCAAACGAAATATATTGACACATTATTGCAGAATTTTGGTCTTGAATTGCCACTCCTATGGAGACAGGTTTACGATTGAGTCTTCATGATGCTAGAGATGCATTTGATGTTTTTCTCTAGTAGTAGGTTGTTGGATGCCTGATTTACTTATGCATTACTTGGCCATATATTCAGTTTGCTATCTCACAGATGAGCAGGTTTATGCATTGCCCAGGAGTCAAGCATTGGCAGGTAGTTAAGTGCATCTTTCGCTACTTGAGTGGTACTTGGCTACTTGGATTGCTTTATCCCAAGGGGGGATCACTATCGCCATATTTACATGCTTTTTCTAACTCTTATTGGGCTACTTGCTATGACACTCGTGTGTCCACTAGTGGTTTTTGCTTCATGCTTGGTGGCTCATGCATATCTTGGCTGAGCAAGAAGCAGCCTACTGTGGCCACTTCCAGTTGTGAGGTTGAGTATAGGGTAGCTTTCACAGCAACCGTTGAGTGTGTGTGGCTCAGATGCCTTATGGATGATTTGGGTGTTGGTCAATCTTTAGCCACCAACATCTTCACTGACAGTCAGAGCACATTGACAGTTGCGAGGAACCCTGTGTTCCATGCTCACACTAAGCACATTGAGGTGCATTATCATTATGTCAGGGAGAGGTTCTCTGCTGGAGAGATGAGCTTGGCATTTGTGCCCATGTAGGAGAACATTGTAGACCTTTTCACAAAGGATGTGCCTAGGGAGAAGTTTGAAGCTTTTTGCAAAGCTTTGGGCTTACTTCCTTTTGTGGATTGATTCCACATAATTTGGCACTTCCTTATACATGAGTGCCAACTCCTTGTTCACTGCATCACTCCGAAGGAACCTCATTGAATTGAATTTGAGCCTGATCGATGTGGGTTTCGATGGCCGTGAATTCTTGGAGTGAAGCCTTTGAAGCTAACATGTCCCTAAGATTATGTCTAATGTTGATAGGGAGCACTTTCTCTAGCCACTTCTTGATGAGGAAATCACTAGGTACTTTTGGCAACTTGATCACCAAGGCCTTTGTTTGGGTCATTAGCTCAAGGAAGGATTCACCCTTCTTCAAGTGGAGATTTCCCAACTCATCCAAGACTTGGTCATTAGAGTTCCCTGGTCAGAATGCCATTGAAAATTCTTCTTTCATGGCCTGGCATGTCAGGAAACAATAATCTTTGAGCTAGCTAAAACACTTGTTGGCTAGCCCATCTAGAGTCAATGGGAAAAGAGCCACAAATGCATCAGTTCCACCTTCCAAGCCGGTGGCTCCCTGATGGCACTGTGGTTCCTGTGCATGCCGATCAACATATGAAGCTTCTCCACTTATTGTGCCATATCTTCTCCATGATTACACTTCACGAGCTCTTCAAACATGTTCATCTCCATGCAGTAACTTTACTTTCTCTCCCCTAACCTTATCTCTATGCATATAAGTGTCAGATTTGCACATCTCTCTCTCTGTGCATCCTCTACTCTATGAATGTGATTCTATGCAAACTTTTCTCATAGCTATCTTGCAAACTAATGTTCTTCACTCTCTCTATCTTTCTCTACATCTTTATGTCTTCTTCTAATGATATAATGGTCTACACTATGTGATGCACAATGACTCTCACTCCAACTACTAAGCCAAGCTATGAATCAATCACTCAATCACTTAGTTGATCAATCCATCACTACCTCACTCAATTAGTCAATCCCCTTCTTGATGATGTATATAGAATGAAAGATTCCTAGTTTGTCGAACATATTCTAGACTATCTCCTTTGCACCTCCATGCCGTACCATCATTATTCAATGTGCTGCTATACGAACTGAACTTTCGCACGAGAAAGATGCTATAATATCTATCCAGGCTTGCATGTCCAACTAAGAAGGTAGTGTAGGAAGGAAAGGGATGGTTAATGGCATGAAGGATGGAATGTAGTGAAGGTGATGGATTTCAACAAACATAGTGGGATCGAGTGGGGAACACCAAAGATCCAAAAAAGGAAATAAAAAAAAATGGAAGATCGGATTGCACCAAAATTTTGGAACTTGGACTACTAAAATGCCAAAGTGTTGAGCACTCGAGAACATAAGTCCCTAGATTCACCTTGCCACTAGGGTCATTGAAGGACACCAAAATATCAAGACACCAAACCTATTGAACATAGGAACCTTGATAGTTACCCATAACCCTTCACTCCAAATTCGAGTTGCCTTTGACTCACAGTTCTATGTGAAGTGACACTTCACGGGTTGTACATATATGCTAACTAAATAGAAATTAAATAGGGACTCTCTAGCCATGTGTAGACATTTGGTAAAAACTGCTTTAGAGTTGCTAGAAAATTTTTCCAAGGAGCTAGTAAATGATCCACTAGCCATTGACACAACTATGTGTCAAGTGCATTCTAATGCAAAGCCAATCAAAGACAGAAGATCTTGCATAGATACTAAACTAGGACACTCTCTTAAACATATGTTAAGTTTTTTTGTTGACCCAATGCCATAGCTAATGTGAGAAAATTGTCTCCTATATAGACATTGAAGGCCAAAATCAAGCTAATTGAAGCCTAGATAATAGGCTTAGGGGGTAATCAAACCCCATGCATTGGAGAAACTAGACTTCCCATGTATTTGGGAAAGGAAAAATTATACATCAAAGTTTTAGTCTATGAGGATAATGATCTAATAGAACATATACTTAGACAAGAATGGCTATTTGACAATTCAGTAGGTATAAACCTAGAAAAGGACACAATAAAAAGTGGGTACCTAAAAAGTTTCGATTGCATTCCAAGATGAACACAACATGTATGTCAATTTTGAAGAGATGTATCATTCCTCTTCCTACTCCCACAGTCACTTCTTCACCAATCGCTAACTACATGAAACCATTTACCATCAAATAGTGCACACAACAATCAACTTATTCCTTTTCATATTTCTTTATAATTGTGCAACTCTTTCTCTTTTAATTCATGCATAGTCATGATAGAGAAAACCTCCACCTTTATATGTGTAAATATATGTTCTTTTGTTTTCCATATTCAAAGATTAACACCGACCATCCATAAATTCAAGTTCAATGATACAAGAAATAAGCATACAAAACTAATTTATCAAGGGACTGATAAACCTCTTTTTGCACCAACCATGTGCTTCAAGCATAATCATGTCTTTTACACCATATCAGATCTCTTGCACTCCCATTATGCATTAGATATAGGGCCATGTTAAATAGCCTTGTGTTGCTCTAGACACGGATGTTGGGAGCTCCACCTCATTAATTGTCAATCCATGGAGATGTAAGGATGGTATGACAATCCTGAACAAGTGATATGCACAAAGGTAAGGGGAGGAGCAACTAGGCATACACACACAAGGTAGAGGCAATAGAAGAGAAAATGGAAGGAGAAACACTTCTATTCATAAGGTCAAATTACAAGAGATTTTTTACAATGTGCACATCTCAAACTAGTTAACCTAAAAAATGAGCTCTCTAGCTCTTTTTATAGTTTTTGAGGAGTTTTGACCAGTTTCACATCTATTGTCCAACATAGTTGAAAATTATGTCGTAAGTCACTTTTGAGGCATCAAACGGTCTCTAAAAATGAAATTCAGTATGTGAAATCTACCTAAGATCTTCAAGCTTAAAGACTCTCTACTTGCACAAAATCGAGTACTAATTTACAAAGCTAGTGATAAAAATGGAGCACTAATTTACAAAGTTATTTTTCCAAAATGGAGCACTAATTTGGACTTTATAATAAAAAGTTTGTGATAAAAATCACCGTTGGGAGTCAAAATGATGTTTTTATTTTTTTGAATTGTACCAAATCTTTGAAAAATGTAAGGCCCTTGTTGGACTTGTTGTTCCTCTTTTCACATGCTTCCTCTGCATCTGTGGCGGCTTCCTCCACCTCTTTTACAGCTAACACCCTCTCGTTTTTGTGTCTGTTGTCCCGATCCATCCTTGTTGCAAGGAGCATTTGATATAATTCTGCAACAATTCTTAGGCTAGTGTGTGCTCATTGACATGGAGGCCTCGTGCTATATCTTCTTCCAATTTGGTTTAGTCAATGGCCCAGGGAGTGTCTTGTGGTGGGTACATATAATGCATGGATTACATCATTTGTTCGTATGCAAATAGTTGGAGGTGATGGGTTGGGCTAGTGATAAAGACCTCAGAGTGATATTCTCAGAATTTGACCGTGAACAGTTCTTCAAAAAGTCTATTCATAACATGCTTGGAGGTATTTAACTCTACAATGCCAAGCATAGAAAATTTGCAATGATGGCATAGTAGTCATGTCATAAATCAGATCTAAGCCTTGTGTGACCTTAGAGTAGGTATCAAGAAATCTAAAGGCAGCACATAATTCTGACCAAATACCATCTAAAAGCGAGGTGCATTGAGTACTATTCTATAGGCCACTTGGTATGCCCAAAAAGCATGAAGTAACTAATTTTCCCAATTTGAGTGTTTGTTGTCTACAAGATTACTCAATACATTGCATATGATCTTGTTCATGCTTTTAGCCTATCCATTTGCTTAGGTTGGTACAATGCTAATTTCTTGTGAATCACCATGAAATCATGCAATAGATATTCAATCACTTTGTTCAAGAAATGAGTTCCTCAATCACTTACCAACTCTATCAGTGTCACTCTAGCACAATGGTGAGTACCAACGTGAGGAGATCCACCTCATAAATGTCAATCTGTAGAGACATGAGAACTCCTATGATGACCATGAGCAAGTGCAAGCACAAGTGCATGAGTGAGAAGCACACAAGCATGCACACACATACACACACACAAAAGGGAAGAACAAAGAGAGGAACAATGGAAGGCTTTCTATTACAAAAGCACTCTATTACAAAAACTTCAATCTCTACCTAGCTAGCTTCAAAAATGAGCTCTCTAGCTCTTTTTATAGTTTTTCACTAGCTTTGGCTATGTCCAGACCTAGTGTTTGGCCTAGTTAAAAATTAGGTTCTAGGGCTTATTTGAGGGCCCAAAAAATGAAAATTGGTACATATATACATCTAATACTCCTCAAGCTCAAGGACTCAGTTGCAAAAATGTAAAACGATATTTAAAATGGTTTTTAATGATCAAAATCACTATTTTTATAGGGATTTCTTATGAAAATTTAACATATACTTCTTGGAGCTCCCTATGTGCTCCCTTTTCTTGTGTGTCCGCTTCTTTGATGCGCTCCCATCCTTTCTACTTGACCTCGAGTGTCAACACTCCCCCCTCTCGAGTATGTCATCCTTTATAGACCCTTGTTGGAGTGGGTGTTCCATGTAGTACTTTGAGAGGTAGTGTCCATCATGTCCTAGATTTTCTAGATAGTGCTGCTTTGAGTTAAAGCAACTATCCATCACAATGGACTCTAGATCATCGTCATCCTCTTCTTCTTTTATGAACTTATTTGAGTCACACTCTTCTAGAAAGGGTTCACACACAAACAAAGAGATATCACAACCCTTCTCATCACAATGAGGTATCCACTATTCTTCATTGACAGTGATGTCCATGGTGGCTAAGAGTTCTTCCCAACCATGAAGCTCAAATTCCTCATCTAGAAAGATCATCGGTGTGTAGGCTTGGTCTCTAACTAATATAGTTCCTTGAAAAGTACCTTCTTCGCTCTCTTTTAGTCATCTTTCCTCTTTCTCTACGAGCTTGCACATCCACGAGTGAGTATCTTCATGCATCCATGATGGATCAGAAGAACTTACATAATGCACAAAGATTGAATCTTCTTGCACCTTGTGGATAGGATTCCACTATAGGGGTGGTACATCTCTAAAGGTATAATAACCTTCAAATTAACCTTGGTTGTGACCCCTAGGTGCTGCAAGTACAAGGAGTTGGTTCCCCAATCTTGTACTATTTGCAGTTGCCGTAGGAAGGGTCTTCCTAGGATCATTTCATAGATGTTGTTTTTGCCAAAGTCACATATAGAAAAGGTGTGCTCGAAATCTACACCACAAGTGGTTAGAGTTATCCATTCTAGAAATTCTTGAGGTCTTTCAACATGGTCATCAGCCATTTGAAGCTTCATTCTAGTTGGTTTTAATGTGGGTTTTCCCCATTGCTTCCACAAGGAGGTGGTCACAATCGCAACACCAACACCTGAATCCAAGATGGCTTTGATTGTGTAACCTTGGTAGGTGATTGGAAGATAAGTATTACCTTATTTGCCTTCATTAATGTCTCCTATTTTGTCTGGAGGTATCTCTAGTACTTTTTGTTTAGAGCCTGCTTTTGACATATTGGAACCTGATTCACCACATGTTTCCATAGCTCAAGTTTTACTTTGAGCAGCTCTTCTAAGGTGAGATGAAACTACACCATAGCGTTCTTCATGACTTCAGTGTTTCTTGGAACGACTAAGTCTTCATTTCTTATCAGTATTGTGGGAGCTCTAATATGAAGAGATTCAAATTCCTATGGGCCTATGAATTGTGGAAACTTTTGTAAAGAATTATATTCAAAGTCTAATCTTTCATCTCCTTTTTGCTCTGCTTTGTCTCCATAAATAGATGGAATGTCTTGGGAACATTGATCTTGAAGGTCATCAATTTTAGGATAGGTGGGGGATTACCCTTCTCCTTGGCCCATTTCTCTTCTTGTATTTCTTGCAAGAACTCTTGGGAGTACTGTTGACTTGAAAGAGGTGTTCCAACATCTGTGGAGCTAGAAACATAAACTTCCACTGGTGGTGAGCTTTCTCTTTCAACAACTGGTTGAGCCTGTGGAGGTAAAGAAACTTGTGGCTTATTTACCAACTACTCTAGTCTTTTTAATAAGCCCTAAAAATGCAAAACCCGTTTGATAGAATTTGTTTGATTGAGCAATGGATTGGTCTCAAGCATAGCTTGAGATGGTTCTACCATTTTCATGCAATCTTTTGTCTATTCAATCTCCAAATATGGTCTAGGGTAACTCTTGTCTAGGTTTGTAGCTATTGGTCCTTCTTGAAGTCGAGCCTGGTAGGCCTTAAACATCATGTCCAAGCCTTCTGGGGTTGGGTCTATGAGAACAAATCCTGGTTGTGGTCTATTCACAATGAGTGGTGGGGTGGGATGATGTGGCATGGATGGATTTTCGACATGCAAGGGGTTTTGAGATGCAATGTTTACTATTTTTATTTTTGCATCTTTCTTAGGCTTTCTTCTAGTTTGGATAAATTTCTAGCCCACTTACACTTGGTCTTCTCCTTGGTATCCTTCCACGTTCTTGTCTTCTTCTTGCTAGGCTCTCTTGATTCATTTGACTCTGATTGTTCAATTGGTTTAACCTGTTTTAAGGCTTATGCCCTAGTGATTGCCTATATAGGAGCCATGTTAACACTACTTGAACTTGAATCCACCACTAACCCTACCACATTAATGGGTGTCACCTTGGGCTCACTAGAGGGGTCCCTTGGACAATTTCTTGAGAGATGTTTCTTGTCACACGCGGGACAAAAGCCTTGTATTGTGATGCTCTATACTTGTCTGAGAGCCAGTGGGTGGGACATTTACGAATGAAATGGTCACCCTGAATGGTCCTCTAGGGGCTTGTGGGCTCATTTGTCTCAATTGGGACCCGGGGTTAGGATTTGTATACATGACACTAGCATATTCTGGCTCCCAATTTGGTTCCATAGGTAATGCCTCATATTGATATGGATAAGCCTCACTATACTCGGGGGACTCTGTGTAATAAGCTCATGGACTATCGTCATGGGTGTAGCCAAAACTTTGAGAATGATGGTAATTCTTTGAGACCAAAGGGATCATCGACACCAATGCTCTATTATGGTTCTCCTTTACCACTACATCCTTAAGTGGGATCGCATTAAGAGGAGGTGGCGATTGGTTTCCTAGGACCGGTTATGGCCTCTATGGTGCATGATATTGCTGTTGTGGCCTATAATATAGCTATTGGTATTGGTTATGATACCTACCCTATTGGTAAGGTTGTTGATAAGTTTGTTTGATGGCCTGCCTATTGTACGGATAGTATTGAGCTGTATGGTTCATGTATTTTCTCTCAATAGTGTAATATGGAGCATTTAGTTCTCTCACTTTCTAGTTTTGCAATGTGCATACATTAAACATGTGTTCCCCTACTCAAGTATAACATCGCTTCAAACAGGTGACCCTTGGTGTTTGTCTATTTTGGACTCCTAGCGTCTTGGCAATCTGCTCAACTAGCTCATCTATCACAGTGGAGGGTTTGGAAGTATGACTAGTAGAATTGTTAAAATTCTTATAGGGTTTGGACAATTATAAATCCTCACCCAAGTTGTCTTCTATGTCAATATAAATTCTCAAGCATTGATCTACTATGATTGGCTCCTTGAGATATGCACATGATCTAAGTTTCATGCTTAGAAGTCCATCTAAAAATAGGGACACTTGTTTTGCTTGTGTAGGTAATTTAGGTGTGGAACATATTTCCATGTATTGTTTAAATTTGTGTCCGGCTAGCCAAACTATTTCTTGGGGTGTCATTGAAGTTGTGGATCAAGGATGATGTCTTATGCCTGATGCCACTCTTGGAAAATTCTATGATGAATGATTCTAGCAATTGACCTATATTTTGGTAATTACGATTGTTTAGGGGCTAAAACCAAGCTAAGGCAATACCCTTGTGGGTCAAAAAAATTGCCTCGAACTGGATGAACAAGTCCTCAACCTGTTAAACTCTTAACACTTGTTTGAACTGGGCCACATGATCATAAGGATCTCTTGACCCATTAAAGTAGTTTTTCATTGTAATGACCACTTGAGAGGGTCTAGGGGTTCTTGGGTACTCTCGAGGACTAGGTAATGGAAAATCATGTTCATCTCTTTGATGCCTATGTGCTCTATGTCTCTCTCTTTTAGATCTTTCAATTTGAAGTCCTGATGTGTCTCTACCCACAGTGTGTGCAAAGCTTACCTCATGTCTATCTCTAGCTCTTTCCCTCTGGGTTTCATGAGCCTAGGATGATCCTACTCCTTGGAGGCCATTGGAAACATTAAATCTTGGTGGAGAGAAAATCAATTTGCCCTTCCAAGTGTATGCATTCTTTCCATGCTCTGTTACCAAGAACATTCTCTCCGATGTGTTATCCAAATAAACAACTTTTATTGGTATCTTAGGATCTTTGAACTCATAGATGGTGACTCCACCTATTTTGCTAAGTTGATATGGCTTGAATCTCCAAAAGGCTTCCTCCGTTTCTCTATTCAAGAATAGTTCTATGCTTTTGTTGTCTTGGGGAACCCACTCTAGGGTAATCACTCTAGTCAAGATGGATGTCTACCTGATCTAAGGCTCATAAGCCTTGTCTACTAGTCCCAATTTCCACCTTGTATTGCTAAAAAATCCTATAGAGGTCCCTTGACTTGCTAATCCCACTTGAAGGTCAAATTCAAATTAACCTATCTAAAAATAAACACATTATTTTTAAGAAAAATAGTTGAGTTCATGCAGGGTTCAAAATGAGATTTTTGACACACTCTAGAGCTCAAAAAATGGATTTTGTAAGAAAAAGTTATGTTAGTTCAGGCTCTTGGGGATCAAATAGCAAAGAAGATCTCTCTAGGGCTCCAAGACCCCTCAATTGCTTGAAAAATTTACCCAAATTAAGCTCTTTTTTATCTCTTTCTTTATCACATGATACACAATAGCTTTCACAACCATGATACACGATACTGTAAAGTCGTGGTACATGATACTATAAAGCTTTGATACATGATACTTGAGAGAAAATGATACAAGATACATCGGCTTGGATGATACACGATATTTGATCTCACGATACAATACTTGTCTTAGACATGATACATGATACTCGAATCTTCACAATACAATACTTGAGGTCAACATGACACACAATACAAGATACGACTGCGATACACTATACATGTTGACATGATACATGATACTGATTCTTCTTGCGATACACGGTCTTGGGAAATATCGGTGATACATGATACACGTTTGGAATGATACATGATATCTGAAATACATGATACACGATACCATGAGTTACACGATATCATATGAGAACTGATGATGATACGATACCGACCTTCTCATGATACACGATACTTGGCAAGTATCGAATGATACATGATACCAAACGGTCGTGATACTCAACCCGGCGATACATGATACTTAGGAAATATCAGTGATACACAATACTTAGGTATCACGATACATAGGGAGTATAAGGTATTGGCAATACATGGTACTTGCCAAGTATCGCAACACAGGGGAATTCTTCTATCGTGATACCAAAACTCGACCAGTCATGATACTTGGACTTTGTGAAGTCCAAATGTAAAAATTTTCTTTTCTATATTGACTTTGGTTGTTCCAATCATGTGGCTGGAAATGAAGCATTGCTATCTGATCCTCAAGAACCTAAAGGGAAGCATGAAGTGTAGATAGGTGATGACATTAGACACTCTATTAAGAAGCTTGGAAATGTCAAGGTTTTTGATGGTAACATGAACCTTTTAAGTAAGGTATTATACGTGCCAACCATAACAAAAAAAACCTAATCAATGTTGGGCAGATTGTTGAGAAAGGCTTACAAGTTAGATTCACAAGGCATGGAGCATATGTGGAGGACCCTCAACAAGGCTTCAAGATGATTGCAAAAGGTGAGAAATCTGGTAGAATCTTTACATTTGAAGTTGAAGATACCAAAAATGTTGCACTCTTCAGTTACAAAGACCAAACTCTATTTGAACTAGAGATATGGCATAAAAGACTAGGTCATATAGGTGAAAGAACCCTAAAGCAAATATGCAAGGATGAGAGTGTGCTTGGCATTCCAAATGTGTCCAAGCAACACATGATTTACAAATGTGGAGCATGCCAATTTGGCAAATCTTAGAGGCAACCATTCCACAGAAAAGGATACATGTATGAAGACTACTTGGAGCTTGAGCATACATATGTGTGGGGTCCTAGTAGAGAGCCATCAATCTCACGATCAAGGTACTATGTTTCATTCATATATGCTTATAGTAGATGGAAAATTCTTTACTTCATGAAGCATAAAGATGAAGTTTTCAATTGTTTCAAGAAGTATTTGGCATTGGTTGAGAACCAAACAGGTAGAAGCTTGAAGAGGATCAGATATGATGGAGGTGGTGAGTATTTCTTACATGAATTTGACCTATTCTTATAGGATAGAGGTATAAAGAGAGAAGTCACAACAAGATACACTCTTGAACATAATGGAGTGGTAGAGAGGGGGAATAGTCTAATAGTAGAAGCTACAATATCAATGTTGAATGAAAAGAAACTTCCAAACTACCTATGGGCAAAGGCTATTTCCATAGCCACATACTTAATTAATAGGCTTCCATCCAAATCCTTGGATGGAATGACACCTTATGAAGCATGGAATGGTAGAAGACCTTTCTTAGACCATTGTAAAATCTTCAAGTGCATTGCTTGTGCACATATACCCTCACAGATTAGAGGGAAGCTTGATCCAAAAGTTGAAAAGTGTATTGCTTATGAAGCATGGAATGGCAAAAGACCTTTCCTAGACCATTGTAAAATATTCGAGTGCATTGCTTATGCACATATACCCTCACAGATTAGAGGGAAGCTTGATCCTACTACATTTCAAAGGCTCATGTGTCATGTGTTCAAAACTTTTTTGTAAAAGAATTTAGAAGTTTATGTGGATGACTTGTGTGCTCATTCCCACATAAGACAAACCAATATACCAAAACTCGGAAGATCTTTGGCAAGTGTAGAGAATATCCAATGTGATTGAACCCAAAAAAATGCGTTTGCATGGTCAAAAAAGGTAAAATCTTAGGTCGCATTATGTGAAGAATGGAATATCAACTGATGAGGATAAAGTGATAGCTATAGCAGAATTACCAAGGCCAAGAACAATTAAGGAAGTACAAGCCTTTATGGATCATTGTGGATACTATTGATGTTTTATCCACATGTATGCAATCATTGCAAAACCCTTGTGCAACCTTTTGTCAAATTTCGAGTGGAACAAAGAATGTGAGAAATCATTTATGGATTTAAAACAACATTTTTGCTCAGCCCCTATTTTGACAATGTTGGATTGGAACACGCCATTCCATGTCCATGTAGATGCCTCCAATTGGGCTATTGGATGTGTACTAGCATAACCTATAGGAAAAGGAAACATAGATCTTTCATAACATACATTAGTAGATAGTTGAACGCTGCGGAAAGAAATTACATGACCATTGAAAGAGAAGGAATAGGCAAGGTCTATGTAGTCAAAAGTTTTCAACATTATTCGCTTGCAAATAAGTTAAAATTTTTCATAGACCATCAAGCCATATTGTACTTGGTGAACAAACCTTGCAGGAAGATTAGTAAGATGGTTTCTCTTTTCTTTAGACTGCTTGTTACCCAACCTATCCAAGCTTCCTCTACATTTTCATCTATTTTCAGGATTACACCACTAATCAGCACACCTACTACCTTATCATGCACCTCCATTAACCCAGATTTGGTTGTATCTATTCCCTCTCTCCTACAATCTCTTCTTAACCCCCCAACACAACCACTCTTATTTGATGTAATGTTACCTTATTAGATCCCATTAGTCCAACCATGATTTTTGTTTAGTTCCCCTATTGCACCACCACTCATAGCACACACAGTGCCACTCTTCATGATAACCACAATACACACAACCACACTTGATGCCATGGACATATCACCATCAACTACAACACAACAATCATTTCACACACAACCCCTGACCCCCCCTCCACAAATGTCACCACGACTCACAAGCATGTTCACCCTTTCATCCACTCTACTCATCCCCACTCCCATTCCCTCTAATTTAAACATCGAATACCAAGCATCCGTGAATGTATCCCAATCTATTTTTCATCTACTATCGACAAAGAAATGCAATACATTTTTACTTGCATGTACCAACTTAGAGAAGAGTTTGCCACCATGAGCCAACCACACACTTGTCTCTAGGAGCATACATTGAACGTGCAAGCCCAACTAAATTCATTAAGTATTGAGAATGCTTCATTGAGCGCATGATACATAGAACTTAAAGAGACACATCACAAACTAAAAGTCTAGCTCCAAAACCAAGATGAATAAGTAGTTGTAGAATTAGAAGAGCTTCTTAGAGCCCAAATGGAACATAATGCCAAACTGATGCACAATATTGGCTTACTAGATTGCCACCTCATAGTGGCAAGAGAGGAGAATCAATGACTGCAGGAACAAAATAAAGACAACTTTCAAGTAGCTCTAGACACACTTGTTGTGCTGGTAAGTCCTAACACCACACTATGCCACCAGAAAGTATAAAGATTATCTTGGAGGATTACACCATGCTACTCAAAGCACATCATCATCTCAGTATCGAAGACGAGACTCTAAAGGACACTCAAGCAGTAGTGCCAACACATATCGAGGAAGAGCAACCCACAATTGAGCCTGTAGTATCCACCAAAGTCTTGGAGAGATTGAAAATTTGTGAAAAAAAGTCACCACCTTAAAGGTAGAGATTAGAGCGCACACCATTCTTAAAATACCAACATCACCCCCTCATGTTCTTGAGCCAGAGGAACTTGTCGTGATCCTTGTCGAACAGACCTATGAAGAAGAATATGAACCTCATATGGTAGTTGGTGGTAGAGTTATTGAAGAGGGCCAAGATGCCTTTGAATTGCCATAACATACATGGATGTAACCAATTGAAGTACTATCACGAATGCATTCAACCAGAGTAGAAGCAAAGTTACAGGCCATGGCAGTATTTGAAGAAACATTTCTGAAGTAGCTTATTTTCAAGTGATCACACCTCGTCAATATATCTCCACAAACAATATACAATACATGCCCTACTTTATGGTCTTGGCTTAGTACAAGGAAGAGATCAAATAGATCATAGAGAAGATAGCCACTCATGCGATAGAATTCCAACTAGAAGACTTGCTCCCAGTAGCTCAAAGAGGCACCATCTATCAGCCTAACTAGCAGGTACAACTCCTACAAGAATACCCACAAATGATGCAGAAATGGATGAAGCTACCCCTACATGTTTTATATAATTGGTGGTATAGTCTAATGCCTAGATGCCGCTCCTAGCCAGCCTTTGCAATCAAAGTGTAGAATGATCCTAAGTGCTAGGATTGGTTGAATTATCCATATCTCACACCACCTTACAAACCCACTAAAATTGTGTATATGAAGGATACAATAAGGCATTGGCTCTCTAGATTACATGGAATGACCGATGTAGCAGCCTAGATGCAATTGAAGATTAAAGAATGATGAATGTATAAATTCACATATGATTACAACCGCATTGGCAATGAATATTTGCACAATGGGAGTAGAATGATAGAGCTATGGAGTAAGCTCTTCGATCTCTACAAAATGACATGAAGTGGTCACGTACAAGGCTTGCTAATCGCCTCTTCCTTCTTGCTCTTTTTATAGCTACTCTTGGAGGGAGTTTTGAATTCGAATTCGAATGGTTCCACCTAAAAGTGATCTCCAAAGTTAGGAAATATTTCCTCAGCTCACAGATTCATGGTTTTAGGTAGTTGGAGCCACGAGTTTGCTTTTTGCATCATGGATGAGGTAAGCCATTCTTTTTCTTTTTCCTTTTTGATAATTACAAGAGATAAAATGTACCTTTTACAAGAGGTGTTCACATGACTACACATATGAACATAAATCAAATAATATCAAGCATGTAGGCTTGGGTAAAATGCACCAATAGCTCCCCCTCAAGCCTAACATGCTTGGCCTCCAAATATATCTTCAATTGTCCTTGATTTCCTGCAAGCCAATCATCAACTTGAATCTACTTAACTTTGTACCATCAAGAGCTTTAGTCAACATGTCTGCACATTGCATATCTGTAGAGACATAGGATAGTTGAATATCCTTGCTCATTAACTTCTGCGTTACATAATGGTAGTGGACTTCAAAATGCTTGGTTCTAGCATGGTATATCGGATTAGCTGCAAGATTTAGTGAGCTTGTGTTGTCACCAAAAATGTGAGGTCTTGAAGTATGAAGTCCAAAGAGGTCAGTCAACTATGGACTTAGACTTGTAAAAAAGCATTTCACAAAATGTTAAACACAGAAGGAGTATTCAGCAAAATATCGGCAGCAATTTTTCTTCTTCGCTGAAAAAAAATTACATCTAAATGATGAGAGAGATCTTTTACACTTCTAAAGTGTCTAATGACTCTTACAACTTCTAATTCTTCTCATCCCATACTCTATCATACTTGTCTCGACTTTTTACTTGTATATATAGGCATATATGTAGAAGCTCATGACCATAACAAAGGTATAAGTGAGCTAACTACAAATTAATGTATATATGTATACAAATCTTCATTTCTTGAATATGCCCTATCTTTAATCTTCAATTGGTGATCTTTTCTTCATCCTTTGACTTCATGTCTTTGTTCAAAACATCAATTGTTGGTTGAATTGTACCAACAACTAAGCCTACCACATTAATGGGTGTAACCTTGGGTGCACTAGAGGGGTTCCTAGGACAATATCTCAGGAGATGTTCTTTGCCACACTCAAGACAAAAGCCTTGTATTGTGATGTTTTGTCCTTGTCTCGAAGTTGATGAGTGGGAACATTCATGAATGAAATGGTCGCCCTGACATCTAAAACATGGTCTTCTAGGGGCTTGTGGTCTTGTTTGTCTCAATTGGGACCTCGCGTTAGGATTTGCGTACATGACATTGGAGTATTCTAGCTCCTAGTTTTGTTCCATAGATGGTGCCTTGTATTGATAGGAATAAGCCTCACTATGCTCTCTTGACTCTGTGTAATAAGCATGTGGACTATCTTCATGGGAGTAGTATGAACTATGAGCATGAGAGTCATTTTCTGAGACCAACGGGGTTAGTGGCACCAATGCTCTATTAAGGTTCTCCTCTGTCATTGCATATTTAATTGGGATCACATTGGTAGGAGCTGGTGGTTGGTTTCCTAGGACTGGTTGTGGCCTATATAGTGCCTGATATTGTTGTTGTGGCCTATAATATGGCTATTGGTATTGATTCTGATACCTGCCCTGCTGGTAAGGTTGCTTAATAATTTTGTCTGACAACTTGCCTATTGTATGGACAATCTTGAGCCGTATGATTTGTGTATTTCCTCTCAATGGTGCAATATAGAGCATTAGGGTTTCCTTAGGGCTGAGCCATCATTGGGAAAATATTAGCCATGTGGTCTCGTCCACAATTGTAACATTGCTTCAATGAGGTGACCCTTGGTGTTTGTCTATTTTGAACTCCTAACTTCTTGGCAACCTGCTCAGCTATCTCATCTATCTCAGTGGAGGTTCTGGAGGTATGACTAGTAGAACTGTTAGAATCCTTATAGAGTTTGGACAATTCTAACTCCTCACCCAAGTTGTCCTTTATGTCAATGCACATGCGCACACACTCTTCTATGGATCTAGCCTCTTTCAAGTACACATATGACCTTAACTTTGTGCTCATCAAGCCACCTAAGAACAAGGCCACTTGTTTGGTTGGTGTGGGTAACTCTGGAAGATGGAATCATTCTAAGTACTATCTGAAGCATCTTCCTACAAACCGCACAGTCTCTTAAGGTGTCTGCTTGAAGTTGTGGAGGATGATGTATTATGCCTGATGCCACTCTTGGAAAATTCTACAATGAATTCCTCTAGCAGTTGACCTATGTTTTGATAATTGCGACTGTTTAGAGGTTGAAACCAAGCTAAGGCAGCACCCTTGAGATTCAAACCAAATGCCTTGAACTGGGTGAACAAGTCCTCAACGTGTTCAGCTCTTAACACTTGTTTGAACTCGCCCACATGATCATAAGGGTCTTCGAATCCATCAAAATAGTTCTTCATTGCCTTGACCACTTGAGAGGGTCTAAGGGTTCTTGGGTGCTCTCGGGGTCTAGGCAATGGAAAATCATGTTCATCTCTTTGATGCCTATGTACTATATGTCTCTCCCTTTCAAGTCTTTCATTTTCAAATCCAGATCGGTCTCTACCCACGGTATGTGCTAAGCTTACCTTAGGTCTCTCTCTGGTTCTTTCCATCTGGGGTTCATGAGCTTGGGATGATCCTGCTCCTTGGAGGCCATGGGGGACATTAGATCTTGGTGGAGGGAAAATCAATTCGCTCTTCCAAGTGTATGCATGCCTATCATGTTTTGTTACCAAGAACATTTTCTCCGATGTGTTATCTAGATAGACAACTTTTCCTGGTGTCTCCGGATCCTTGAACTCGTAGATGGTGACTATTGGGCTAGGTTGATCTAGCTTGAATCTCCAAAAGGCTTCCTCTGTTTCTCTAGTCACAAAAAATTCTATGTTTTTATTATCTTGAGGGATCCAATCTGGAGTGATCACTCTCGTCAAGATTGACTTACCTCTGAGAGTCTTGGGTTCTTGTCCCAGGTCTCCTTGCTCTAGGTCTCCTATGTTGTTTTCATGAATGATATTTCCAAATTCATCTATCTTGTTTGGTACACTGGTCATCACATACATGGTTCCTTCCTTATCAATGCATGACCCCTCTTCGAACTTGACCACTGGGTGTTCAAGTCCAAAAGGTTGATCTGGATTTTTGAGTTGGACAATTGATTGTCTCAGGCCATCCTCATAGATGCATGCACCTAATTGGTTGGACCTGATATATTCCAATTGTGTCTTATAGGGACCTTCTAGTGTCTATAAATATGTAGTACCTGAGGTACGTGTGGATCTTTTCATGTTGAAAGACATTTCTGAATCACTTGTGTCAGAAGTTAGTGTGTAAGGATAACCACTAAGTTGTTGTGCCCAAGACTTGGCTGTATGGTTGACACTAGCCTCAGATGATCTAATACTTTGACTATCCTTGCCTAAGTGTCTGCCAGATCTCATGTTCATAAGCCTTGTCTTCTGGTCCCAAGGTTCTCTTGTATTGCTCAAAATCTTTTGGGACTCCTTGGTTTCCCAATTCCACCTGAGGGTCAACTTCAAACCCAAAATCACAACAAACGGATTTCCTATGAGAAATTTATGCCAGTTCAGGGTTCTGGGGGTTAAAATAGGGAAACAAGATCCCTTTAGGAGTACCTCAGAACAGGTGATACGATACCTCTTTTTCCATGATACACAATACCACTATAGATGATACCACCTTAGATGATACGATACCAACTTTCACGACATGATAGTGCTATCCAGATAATACGATACTCGAAGTGGCCATGATACGATACCTCTGATTGACAGGATACGATACCAACCTCAAGATTTGGTACGAGTGAATTCTCGGGATGATACGATACCAGTCTCTAAACGATACGATACCGCTCAGTAGACAATACGATACTTGACCTGACAATATGATACCACTAGGTGGACAATATGATACCACCAGGCTCACGATACAATACCACTCCAACCACAATACGATACTACTTGTGCTACGTGATACGATACCACAAGGTGCACGATATGATACCAGAATAATAGACGATACGATACTAAGTTGATGATATGATACCACTCAATCAACGATATGATACCGTGATCGACACGATACGATACCGAGTGGACCACAATACGATACCATCGGGTGACCATGATTGCGATACCAACACTCAATGATATGATACCTTGATGGTATTGTGATACCTCAAGGAGGCGATATGATACTCGACAAGTATCCGGATACACGGTAGTTCTGGTATCGTGATATCAAAACTCAAACGGACATGATACTTGGAGTTTTTGAGATCCAAATTCAAAATTTTTTGCAAATATGTGTACCTTGTGTCCTTGTCACTCTTATGTGTCTATATATGCAAGGTCACCCTCCAAAATCACGATATAACACCTGCGATACCAAACACAGGTTGTTTCAGCCCACGCAATACTTCACTCAGATTTTGTTGTGTTGAGGGTATTTCTTGGGTATTTTTTTTAGCATTTTGAGCTCTAGACTCCCTCTATGCTTGCTTCTCATAGCCACAAGGGAAGAATGATGTGAATGTACATTTGACAAATGAAAAAATCAGAGAAGATGAAGATGGGAGAAGATGGTGATGATGATGATGATGAAGGGGAAGAAAAACTCAGAAAGTGAACTGAAAATGGTGATTTTTTACCTTCCAACGTCGCTACTCTATGTCTTATCATCACACGCTCATCCTTCAAGCTCTCTCCTCGGCAATGGTGCCAAATTTGGTGTCACTCTAGCACAATGGCAAGTACCAATGTGAGTAGATGCATCTCATAAATGTCAATCCATGGAGACCTGAGGAATAGTATGAAGACCAAGAGCAAGTGAAGTGCACACGTGAGTGAGTGAAAGCACACAATCATGCACACACATACACACACACACACGTGTACACAAGGTAAGAACAAAGAGTGGAACAATGGAAGATATTCAATTACAAAAGAACTCTCTTACACAACTCAATTCTACAACAAGCTAACTCCAAAAATGAGCTCTCTAGCCCTTTTTATAGTTTTTTGAGTGATTTTGGCCCTGTCCAGACCTAGTGTCCAACCTAATTAAACAAATAGGTTCCAGGGCTTATTTGGGGGCTCAAACAAAGTCTAAAAACTATGCAAATTGGTAGGATGATATTTCTAATACTCCTTAAGCTCAAGGACTCCTCTGCTTGAACAAAATGGAGTTGCAAAAATGAAAAATGGTATTTACAATTGTTTTTAGTGATAAAAATCACTATTTTTATAGGGATTTCTTCTGAAAATTTGACATGTGCTTCTTGGAGCTCCCCACATGCTCCTTCTTCTTGTGTGTCTACTTCCTTGATGTGCTTCCGTGCTTTCTTCTTGACTTTGAGCTTCAACATATGTGTATGTGTATATGTATATGTATCTGTATGTGAATGTGAATGTGAATGTGTATATGTACATGTATATGTACATGTGTATGTATATGTATATGTATATGTATATGTACATGTATATGTATATGTATATGTATATGTATATGTATATGTATATGTATATGTATATGTATATGTATATGTATATGTATATGTATATGTATATGTATATGTATATGTATATGTATATGTATATGTATATGTATATGTATATGTATATGTATATGTATATGTATACATATACGTATACATATACATATACATATACATATACATATACATATACATATACATATACATATACATATACATATACAAATACATATACATATACATACACATATACATATACATATACATATACACATACATATACATATACATATACATATACATATACATATACATATACATATACACATACATATACACATACATATACACATACATATACACATACATACATACATATATATAAGAAGGAATATCCACAGATGAGGATAAATTAAGAGCCATAGCTGAGTTTCCAAGGCCAAGGAACGTTAAAAAGGTACAAACCTTTATGGTCCATTGTGGGTATTACCGTAGATTTATCCACATGTATGCAATCATAGCTAAACCTCTTTATGCCTTGTTGACAAATTTTGAGTGGAACGACGAATGCAAAAATTCCTTCAATGATCTGAAGAGACATTTGTACACAACACCAATACTGACCACTCCTGATTGGAATAAGCCATTCCATGTCCATGTAGATGCCTCCAACCATGCAATAGGATGTGTGCTAGCACAACCCACAGGTGAAGGAAATCTAGATTTGCCGATAGCATATGCTAGTAGACATCTAAATTTAGCCAAGCGAAACTATACAACAACTGAAAGAGAGGGCTTAGGCATGGTTTATGATGTGAAGAAGTTTAGACACTACTTATTAGCCAACAAGTTTAAGTTTTCCACTAATCATCAAGCTTTATTATATTTGGTCAATAAACCTTGCGATAAAGGACGCTTAGTAAGATGGTTCCTCTTACTAATGGAATACGACTTTGAAGTGGTAGTTAGGAAAGGCAGGACCCACCTCAGGGCAGATCACCTTTCTTGCATCACTTCAAGAGAGTCATCGCAAGGAGTGTCTGATGAATTGCCCGATGCTTATCTGTTCAATTTAGAAGTTGTTCCTAAATGGGAAAATAAGTTGGTACCTGTCCTAACCTTCGGACCTGCAAACAAGAATGTGAAAACGAACAAAGAGGAAATTGTAAAATCACAAAAATATCAAATATTGGTAGGAAGCATGTACAAACAAGGTACAAAGGGTGTACTAGCTTGTTGTGTTGAGGACGATGAACATAGCATTTGGTTGCAACAAGCCCATGAAGGATTGCTAGGAAATCACTACTCTAAACAATGAACATTGCAAAATCTAAAACGTTTAGGAGTGTATTGGCCTAGCATGGACAAAGAAATACATGAGTGGATTAAGAATTGTCCAATATGCAAGGAGAAACCCCCAGTGGAGCATGCTACCCTTTACCATGTGTCATTAATTCCAGATTGGAGTGCTTCATTGGTAGAAATCATGAGATCAGGAACATTACCCATTGAGGCTAGTCTAGCAAGAAAACAAAGCATCGAGCAAGAGTCTAAAGACTATTCCTTAGTAGGAGAAAACCTATACTAAAGAGGAAAAGATGGTTACCTAAGATTGTGCGTTCATGAATTTTTTGAAAATCTTAGAAATTGCACATAGCGGTGCTGCCCGTGGACACTTTGGTCCTGACAGAGCAATTAAGACTATCCTATTTTCAGGACTTTGGTGGCCCACTCTTCATCTGGATGCACATACCTATGTGAAGAAATGTGACACATGCCAATGTGCACAATATCCGATTAGAAAAGATGAGATGCCTTTGAGGCCAATGATGGGAGGACGTGCATTCTCGAAGTGGGGTATAGACTTCGTTGGTCCCATTGACCCCCCAGCTAGAAACTCCCATGCAGAATACATTATTGTAGCCATAGATTACCTTACCAAGTGGGTAGAAGTAAAAGCTACAACCAAGAATGATGCTCAAACGATGGCAAGGTTCTTATTTGACAACGTGTTCATGAGATATGGATTACCAATAGAGTTATTAAGTGATAGAGGTATGCACTTCTTGAACGAGGTCATTGAAAACCTTCTCCAAGAATTCTTGGTGATACATAAGAAGTTGGCCCCTTATCACCCACAAGCTAATGGACAAGCCGAGAGCACGAATAAGATCCTATGTAACGTATTGACAAAACTTTTAAATAATAAATGCTCTAATTGGGACAAACAACTTCATCATGTTGTTTGGGCTTATCAAGTTGCCTACAAAACAGTACTCAATGCCACCCCATTTTAGATGGTCTTTGGTCAGAATGTTTTGCTACCATTGGACTTCCTAATCCCAGCTTTAAAAGTAGCACAAGAGCACGAGTGGAATGGACACGAGTTGTCCTCTAAGATCTTTGATCTAGAACGCTTAGGTGAGATGAGAATACGAGCAGCTGTAGGCATCTACACTGCAAAGAAAAGGCAAAAGGCATACTTGGATGCACACATCAAGGATAAAGGATTGAAAGAAGGAGATCTAGTGTTGGTTTATACACTAAAACAGCGTGCCCGTAAAGTGGAGAAACGAGGATATGGACCCATGATCATTAATAGAATCTCCACTAGTGGTGCGGTTCAATTGGCCACCCTAGAAGGTGACATCTTGTCAAACTATATTAGTGGATGTCGATTCAAGCTGTATCAAGAACCTCTTACAGAGGATATGTTAATGAGACTCAACACTGCTAAGAAGCAAAAAGAAGAAGAGTTGAGGGTTAGAGAAGAAGCACAAGTAGAAGCTAGAGAGCGCATTATGCGAAATAAGTTAAGGTGACTAGGCCTAGATGTCAACCCGAAAGCCCCAAAATATCACATGGACATGTGACAAAAATCGGGCATAACTGCTTCTCGCATAATTGATCAACACCCCTTTGTGATTGTGGAGGTAGGAAGAGGAAAGAATGTAAGGAGTGTGAGAGCATTGATTGACTCAGGTGCAACAACTAGTGTAGTTAGACTTTCATATTGCCAAGATCTGCAATTGAACATCAATCCAATAGAAGCCTATCTCATAGGATTAGGAGGTCCAACAACTAGTGCAATTAGACTTTCATAGGACCAAGATCTGCAATTGAACATCAATCCAATAGAAGCCTATCTCATAGGATTAGGAGGCTTGGAAAACCCTTGTTTGGGTGAGGTGGAGCTCCCCATCTATTTTCATGCTATTCCAATGAGAGTCAAAATGCTAGTGTGTGAAGATGAGGACCTTACAGAACCACTTATCTTGGGTCAAGAATGGATCTATGACAATGCAGTCAACTTAAACCTTAAAAGCCAACTTCTTCAAATTTGTGTACATGAACAATGCATTACATTAGAGAATTGCATGCTCACAAATCCAAAGGTCACACATTCTCTTAGTTCTATTAGGAATAATCTTAGCAAAAAAGATCTTTCCATGGAAGAACAGGCTCAATGACGAGCGGACTCCTCCTCTTGTGCAAGGACTAATGCCGCCACCACAACTCACCAAAAAGGCAAGCAAAACAAAACATGAAAATCGCTATATCAAATAGACAAAGAGATTTCAAGAAGAAAGTAGTTTCGGGCATGAAGCAGATCTGGGTACGAAAGGGAGAGCAACCACCAACCTTGCCAACACAATTCCCACTTAGGCAAGCCCACCATGCCAAGACAAGAGACAAGCAACCGCGACAAGCTCAAGCACAAAGTATCCAAAAAATTGGGTGCCTAAAGAATTAGTGGCAGCTCAACAAGGACAATTACAAATGTGGGTACCCCAGGCACTCTTACATGCACAAAAGCCTATGATCTCCACCATGCAAAAGGCCTCAACAAAGAAGCCAAAGAGAGAAAAGGGTCAGAACCAAGCAAAGAGATCGAAAGAAGATCAAATCACCTCTTCGACAATAGTAGGAAGACATGCAAAAATGGTATGGGTTTGGAAGCCAAAAGTACGAGTAGCCTCCACAGAACCAAAGAGCCAACCAGAGTGGATACCAAAGTTTGAAAAGCATCCAAAGATGAAGAGGCCTGAGGTGATCTCTATAGGGCCAAATACTATTCTAAAATGGATCCCAATAAGGAGGATTACCACATTTTGAGATCCAATCGACACCTCCAAACAAAGATTGCATCAAGTTTGCAAGTAACATCAGAAGCCTCGACGAGCAACAACCATGTGCCTTTGGCATAACCTTGTCTTTTGCACCATTCAAGTCATGCATTCCCAAGGTGTGCATCAATATAGGGCCACATTACACGGCCGTGCATAGACACAATTGAGGATCCCAGACACATGAGACACATTTGACATAGGTAAATTATTTTATTAATACTAACATCTTTCTACTTGTTTTGACATGGTTCCAAAAAAAACAAAGGGAGGAAAGAAACAAAGAGCGAAGAAGAATGAGGACAATACGCTCAAGGAAATTCATCATTGAATCATCAAATGAGAACATCCATCAACAATAAAAGAGATGCCCATGGTCAATCACCATGATGGGAGTACAACACGAAGAGATGAGCATCGATGGACCTTTCACCAGGGTAAGAATCACCTACTTCGGCAACACTATAACCATGATAGATTAGGAAACCTCTTCATCAGCATACCCTTGAGCACTTCACTCAAGACCTAATTTTTTGCACTATACTTTCCTCAATACATTCCCCGAGTAAGCATGCATAGTGCTACATTACACGACTGTGCACAAGGCACATTCTTTTTTCAACCAATGCACTCATGCATGTACCCATCACTAATTATGGGTCATGAGTACTTGGCATGCAAACTATGGAAGCCATCTTTGAAATAGCCAGTGGACATCAAGGT
>CM035421.1:171396057-171408557 GCA_020310875.1 Ceratopteris richardii
TAATCTTCTAGGAGTCTGACATGGTCTTCCAATAATATCTTCATAGATTCTGATGGTATGGCTTTTAAAGTGGCTAGGACTCAGAGGTTTGTCAGGTTGATCTAAGGCTGCTTCAAGGTTTTCTCTGTTCTGTTCTTGCAATCTTTGATTTTCTTCTTTGGCCGCTGCGAGGTGGCATCGTAACAGTCCTATGTTTCGAGTGAGGGTTGCATTTCGAATGGTTTGAGCCCATAACAAGTTTTCGATATTCATAATGGCTTCCTTCGTCTTCTGTTCGCTTTCTAGCTTGAATGTATGGTAGGCCTCGCGTAGCTCTTGATAGCATGCATGACGGGAGGCATTCTTGATGGTTAACGAGTTTAGTTGCACCTATAAATCGATAGTTATTTGTTGTAGCATCTGGTAGCTCGTCCCTAGAGATGCAAATTCATCTCTAAGTTGTGTCATGCAAGAAAACATATTGCAAAAAGCGGTTCCGATTGTGGGTGACAATATTAATGGTGAAGTGAGTGAAGATGTTGTGGGTGTGATTGTTGATGCAAGGGGAAGGGGAAATAGGGATGGGAAAGTGGATGTAGTGGTGACTGTGGAGAAATGTGATGTGCCTAAATGTGGTGGTGAAATGGATGAGGTGAGTGGTGGCATGGTGGGTGGCGATATGTCAATGTCACTGGACGTGGTGTCAAGTGCAGTGACAGTGAAGAGTGGTGTGAGAGTGGGTGCTTGAGTGGATGTGAATACAGGATTTACAAAGGTTGAAGAATAAATCACATTATGGGTTTCTCGTATTGTTTGGTGGAGAGGGGAGGGTAGAGGGAATACAGTGGGGCAGGGAGGTGAGACAGGTGAGAAGGTCATGGGAGGGGAAATGGGAATAGAGGTCTGGGAGGAGTCAGGAAAGAAGGAAAGGATGGAGTGAGAAATGGGTTGGATGGAATGGTGGGAACTAGGGGAGGGAGGATAGGTGGGAGGGTTGCGGGAAGAGTTTGTGGGGTTGAGGCAACTAGGGCTTCTGCTATAGCACCATCAAGGAACGTGGATGGTCTAGGAGAGGTAGGGTGTACAAGAGAGATGGGAGGGGTGGGAGGTGAAAGAGAAGCTGGTGGAGCGGTGGGTACTTCATCAAGAGTAGTGGTAGTTACAATAGATGGATGAGGTGGGGAGTCGATCACTATGGTTGCTTCTTCAATAGGATCTTTCGGAAGAAGTCGTGCTTCTCTGGCCTAGTGTGAGGATTGGGCATCCGTTGGTACGTGAATATACTGACCCGGTTTTGATAGCAAAAAGATTCGTTGAGGGTCAAACTTTTGTAGTGGTTTCCTCTACAAATAGTGAAGTGCTTCATTGGTGCCGACTGATTTAACCAATTCTTTGAAGCCTTGAATGTAAGCTTCTTCTAATTCTCTTGTAGCGAGTTCTTGTTCTAAAATTGCTTGACTTTCTTCTTCGGAGAGTTGTCTGTGTGCCCAAACTGCCTGCATAGTGCGGTATAGTTTCTTGATTGCCAACATGTAAGTAGCTGCTTCAAATGTGTCGTCTTCATGTGTACTTGTGTCACCTTGTGTCTCAGTTTGTTGTTCTTGTTCATCATTTTGCACATCTTCATGGCTGTCTTGACTGGCTTCATCATCACCGTCTTCATTGTCAATTTCTATCCTCTCTTCTTTTGAGTTGGAGACTACTTGCTCTTGTGGTTGATCAAGGGGTGTGGTAGGGTAACTAGGATATTCATACTCCTATGAGAAGAGTTGCCCTTTTGAAAATTGGAATTCACTCAAGAAAGCATCATGCATTTCAAAGTCAAAGGTGGTGTTCGTTGGTTCTGCTTCCAAGTTAGGTATAGGGAAATTGAATGCTTCCACACCGATGGTGGTGGGAATTTCTCCCGCTATAGTGGTAGGTTCTTGAACTGTGGTTGCTTGAGAAGTAACAACATCGCTAGTGCCTTCTATGATAACCAATCATGAAAGGCATATACGGATGGGTTGTACAAGTGCAGGGGGTTCGTAGGTGACTGTTCTGGGGACTGTTGAGGCGACAGGGACTCTTCAACTTGTAAGCATGGGATAGAACCACACATGCGTTTGCTTACCCATCCCTTGCTAGCTTTCCTAGACTTTTTGGTCATTCCCTTGAATGCTTTTAACTCCTCGCTAGTCATGGCACGTTGTATGGGCAAATTGTATGCCAAACACATGTAAACAATTTGAGTTAGAGCGCAACAACCATGGGTGACAGGTTTTCTTTCCCATTTGTGCTGAGCTAAATACAACTGCTCGATAATCCAACTAGCAAGATCTATGGTTTGGGGCCCAATACAAGCTAAGTATAATCCGAACCAAATACGCTTATGCGGAATAGTGAAGCAGTCCTGAGCTGGGAATGCAAAGTGTTGCAGACATATGTGTAACGGCTTAGAGAGTTCCGGTGTAATGGCTGAAATGTCTTCCCATTTCATGACATCACCACACTTCATTGGCTCTAGAACCAGCTTTTCGCGCTCTGTTGGCGTGTGAGTTCTGTCGATCTTAATTGTTGCCCAAATGAGATCTTTTGAAAGATAGAACTTCTTGTACGGTGGGTCATTTACCAAAGATGGGAGAATGAAAGTTCCAGGCAAGTCCTTATTCTCGGAGGCCTGAGGTGTAGTTATCAGATAGTAACATCTATAAAAATCAGGTTTGGGCAATGGGTCACTAATATATTCCGTAAAACCTGCTCTAGCCCAAACATGCTTTAACTCTTTTGAGTTTTGGAGTGCTTCAAATTCGCTAGATTAAAATTGATACTTGCCCCACTTATGATTGTCAAAAGTCAGTATGGCATCAAAAATAAAGTCTACATCTGCTAAAGTTCCTACTAAACCTTGAAACCAATGAGATTTATGGTGAACTTTTTTGGTGTATCCCCTAGGAGGGTCATCAATCGGCATTGGTCCTGGGAATCCTTGAGATTCTGGTGGTTGTGATGTAGGATGTGGCTCCGCCAGTAAGTTGCCAACATTGACCACAGGTGCACTAGGGCCAGCTTCAGACGGTCCTTCTGTCTGCATGATGAGTGATGCGAATGTGGAGAAGATCTGCTACAAAAGATTAGCACATTAGTATGGAAATTAATCATGATCCCATTAAAGTGAGACCGCAAGCCCTTTCCATAACCAATGTGTAACCCATGTAGCCAAGTGTTTTGAGGTGGTATATGGAATGATTTTTTGCAAAACTAGTGTAGGTATCTAGACACCTACATGCTTTCGATAGTGCATACATTGCTTGAGATGAAATGTTATTACAAGTGATGGTGTGTTAGTGCACTTGAGTTTATACAAAGTTCAGTTTTGAGTGAATAATTACAAGGGAGTTGGTTTTCGGGATGGGGTTAATGTTATACAATTGTCATGCAAAGGATTCTGGATACATTTTGGTATCCATCTCCTAAGGGTTGCTGAGTGGGTGGTATGCTTTTGTGGAGGGACAAAAGGTGATATTGCATGTTGTGGTGTTGAGGGATGAAGAGATTTCTGAGGGTTATATGTTACATGGCTTGCGTGTTGGGCTATAGGACAATGTCTTGGTACCCATATCTGCATGGGTGTGGGTCATTTCATCAGGTACTTCTTGGCAATCCAAATATGTCGAAGCTTCATCAAGGTCAAAGAAGGTCGATATGATGTTGAATATTGCCTCTGATTTTATTGAAAGTCCATCTTATCATTGTTTGCCTTATTGAAAACTGCCGGTGCTTTCTGTCCTTTTGGCAACCATACTTGTTTCATGCCGCTTGCTTTGTGATGCTCATACTACATGGACCAATGTGTGTCAGTGCGTGTTGTATAAGAAAGGGTATCAGATGTTCGAGTGAGTGAACCATGTTGTACCGGGTGTGGCCTCGGTGTAACTATTTGAGCCCGCAAGCAAGCCTTAGGCACCCAAATTTGTCGTGATTGTTGGATGGCCTTCATCGACTGCTTGGGTACCAAATAGACTTTACTTTCGCAGAAGAATATTTGAAAGGCTTCTTATTCGTGTCATGTTGTTGATTATTAATAAGAAGTTTTGCCCATGTGGTTGGCTTGATCGCAACAGGGTGTTCGCCTTTCCGCGCCCACACTTGTTTCAATGGCTGAGACATTCTGCTTCGCACGTTCTTTTGACCTCCCGCATAGGTATTACTCTGCTCCATCTGTATTTGATCTACCTTTGGTTGCTGCATCCCTCTGGTCTCTGGAAAAGAAGGGAGTTCCATTGCGCCCCTGACTTCTTGATTGAAATCATCATTCCTCTACATCACACAGTTTTGGACAAGAACAACATGGTCATCTTCATGTGTACCCCTGGAAGGACCAGGAGTGTGTGCCTTGTCTAATTCCTTGAGTGCTTCAGTTTCTAACTCAATTGTAACACAATTCTGATTTACCCAGACCTGAAGGAGTCCACTTCTTAGGTTTAGGTTGATTGCATGATCATAGATCCAGTCTTCACCCAAGACAAGAGGCTTCGTGAGGTCCTCATCTTGACACAATAGCACTTTAACTGTCATTACTTCGTCTTGAATGTAGAGTGGAAGTTCCACCTCGCCCATGCAAGGGGTTTCCACACCTCCCAATCCTATGAGATATGCTTCTATAGGATTGACAGTTAATTTCAACTTTTGACAGTAAGAAAATTTAACAGCACTAGTGGCTGCACCTGAGTCAATCAAGGCTCTTACAGTCCTCGCACCCTTTCCTTGTCCTATCTCTAAGGTTACAAAAGGGCGTTCTATGAGAACTTATTCCTGAGACTTCACACATTGCCATATGATAACCGGGGTCCGCATAGTCATCTACCCTGGCGTGATCTCTACCCAGTCTTCGCAACCTCATCCTTCGGATGCGTTCCAATGCTTCTGCCTGTGCCTCTTCTCGAAATCGTTTTTCTTCTTCCTTGCATTTTTTGGCAGTGTTGAGTCGATTTAGCATCTCCTCTGTCGAGGGTTCTTGATATAACTTGACTCTGCATCCGCTTATATAGCTAGGGAGAACATCACCTTCCAGTGTAGCAAGTTGAACTGCTCCACTGGTTGAGGTCCTATTTATGATCATAGGTCCATAACCTCTCTTTTCGAGCTTTCTTGCATGTTGTTTTAGGGTATACACCAACACTAAGTCTCCAGCCTTCAAGCCTTTATCCTTAACATGGGCATCAAAGTATGCCTTTTGTCGTTTCTTAGCTGCATATATCCCCGCAACCGCCCTCAGTCTTGTTTCTCCTAACCGTTCAAGGTCAAAGAGTCTAGAGGAGAGTTCATGACCCGTCCATTCATGCTCTTGTGCTACTTTTAATGTAGGTATCAAGAAGTCCAATGGTAGCACTACATTTTGGCCAAATACCATCTGAAAGGGGGTGGCTTGGAGTACCGTTTTATAGGCAACTCGGTATGCCCAAACAACATGGTGTAGCTGTTTGTCCCAATCAGAGCATTTATTATTCACTAGTTTGGTCAACACATTGCATAGAATCTTATTTGTGCTTTCGGCTTGCCCATTAGCTTGTGGGTGATGGGGAGCAGACTTCTTGTGTACAACCAAGAACTCTTGGAGAAGATTTTCAATAACTTCATTCAAGAAGTGGGTGCCTCTATCACTTACTAGCTCAATTGGCAACCCGTATCTTGTCAACACGTTCTCAAATAAGAACTTGGCTGTCGTTTGAGCATTGTTCTTTGTCGTAGCTTTTACCTCTACCCACTTGGTTAGATAGTCTGTGGCCACAATGATGTATTCAGCATGGGAACCCTTAGCTGGGGGATTGATAGGACCTACAAAGTCTATTCCCCACTTAGAGAATGCACGTCCACCCATCATAGGTTTTAGTGGCATCTCATCCTTACGTATAGGATACAGAGTTCTCTGACAAACATCACACCGTTTCACATAGGTATGTGCATCCATGTGAAGGGTCGGCCACCAGAAGCCCGCAAATAGTATTGCCTTGATCACCCGATCTGGTCCAAAATGTCCTCTTGCTACACCTTGGTGAGCTGCTTCCAAGATCTTGAGATATTCGCTCTCATGGACACATAGTCTCAGGTAACCATCTTTACCACACTTGTATAGATTATCACCAATGAGTGAGTAATCTAGGGCTTCTTGTTCTAGACTTCTTTGTCTGGCCAGTGTCATATCTTGAGGGAATGTTCTCGTCCTCAGGAAATCTACTAATGGTTCACTCCAATCTGGCACTATGGACACTTGATAAAGAGTGGCATGCTCCACAGGTGGTTTAGTGCCACAGATTGGGCATTCCTTGCACAACTTGTGGACATCAGCCTCCATAGTCGGCCAATGCACTCCGAGTCTCCTTAGTGTCTGCAGGGTTCGTTGCTTCGAGTAGTGTTGCTCTAATGCACCTACATGTGCTAATTGCAACCATTTAGCGTACTCGTCCTCTTCCACACAACAAGCTAGTATACCTTGATCTGTGTGCTTGTACATACTTCCTGCCATGATATGGTACTTCGGGGCTTTTACTACCTCCCTATCTTGAGTGTTTATGACTGGGTGGTTAGGCCCGTATGTCAACACTGGCACTAATGGCTTAGCCCACTGAGGTACAACTTCCAAATTAAACAAGTAAGCATCAGGAAGGTCATCTGATACTCCTTGTGGGGCTTCTCCAGATGTGAGCCTAGAGAGGTGGTCTGCTCTCAAGTGGGTCCTCCCTTTCCTTACCACAACTTCAAAGTCGTATTCCATTAGTAAGAGAAACCATCTTACTAATCGGCCTGTATTGCATGGTTTGTTTACCAAGTACAATAATGCCTGATGATCGGTAAAAAATTTAAACTTATTTGCAAGCAAATAGTGTCTAAACTTTTTAACTGCATATACCATGCCTAATCCTTCTCGTTCGGTGGTGGTATAGTTCCGTTCAGCTCCATTCAACTGTCGACTCACATAGGCAATTGGAAGATCCATATTACCTTCGCCTGTAGGTTGTGTGATTACACACCCAATAGCATAATTGGATGCATCTACATGAACATGAAAAGGCTTATTCCAATCTGGTGTGGTCAAGATTGGTGTAATCGCCGTTTAAGCTCATTGAAGGAATTCTCACATTCATCAGTCCACTCAAAGTTGGTCAAAAGTCCGTACAGAGGCTTTGCTATGATGGCATACATGTGTGTCCTAGAATCTTGCCTTGCCTAACCATGAAAACACACTTTTTTGGGTTCAAGCAAACTTGATACTCTCGACATTTGTCAAAGATTTGTTTGAGTTCAGGGATATGGGTTTGTCTAATGTTGGAATGAGCACAGAGGTCATCAACATAGACTTCCAAATTCTTCCTCAAGAACTCCTTAAACACGTGGCACATTAGTCTCTGAAAGGTTGCAGGAGCATTGGTAAGCCCAAATGGCATTACCCTAAAGGCAAATATGCCCCATTCTGTGGCAAAAGCAGTCTTATGCTGGTCCTCAGGAGCAATGGCTACCTGATTGTAGCCAGAAAATCCATCAAGGAAGCTGTACACTTCCTTGCGTGCTACTCTTTCTAAGAGATGTTCTATGATAGGAAGTGGATAGTTATCTCGAATTGTGGCTGCATTAACCTTCTTCAAGTTAATGCACACACGTAGCTTTCCATTCTTCTTGGGCACAACAACAATGGGGGATACCCACTCAGTGTGCCCAATTTCATAGATGAATCCAGCTTCTACCAGTCTATTTATCTCCTCTTTGATCTTGGCAGCATAAATATCATTGTATGTGTATGGCTTTTGCTTAGAAGGTTTAGCATCTGAGGTCATGGGGATTGTGTGTGAGCATATGTCCGGGTCTACACCTTTCAAATCCTTGTAACTCCAAGCGAATACATCTCTGTATTCTCTTAGCAAGGCTATTAATGCATGCTCTTCTTCCTCTGTTAGGTCATGGCCTATGTATGTGCATCTCTCCTCTCCTTCTTCTAGGGCTACCACTATTTTCTTGGTGGTTTCTTTGTTATCATAGGCCTCTCCTGATTGTGCCTCTCATTTAGGCATTCTTATCATGACTCTCCTATCGTCTATCTCATACTTTTTAAAGTTTTCAGGGACCTCAAACAAAGATTCTTCTTCCTCCGGGGGGACTTCTTTCTTCTTCAGTTTCTTGCTATCATTATTAGCAGTCAGTTGTGTGGTTAATCGTACATCGTTCGTTATCTCTTCGTGTCTCTGAGGCTGGAATTCTACTTCATAGAAGTATTCTTCATCTGATGCAAAAGGTGGGTCCATAATAATTGACTCTAGATCGGAGTCACTTGCATCCTCAAATGCATCAGGGCTAGGTTCGCACTCTTCTAAAACTGCATCTCCCATGATTGGCTCTATGGAGAAAACTGATATGTCATAGCCATCCTCATCACAGTGTGGTGTCCATTGCTCTTCATTGATGGCTACATCCATGGTTGCTAGGATCTCTGCCTAGCCGTGGGGTTCAAATTCTTCATCAAGAAATACTACAGGTGCATAGGCTGGGTCTTGAATGGATCTATGGGTTTCTTTTGCACCTATCTCTCTGGCCTTTTCTCTCTTCTCTTCTTCCACTGCCACTTTACACATCCATAAGTGAGTTTCTTCATGCATCCATGAGGATCCTGATCCCATGGAGTGCACAGACTCTATATCATCTTTGGCTCTATGAATAGGATTCCATTGGATAGGAGGGACATCTCTATGAGAGTAATCTTTGAGATTAACCTTGGTCGTGACACCTAGGTGTTGCAAATACAAGGAATTGGTTCCCCAATCTTGTACCACTTGCAACTGGCGCATAAATGGTCTTCCCAAAATCATCTCATAGGCATGGTTCTTGCTAAAATCACAGATAGCAAATGTGTGCTCAAACTCTACACCACATGTAGTGAGAGTTATTCCTTCTAGTAAACCTAGGGGTCTCTCTATGTGACCATCAGCCATCTGCAATTTCATCCTCGTGGGCCTGAGTGCTGGGTTGCCCCAACGCTTCCATAGGGAAGTGGTAGCAATTGCAACTCCTGCACCAGAGTCCAGAATTGCCTTGGTTGTGTATCCTTGATGGGTGATGGGAAGATAAGTGTTTCCTTCTTCCCCTTCACTCATGTCTCCTATCTTGTCCAAAGGTATCTCTAGCACTGTGCGATGAGATCCAACCTGGGAACGAGGTTTTGCTATCTCTGGTACTTGTTTGGCTACATGTTTCCATAGTTCTGGCCTTACTTTGAGTAGCTCTTCTAAAGTGAGGTTACACTGCACTTTAGTGTTTTTCACTACCTCTGTGTTCCTAGGTATGACCGAGTCTTCGTTTCTTACCATGACTGTGGGTGCTCTCATACAAGTGGACTTAGCTTCCCATGGGCTTGTGAAGTGGGGTAATTCATGTAAAGAATTAGACTCAAAGTCTAATCTCTCTTGAGACTGAGTGCTCTCCTGCTCTTCATAAATGGATGGGATGTCTCGTGGGAATTGGTCGTGTGCATCATCCACAAGTTCAATGGGAGGAGGGACTTCACTTTCTTTAGCCCATTTGTCTTCTTGAATCTCTCATAGGAATTCTGTGTGAACCGATTCATAGAAGAAGAAGTGTCTGGCTCCGTAGAGTTAGGCACATAGGCTTCCTGGGCAGGAAGGCTTGCCCTCATACTTGCCTTGCCCTTACTTGGAGGGGTGGGTTCCTTTTCTGATTGTGCAATTAACCTCTCCAATCTTTCTAGCAGTCCATCAAAGTGCAACTACGTCTTAACTGAACTAGAGATGTTGAAGAGGCGATTGGCTTCAAACATGGTTTGAGCCAATTCCACCATCTTAGCACATATTTTTGTTCGTTCAAGCTCTAGTTCTACTTTCGGGTAACACTTTTCATGATCAGTTACGGTTGGCCCTTCTTGGATTCTGGCCTGATATGCCTTAAGCATCATGTTAAGGTCCTCGAGAGTGGGATCTGCTAATACTGATCCTACTCTAGGGGGTGGTGGAGCAGCATGAAGCAGGTTGGAAGATGGTGGGTCGGATGGAGATGGGAATGGTGGAGGTGGGGTAGTGTGAGAGGGAGTTTGAGATGTAAGTTGAGCTATCCTGGCTTTTGTTTCTCTTAGGCTTTCCTCGAGTTCACTCATTTTCTTAGCCCATTGCCTCTTCATTCTTTCTCTACTATCTCTCTAGGCTCTAGTTCTCTTCTTGGTTATGCTCTCAGTTTCACTAGCCTCTAAGCTCTTTTCCTGGCCTACCCCTTGGTTTTGCTGCAATGCTTGAGCTCTAGTGACTACCTGTACTGGTGCAGTGGACATCACACTTCCTGTAGAGTCTACTACTAACCCAATAACATTGATAGGAGTAATTTTTGGCATATTATTGGGGTTCTTTGGACAATCTCGTAAGAGATGCTCCTTTCCACAATCTTGGCAAAAGCCTTGAATTGTCACTGACTGGGGTTGTGTAGGTGGAGGTAAGGGGCAATCACGAATGAGGTGATCTCCCTGACATCTGTAGCATGGTCCTCTAGGGAATGGGGGTCTTACCTGCGTAGGTTGGGGTCTAGAGTTAGGGTTTGTGTACATTACATTTGTGTACTCTGGCTCCCAACTAGGTTCACTTGGTTCCTCACTGTAGTAGGACTCACCATGTTCAGGAGATTGCATGTAGTAAGCCTGGGGGCTATCAATATGTGTAGAATCAAAGCTATGGTCACTCGGGTCACTTTCTGAAAGCAATGGAGTCACTGGGACTATGGCTCTATTCAAATTTTCCTCAGCAGCTGCATACTTTACACGAATCACGTTTGCTAGGGTTGGAGGTTGTTGAGCTAACACAGGTTGAGGCCTTTGTTGGTTTTGGTAGGGTTGTTGATAAGGTTGTTGTGACCTACCATATTGCTGTGGAGGGTACTGGTTATGGTATCTTCCCTATTGTGGATAGGGCTGGGGGTAGGTTTGCCTAAGTGCTTGCTTATTGTATGGGCAGTCTTGTGTTGTGTGATTTGTGTATCTCCGTTCTATGGTGCAATATTGGCTACTAGGGTTCACTTGGGGTTGAGCCATGATGGGACATACATTCGCCATATGGTCACCACCGCAAGTATAGCACCTCTTTACTGGGGCAAATCTTGGAATTTGTTTGCTAGAGACACCTAGTTTTTGAGCTACCTTTTCTGCGAGTTCCTCAATAGATGTAGATTGCGAGGAAGAGAGGCTAGAAGCGCTATCGAAATCTTTGTAGATTTTTGAAAGCTTTAATTCCTCCCCTAGGTTATCCTCAATGTCAATGCACATGCGTACACACTCTTCTATGGTCCTAGGGTCCTTCAAGTACACATAGGATCGCAACTTTGTACTTAGCAATCCATCCAAGAATAAGGCCACTTGTTTGGCTGGTGTGGGCAACTCAGGACCATGGCATCTCTCAAGATATTGCCTAAACCTTCTTCCTGCAAGTCTCACAGTCTCCTGAGGGGTCTGCTTGAAGCTATGAATCAATGAGGAAGTATTATGCCTTATGCCGCTTTTAGAGAATTCAGTGATGAAAGCCTCTAAGAGTTGGTCTATGCTCCTGAACTGTCTCTCATTCAATGGTTGAAACCACGTAAGGGCTGTGTTCCTAAGGGTTAGACCAAAGGCATTATACTGCGTGAATAGGTCCTCAACTTGCTCAGCTCTCAAGACTTGCCTAAAATCGGCCACATGATCATATGGGTCTCCTGTGCCATCGAAGTAGTTCTTCATGGACTTAACTAGCTGAGTCGGTCTCAATGTTCTGGTGTGTTCCCTAGGCCTTGGTAGAGGGAAATCATCAGCATTCCTTTGGTTCCTTGGGGCTCTAAGTCCCTCAGGTTTTGCTCTATTTGTTTCCGTTCTCGTTCTTTCTCTTCCCACTGGATTGGCAAAGCTTACCTCAGGTCTATCTCTATGTCTGTTTCTTTGAGCTCCATGAGCTTGGGATGTTCCAGCTCCTGGGTGACCAAAGGACACATTCGATCTTGGTTGGGGGAAAATAAATTCACCTTTCCAAGTGTAAGCATGCCTATCATTTTCTGTAACCACAAAGATCCTCTCTGAAGCATGATCTAAGTAGGTCACTCTGCCTGGGCTATCACGATCTTTGAACTCATATATCATGGTTGTTCCTACCTCATTTGGCTGATCAGATCTATACCTCCAAAAGGCTTCATCAGTCTCTCGGTTCAGGAGTCGATCTATGCTCTTATTGTCTTGGGGAATCCACTTTGGTGTGATAATCTTGGTGAGAACAGATTTGCCTCGGGGGGTTCTAGGTTCTACACCCATGTTTCCTTGCTCCAGGTCACCTAAGTCCGTTTCTGGGATCACATTCCCAAATTCATCTGTCCTATCTGGATGACTAGTGACTACATATATGGTTCCTTCCTTGTCTAGGTATGCTCCGTTTTCAAACTTGACAGCTGGGTGCTCTAGTCCAATGGATTGGTCAGGGTTTTTAATCTGGACCACAGATCTTCCTAGGCCGTCCTCATAGATGCTAGCACCTAAT
>CM035421.1:171418557-171441057 GCA_020310875.1 Ceratopteris richardii
GTGTAGGTGCTACCCTGCAATCATCCATTTTAAACTTGATTAACAAGTTCTTCAAATACCTTTCTTGGGTCACAAATACTCCATGTTGAGTATATGTAATCTCCATGCCCAAGAAGTATGACAAGTCTCCCAAGTCACTTATTTTGAATTCCTTTTCCATCTGCTTCTTGAGTCTTTGTATTCCTTCTTCATCTGTACCTGTAAGGATTATATCATCAACATATATGCACATGTATATAAAACCATTATCACTTGCTTTGACAAGCAAGCTACTATCTGCCTTAGACACCTGAAATCCAAGTTCTTTCAAGAACTTTACAAGTCTATAGTTCCATGCCCTTGGGGCCTGCTTCAAGCCATACAAAGCTCTCTTGAGCTTGCACACATGATCTGGATACCTTTTATCTTTGAACCCTTGAGGTTGCTCCATGAACACATCATCTGAAATATAACCATTCAGAAAAGCATTTTTCACATCAAGTTGACATAACTTCCAACCTTTACATGCAGCAATAGCTATAAGTGTCCTGATAGTTGTCATCTTTGCCACATGACTATAAGTCTCATCATAGTCAACACCATAAGTCTGAGCAAACCCTTTGACAACAAGTCTAGCTTTGTATCTAGACACACTTCCATCTGCAAACCTCTTGGTTTTGTAAACCCATTTGCATCCAATGATTTTCTGACTATTTGGTTTTGGAACCAAATCCCATGTTTGATTCTCCATCAATGCATCATATTCTTCCTGCATAGCTTTCTCCCATTTTTCCTTACCTCTTGCCTCTTCATATGTAGAAGGGTCTTCATTTGTATTCATCATATAAGCATAATCTTTTGTGGCCAAAAATGAAGTATCATAGCTATACCTTGTAGGTTGCCATCTGTTCCTTGTAGACCTCCTAAGCTCTCCACTTCTTGAGGTTTCTGGTTCTTCATATTCAGGATCAAATCTTGGTATTTCTTCCACTTCAACCTGCACTTCATTATTCTCTTGCTCATCAAATATCTGAACTTTTGATATACCTTTCCTTTGGCTCACTTCTTCTTCATTACCTGTATTGATATTAATTGTACCTGCATACCAAGTGCTCTGCTCATCAAATGTCACATCTTTAGAAACCATGAATTGCTTTGTAGATGGAATCCACAATCTATAGCCCATCTACTTATCATCATAACCAATGAAAACATATTTTTCAGCTTTAGGCTCTAACTTGTGCCTTAATTGTGATGGCACATATGCATATGCCACACATCCAAAAACTCTGCAATGATCCAAGGTAGGTCTCTTACCCCACCAAGCCTCATATGGTGTCATACCCTGCAAGGCTTTACATGGTAACCTATTGACCAAATAAGCAGCTGTATTCACAGCCTCAGCCCACAAATAATTAGGGCAATTTTTCTCCTTCATCATGGATCTTGCAAACTCAACAAGTGTTCTATTTCTCCTTTCTGCAACACCATTTTGTTGAGGAGAGTACCTGCAAGTAACTTCCCTTTTTATACCTGCATTCCACAAATAATCACTGAACTCATTAGAGAAATACTCTCCCCCTCCATCTGACCTTAGTCTTTTCAACTTGTGTCCTGTAATTCTTTTTGCATATGCATGATAGTGTTTAAATGTATTAAACACTTCTGACTTATCTTTAATCACATAAATAGTGATCCATCTAGTAGCATCATCAACATAAATCACATAATATCTTGATCCATTTATACTGTAATCCTTTGATGGTCCCCACACATCTGTGTGTACCAACTCAAGCTTCTCTGAGTACATAAAACCATGCTTGGAGTAAGAATTCTTATGAGCCTTACCTAATTGACATGCCTCACATCTGTATGTCATATGTTGACCTGCAACATTAGGCAATCCAAGCACTGAACCATTATTAATCATGTCTTTAATACCTCTTTCATTGAAATGTCCAAGCCTCTTGTGCCAAAGATCTAACTCAGAGCTCTTATGTCCTCCATATGTGAACATAGCATGACCAATATTGCCTTGAATCTTCAATGTAAATAGTCTTCCTTCTTTCTTCCCTGAAACAATCTGTTTATACCCTTGACTAGGGTCTTCCACATATACTCCATCATTAGTGAACCTTACTTCATAACCTTTTTCCACAATTTGTCCTACACTTATCAAATTCTTAGGAATTGTAGGAACATACAAGACCTTACTCAATAAGGTACTACCATCCTTAGCCTTCACTGATCCAATTGACTTCACATTATGCTTTGTGTTGTCACCTGTTTGAACAACATGATTAAACACCTTATTCTCCAAATCAGTCATCAAAGATATATTACCACTCAGGTGGTTGCTACACCCTGAGTCAATGTAGAAGACTCTCTGATCTTCACTCTGACTTTCACAAGTAGCATTCATTATTAATGTTGAATCCTCCTTTTGATCTGAAGCATAATTGTAGTAGGTGTTGTTGTATTGTTGACTTTGGAATCCTCTACCTGAATTTCTTCCAAAGTAACTCCTACCACCTCTGCCTCTGAAATTACCTCTTTGATTTCTGCCTCCTCTTCCTCTTACATTATAGTTTTGACTGTATCCATTATTATTCTGAGTATTATGCCAACAATCATTAGCCAAGTGATTTGTCTTACCACAAATCCAGCAAGCTTTGCCTCCATCTTTGTTATTCCTGCCTCTTCCTCTTCCTTTGCCACCTCCTCTACCTCTTAGGAAGTTGGCTTGACTAGTTGTGCCTTCATCTTCATTTGCTTGTTGCTTTCCTTTGCTATTCTTCTTCTTGTCCTTTGAGTACATTGCATGACCTGCACTCTTGTCACTATCTCCTTTAACATCCTGCTCAAATGTTAGCATATGACCTAGCAACAGATTTAAATCAGGAGTGAAATGATCAAGTGATAACTCTGTAGACAAAATGAATGGCTTCCATTTGTCATCACCTCTTAAGCCTGTAAGAATTTGCCTTACCAATTTATCCTCCTCAATGTCTTCATCAACAGCTCCTAATGCATCTGCAATGTCTTTCATCCTTGTTACATAGTCTGAAATAGATTGAGAAGCCTTCTTCTTGAAGGTTGTAAACTCTGCCCATAAGGATGCCTTCCTTGACTTTGTAGTATTCTGGAAATGCTCCTCCAAAGCATTCCAAATATCAGTTGCACTTTCAAGACCTCGAATATGAGGCAACAAGTAATCATTGATTGCCATATATATAATGCTCCTAGCTTGAGCATCTTTCTTCATCCAATTCTTCAAATCTGCTAACTCTTCCCTAGTTGGAACACTAGGATCTCTGAAACTTGGCTTCTCCTCTTCACCTGTGATGTAGGCTATTAAATCTTTGCTCATAAGATGAGCTTCCATCCTCATTGACCATGCAGGATAGTTTTCCCTATCCAATTTCTCTATCTGAAGAGAATCTCCCATCTTGTGTTCTCCTGTGTATTGAAAACTTCAACCTTTATGAACAATATGTGTACCTTTACTTCGAATTAGACTCCTTTTGTCCTTCTTGATGTTGTATGGTCTCCTCCTCAAGCTTTGCCTTCAAACTTTCACCTTCTAGCTCTTCAATTGTTGAAATTCTTGAATCTGCAGCAGTCGGGATCCTCCTTTTCTTGATTTTGATGTCTCCTGCTCTGATACCACTGATGGAGAGTGTTAATCTCCAAAAGAACAACCTACTCTTGTGATTAGAGCACCTCTATACCAAGAGTAAGTCAAAACCTTTACCAAATTAGAGGTCCAATCTCCAAATTATCAAAAGTTAAAAAATTCTGTGAAGAAGATGAAACACAGAAAGTCTACTGCACAATTTCTTCTCATTGACTTATCAAACCTTTAAAGTTTTCTATGAAATTTTGTATGGAGTGTCACCTAGAGATTGCGCACCTCCTCCAAGTTAAAGTTCTTCAAAAGGTTTAGTATAACTTGAGAAATCAACTTCACAAGTTACCTATGTTCAAATCTGCACTTCTGAGAAGTCGATTTGACACCCCTAACTTCTTAACTTTGGTTCTCACAATATCGAACCCGTTTTGCCAAATCCTTTTGGCTGTAGATAGCTTATCTCTCAACTTAGATTTTGAGCTATCACATGTGTAAAACTTTACACTGTGCACTGAGCACTACTCATTTCTTTGGACTCGAAAACTGCGCCTGTTTCAGGAGACTGTGAACACTCAACACATATGAATGTTCCTACAGATAATTCTCCTAACCTGTTTACAATTAGACTCTAAAATTTTGATCACAAACTCATCAACTATCAACTTAGATATCCTCAAAAGGATTTCACAAATGATCAACCACAGACGGAGCAGACACGAAAAGATCGGGCGCAATATTTCTTCAATTACTCAGAAAGTTATAGTTGAGTGATGAGAGAAAACTCAACTAACTTTTCACATGTCTCATGACATTTCTATTCCTCATTCTTGACTTCTATCTATTCAAACATATGCTCTCATATATCACGCCTCGACATTTTCAAGGTATTTATAGATAAATTTGTACAAGTCTATGACTAATCAAAGATCTAAGTGAACTATGTACATATGTGTACATTCCCACATACTCTGAATGTATCTTCCTTTCAAGCTTCAAGAATTGATCTCATCCTTCATTCTTTAGTCTTCAAACATTCAATTGGTGATTGATCTGCACCATGTATATGTTTATGTATATGTATATGTTGTTAAAAGTCAAGCTTCAAGCTACAAATTTGTGGGGAATCTTTTATGGACATGTGGAGCAATCAAAGGAAGCCAAAAGCTACGAGATTCCATCAAGAAAAGTCACTTAACCACTCCCCAATTCATCTTAACTAAATCCTCCAAGTTAGGAGGCTGATTTGGAAAGGTAGTTCCTAGATTTTAGGGGCACACTTCTCACTAGAAAAGGAGCATGTATCCCGACTTCTTTTGGGCCATCATCTTGGAGTTTTTAGCTCATGTAGAGTGAGCACTAAGTGCTGGAGTTGTGATAAGCAAGCCCCTTGCTTGCTTGTTTGTTTTCTTTTAGTAGGCATATCTATGTGTGTGCGCAAGCAGTGTTGCAACTCTCTACCCCTGAGTTGTTAGCATTGGTTCTCCCTCATATTGTATCCATTTGATGTAATTATTGTCTCATTGGATAGCTATTAGAGTCTATTTTATGCTCACAAATTCTCTAGAGCATTCTCTGAGTAATCTGGGAGCAACATTCATTTTAGTGAAGTTGTGTGATTGATATCTCTCTCTCTGTGTAGGCTCTATTGGAAATATTTTGCTCTCTGTTGTAAGAGCAGGTTCTCCTTCTCTATTTATCCATTCGCTATGATTTTGGTGTCATTGGGTAGCTATTAGAGTGCTCTAAAGTTGATCCAAGTTTGAGATTCATTTTCTGTATAATCTCTGAGAAAAGCTTGCTGGAGTGAAGTGAGGTCTCTGCTTGACTAGCAATTGTGAGCATTCAACTAGCTCATGTTGTAGACATTGTTTCTCTTTGTGTAAGCATCCATTTGAAGTAAAATTTGTTTTGTTGGAAAGCTCTTGATGTCTACTACAGGTCTACAAAAGTTCACTGGAGTTCTCTGCATAAGCTCTGAGTAAGAGCACTTTTGGTGTGCAGAGGTCAAAGAAGGATACCTGTGGAGGTCATTCGCGCTTCGTCGTTGCTTAGGGGTTGAGATACTTTCCCCATCACTGATATTAGAGCATTTGGGCATCTTGGAGGCATCACATACAAGCAAGAATACCTATTGGAGTTGGTGGTTGAAGATTTGCATCAACAAAAGCTTCTTGGAGGTAGCTCACATCAAGGGGGAGCTATTCTACTCAAAGTTTCAAGAGCACAAGGTGTCCATCTATGGAAAGCTTTGGATTGAGGTAACCTCAGAGCCTCATTTTCATTTTACACACATTGGAGCATTAGCCAAGGGCTAGGTCAAGTATCAAAGACTAGATATGGGAGACTTCAACACTCAAATTGAAAAGCTAGACAAAGGGAACTATCAACCATGGAGATTTAGGGTCTCCAACTATCTTATGGGCAAGGGCCTTTGGGGGTTGATTAGTGGAAGTGAACCAAGACCTAGGTTGAATGAGAATCCAACCAATGACCAGAGAAGGGCCTTTAGGGAATGGAATGAAAGAGACAAGAGGGTTATCTTTATCCTTTCCCAACACATTAGCAACAGCATGATCGGCCATATCCAAGACTTGGATTCAAGCATGAAGGTATGGGAGACACTTGAAAGACTTTATTCAACAAGCACCAAAGCAAGGAAGATCCCACTCAAGAATGAGCTCAACAACCTTTGGAAGAGCTCAGGGAGTAGCATAAATGACTACATACTTAAGGTCAAGGAGTTATCAAATGCATTGGGATCCATTGGAAGCCACGTAGACGATGACGATCTTGTGGCTTATACTCTCAATGGTTTGAGAGTGATGAGAAGTGGAAACCCTTTACCACTTCAGTATATGTAAGGGATAATCTTCCTGATTTTGAGCAATTGGTTGCTCTCATGGTCACCGAAGAAATGAACATAGGTGGAAGTTCAACTAAAAGCAAGGATGCACAAGTTTTCTATGCAGGTAATCAAAGGGGCAAAGGAAGACGAGGACAAGGAAGGGGCAAAGGAAGGTTTGGAGGAAGGCAAGGCCACTCAAGCAATCAAGGACATGACCAAGGCCCCTCATCACAAAGAGGGAGAGGAAGAACAAGAGGAAGAGGAGGACGACATCAACAAAATAGGAATCAAGATGGCGAAGGATGTTACATATGTGGCAAGTTTGGACACTATGCTAGAGATTGCTACCAAGGAGGAAACCAAAGGAGCTATAATCAAGGTTCTTCATACAAAGGCCAAGGTAATTATGCTTCTACAAGTTCAGAAAATGACAATCTCTTGATGATGCACATGAATGGGAATTCAAGCAAAGTAGATAACACTTGGTATATTGATAGTGGATGTAGCAACCATATGAGTTGCAATTCTTCTTGGTTTACTAATCTACATGCTCCCAAAGGTAAAGGACATGTAGAAACATGTGATGATACAACCCATGAGATCTCCCATGTTGGAGATGTAGCTTTGGATGACAAGGAGGAAGGAAGATGTCTCAAGGATGTCTTGCATGTACCTACCATCACAAAGAACTTGGTGCCCGTTGGGCAAATGGTTCAAAGAGGCTATCAAGTAAGGTTCAACAAAGGTGGATGCTTTGTGGAGAACCCTAAGCAAGGTTACAAGGTCATAGCAAGAGGAAAGAAGCAAGGGAGACTCTTCACTTTGGAGGTAAATTCTCATTCCACTCAACATGTCTACTTCACATATGGAAACAAGAGGATTTCGGAGTTGGACTTGTGGCACAAGAGGATAGGTCACATCAACATACAAAGAATGAAGGAAATGCAATTCAAGAGGCTGGTTGAAGGTCTTTCCAACTTCCAAGGACAAGGTATGAAGCATTTATGTGAATCTTGTCAACTAGGGAAGCAAGCGAGACTTCCATTCAAGAAGAGTGGCTACATAAGCCAACATCCATTGGAGTTGATGCATATAGATGTGTGGGGGCCAACCAAAGAGAAATCCATTGGAGGTAACAAGTACTTTGTCACTTTCATAGATGATTGCACAAGGATGGTTTGGGTTTATTTCATAAAAAACAAATAAGATGTGTTTACATGTTTCAAAGCATTCAAGGCAATGGTAGAAAAGGAAACAGGTACATATATCAAGAAGCTAAGGTCCGATGGAGGGGGAGAATATTTCTCCAATGAGTTTTCTGATTTTTTAATGGATCAAGGCATCAAGAGGCAAGTAACATGTAGGTACACACCCCAACAAAATGGAGTAGCAGAGAGAAAGAATAGATACATTGCCGAGATCGCTAGAGCAATGCTTAATGAGATGAATGTACCTAACATGTTTTGGAGTTGTTGGAACTGAAGGACTCACAAGGCAAGGAAGCGTACGAAGGGAGTCAGAGAGAAGAGAAGGCAAAAGCAGACAGAGTAGTCAGCGACGATCTGGCAAGTAGGCCAATATTTTTTCCGAACACTAATGCATATCAAAGAGGTGGACACACAAGGAGAAGGAGCAAGTAGGGAGCTCGAAGATGTGTATGACAAATCATTAGAAGAAATCCCTACAACAATAGTGATTTTCATCACTAAAAGCCATTGTAGATACCATTTCATATTTTTGTAGCTCCATTTTGTGCAAGCCAAGGAGTCCTTGAGCTTGAGGAGCATTCGAAATAGCTACCTACCAATTTTCATAATTTTTAGACTTCGTTTGAGTCTTCAAATAGGCCCTAGAACCTAATTTTTAACTAGGCCGGACACTAGGTCTGGACACGGCCAAAACCTAGTCAAAAACTATAAATAGAGCTAGAGAGCTCATTTTTGGGTTAGCTTGTAATTGATTTGAACTTGTATGAGCTTCTTGAAAGTAATCTAAAGAACTCCATTGCTTCTTACTCTTTGTCTTACCTTGTGTGCGCATGTGTGTGTATGTGTGTGCATGTTGGTGTGCTTCTCACTCACGCACTTGTGCCTTCACTTGCTCGAGGTCATCATACCATCCTCACGTTTTCGTCTTCCCGGATTGACATTAAAGGAGGTGCTACTCATCACTGAGCTAAACCAAATTTTGGCGCCGTTGCCGGGGATCGAGCTTTGAGGACGAGCGTGTGATGGTAAGACGTAGATTTGAGACGTTGGCGTTGTAGGTAATTTCTTTACTCTTCTTATTTTTTTTCTCTTTCCTACCTCACCACCATCATCACCATCATCATCCTCACCATATCCGATCTCCATCTCCATCATCGCAAAAATTTTCAGTTTTTGATCATATCACCTTCTCCACCTCATTTCCTTCATTCCACTTGTGAGAGAGAGTGAGAGAGCGATATTGTGTGCGTTGTATTTGCATGTTTCTTGAGCTTTCTTGTAGGTACTTGTTGCATCATCATCTCCAGCACTCCGTGCAGGTACGAAACATCACGAAACTGTCTCTGTGTCGCCGAAGTCTGTCGATCGCGATCAACAGAAAAAAAGCCCATTTGGTAAAACAAAGTGCACCACCATAATCTACATGATGAGCACATTCTAAATCACTAAAAACAGCTAAAAAATTCTAAGTTCCTCTGTCAATCGCGATTGATACAGTCCATCGCGACTGACACCCACGACCGACAGCTCCTGTCAATCGCGACCGACAGATCTGTCGATCGCGACCGACAAAGACGACCGACTGACCCTGTCAATCGCGATTGACACCGTCGATCGCGATCGACAACCACGACCGACACCCCTATCAGTCGCGATTGACACCGTCAATCGCGACCGACTGAATTTCGACGACTGACTGAATTTCTCGCGTTGCCACGTGTCCATCGCGACGGACACAGCCCCGATCGACTGAATTTACGGTGAAAATCCCGAAAAATGCGTCGATCGCGATTGACAGGACCCACGATCGACTCTGTCGATCGCGATTGACACTGTCGATCGCGATCGACAGGCCCTGACGGACACATCTGTCAATCGCGATTGACAGACGTGTCGATCGCGATTGACAGGCTTTTCGGCCAAAAAATTAGGGTTTTATTCCAAGTTTTGGGGATAGTTTTTGGGCACATTGGTCTAGCAATTAGTCATTTGTGAGGTCCCTACAAGTGTGTCTTGAGAAAAATCATGTCTATCAAATACCATACCTAGGGGGAACAAAACCAAGGGATCTCTAGAATTGTTTGCAATAGAGGCAGGGGACATAATTGATACCCAAATTACATGCATGAATGTGATCTGTCTGTCAGTTGAATTTAAGTCTTGAGTTAATTTTGGGACTTTCTCAAGTCCATAGAGAGCAATTGAGAACATCCAAAGCAAGGGTTTCTTTGCAAGCTTGAGAACCGGGTTCTTGAGCATCATAAAGCAAGGGATCAACAAGTAAGGCCGGAATATTCTGAACTCCCTTTGTCAATTCCTAGCTTAGGCTAAGTTCGAGTAGTGCTAGGAGTAAGTCAGGACAACGATAGGCACATGACAAGTCAAAGACTATCTAAGAAATCAAGTTCAAGAGAGAACCTGTGTGTGACCGAGAACTTTAAGGAAAAGAACTTAACGTGGGACGATCAACTTAAGTGCGGACAATTAACTCAAATATTCCTGACGACGCGATATCAGACAAGATCATAAACACGATAACACACTAAAAAAGAATCTAAGTGACTGACACCAATAGATCAGCAACGAGGTTGTACTTTGGGCAAAAATTGGGCTATTTAAATAGGCATATGAACCTTAGATCAGGACGACATCTAGTAAGAGATAGACAAAGTCTTAGGTCTTCAGAGGCCAGCGTTAATCATACTGCTAGGTCTTGGGCCCAGCAGTTGAGCCACCACTCGCATTACCCTAGCTCTGAGACTAGTGAATCAGAGATGTCTCAAGGTATGGAGAGACCTGCGGGGAGTTCAGGTGTGCCATATTTGTATAGGGTGGAAGGCCCCTACAAGACACAGCTGGAATACCTTAGGACCAACCGATTAGGTGCTAGCATCTATGAGGACGGCCTAGGAAGACCCGTGGTCCAGATTAAAAACCCGGACCAATCCATTGGACTAGAACACCCAGCTGTCAAGTTTGAAAATGGAGCATACGAGAGGCGCAATTGAGGGAGGCCTATGATAACAAAGAAACCACCAAGAAAATAGTGGTAGCAGTGGAAGAAGGAGAAGAGAGATGCACGTACATAGGCCATGACCTGACGGAAGACGAAGAGCATGAATTGATAGCCTTGCTAAGAGAATACAGAGATGTATTTGCTTGGAGTTACAAGGATTTGAAAGGCGTGGACCCTGACATATGCTCACACACTATCCCCATGACCTCAGATGCCAAACCTTCTAAGCAAAAGCCATACACATATAATGATAATTATGCTGCTAAGATCAAAGAGGAGATAGATAGACTGGTTGAAGCTGGATTCATCTATGAAATTGAGCACACTGAGTGGGTATCCCCCATCGTAGTGGTGCCCAAGAAAAATGGAAAGCTGCGTGTATGCATTAACTTAAAGAAGGTCAATGCAGCTACAATTCAAGATAACTATCCGCTTCCTATCACAGAGCATTTCTTAGAAAGAGTAGCAGGTAAGGAAGTGTACAACTTCCTTGATGGATTTTCGGGCTACAATCAAGTAGCCATAGCTCCAGAAGATCAGCATAAGACGGCTTTTTGCCACTGAATGGGGCATTTTTGCCTTTAGAGTAATGCCATTTGGGCTTACCAATGCACCAGCTACCCTCCAGAGGCTGATGTGCCATGTATTTAAAGAGTTCCTGAGGAAGAACTTGGAAGTCTATGTTGATGATCTTTGTGCTCATTCCAACATTAGACAAACCCATATTCCTGAACTCAGACAAATCTTTGACAAATGTAGAGAATATCAAGTCTGCCTGAACCCAGAAAAGTGCGTTTTTATGGTCAGGCAAGGAAAGATTCTAGGACACATAGTGTCAAAGAATGGCATATCCACTGATGAAGAGAAAGTGAGAGCCATAGCGGAGCTACCTAGGCCAAAGAATGTCAAGGAATTACAAGCTTTCATGGGGCATTGTGGTTATTACCGATGGTTTATACACATGTATGCCATCATAGCAAAGCCTCTGTATGGACTTTTGACTAACTTAGAGTGGACGGATGAATGTGAGAATTCCTTCAATGAGCTTAAACGGCGATTATGTTCAGCACCAATCTTGACCACACTAGATTGGAATAAGGCTTTCCATGTTCATGTTGATGCATCCAATTATGCTATTGGGTGTGTACTCGCGCAGCCTACCGGTGAAGGTAATATGGATCTTCCAATTGCCTATGCTAGTAGACAACTGAATGCAGCTGAACGGAATTATACCATGACTGAGAGAGAAGGACTAGGCATGGTATATGTAGTTAAAAAGTTTAGACATTACTTGCTTGCAAATAAGTTTAAATTTTTTACTGACCATCAGGCACTGCTATATCTTGTGAACAAGCCATGCAATACAAGAAGATTAGTAAGATGGTTTCTCTTGCTAATGGAATATGATTTTGAGGTTGTGGTAAGGAAAGGGAAGACTCACTTGAGAGCAGACCATTTCTCTAGGCTCACATCTAGAGAAGCCCCACAAGGAGTGTCAGATGACCTTCTTGATGCTTACTTGTTTAATTTGGAAGTGGTGCCGCAATGGGCTAAGCCATTAGTGCCAGTATTGATATACGGGCCTAACCACCCAGTAATAAACACACAGGATAGAGAGGTAGTCAAAGCCCAAAAGTATCACATCATGGCAGGAAGTATGTACAAGCACACAGCTCAAGGGATCTTGGCTTGTTGTGTGGAAGAAGATGAGTATGCCAAATGGTTGCAATTAGCACATGTAGGTGCATTAGAGCAACACTACTCAAAGCAACGAACCCTACATACACTAAGGAGACTCGGAGTGCACTGGCCTACTATGGAAGCTGATGTCCAAAAGTTGTGCAAGGAATGCCCAATCTGCTGCACTAAACCACCTGTGGAACATGCCACTCTTTATCAAGTGTCCATAGTGCCAGATTGGAGTGAACCACTAGTATCCTTCCTGAGGACGAAAACATTTCCTCCAAACATCACACTGGCTAGGAAAAGGAGTTTAGAACAAGAAGCCCTGGATTACTCACTCATTGGTGATAATCTATACAAGCGTGGTAAAGATGGTTACCTAAGACTATGTGTCCATGAGAGATACCTCAAGATCTTGGAGCAGCTCACCAAGGTGTAGCAGGAGGACATTTTGGACCAGATCGGGTGATCAAGGCAATACTATTTGCGGGCTTCTGGTGGCCTACCCTTCACATGGATGCACATACCTATGTGAAACGGTGTGATGTTTGCCAGAGAACTCAGTGTCCTATACGCAAAGATGAGATGCCACTGAAACCTATGATAGGTGGACGTGCATTCTCTAAGTGGGGAATAGACTTTGTAGGTCCTATTAATCCCCCAGCTAAGGGTTCCCATGCTGAGTATATCATCGTTGCCACGGACTATCTAACCAAATGGGTAGAGGTAAAAGCCACCACGAAGAACGATGCTCAAACAACAACTAAGTTCTTATTTGAGAACGTGTTCACCAGATACGGGTTACCCATAAGGCTAGTCAGTGACAGAGGCGCTCACTTCTTGAATGAAGTTATTGAAAATCTGCTCCAAGAATTCTTGGTAGTACATAAGAAGTCTGCCCCCTATCACCCTCAAGCTAATGGCCAGGCTGAGAGCACCAATAAGATCTTATGCAATGTACTGACAAAATTAGTGAACAATAAACGCTCTGATTGGGACAAACAGCTACACCATGTTGTTTGGGCATACTGAGTCGCCTACAAAACGGTACTCCAAGCCACCCCCTTTCATATGGTATTTGGCCAAAATGCAGTGCTACCGTTGGACTTCTTAATACTTACATTGAAAGTAGCACAAGAGCATGAATGGACGGGTCATGAACTCTCCTCTAGACTTTTTGACCTTGAACGATTAGGAGAAACAAGACTGAGGGCGGCTGTAGGGATATATGCAGCTAAGAAATGACAGAAGGCATACTTTGATGCCCACGTTAAGGATAAAGGTTTGAAGGCAGGCGACCTAGTACTAGTCTACACTTTGAAACAACATGCGAGGAAACTAGAGAAGAGAGGCTACGGACCCATGATCATTAATAGAATCTCAACAAGTGGAGCAGTGCAACTAGCCACATTAGAAGGCGATATTCTCCCGAGCTACATAAGCGGGTGCAGAGTCAAGTTATATCAGGAACCTCTGACGGAAGAGATGCTAAGTCGACTCAACACTGCTAAGAAACGCAAGGAAGAAGAAAAACGAATTCGAGAAGAAGCTCAAGCAGAAGCATTAGAACGCATCCGGAGAATGAAGTTGAGAAGACAGGGTAGAGAGCAACCTAGGACAGATGCATATGCAGACCAAGGATATCATGTGGCTATGTGTGAAGTTTCAGGTGTCAGCTCTCATAGGATAATTGATCGGCGTCCTTTTATAACCTTAGAGATAGGACAAGGAAAGGGTGCAAGGACTGTAAGAGCCTTGATTGACTCAGGTGCAGCCACTAGTGCTGTTAAATTTTCGTACTGTCAAAAGTTGAAATTAACCGTCAATCCTATAGAAGCATATCTCATAGGATTGGGAGGTGTGGAAACCCCTTGCATGGGCGAGGTGGAACTTCCCCTCTACATTCAAGACGAAGGAATGACAGTCAAAGTACTAGTGTGTCAAGATGAGGACCTCACTGAGCCTCTTGTCTTGGGTCAGGACTGGATCTATGATCATGCAGTCAACCTAAACCTAAGGAGTGGACTTCTTCAGGTATGGGTAAATCATAGTCGAATTACAGTTGAATTGGAAAATGAGGCACTCAAGGAATTAGGTAAGGCACGAACTCCTAGTCCTTCCAGGGGCGCACATGAAGTTGACAATGCTATTTTTGTCCAAAACTGTATGATGCAGAGAGAGGATTGTTTCAACAACGAAGTCAAGGATAAGACATCACTCCCTTCTTTTCCAAAGGCCAAAGGGATGCAGCAACCAAAGGCAGATCAAATATAGGAGCAGAGTACTACCTATACTGGAGGCCAAAAAAACGTGCAAAGCAGAATGTCTCAGCCGTTGAAACAAGTGTGGGTGCGAAAAGGCGAACACCCTGTTGTGACCACACCAACCCCACGGCCAAAACCTCTTATTAGTAATCAACAACACGACACTAATAAGAAGTCTTTCATAAATTCTTATGCGAAAATAAAGTCTATTTGGGTACCCAAGAAGTTGATGAAGGCCAGCCCACAATCATGGCAAATCTGGGTGCCTAAGGCTTGCTTGCGGGCTCAAATAGCTACACCGAGGTCACACCCGGTACAAAAGGTTTCACTCACTCGAACATCTGATGCCCATTCTTATACATCACGCACGGACACATACACTTCCATGAGCACAAGTAGAATCACTTGTAAATGGGCCCCTAAAAAGCCTCATTTTCAAGCAGATACTCCTATCAAACTCTCCCGTGTCTCCACAAAGTCAAGATCAAAACCCATCCACTGTGTTTGGCAGCCTAAAACTTGTAATAAACCCCCGCACCCCAGTTGTAAATTCATGCCCACCTACTAACTACGTCACTCTCACATTACATCTTTCCACTTAGCTCCTAGGTCTACCCAATTCCTAACTACACACACAAGCACCGAGCACTTAATAACCTACTAATCTCTCCCGAACCTCATGTTAATGTTGTAATGGGGACAAAAACGGTTCTATCTTGTCCTTTACAATGTTAACACCTGTTTCTATATTCTCACAGAGTCAGGAGGCAAGAAGTAACATGGCAGATACGACACGAACTAGCTCCCAGGCAGGCACCAGCCCCCAAATCGTGGACATTGAGAGTCTTCCCGTTGAGGAGGAATTGAAGGAATGCCCAGTGGCATTGAGGGCATTACATGCCATACCGATTCAGAATCCTCCACAGGGGCACACAATGCCGGTCAGCAAAAACTCACATTGGTTCAGTGATGTGGCAGGATCTTTGGGTGAAGGCACTTACATGTGGGAGGCCGAGATAGAATTCAATGGACGCTGGGGCAGATATCACTTCTTCACCAGGGAATTTGTGAAACTGCAAAATAATGAAGGGTTGAAACCTATATAGAAGAAGGCGGGACTCTACGATTACTTCAAATTCCAATTGCCAAAGCCCGACTTTCTAAGATGCTCGTATTTGATTAGCACCCTCACCCCGAGCAAAGACAAAAAGGGATACAACACCTTTGTCCTCCCATCTCTCACAAGGGGCAATGAGCTGAAGCGCTTCAGGCTGACTATCAATTTGGTAAGGGAAGCTCTAGACATGAAAGGAATGCACATTCCCACTGAGAAGGAGTCCATGGTCCCCGACAATATGAAGAACAGGAATCTGACGAAATTAAAGGACATGGTCGCAATGACACCTACGATTTCCATTCATTTGCGCATGGTCATGCAGCATTTCGCATTCCCCGCTCAGGAGAGGTTCACAATGCCACCCAAAAAGATATGGTTTAGTCTATACTTGGCTGACGCCTTTGATTTGACAATCAATATGCCCCATTGGATTATCGACCAAATCCACTTGGCTCATCAAAGGTGGTATAAAAAACAAAAGTCTGTACTGTATGGATGTTGTGCCCTCACCAGGATTGTGTATAGATGTTTGGCGTATGATGTGCCAGTGCAAAGGGCACTCATTTGGACCAGGGTACAGGAGTTTCAATGCAGATTATCAACCGCAGGGCCACCCTCCAAGAAAATGAGAGGCTCCGTTCAAATGCCCTGTGCACAAGCCCGCGGTGCGACACTGACACCTGAGACAACCCCACGACTTCCGAGGCGGGTACAACCCTTCACTATCAGATTACCAAGACACAGCACTGATGGTCCGAATCTGGTGTTTCCACCTGTACCAACTGACCTAGAGTTTCCTCACGGATTCACATTAGAAGACCTAACTGATGAGGAGGTAGCTAGAATAATCGAAGCTGTTAACACGGAAGTCGAGCCAGAGCAAGCTAGTGGACAACAAACTGCTACAGCCCAACCCCATCCCAGACAACCAGAGGTCGTCAATGTGGAGGGTGAAGAAGAAGAACAAGAGGAGGAACATGGTGGACAATTCGAGGAAGAAGAGCAGGAATATGATCAGGAAGCTCTGCAAGTACTTGAGGGTGCCCCGGCTTATACGAAGGAATTGAAAAAGCTCTATGATACCATCAATAGAGTTCAAGAGCAACATAGATTGTCCCTAGCAGCAGGAAAAGCCCTCATGAATCAAATCCTTGAGGAGGAAGGTGTAGACGAGCAATACCGCACCACACTTGACATGATATCTGATGCTTTAGGAGTACCTGAGACGGTGCATACCGCCCTTGCACAATCACGAAGAACGGAGCGAACATATGGCAGACGCCCCCCTCGATCAGGAAAATAGATGAATGTATTAGTATCAGAACCACAAGGAACATCCACAACCACTGGCACTGCATACACCGTTCATGATACTGAGGAAACCCATACATCAAGTGCACCTCCGTCACCCCCTTTGCCACCCCTACCTCCAACTCCACCACATTCTCCTCCCACTACCAGTGTAACCACTACTGTCACTGCCTCCGAGTCCACTACCCATACCGAAGCACAGACCGTTAGTCAACCCACACAACCCACGCACCCTATCTCCACCTCTCTTGTCTATACGACCACGGACACAGTAATTCTAACCGCAGCCATGGAAAACCCCGTTCCCCCGATCACATTTCCTGGCGGTTCATATTCACAATTGCACACACCACTGTACACTTTCACCACTATCACCGCACCCACAATTCCAATGTTCACAATCACTCCCACTACTGCATCCACTTTTGATTTTATGGACATATCACCCACCTCCGCACCTCTCCCTCCCCCCATAGACCCACCATCTCCCATTCCCCCACCACCCACCTCACCATTTTCTAGCACCGCATCCACACTCCCCTTCCCCTTCCCTTCTGCATTCAACACCCTTCCCGCATCCACCCCTATTAATAATGTATTTAATAATATGTATCAGTGTATGTCTCAACTACAACAGCACTACCAGCATCTTGATAACCAACATACGAGACTCTTCCGAAGCCATGAAGAACTTCAAGTACGATTCATTGATCTAGAAAGGGAAAAGCGGCTACTACAACAACAGTATGTCACTTTACAAGAACAACATGAGCAGTCAGTAGCCAATCCACCCCAGTCAGATGCAGAAGAAAAACAACAAATGGATGAGCTGCTACACTCCCAGATAACAGAGAATCTCAAGCTTCGACGCAACCTGGTCCTCTTACGCAAACACATGTCTACAGCACTCGAGGAGAATAAACGACTACAGAAACAAAACGAAGAAAACTTGGAAGCAGCAATGGAGGGTTCCCCACAGGAAATCGACCCAGATAGATTCAAGGCCATCCCCTCAGCGAATATGCAAATTGTGTTGGAAACGCATGCCGACCTCCTGGAAGCCCATGCAACATTAGAAAGAGAAAGATATGACCTATTAAAGCAGCTGGCAACCCAGCAGGAGTCACCAAGCAAAGTCACAACCACAGTTGACACGTCTGAAGAAGTCGAAAAACTCAGAGCAGAACTAGAAGAATTACGAAGTAAAGTCATGCAATACGAGCGTCAACCTTCTCCCCTCGTAGAGCCCGAGCCTGAAGACTTAGTGCCAATTGAAATAGAGGAAACCTTCGAAGACCCATACGTTCCCATGCTGGCATCAGGGGGCAAGCAAACAGAAGAGGGCATGGACACCATCGAGATCGAGGCTCCTGAATGGATGCAGAGGTTAGAGAAAGTGGCCACAACCCATGATGACAGAGTGGCAGTTCAAATAGCGTCTATGTCACGTTTGGAAGAGGTAGTCATAAAATTGGATTACTTTAGAAACCTCTCCCATCATAGGTGGATCGGCACATCCGACGATTTGTATGTTCCTTTCTATTTCTTAATGGCGGATTACAATGCTGAAATAAAGCACCACACCTCAAAAGAACCAACCTCGGCTACACAGTTTGCATCGGATGACATCCCAGTAAGTGCCAAGCAGGGAAATATACATCAACCTACGTGGAGGATTCGTCTGCTTGAAACCTACCCTGAGATGGTAAGGACATGGAATAACATGCCTTTGTATATCAAATACAACCCATGCTACTGCCCTATCTTTCGAAGAAGGTCATGGCCGGAATACACAAAAACTGTGCTGACAACCAAAGGATGTGAGAAATGGCTCAATTATGTCTACTTAGCACCACCTAAAGGCCAACCTACCATCGGCTATATGATTTCGACGATTCGGCATTGGGGGGTCCGGTTCAAAAATGTACCAGATGTCATGGCCCAAATGTGTCTCAAAATTTTTGAGCTCATGTTGGTCACCTTCAGGACCTTCAAGAATGTCAAAGAACCTCATCTGTCAGCTCTTCGATTTAATGAAGGTAATCAGGACCTTGTCTACGACATGAGCACCACACCATCTATTAATGTCGTATATGCATGGCATGCGCGCATAAAGTATCTACCAGCCTGCTTCAAACAGACGTTTGAAGAAATGTTTGTCACGAGATTCTGGGAATATCATTCAGAGATATTCATTCCCAGACCATCACATTTATTGCAGTTGTTTGCAGTGGAACAAGCTCTCCATTCAGAAAAGTTACGTATACCACATCCAGAGGTTCCAGGGCCGGTAGATTGGGATGCTCTACTCACGGACTTGGCCAAAGGGTTGAGAATTGCAGAACATCACTTAGCACAAGATGTAGAATACTACATCCAATGGCCCACCCAACAAGGCTCTGTCAGGGACGACAGACGCGAGAGAGGGGGGGGTGTTGGAACTGAAGGACTCACAAGGCAAGGAAGCATACGAAGGGAGTTAGAGAGAAGAGAAGGCACAAGCAGACAGAGTAGTCAACGATGATCTGGCAAGTAGGCCAATATTTTTTTCGAACACTAATGCATATCAAAGAGGTGGACACACAAGGAGAAGGAGCAAGTAGGGAGCTCGAAGATGTGTATGACAAATCGTTAGAAGAAATCCCTACAACAATAGTGATTTTCATCACTAAAAGCCATTGTAGATACCATTTCATATTTTTGTAGCTCCATTTTGTGCAAGCCAAGGAGTCCTTGAGCTTGAGGAGCATTCGAAGTAGTTACCTACCAATTTTCATAATTTTTAGACTTCGTTTGAGTCTTCAAATAGGCCCTAGAACCTAATTTTTAACTAGGCCGGACACTAGGTCTGGACACGGCCAAAACCTAGTCAAAAACTATAAATAGAGCTAGAGAGCTCATTTTTGGGTTAGCTTGTAATTGATTTGAACTTGTATGAGCTTCTTGAAAGTAATCTAAAGAACTCCATTGCTTCTTACTCTTTGTCTTACCTTGTGTGCGCGTGTGTGTGTATGTGTGTGCATGTTGGTGTGCTTCTCACTCATGCACTTGTGCCTTCACTTGCTCGAGGTCATCATACCATCCTCACGTCTTCCCGGATCGACATTAAAGGAGGTGCTACTCATCACTAAGCTACAAGAGTGATGCAGCAAATACCGCCGTGTATCTTATGAATAGGGCTCCTACCTCAGGGATCCATGGCTTGACACCATATCAAGCCTATTATGGTAAGAAACCTGATCTTTCCCACTTGAAGATATTTGGATGTACTTGTTATGTACATGTGCCAAGTGAATTGAGGCACAAGCTACAACCAAAGGCAGAAAAGTGTGTGTTTCTAGGATATTCAAATGATCATAAAGGTTACAGGTGCTTCAACCCAAACACAAAGGACTTGAGGATATCAAGGGATGTAGCATTTGATGAGCTACTCCCTTGGTATAAGAAGTATGATTGTATGCAGGACTATGAAGAAGAAAAGCATGGACATGATGAAGAACAAATCGACCTAGAGCTAAGCGGCCCAAGGTGTTCCATCAATGAAGATAGTTCAAGCATGAACTCACCATGGAGGGGGAGATCTTCATCAAGCTATGAAGCACAATCAATCAACAAAGGCAAAGCAACATTGGTGGAGTTGGATGAAGAAGGTAATGAAGTTGAAGATGATGAAGGACACATGATGGAGAAAGAAGCTACATCAAAGAAAGAGATCAAGTTCCCAAGGCAAAGGAGGTTTATTCCTCCAAAAGGTGAAGAAAGGAAGTCTTCTAGAGTTAAGTATCCAACTCAAAGGTTTACTTATGATTCATACATGGCAACACATTATGCATATATGAACAAAGTAGTAGAAGATCATGAGCCCGATTGCTATGAAGATGCAAGTAGGTACACCGAATGGAAAGAGGCAATGCAAGAAGAGATCGACGCACTTGAGGAAAATCAAACATGGAATCTAGTGCCCAAGAAGGAGAACATGAAGGTAATAGGTAATAAGTGGGTGTATAAAGTAAAGAGGAATTCAGATGGATCTACTTCTAGGTTCAAAGCAAGATTGATGGCCAAGGGTTTTGCACAAACCTATGGAGTGGAATTTGAAGAGACATTCAGCCCCGTGGCAAAGATGAGCACCATTAGGACACTCATTGCAATGGCTACTAGCAAAGGATGGAAGCTTTTCCAATTGGATATCAAGAATGCCTTTCTCAATGGAGACTTGGAAGAAGAGGTATACATGGAGCAACCACTAGGTTTTGTTCATAAAGAGTTTCCACATCATGTTTGTAGGTTGAAGAAGGCACTTTATGGCCTAGAGCAAGCTCCAAGGGCTTGGAACCAAAGATTGGTGGACTATTTGATCAAATGTGGTTACAATCAATGCAAGGCGGATCCATCTCTCTTCATCAAACAAAGAGGAGAACTTGTAGTCTACATGTGTGTGTATGTAGATGATCTTATCATTACAGGTAATGATACAAAGGGCATTGAGGAGATCAAGGCAAAGCTTGGAAAGGAGTTTAGGATATCTGATCTTGGAGATCTTAGGTATTTTCTTGGCATTGACGTTGTATACAAAGAAGAAGGTATTATGCTCATACAAAGGAAGTATATTCTAGACCTACTTGAGAGGTTTGGGATGCTACATTGCAAGCCTATTTCAAATCCCATGGAAGTTAATGTAAAGCTAAGCTCCATTGATGGAGAGCCATTAGAGGATGTAACTTTTTATCGCTCTATTGTGGGCTCTTTCAATTATGCCACAATAACTAGGCCTGACATAGCATATGGAGTTGGAGTGTCATCACAATTTATGCATAGTCCAAGGACTACACACTTGCAAGCTGCAAGAAGAATGTTACGATATCTCAAGGCCACTATAAATGAAGGATTGTTCTATTCGTTTGATGATGATATGCAGGTCAAAGCTTATTCTGATGCGGATTGGGCCGGTTCCAAGGAGGATAGAAGAAGTACAAGTGGTTACCTAGTCATGCTAGGTAGCAAGATCATCTCATGGATTTCAAAGAAGCAACCCACGGTGGCATTATCTTCCACCGAGGCTGAGTATAGAGCTTTGGCTCAAGTCACATGTGAGCTAATGTGGATTAAGAAGTTATTTATGGAGCTTAATTTGCAGGTTGACACATATCCAATTTTTTGTGACAATATGAGTAGCATTCATCTAGCATCGAATCCTGTCTATCACGCTAGAACCAAGCATATTGAAGTGCACTATCACTTCATAAGGGAAAAGGTGATATCGAAGGAAGTTTCAGTACATCATATTGGTATCAAGGACCAAGTTGCCGACATGTTTACAAAGGCTTTGGATGGAATGAAGATTTCAAAATTCAAGCAAAGCATCAACATGAAGGAGCTTGGATGAGGATGAAGAATTGAAGCTTGAAGGGGAGTGTTAAAAGTCAAGCTTCAAGCTACAAATTCG
>CM035421.1:171446057-171451057 GCA_020310875.1 Ceratopteris richardii
ATGGTTCCAAGCCCTTGGGGCTTACTTTAGACCATATAGGGCATTCCTTAACCTACATACATGTTCAAGGAATAATGAATCTTCAAAAATAGGAGGTTGATCCATATATACCTCTTCACATATCCAACCATTTAGAAATGCATTCTTTACATCCTTGGTAAGTCTTCCAATTCTTAGAAGTTGTAATGCTCATAAGCACTATGATAGTTGGTATCATTGCCATACGTGAAAAAGTATCTTCATATTCAATCCCTTGTGTTTTCACATACCCTTTGGCGACAATTCTTGCTTATACCTATTTATAGTTTTATTAGAGTTCTCCTTTACCTTGTATATCCACCTTGATCCTATGGTCTTCATAGATGAAGTCTTGGGTACTGACTCCCAAGTATGATTTTCCTTCAAGGATTCAATATCTTACTCCATGGCATTCATCCATTCTCATTTCTTCTTTGCTTCCTCATAGGATTAGGGCTCCTCAAAGTTTGAATCCTTTGCTAAATAGATAGAGTGTTTAGTGACCAATGATGTATCATAGCCATACCTTTCTGGCTTCTTCTTCTCTTTTGTTGCCCTTCTGATGGTTTGTTGACATGATTGTGCACATTCCTGAACTCCTGCACTTTACCTTTTCCTTTGGAGTTCTAAGATTTAAATTCTCTCCTTAGATTCTTCTAATAATCTTTAGAGTCACTTGTTGCTTCAAGTGTGTGGGCATTCTTCCTTGATAGATTTGGAAAGTCTTCATCTAGGTCATAAGGTATCTTGATTTTCTTGCAGTCATCTTCAAACCATGATCTTTTTCATCAAACACAACATCTCAGCTTAGTATGAACCATTTACTATTTGTATTACATAATCTATAACCTTTTTTATTAAGTTCATAGCATGTGAACACACATTTCTCTGCCTTAGGGTCCAATTTACCTCTTATCTATAAAGGTATGTGTACATATGCAATGCACCCAAAGATAATGCAATGATCCATACTAGGTCTTCTTCCATTCCATGCCTCATATGGGGTCATGCCATCTAGAGCCTTTGATGGTAATCTATTTATCAAATAGGTGGAAGTAGATACGACATCTCCCCACAACCAGTTAGGAAGTTTCTTTTCATTGAGCATGGACCTTGCAACCTCCTCAATTGTCCTATATCTTCAGTCTTGGAGTTCAAAAGTGAATAACCTACCTATCTTCTCTCCCTTTGCTATCTTCTTGAACCCTTGATGTGGGTCCTCAACATATGCCCCATGCTTGGTAAATCTCACATGCAAACCTTTCTCAACAATCTGACTTTCACTGTTAAGGTTTTTTGTGATGATAGGCAAATAAAGGACTCTACTTAGTAAGTTCATGTTACCATTAGATGTCTTCATATTACCTATCTTCTCAACTAGATGTCTTGTGGCATCTCCTATTTATAATTCATGTTTGTTCTTTGGATCTTCCAAGCCTAAGAGTAAAGCCACATTTCTTACTACATGATTTGAGAATCCTAAATCTATGTAAAACACATGCTCATTAGAATTACCTTCCTTCATTGTCATGTTCATGAGTAGAAGTGAATCCTCTTGAGCTTGATGATCTTTGTAGTTGTTGTAGTCTCTCCTTTCTTGGTATCCTCCTTGATAATTGTTTTTATATGAGTTGTTATTATATCCATAAGATTTTTTGAATCTGCCTCTTGAGTTTCCATAGCCTTCTTTATTGTATCTTCTTCCTCTTTGATTCCTTGGGTTCTTGAAACAATTTTTTATGATGTGATTTGATAAAAAACATATGGCACATCATGATGAGCTTTGGGCTCCCCCTACCTTGTCTATCTCCTTTGCCTCTTCCTCTTGAACCTCTACCTCTACGTGAAAAATTTTGAGAGGTACTTCTTTCATCATCATATTTCTTACCTTCCCCTTTGTTGTCTTTTCCTTTATTCTTATCTGTATAGAGGGTAGAGGATTGGTTACCTTTTTGGTTCTCGCCACTCTTCATAAGCTTTTCTTCAAGTGTGAAAATTTTCCCCAGGAGTGTGTTGAGGTTAGGTACTTGCATGTCCATGTAGAGGTCCATGGTTGTGGTGAAGGCTTCCCATTTGTCATCCGCTTTAATCCCATTGATGAATTGCCTCACAACTTACTCTTCATCAATGACCTCCCCAATGCTCCGAAGTTGGTCTACATATATCCTTCATCTTGGTGACAAATTTATCCAAACTTTTCTTGGGTATTTTTGTAAGTGTAGTAAACTTAATTCATAGTTGATTATTCTTGGCTTTGGTGCTTGAGAAGAAGAGTGCTTTCAAACTATTCCATGTCTCTTGAGAGGTTTTATAAGTCCTAATGTGAGGGAGTTAAAAAATCAGAGATAGAGTTGAGAATATATGACCTTGCCAAAGCATCCTTTCAAGACCATGCATTGAACCTTTCCTGCTCCTTGCTTCTAAGTATTGGCATCATCTCATCTCTTGAGATGTATGCATATAAGTTCATTCCTTGAAGATAAGCCTCCATTCTTAGAGATGACATTGAGTAGTTACTTCAATCCATCTTGTTAATGGTTGAGGAGATCCATCACCCAGAATGCCTAGACTTTATCTTTGTTCTAATACCATTGTGAAGAGGTGACCGAGTAGTCTGCAAAGATGAGAGGAAAAATCCTACTCAACACTAGCCCATGTAACTTTAGAGACACTTAGTATGCTCCTTAAGCTTCCACAATATGCATTGAAATCATTTAAGTCCTTTGGAACATCGTTCACAAAATTTTGTGTCAAAACAAATGAGTTTGAAGTTCAAGAAACTTGAGAAATTTTCTATTCATGGAAGAGAATCTCTCATAACTTTGTTAAGTGCTCACAACATGGACGTAGAAGTTATCCAGAGAGCCTTTTAACACTTTTGATTATTGTTAAGGTAATCAAAGCAAGTTATTTCATGAATCTAGACTCACCATGCATTGAGCAATAAATCTAAGAAATTTGGGGGGGTCATCGCGACTTTTTAGAGAGATGAAGATGTGCAAAAATAGTCACATATAATCATTCATAGCTTGAGATATAAACATCCAATGTTGATGAAACTTTTTAAGCATGCTCTCAACAATCTAGCTAAGTGATCCAATCAATGGATTGGACATTGATTACCTACACACTAAGAAATGACTCAGAGAACATGATAGAGTTGCACAAGGTACTGTAATAGTAAACCGAAAATGAAAATCAGTAGAAATGAATCATAATGTGTATTTCTATTGCACTATTGAGAGAACTTGGAGATGCTTGAGGGAGCTAGAAAAGTGAGTTACCAAGTGATGAAGTTTGGTTCAACCAACCGGCATAGGAACATCCCTTGAGATTTGGAGAGTTAAATACACCTTATAGAACTATGATTAGTGTAATAAAGTCCGCTATGTACTTTAGAGCATCAATGGAAAAAATTTGGTACAAAATGAATAAGTTTTTACTTTGTCTAGCTAAAAAAGTTGCTATCTTTGGATGAAACAATCAACTTCAAATTCTCAGAGAAACCAACATGATTAAAATAAAAAATGTTTCTTTTGGAGGAATGTTATACATATTTATGATTGTATAAAATGCACACGAGAAGAATAAATAAACAAGGTATGCTTTTGTAATGAACTTAACACTTAACAAAGGTGACCCCAATTTTTTAGGGTTGTGCAGAGGTAGACCTTGAGACAGTAAAATGAATATTTCTAAAAATCTACTAAAACAAATGCTCTCAAAATTAGTACATATAAAATATAAAATTATATCTTTCCAAAGAACGCTAATTAATCCAATTTTGACCTCTTTAGAGAGAGAAAAGGCTTTTGCAAGATAACTATTGTTGAAGATCATGGTGCAAAGAAATGGAGCAACAAAATGATGACCAAAAGTGTATGAATATTGCTTCAATGTAATGCACAAGTGATTGGGAGTCCTTATATAGACTCTTGAATCTTTACATGCCTCTTTTTCCATAAATTCAAATTTGAATCTAAGCAGGTAGACTTTGTTGTGATGAACAAACCAATTTCCTAAAATCTAGGAAAAGTAAAATCAAGTTTGATGACTGATTTAGATGACTTGATTGGTTCATGAATCATCAAGTTAAATTATCTCAAACTATTATAATTTGAGTATTTTTGTTTATGCTTTTACAAAGACAAAGCTAGGATTTTACATAAATAAGTGATCATTAAAGATCCTTGAAAAACATGAGCATAAATAAAAACTTTTTAATGAGAAACAATCCAAGTGATGTTTCTTATGTAGATCAAATATTGTAAGCTTGATGATCTAACAACTCCCCCTCAAGCTAAAGCATGCTTGATTCTTCATTCTCTAATAGGTTGAATACATGCCATTGATTCAAATTTGCAAAGTTTTATGCCATCGAGTGCCTTTGTCATCATATCTACTACTTGCTTTTTAACTAGAATAAAAGAAATGGCATTCTCCTTTTCCATGATCTTTTCTCTGATGAAGTGGTAATGAACCTTTTTGTGTTTGGTTCTTGCATGGAAGATAGAATTTGCTACTAGGCACATAGAACTTACATTTTCTCCAAACATGTAAGGTTTGGAACTCAGAAATCCTAAGTTTGAGTGTAGTAACCATATTGCCTCTTGAGTTGCCATGGTCAAACGTCTATACTCTACTTCAATTCAGGATAAAGCAATTGTTGGTTTCTTGTTGGAACTCCATGACAATAGCTTTGAACCTGCAAATGCTAAAGTAACTAGATGTACTTATTCTATCGTCTTTAGCTCCTACCTAATCTATATCTGAATATACCTTGGGATCCAAATCTGATGAGTAAGGATAGGATATACCTTCATTGATTGTTCCTTTGAGGTACTTGAGTACTCTCTTAGCTACATCCATATGTGGTCTTGTTTGTGAGTGCATGAATTGGCATAACACTCCACTATATGAGATATCTACCCTTATATGAGTAGCATAGATCAAACTACCAACCAAGCTTTGATACTCTTTGA
>CM035421.1:171456057-171521057 GCA_020310875.1 Ceratopteris richardii
ACACCCCCGACTTTTTTAGGAAGTATGCAGACAAATACGAGTGAGCACTTCGACCACGATTTCTCGAAATTGGCTGAACCAAGTTGCTTCAAACTTTGTATGCTTGTAGTATGCTTTGAGCTGGATCTACCAAGCTTTGAATCACTTGATTTGGTGAAGTAGGCACTGAGATAGGCCTCTTTGAAGTTGACAGACTTTGAAGAGAGTACTCAGAGAACACAGAGATGATGTATGTAAATATATGTATTAATTCACATTGATGTACATTGCCATTGGCATGATAGACATTGCCAAATGGTACTCAGAGTTGTAAGCTATGGAGTAGAGCTCACACACTCAAGAATAGATGAAATTAGCCTCGGGAGAATGGACTGTATGTGCCGCGACTTTTCTAGATACATCTTATATATGAAGTGAGCAAGAGTTTGAATTCAAATTTGAATTCTTGGCTCCCTTCAATCTAGTATCTAAATGTAAGGAGATATTCCCTCAATCATAAGTTTTACTTTTCCACGAATCTATCAAGTAGGTGTATCCATAAGATTCCAAGTCATTTAGAATTTTACAAGGAGTAAAAATGGTAAGAACTTATAAGCAGAAGTTCCTATGGTCCTTCCTTCAAGTGTTGTCTTCATGAAGTAATCCAAGCCAAATTGTGAAGGCTTGAATTGCACCAACAGCTCCCCCTCAAGCCAAACACTTTGGCTTAAGTCTTCATCTTCAATCTTCAATCACATCCTGCAATCCAATCATGGATTTGAATCTGCATAATTTGTTTCCATCCAAAGCTTTAGTGAGTAAATCTGCACATTGCATGTTAGTAGACACATAGGTCAACTGAATGTCTTTGCTTAGGAACTTCTCCCTCACATAGTGGTAATGAACCTCTATGTGTTTTGTCCTAGCATGATATATTGGATTAGCTGCAAGGTGAAGAGAGCTTGTGTTGTCTCCAAAGATAATTGGGGGCCTAGTGTATAGGCCTAGCTCTGTATACAAAAGCTTTAACCAAATAGCTTCTTGAGTGGCATTGGCTATCCTTTTGAATCCATGTCTAGGGTCCTCCACATATGCTCCATGTTGATTGAACCTGACCTGCAAACCTTTCTCCACAATCTGACCAACACTCATTAAGTTTTTGGTAATAGTTGGTACATAAAGTACCCTGCTCAATAGGTTCTGATTACCATCACAAGTTTTTACATTTCCAATCTTTACTACAGAATGCTTAGTATCATCACCTGTCTGTACTTGATGTTTACCCTTGGGTTCCTCAAGATCAAAGAGTAGTGCCACATTACCAGCTACATGATTAGAACACCCTGAATCAATATAAAACAGATGATCATCATTGATACCTGACTTGGAAGTCATATTCATGATCAATAGGGAGTCATCTTGCTCCTCTGTGTAGTTGTTGTAGTCTTTCCTATTTCTGAATCTTCCTTGGTAGTTACCATTATGGTTGTTGTTGTGATTGTTGTTGTAGTTATTGTTGTAGCCATTGTAGCCTTGGTGTTGGTTGAACCTTCCTTTGCCTTGAGAGTATCCACCTCTTTGATAGCCTCTTCCTCTCTGATTTTTGTAATTTCTGTAGCACTCATCTGTGGTGTGGTTAGACAATCCACAAATGTTGCATGGTGAGGAATTGTAGAGTCTCCCCCTACCTTGCTTACCTCCTCTGCCCCTGCCTCTTGAAGATCTTCCTCTCCCTACATAGTTGGCTTGGGAGGTAGAACCTTCATCCTCTTGCTTTTTACCTTTACCTTTGTCTTTAATCTTTTTATCAGTATATAGGGCAGAAGAAGTGTTACCTTTAGATGTATCTCCAACCTTTGTGAACTTTGCTTCATGTGTGAATAGTTGGCCCATCAGAGTTGTGAGATCTGGGGTATGCATGTCCATGTAGAGATCCATTGCAGTGGTGAAGCTTTCCCACTTATCATCTGCCTTTAGTCCATTGGTTACTTGCCTTACTATTTGTTCCTCTTCAATCTCCTCTCCTATGCTTGCTAATTGGTCTGCCACATCCTTGATCTTGGTCACAAATTCTGAGACTGATTGTTTTGGTTGCTTCCTAAGGGTTGTGAATTCAATCCACAATTGATTCTTCCTGGCCCTTGTATTAGATGAAAAGTATGATGACAAGGTTTCCCAAGTTTCTTGGGAAGTCTTACAATTCCTGATGTGGGGTAAAAGGAAATCAGATATAGAGTTAAGAAGATAAGACCTTGCCAATGCATCTTTTGCACACCATGTATTAAGCCTTTCTTGTTCTTCCTTGGTGGGTAGACCCCTTGCTTTGAATGAGGGCAATTCCTCATCTCCTGAGATGAATCCAAATAGAATTCTTCCTTGTAGATAGGTCTTCATCCTCAGAGACCAAGCTTGATAATTGTTCTTGTCCAATTTGTCAATGAATGAAGGAAAACCATCTCCCATGTTACCTTGTTTGCTCTGATACCACTGTTGGGAAAGATGGATGGATCCTTGAGAAGATTGAGTAGGTGCTGCTAATCCTGCTTTGCACCAGCCCTCAGTGACTCCAGATATGATTAGTAGTCACCTTAGCTTCCAAATGATACCAAGAATTGCTATATGTACTTTGGAAGAGGTTTGAGTAATGACTTGATCAAAACAGATGAGTTTGTGAATCACAAGGCTAGAAAACTTTCTATTTTGGTGTTGATACCTACTCAGTCTTTCACTCAGTATGACCAGTACACTTACAATTGGCAAAATTCCTTCTAGAAGTATTCTATTAGCTTAGTAAGCTACCATTTTCAAGTGGAATCATTGAAAATGATAAACTATACTAGGAGAAATCACTTCAGCAAATTTATGGACACCCCCGACTTTTTTAGGAAGTATGCAGACAAATACCAGTGAGCACTTCGACCGCAATTTCTCGAAATTGGCTGAACCAAGTTGCTTCAAAACTTTGTATGCTTGTAGTATGCTTTAAGCTGGATCTACAAAGCTTTGAATCACTTGATTTGGTGAAGTAGGCACTGAGATATGCCTCTTTGAAGTTGACAGACTTTGAAGAGAGTACTCAGAGAACACAGAGATGATGTATGTAAATATATGTATTAATTCACATTGATGTACATTGCCATTGGCATGATAGACATTGCCAAATGGTACTCAGAGTTGTAAGCTATGGAGTAGAGCTCACACACTCAAGAATAGATGAAATTAGCCTCGGGAGAATGGACTGTATGTGCCACGACTTTTCTAGATACATCTTATATATGAAGTGAGCAAGAGTTTGAATTCAAATTTGAATTCTTGGCTCCCTTCAATCTAGTATCTAAATGTAAGGAGATATTCCCTCAATCATAAGTTCTACTTTTCCACGAATCTATCAAGTAGGTGTATCCATAAGATTCCAAGTCATTTAGAATTTTACAAGGAGTAAAAATGGTAAGAACTTATAAGCAGAAGTTCCTATGGTCCTTCCTTCAAGTGTTGTCTTCATGAAGTAATCCAAGCCAAATTGTGAAGGCTTGAATTGCACCAACATAAGCATCCTATATTGCAAGGCTTATTGAGTAGATATAATAAAGCTTGATGATCAGTGAAAATCTTGAACTTGTTGGCCAATAGATAGTGTTTAAACTTCTTTATGACATATACCATGCCTAAACCTTCTCTTTCAGTTGTATAGTTTCATTCAGTCACGTTTAATTGTCTACTAGCATATGCTATAGGCAAATCTAAATTCCCTTCACCTGTGGGTTGTGCTAGCACACATCCTATTGCATGATTGGAGGCATCTACATGGACGTGAAATGTTTTATTCCGATCAAGAGTGGTCAATATGGGTGTTGTGCATAAACGTCTCTTCAGTTCATTGAAGGAATTCTCACATTCGTTGCTCCACTCAAAATTTGTTAACAAGGCATAAAGAGGTTTTGATATGATCGCATACATGTGGATAAACCTGCGGTAGTATCCACAATGGCCCATAAAGTCTTGTACCTCTTTAACATTCCGTGGCCTCAACAACTCCACTATAGCTCTGACTTTGTCCTCATCTATTGATATTTCATTGTTCGAAACAATATGACCTACGGTTTTACCTTGTTGTACCATGAACACACACTTCTTTGGGTTCAAACAAACTCGATATTCTCTACACTTGTTGAAGATTTGTCTGAGCTCAAGGATATGGTATCTTCTTTCTTGGGAATGAGCACATAAATCGTCCACATATACTTCTAAGCTCTTTCGAAATAAATCTTTGAAGGCATGACACATGAGCCTTTGGAAGGTTGCAGGTGCATTGGTGAGCCCAAATGGCATCACACAAAATGCAAAGATTTCCCACTCCGTGGTGAAAGCTGGTTTGTGTTGATCTTCTGGGGCAATGGCTACTTGGTTGTAACCTGAAAATCCATCAAGGAAGCTATAAACTTCCTTGCCTACAACATGCTCCAATAAATGTTTGGTGATTGGAAGCGAATAGCTATCTCTTATTGTAGAGGCATTAACCTTTTTAAGGTTAATACACACTCGCAACTTTCCATTCTTCTTGGGAACCACTACAATGGGGGACACCCATTCAGTATGATCAATCTCATAGATAAATCCAATTTCAATCAGTCTATAAATTTCTTCTGTTATTTTTTCTGCATGTGTCATTATATGTGTAGGGATTTTGTTTGGAGGGCTTGGTGTCAGCTATCATGAGGATTGTATGAGAGCATATTTTTGGATCTACTTCCTTCAAGTCTCTATGTGCCATGCAAACACATCCCTATATTCCCTTAATAGAGCTACAAGCTCTACTTCTTCTTTTGCACTTAGGTCATCTCCTATGTATGTACATTGCTCTTCATTCTCTTCGATGGTTACAACAATTTTTTTGGTCTTTTCTTGATTATAATATCCTTCTCTTGTGGTGGCTTCTCTCTTAGGCATTCGTACCAAAATTTTTGGGTCTTCAACTTCATATTTCTTGAAATTTTCTGGTACCTTGAACAATGATTCCTCCTCTTCTTGTTTTACTACTTTTCTTTTCTTTTTCTTTTGACCACCTTCACTTCCATCCTTTGAATGTAACGTTTTGATACTTGCGAGTGATTTTTCTTCTTTTTGGGTGAACGCTCCTACATCTTCTAGATAGTGCCTCTCTGAATTAAAGCAACTATCCATCACAATGGACTCTAGGTCATCATCATTCTCTTCTTCCTCTATGAAGTCACTAGGGTCACATTCTTCTATCACGGGCTCACACATGAACAATGAAATATCATAACCCTCCTCATCATAATGAGGTGTCCACTTTTCCTCGTTGACAACAATATCCATGGTGGCTAAGATTTCTGGCCAGCCATGAGGCTCAAATTCCTCATCTAGAAAGATCATCGGTGTGTAGGTTGGGTCTTTAACTAGTCTTTCTCCTTGAGAAGTTCCTTCTTCTCTTGCTTTTAGGCATTTCTCCTCTTCCTCTTTGACCTTACACATCCACAAGTGAGTATCTTCATGCATCCAAGATGGATCAGATGAACTTCCAGAATGCACAGAGATTGAATCCTCTTGCACCTTGTAGATAGGATTCCATTGTAGGGGTGGTACATCTCTGAAGGTATAATCTTTTAGATTTACTTTGGTTGTGACCCCTAAGTGTTGCAAGTACAAGGAGTTGGTTCCCCAATCTTGTACTATTTGCAATTGTCGTAGGAAGGGTCTTCCTAGGATCATCTCATAGACATTATTTTTCTCAAAGTCACATATTGCAAACGTGTGTTCAAATTCTACACCACAAGTGGTTAGAGTTATCCCTTCTAGCAATCCTAGAGGTTTTTCAACATGCCCATCAACCATATGAAGCTCCATTTCTAGTTGTTCTTAATGTGGGTTTACCCCATTGCTTCCACAAGGAGGTGGTTGCAATTGCAACACTTGCACCTAAATCTATGATTGCTTTGGTTGTGTAACCTTGGTAGGTGATTGGAAGATAAGTATTACCTTCTTCACCTTCACTCATGTCCCCTATTTTGTCTAGAGGTATCTCTGGGACTTTTTGCTTAGAGCCTACTTTTGACACATTGGAATCAAGTTCTTGAACCTGATTCACCACATGTTTCCATAGCTCTGGTTTTACTTTAAGCAGCTCTTCTACGATGAGATGACACTAAACCTTAGTGTACTTCATGACATTATTGTTTCTTCGAACCACTAAGACTTCATTTCTTACCAATATTGTGGGAGCTTCGATATGAAGAGATTCAAATTCCCATGGGCTTGTGAATTGTGGCAACTCATGTAAGGAATTAGATTCAGAATCTAATCTTTCATCTTCTTGTTGTTCTGCTTGGTCTTCGTAAATAGATGGAATATCTTGGGGAAATTGATCATGAAGGTCATCAATTTTAGGAATAGGTGGGGAATTACCCTTCTCCTTGGCCCATTTCTCTTCTTGTATTTCCCATAAGAACTCTTGAGAGTATTGTTGAATTGAAAGAGGTGCTCCATCATCTATGGAATTAGGAACATAAGCTTTTGTTGGTGGTGAGCTTTCTCTTTCAACAAATGGTTGAGCCTATGGAGGTAAAGAAACCTACGGCTTGTTTACCAACTACTCTAATCTTTCTAGTAAGCCCTAGAAATACGAATCCGGTTTGAGAGACTTTGTCTGATTGAAATATTGACTGATCTCGAGCATAGCCTGAGCTAGCTCTACTATTTTTATGCACATATCTGTTTGTTCAACCTCTAAATCTGCCCTTGGGTAGCTCTTATCTGGGTTTGCAACTGTTGGCCCTTCTTGAAGTCGAGCCTGGTAGGCCTTGAACATTATGTCCAAGCCTTTTGGGGTTGGATCTGCAAGAACAAACCCTGGTTGCGGTCTATTTATAGTGACTGGTGGGGTGGGATGAGGTGGTGTGGATGGAGTTTCGGTATGTGAGGTCATTTGAGATGCAATGTCTTCTATTTTTGTTTTTGCATCTTTTAGGGTTTCTTCTAGTTCGGATATCTTTTTATTCTACTTGTGATTGGCTCTCTCCCTCGTATCCTTCCATGTCCTTGTTTTCCTCTTACTAGGCTCTCATGATTCACTTGACTCTGATTGTTCAACTAGTTTATCTTGTTTTAATGCCTGTGCCCTAGTAATTGCTTGTATAGGAGTCACATTATTGCTACTAGCGCTTAATCCACAACTAAGCCTACCACATTAGTCGGTGTAACCTTGGGTGCACTAGAGGGGTTCCCTGGACAATCTCTCAGGAGATGTTCTATGCCGCATTCAAGACAAAAGCCTTGTATTGTGATGTTTTGTCCTTGTCCTCGAGTCGATGAGTGGGCACATTCACGAATGAAGTTGTCACCCTGACATCTAAAACATGGTCCTATAGGGGCTTGTGGTCTTACGTGAAGTATTCTGGCTCCCAATTTTGCTCCATAAGTGGTGTCCCGTATTGATAGGAATAAGCCTTACTATGCTCTGGTGATTCTGTGTAATAAGCTTGTGGACTTTCTTCATGGGAGTAGTCTGTGAACTATGAGCATCAGAGTCATTTTCTGAGACCAACAGGGTTAGTGGCACTAAAGTTCTGTTAGGATTTTTCTCTACCACTATATACTGAACTAGAATCACATTGGCAGGAGCTGGTGGTTAGTTTCCTGGGACTCGTTGTGGCCTATATGGTGCCTGATATTGCTATTGTGGCCTATAATATGGCTGTTGGTATTGATTTTGATACCTACCCTGTTGGTAAGGTTGTTGATAATTTTTTCTAACAGCCTACCTATTGTATCAACAATCTTGAGCCGTATGGTTTGTGTATTTTCTCTCAATGGTGTAGTATGTAGCATTAGGGTTTCCTTGGTGTTGAGCCATCATTGGGCAAACATGAGCCATGTGGTCTCCTCCACAGTTGTAACATTGCTTCAATGAGGTAACCCTTGGTGCTTGTCTATTTTGGACTCCTAGCTTCTTGGCAACCTGCTCAGCTATCTCATCTATCTTAGTGGAGGTTCTGGAGGTGTGGCTAGTAGAATTGTCAGAATCCTTATAGAGTTTGGACAATTCTAACTCCTCACCCAAGTTGTCTTCTATGTCAATGCACATCCACACACACTCTTCTATGGATCTAGACGCTTTCAAGTACACATATGATCTTAACTTGGTGCTTAGTAAGCCATCTAAAAACAAGGCCACTTGTTTGGCAAGTGTGGGTAACTTTGGAATAGGGCATCTTTCTAAGTATTATGTGAACCATCTTGCTACAAGTCGCACTGTTTCTTGGGGTGTTTTCTTGAAGCTGTGGATCAAGGATGATGTATTATGCCTGATGCCACTCTTAGAAAATTCTACAATGAGTGCTTCTAGCAGTTGACTTATATCTCGACCATTGCAACTATTTAGAGGTTGAAACCAAGCTAAGGCACTACCAATGAAGGTCAATCCAAATGCCTGGAAATGCGTGAACAAGTCCTCAACCTGTTCAGCTTTTAACACTTGTTTGAACTCAACCACATGATCACACGGATCTCCTGACCCATCAAAATAGTTCTTCATTGCCTTGACCACTTGAGAGAGTCTAAGGGTTCTTGAGTGCTCTCCGGGTCCTGGCAATGGGAAATCATGTTCATCTCTTTGATGCCTATGTGCTCTATGTCTCTCTCTTTCCGGTCTTTCACCTTCAAGTCTTGATCTTTCTCTGCCCACAATTTGTGTGAAGCTTACCTCAAGTCTCTCCTTGGTTCATTCTCATTGGGCTTCTTGAGGGATCCAATCTGCAATGATCACTCTGGTCAAAACTGACATACCTCTAGGAATTTTGGGTTCTCGTCCTACATCTCCTTGCTCTAAGTCTCCTATCTCATTCTCAAGAATGACATTTCCAAACTCATCTATCCTATCTAGTAAGTTGGTGACCACACACAGGGTTCCTTCCTTATCAATGTATGAACTCTCTTCGAACTTGACCACTGGGTGTTCAAGTTCAAAAGGTTGATCTAGATTTTTAAGTTGGACAATATGTATATGTATATGTATATGACATGTATATTTATATGTATATGTATATGTATATGTATATGTATATGTATATGTATATGTATATGTATATGTATATGTATACGTATATGTATCTATATATGTATATTTATATGTATATTGATGGGGAAGTATCTCAACCCCTAAGCAACGACGAAGCGTGAATGACCTCCATAGGTATCCTTCTTTGACCTCTGCACACCAAAAATGCTCTTACTCAGAGCATATGCAGAGAACTCTAGTGCGCTTTTGTAGACCTGTAGTAGACACCAAGAGCTTTCCAACAAAACAAATTTCACTTCAAATGGATGCTTACACAAGGAGAAACAATGTCTACAACATGAGCTAGTTGAATGCTCACAACTGCCAGTCAAGCAGATACCTCACTTCACTCCAGCAAGCTTTTCTCAGAGATTATACAGAGAATGAATCTCAAACTTGGGTAAACTTTAGAGGACTCTAATAGCTACCCAATGACACCAAAATCATAGCAAATGGATACATAGAGAAGGAGAACCAACCCTTACAACAGAGAGCAAAATATTTCCAACAGAGCCGACACACCAAGAGAGATATCAATCACACAACTTCACTAAAATGAATGTTGCTCCCAGATTACTCAGAGAATGATTCAGAGAATTTGTGAGCATAAAATAGACTCTAATAGCTATCCAATGAGACAAGAATTACATCAAATGGATACAATATGAGGGAGAACCAATGCTAACAACGCAGGGGTAGAGAGTTGCAACACTGCCTGCGCACACACATAGATATGCCTACTAAAAGAAAACAAAGAAGCAAGCAAGGGGCTAGCTTAAGCAAGGGGCTTGCTTATCACAACTCCTGCACTTAGTGCTCACTTTACATGAGCTAAAAATCCAAGAATATGGCCCAAATGAAGTCGGGATATGTAGCTCAGTGATGAGTAGCACCTCCTTTAATGTCAATCCGGGAAGACGTGAGGATGGTATGAAGACCTCGAGCAAGTGACGGCACAAGTGTGTGAGTGAGAAGCACACAAGCATGCACACACATACACACACACGCGCACACACGGCAAGACAAAGAGTGAAAAGTAATGGAGTTTTTAGATTACTTTCGAAAAGCTCTTACAAGTTCATTCCAATTACAATCTAACCTCAAAAATGAGCTCTCTAGCTCCTTTTATAGTTTTTGACTAGCTTTGGCCCTGTCCAGACCTAGTGTCCGGCCTAGTTAAAAATTAGGTTCCAGGGCTTATTTGAGGGCTCAAATGAGATCTAAAAATTACGAAAATTGGTAAGCAACTACTTCTAAGGCTCCTCAAGCTCGAGGACTCCTCGGCTTGCACAAAATGGAGCCACAAAAAGGTGAACATGGTATTTACAGGGGTTGTTAGTGATGAGAATCACTTTTAATTGGTATAAGGGTTTTGAAAAATTAAAGGTTGCCTTAGTGCTAGATCTGCGTGAATGCTCGTACTTGCTTCTTCATGAAGAAAATTATTGGCCTACTTGCCAGATCTTCTTTGACTGCCATGTCTGCTTGTGCTGTCCCTTTGCTCTGACTCTCTTCGTCTTGTGGCTCCTTCGGTTCCCTGACTGCTGCCAACACCCCCCCCCCCCCACTCTCGCGTCTGTCGCCCCTGACAGACCCTTGTCTAGAGGATTTTTGAACATAATATTGGACGACATCGGAGGCTAGGTGGTGTTCTTCGAGTCGCAAGCCGCGTGCTAGATCTGTGAGCAATTCATCCCAATTCATAGGTTCGGGAACATCTGGATGAGGCACCCTCAATTGTTCTGAGTAAATAGTTCTCTCCACAGCAAATAATTGGAGGAGATGTGATGGTCTGGGTATAAAGATTTCGGAGTGATATTCCCAGAATCCTGTGATGAACATCTCCTCAAATGTCTGTTTAAAGCAGGCTGGGAGGTACTTGATTCTGGCGTGCCAAGCATATATTACTTCAATTGATGGGGTGGTACTCATATCGTACACCAGATCCTGGTTTCCTGTCACGAAGCCTGCTCCTGAGAAGTGAGGGTCCTTAATGTTCTTAAACGTCCTGAAAGTGATCCGCATTAATTCAAATATTTTCATACACATCTGGGCCATCACGTCAGGATTATTGCGTAGCCGAATACTCCAGTGACGGATTGTAGAAATCATGTAGTTCACCGTGGGGGGTCCTTGTGGAGGTGCTAGATAAACGTAATTTAACCATTTTGCGTAGGCTTTGATGTCTCTGACGACAATAGTGAATTCAGGCCAGGTGCGTCTTCGAAGAACTGGAATGTAACAAGGATTATATTTAATAAACAACGGCATATTATTCCAGGTTCGAACCATTTCAGGATATGTTTCCAAAAGCCTGATCCTCCAGGTGGGTTGATGGATGGACCCACGCTTAGCACTTTCCGGTATATCATCTGGACCAAATTGTGTAGCGAATGTGGGAGGCTTGCCGCATCGTCGTTGAATCTCGGCGTTGTAATCGGCCAACAGTATGCAGTATGGCACATATTGGTCATTATTGGTGCCGATCCATCTATGATGAGACATGTTTCTGAAATATTTTGACTTTATGACAGTTTCTTCTAGGTTCGCTAGTGATTGGATCTGAATGGCCACCCGTTCTTCGTGTGTGTTCGCTGTCCTTTCCAGTGTCTGAAGCCACTCGGGTGCTTCCACTGCCAAGGTGTCTAGTCCCTCTGAGGTTCGTTGCCCGCCTGGCATTGGCATAGGAACATACGGTTCTTCGTACGAATCATCTACCTCAATAGGGACCAACTCTTCTGGCTCTGGTTCTACTACTGGAGAGGGCTGCCTCTCGTATGTTAGTAACCTCTTTTGTAATTCTGCTACCTGCTCAGTTAAGGCCTTTACTTCGTCTGAGGTAGAGGTTGATGGGACACTCTTCGGTTGTTCTTCCTGTTCCTTAAGTCTGCTCTGTAGTGTGTCACGTTCTCTTTCCAAGTCATCATGGGCTTCCAGAAGATCTGCATAGCTTTCCAAAATGGTTTTCATCGTCTCCGTGGGAACTGCTTTGAACTGCTCTGGATCTATCTCGTGGGGAGAGCCTTCCATTGCCGCTTCCAGATTCTCTTCATTTTGTTTTTGCAGTCTCTTGTTCTCTTCCAGTGCTGTGGCCATATGTTTCCTGAGTAGCGCCAAGTTACGTCTGACTCGTAGGTTATTGGCCTGGTATACTTCGAGCAAGGCTTCTAATTGTTTGACGCCTGATTCTTTCGATGGTTGGGGTGCCTCTAGTAGTGTTTGGTGGGCCTGCTCAAGCGTGGTATAACGTTGATTTACATCTGCATTTTCTTCTTCAAGAATTTTAAATTGCCTTTGTAAGTTCTGGTGATTTGTTGTTAGTTGTTGATACCGGCCGTCCAGAGCTCTGTACTCATTCTGAAGCTGATATACACATTGATTTAATGCCAGAAATATACTATTTACATTAAATGATGCAGGGAGGGGTGAAGATGCAGGGGGAATGGGGGCGGGAAAGGGAGTTGTGAATGATGTGGATGCAAGTGGAGATGTGGGTGGAGGGGGTATGGGAGATGGAGGTGGCATGGGGGGAGGGAGCGGTGCAGTGGCAGGAGATGTTTCCATGGTGTCAACTGTTTGAGTGACCGTGTAGATGGGGATCGTGGGTGGGGTGGATGTGACGTTAGTGAAGAGAGTGGTGAAAGTGGGCATGGTGACTCCCCCGAATTGGATTCCCGGAGAGAGTGGAATTCCCAAGATGATTGTGGTGGTAGTGGACGTGGTGGTGATAGTGTCATGTGGTGGAGTGAGTTGTGTAGTGAGGGGTGGGGATGGTGGTGACAGTGGTGCTTCCTGATGTTCGTCTGCTTGCGTTGTATCTCCTGGTGCTGATACGTTGATATGAATTTGTTTCCCGGACCTCATGGGACGGGTGGGAACTCTTTTCTCAAATCGGTGAATGTAGGCCATTGCCTCATGAATGGCCTCATCCAATCCCACTGCATCGGCGTGTAGGTTTATGGACTCGATGAACATGTCGTCCACGCCTTCCTCTGCCAGCAATTGGTTCATGAGTTTCTTGCCTACTTCCAGTGACATTTTATGTTGTTCTTGAAATAGTTGCATGGTTCGATATAGTCTTTTTATTTGAGCCGAATACGCGGGGGCACTTGCTAACTCTGAAAGTTCGTCATACTCTTGTTCCTCGTAGGCTTCTTCCTCTTGCTCGGTCTCTTGTTCCTCGACGTCGACTTCTACAACTTGCGGTTGGGTGGGGGCTGACATTGTTGTATGGGTTTGTGGTTCCTGAGCTCGCTCTGTTTCCGTTTCGAGATTAGAGTCATAGATTAGTCTAGCCACTTCTTCATCAGTGAGATCATTGAGAGTGAAGCCCTGTGGGAATTCCAAATCTGATGGGATGGGTGGAAACACCAGATTGGGTCCCTCTGTACTTGGTCTTGGTAGCCGGATGGTGAATGGCCTAATGCGTCGTGTCTGAAAGGGGTAATTTCTGGTGTAGTGGTGGCTCCCCTTGGTTGAGCGCAGGGTAATTGGACTCCCCCTCTCATCTTCTTTGATGGGGGACCTGCCGCTGATAGCCTTCTCTGGAATTCCTGGGCCCGGGGCCATATGAGTGCCTGCTGAATAGGCACGTCATAGGCAAGACATCGGTAGATTATCTTGGTTAGAGCACAGCATCCGTGAAGCACATTTTTCTGCTTCTTGTTCCACCTTTGATGGGCTAGGTGAATCTGATCTATGATCCAATGTGGTACGTTGATGGGGAGGCTTTCTGTCTCTGCCAGATACAAGCTAAACCATATTTTCTTTGGTGGCATGGTGAATCTTTCCTGGGCGGGGAAAGCAAAATGCTGCATGACGGTCCGTAGGTGAAGAGCGATGGTCGGTGTCATCGCTACCATATCCTTCAGCTTATTGAGATCTTTATGTTTCATTCTACCTGGAACCATTGTTTCCTTTTCAGTGGGGATGTGCATGCCATACATGCCCAATGCTTCTCGTACTAGATTGAGGGTCAGCTTGAATCTTTTAAGTTCATGGCCCGGTAACAGTGAGGGTAACACAAAGGTGCTGTCGCCTCCCTTGGCCCTGCTCGGAGTGATGGTACTGATAAGATAAGAACAACGCAAGAAATCCGGCTTTGGTAAGTGGGCCCTGAAATAACTGTCCAAGCCAGCTTTGGTCCATACTGAACGCATGACTTCGGCATTCTGATAGCTCTCAAATTCACGCGTGAAAAAATGGTAGCGTCCCCATTTACCATTAAACTCCAATTCAGCTTCCCAAAAATAGGTTCCATCCCCCAATGGTCCAGCAATATCACTGAACCAATGAGCGTGTTTGCCCACCTGAGAGGTGTGTCCCTGAGGAGGATCCTGAATTGGGAGGACATGCACAGCTTGAAGTTTTTGCGGTCTTTCGGTGAGATGTGGTTCGAGTAGGAGTGTTTCTATGTCCACAATCTGTGCACTGGATCCGGCTTGAGAACTGGCACCTCCGGCTTCTGCCATGGCCCTGCTTGCTTGTTGGTTCTGTGAGAATATAGAACCAGGTGTTAACATTGTAATGGACAAAATAAACCCGTTGTTGTCCCTGTTACAACATTAACATGAGGTAGATGATGAGTCAGTGGTTAGTAAGTGCACGATGACAGTGTGTGTAGTTAATGCCTGGTTAGTCCTAGGAGCTAGATGGAAAGGTGAGCTGTCTGACTAATGCAGTTAGTAAGTGGAGATGAATTCACAGATTAGGGTCGGGGGGTTTATTACAAGTCTTAGGTTGCCAAACACCATGAATGGCTTTTGGTCTTGGTTTTGTGGAGATTCGGGAGGGTTGCATGAGTAATTCTACTGGGAGTTGTTGTGTCCTCGGGACCCATTTATGAGTAAGTCTGTGCGTGCTTCTAGGTGGCAGTGTGTTCGAGTGTATCAGACAAGAGTGGGTAGCGACTGCTTGACCGAGTGAACCCTGTCGTGTATGATGTGAGTTGTGTGGGGTTAATTGAGCCCGCAAGCAAGCCTTAGGCACCCAAATTTGTCTTGATTGTGGGTCAACCTTCATCGACTTCTTGGGTACCCAAATAGATTTTATTTTCTCAACTGAGGTTTTAGGAGTCCTCTTATTAGCATCAAGTCGTTGATTACTAATAGGAAGTTGAGACCATTGTTGTAGCTTAGTTGCGGCCGGCAGCTCGTCTTTCCGCACCCACATTTGTTTCATCGGTTGAGTTGTTCTGCTTCGCGCGTTCTTTTGGTCTTTCGCCTGGAGAGTCTTCAGTGATTGATCTGCCCTTAGGTGCTGCCTCCTTCTGGCCTTTGGAAAAGAAGGGAGTTCCATTGTGGTTCTGACTTCTTTTTTGAGATCTTCATTCTTCTGCATCACATAGCCTTGGACAAGAACAACATGGTCAACTTCATGTGTACCCCTGGAGGGACCAGGAGTCCGTGTCTTTTCTAGTTCCTTGAGTGCTCCATTATTTAACTCAATTGTAATTCTAGTCTGATTCACCCATACCTGAAGAAGTCCACTTCTTAGGTTTAAGTTGACTGCTTGGTCATAGATCCAGTCTTGACCCAAGACAAGGGGTTCCGTGAGGTCCTCATCTTGACATACTAGTACTTTAACTGTCATTGCCTCATCATGAATATAGAGGGGAAGTTCCACCTCGCCCATGCAAGGGGTTTCCACACCTCCCAATCCTATGAGATATGCTTCCACAGGATTGACAGTTAATTGCAACTCTTGACAGTAAGACAATTTAACAGCACTAGTGGCTGCACCTGAGTCAATCAAGGCTCTTACAGTCCTTGCACTCTTTCCTTGTCCTATATCTAAGGTTATGAAAGGACGTCGGTCAGTTATTCTATGTGAGCTAACAACTGAAACTTCACACATAGCCACGTCATATCCTTGATCTGCATATGCGTCTTGCCTAGGGTGCTCTCTACCTTGTCTTCTTAATTTCATTCTTCGTATGCGCTCTAGGGCTTCTGCTTGAGCTTCTTCTCGAATTTGCTTTTCTTCCTCTTTGCGTTTCTTAGCAGTGTTGAGTCGACTTAGCATTTCCTCTGTGAGAGGTTCCTGATACAACTTAACTCTGCATCCGCTAATATAGTTTGGGAGAACATCGCCTTCTAATGTGGCTAGTTGCACTGCTCCACTTGTTGAGATCCTATTGATAATCATAGGTCCGTAGCCTCTCTTTTCTAGCTTCCTTGCATGTTGTTTCAATGTGTAGACTAAAACTAGATCTCCTGCTTTCAAGCCCTTATCCTTCACATGGGCATCAAAGTATGCCTTCTGTCGTTTCTTTGTTGCATATATCCCTGCAGCTGCTCTCAGTCTTGTTTCTCCTAATCGTTCAAGGTCAAAAAGTCTAGAGGAGAGTTCATGACCCGTCCATTCGTGCTCTTGTGCTACCTTCAATGTAGGTATCAAGAAGTCCAAGGGTAGCACCGCGTTTTGGCCAAATACCATCTGAAAGGGGGTGGCTTGGAGTACCGTTTTGTAGGCGACTCGGTATGCCCAAACAGCATGGTGTAGCTGTTTGTCCCAATCAGAGCGTTTAGTGTTTACTAATTTTGTCAGTACATTGCATAAGATCTTGTTGGTGCTTTCGGCTTGTCCATTAGCTTGAGGGTGATAGGGGGCAGACTTCTTATGTATTACCAAGAATTCTTGGAGTAGATTTTCAATCACTTTGTTCAAGAAGTGAGTGCCTCTATCACTTACAAGCTCTATAGGTAGCCCATATCTTGTGAATACATTCTCAAACAAGAATTTAGCAGTTGTTTGAGCATCGTTCTTCGTTGTGGCTTTTACCTCCACCCACTTAGTTAGATAGTCTGTTGCAACAATGATATATTCTGCATGGGAACCCTTAGCTAGGGGATTAATAGGACCTACGAAGTCTATTCCCCACTTAGAGAATGCACGTCCACCCATCATAGGTTTCAGTGGCATCTCATCTTTACGTATAGGATACTGGGTTCGCTGACAGACATCACACCGTTTCACGTAGGTATGTGCGTCCATGTGAAGGGTAGGCCACCAGAAGCCCGCAAATAGTATTGCCTTGATCACCCGGTCTGGTCCAAAGCGTCCTCCTGCTACACCTTGGTGAGCAGTTTCCAAGATCTTGAGATATTCACTTTCATGGACACATAGCCTCAGGTAACCATCTTTACCACGCTTGTATAGATTGTCACCAATGAGTGAGTAATCTTGGGCTTCTTGTTCTAAACTCCTTTTCCTAGCCAGCGTCATGTCTTGAGGGAATGTTTTCGTCCTCAGAAAGGATACTAGTGGTTCACTCCAATCCGGCACTATGGACACTTGATAAAGAGTGGCATGTTCCACAGGTGGTTTAGTGCAACAGATTGGGCATTCCTTGCACAACTTTTGGACATCAGCTTCCATAGTCAGCCAATGCACTCCGAGTCTCCGTAGTGTTTGTAGTGTTCGTTGCCTTGAATAGTGTTGCTCTAATGCACCTACATGTGCTAATTGCAACCACTTCGCATACTCGTCCTCTTCTACACAACAAGCCAAGATTCCTTGATCCGTGTGCTTGTACATGCTTCCTGCCATGATGTGGTACTTTTGGGCTTTCACAACCTCTCTATTCTGTGTGTTTACTACTGGATGGTTAGGCCCGTATGTCAATACTGGCACTAATGGCTTAGCCCACTGCGGTACCACTTCCAAGTTAAACAAGTAAGCATCAAGAAGGTCATCTGATACTCCGTGTGGGGCTTCTCCAGATGTGAGCCTAGAAAGATGATCAGCTCTCAAATGAGTCCTCCCTTTCCTTACCACAACCTCGAAATCATATTCCATTAGTAAGAGAAACCATCTGTTGAAGCTCAAGGTCAAGGACAAAGCATGGAAGCGCATCAAGGAAGTGGACACACAAGAAGAAGGAGCAAGTAGGGAGCTCTAAGAAGCACCTGTCAAATTTTCAGAACAAATCCCTACAAAAATAGTGATTTTGATCACTAAAAACCATTGTAAATACCATTTCCCATTTTTGTAACTCCATTTTTGTTCAAGCCGAGGAGTCCTCGAGCTTGAGGAGTATTAGAACTACCATCCTACCAATTTTCATAATTTTTAGACTTCGTTTGAGCCCCCAAATAAGCCCTGGAACCTATTTTTTAACTAGGCCGGACACTAGGTCTGGACAGGGCCAAAACCACTCAAAAACTATAAAAAGGGCTGGAGAGCTCATTTTTGGGGTTAGCTTGTAGTAGATTTCAGCTTTGTAAGAGAGCTCTTGTATAATCAAAGATCTTCCATTGTTCCACTCCTTGCTCTTACTTTGTGCGCGTGTGTGTGTATGTGTGTGCATGCTTGTGTGCTTTCACTCACGCACTTGTGCCATCACTTGCTCACGGTCTTCATACCGGTCCTCACATCTCCACGGATTGACATTTATGAGGTGTAACTCCTCACGTTGGTACTCACCATTGTGCTAGAGTGACACCAAATTTGGCGCCGTTGCCGGGGAGAGAGCTTGGAGGACGAGCGTGTGACGGTAAGACGTAGAGTAGCGACGTTGGAAGGTAAAAAAATCATCATTTTCAGTTCAGTTTTTGAATTTTCCTTCTTCTTCATCTTCATCACCATCACCATCTCCAGCAAGTTCAGCAGGTACAGAATTCTTCTGCACAGTCCCCGAGGCGTCGAGCTTGAGCTATCGCGACACTCCAAAAACTTCACCCAATCACGATTCTGAGTGCACCACGACACTGCGCAGGCCTAGAGCTCCCAGGATCACTAGACAGGACAGGAAAATTCACCATATCCCGAGCTATCGCGACACCTCGAGGTATCGTGACACCTCACGAGCTATCGTGACACTTCGACCTATCGCGACACCTCACGAGCTATCGCGACACCTCACGAGCTATCGCGACACCTCACGAGCTATCGCGACACCTCACGAACTATCGCGACACTCACGACCTATCGCGACACTTCACGAGCTATCGCGACACCTCACGAGCTATCGCGACACCTCACGAGCTATCGCGACACCTCACGAGCTATCGCGACACCTCACGAGCTATCGCGACACCTCACGAGCTATCGCGACACCTCACGACCTATCGTGACACTTCACGACCTATCGCGACACTTCACGACCTATCGCGACACTTCACGACCTATCGCGACACTTCACGACCTATCGCGACACTTCGACCCGACCTATCGCGATACATGGGCTTAACGCATGGAAATTTAGAGTAATTCAATGGACTGAATTAAGGTATCCTTGGGCTTAATCTTGGACACATTGGGAGGATATAAGAGCCTTAGGAGTGGGCAAAAGACCTAAAAACCAGGGAGGAATTTCCTGAACCCTGAGAGCCTGTTTGGACCCCTAAGTGCCTGGATGGTCATAACTTCACCATATGAACTCCGATTAATGAGATTTTGGTCTCGTTGGAAAGCTTGTTGAAAATCCTACGTGGACCTCGACTGGTTTTTTCTAGAATCATACGTGGAGTTTTAGAACATGTATTTTCAAGTTGGCCTTTAGGTGAGACTAGGTGGTCCTAAGATTGAGGGGGTACAGTGAGTTACTCCAGGGGGGGGCTGAAAATATTGATGTGTGTCTTTCAAATACTTGTGGTAATAGAGCTATACTGACTGGTGGGCTTTTGCAGGAACATTGTGTGCACTCAAGGCAATCCAAAGCAAGCTAGCAAGGGTGAGTACCAAGCTTGGGAGAAGGCTTCCTGGGCTTGTGTAGCAGTTTGGTCAACCAGCTAATTGAGGTTGGAAGATCTCTCAACCCTCCTTTGTCAATTCCTAGCCTAGGCTAAGTACGACTTAGGTGTGGTAATTAATTAGGGCAACGTTAGGCACGAATCAAGTCCAAGAGTATTAATCAACCAAGTGCAAGAATTAAGTAGGTCTTAAGTGCGAAAACTCTAAGGGACAAAAGGTAAACTGGAGTCGATCACTCATCAAGTGCGGAAATTCACTTAAGTACTCCTGAAGACGCGATTTCAGACAAGACCATAAACAAAATATTCAACTCAAAAGAACAAAGTGATTGGTGCGAATTAACCTGCAACGAGAGTGTGCTTAGGTCCAAGGGGGTAGATAAATCAGGCATATGAACCTTAGATCAGGCAGACACTTGGGCCGAGACAGACAAAGCCTCAGATCTTCTGAAGCTAGTGTCAATCACACTGCCAAGTCTTGGGCTCAACAGCTTAGTGGTTATCCTTACACACGAAGTTCAGAAACCAGTGACTCGGAAATGTCTTTTAGCATGGAAAGAACCACACGTAGCTCAGGCACTGCCTGTTTACAGACACCAGAAGGTCCCTATAAGACCCAATTGGAGTATATCAAGACCAACCAATTAGGTGCTCGCATCTATGAGGATGGTCTAAGACGATCAGTGGTTCAACTCAAGAATCCTGACCAACCCTTTGGACTTGAACACCCAGTGGTCAAGTTTGAAGAGGGTGCTTACATTGATAAGGAAGGAACAATGTATGTGGTTACCAACTTACCAGATAGGACAGATGAGTTTGGAAATATCATTCCTGAGAATGAGATAGGAGACCTAGAGAAAGGGAACCTAGGAGGAGAACCCAAGACCCCTAGAGGTAATTCAGTCTTGACTAGAGTGATCACTCTAGAATGGATTCCTCAAGATAACAAAAGTATAGAACTATTCGTGAATAGAGAAATGGAGGAAGCCTTTTGGAGATTTAGGCCAGATCAACCCAGCCTAGTAGTCACCATCTATGAATTCAAGGACCCAGAGACACCAGGGAAAGCTGTCTATCTAGATCACACATCTCAGAAATTATTCTTGGTATCAGATCATGACAGACATGCTTACACTTGGCAAGGTGAATCAATTTTCCCTCCACCAAGATCTAATGTTTCCCAGGGCCTCCAAGGAGCCGGATCATCCAAGGCTCATGAAACCCAGAGGGAAAGAACTAGAGAGAGACCGGAGGTAAGCTTTGCAGACACTGTAGGCAGAGACAAATCAGATTATGGAACGGAAAGACCTGAAAGGGAGAGACATAGAGTTTATAGGCATCAAAGAGATGATCATGATTTCCTACTGCCTAGACCACGAGAGCACTCAAGAACCCTTAGACCCTCTCAAGTGGTTAAGACAATGAAGAACTACTTTGATGGATTTGGAGATCCTTATGATCATGTGGTGGAGTTCAAACAAGTGCTAAGAGCCGAACAGGTTGAAGACTTATTCACCCAGTTCGAGGCATTTGGTTTGACTCTTAAGGGTACTGCCTTAGCTTGGTTTCAACCTCTAAACAGTCGCAACTATAGAGAGATAGGTCAGCTTCTAGAAGAATTCATTGCAGAATTTTCCAAGAGTGGTATCAGACATAACACATCATCCTTGATCCACAGCTTCAAGCAGACACCCCAAGAAACAGTGCGACTTGCAGGAAGAAGATTTAGGCTGTACTTGGAAAGATGCCCTGTACCAAAATTACCCACATCAGCCAAACAGGTGGCACTGTTTTTAGATGGCCTATTGAGCACAAAATTAAGGTCATATGTATACTTGAAAGAGCCTAGATCCATAGAAGAGTGTGTAAGGATATGCATTGACATAGAAGACAACTTGGGTGAGGAGTTAGGACTATCCAAACTCTATAAGGACTCTGATAGTTCTACAAGTCATACCTCTAGAACCTCCACTGAGATAGAAGAGATAGCTGAGCAAGTGGCCAAAAAGCTAGGAGTTCAAAATAGACAAATGCCAAGGGTCACTTCAGTGAAGCGATGTTATACATGTGGAGGAGATCACATGGCTAATGTTTGCCCCTTGACGACTCAACCCCAAGGAAACCCTAATGCTCTATATTGCACCATTGAGAGGAAATATACAAATCATACGACCCAAGATTGTCCCTATAACAGGCAGGCTGTTAGACAAAACTATCAGCAACCTTACCAGCAGGGTAGGTATCAGAATCAGTACCAACAGCCATATTATAGACCACAACAATATCAATCTCAATACCAGCAGCAATATCAGGCACCATATAGGCCACAACCAGTCCTAGGAAACCAACCGCCAGCTCCTGCCAATGTGATCCCAGTTAAATATACGATGGCAGAGGAGAACCCTAATAGAGCATTGGTGCCACTAACCCCATTGGTCTCAGAAAAGGATTCTCACGCTCATGGTTCAGAGTACTTCCATGAAGATAGTTCACATGCTTATTATATAGAGTCACCTGAGCAAAGCGAGACTTCTCAGTATCAATATGAGACACCACCTATGGAACAAAATTGGGAGCCAGAATACTCCAATGTCATGTATACGAATCCAAATACTAGGCCCCAAGTGAGACAAGTAAGACCACAAGCCCCTAGAGGACCATGCTTTAGATGTCAGGGCGAGCATTTCATTCGTGAATGTCCCCACCAACCAGCTCTGGGACTAGGACAAAACATCACAATACAAGGCTTTTGTCCTGAGTGCGGCAAGGAACATCTTCCTAGAGAGTGTCCCAGGAATCCCTCTAGTGCACCCAAGGTCACACCCATCAACGTGGTAGGCTTCGTGGCAGATGCAAGTTCAAGTAGCAGTAATGTGGCTCCTGTACAGGCAGTTACTAGGGCACAGGCTGCACAACAAGCAAAACCAGCCGAGCAACCAGAGTCAAGTGAGTCAGGAGAACCTAGTAAGAGGAAACCAAGAACATGGAAGGATACCAGAGAGAAGGCTAATCGCAAGTGGAACAAAAAGATATCTGAAATAGAAGAAAGTCTAAAAGATGCCAAAACAAAAATAGAAGACATTGCATCTCAAAGCCCCTCGCATGCTGAAGCTCCATCCACTTTGCTTCATCCCACCCCACCACCCATTGTAAATAACCTGCAATCAGGGTCTGTTCTTGCAGATCCAACCCCAGAAGGCTTGGACATGATGTTCAAGGCCTACGAGGCTCGCCTTCAAGAAGGGCCAATAGCTGCAAACTTAGACAAGAGTTACCCTAGAGCGGATTTAGAGATTGAACGAATGAAAATGTGCATGAAAATGGTGGAACAAGCTCAAGCTATACTTGAGACTAGTCAAAAGTTCAATCAGACAAACTCTGTCAAATCAGATTTGCATTTCCAAGGCTTACTAAACAGATTAGAGCAGTTGGTAAACAAACCACAAGTTTCTTTACCTCCACAGGCTCAACCAGTTTTTGAAAGAGGAAGCTCACCACCAATGGGGGCTTATGTTCCTAATTCCACGGATGCTGGAATACCTCCTTCAATTCAACAGTATTCTCAAGAGTTCTTGCGGGAAATACAAGAAGAGAAATGGGCCAAGGAGAAGGGTAATTCCCCTCCTATTCCTGAGATTGATGATCTTCATGATCAATTTCCCCAAGACATTCCATCTATTTACGGAGATGAAGCAGAACAACAAGAAGATGAAAGATTAGATTTTGAATCTAATACCCTAGAAGAACTGCCTCAATTTCCAGGCCCATGGGAATCTGAATCTCTCCAAATCAGAGCTCCCACAATATTGGTAAGAAATGAAGACTCAGTGGTTCCAAGAAACACAGACGTCGTGAAGAACACCAAGGTTCAGTGCCATCTCACTGTAGAGGAGCTGCTCAAGGCAAAACCGGAGCTATGGAATCATGTGAAGGATCAAGTTCCAGAACTTGATTCCAATATGCCAAAAGTAGGCCCTAAGCAGAAAGTACCAGAGATACCTCTAGACAAAATAGGGGACATGAGTGAAGGTGAAGAAGGTAATACTTATCTACCAATCACCTATCAAGGTTACACAACCAAAGCAATTGTAGATTCAGGTGCTGGTGTTGCTATTGCGACCACCTCCTTGTGGAAGCGATGGGGCAAACCCACATTAAGACCAACGAGAATGAAACTTCAAATGGCAGATGGTCATTTTGAAAGACCTCTAGGATTGCTTGAAGGGATAACTCTAACCACTTGTGGTGTAGAGTTTGAACATACATTTGCTATATGTGACTTTGAAAAAAATAATGTCTACGAGATGATCCTAGGAAGACCCTTCCTACGACAATTGCAAATAGTACAGGATTGGGGAACCAACTCCTTATACTTACAGCACTTAGGGGTCACCACCAAGGTCAATTTGAAGGATTACACCTTCCAAGATGTACCACCCCTACAGTGGAATCCTATCCACAAAGCGAAAGAAGATTCTATCTCTGTGCAGTCTGGGAGTTCACCTGATCCATCCTGGCTGCATGAAGATACTCACTTGTGGATGTGCAAGGTCGTAGAGGAAGAGGAAAAGCGTCTAAAAGCAAGAGAAGATGGAACTCCCCCAGGAGATAGACCAATAAAAGACCCAGCCTATACACCGATGATATTTCCAGATGAGGAATTTGAGCCTCATGGTTGGGCAGAAATCTTAGCTACCATGGACATTGCAGTCAATGAAGAACAATGGACACCTCATTGTGATGAGGAGGGTTATGATATTTCAGTGTTCATGTGTCAGCCCCTGTTGGAAGAGTGTGATCCTAGTGAGTTCATAGAAGAAGAAGAGAATGACGATGATCTAGAATCCATTGTGATGGATACTTACTTTGACTCAGAGGAACACTATTTAGAAGACATAGGAGTGTTAACCCAAAAAGAAGAAGAACCCCTCACGAGTATTAAAACGATAAATTCAAAGGAAAAAAGTGAAGGAGGTCAAAAGAAAAAGAAAAGAAAAGCAGTGAAACAAGAAGAGGAAGAATCATTGTTTGAAGTACCAGAAAATTTCAAGAAATATGAAGTGGAAGACCGAAAAATTTTGGTACGGATGCCTAAGAGAGAGGCCATTATAGGAGAAGCATATGACAATAAAGAAAAGACCAAAAAAATTGTAGTGACCATTGAAGGGAATGAAGAATGATGTACGTACATAGGAGATGACCTAAGTGCAAAAGAAGAAGCAGAGCTTGTAGCTCTATTAAGGGAATATAGGGATGTGTTCGCATGGCACTATAGACACTTGAAAGGAGTAGATCCAAAGATTTGCTCTCATACGATTCCGATGACCGCTGATGCCAAGCCCACCAAACAAAAGCCCTACACATATAATGACAATTATGCAGCCAAAATAAAGGAGGAAATTGACAGGCTGATTGAAGCTGGATTCATCTATGAGATTGAGCACACTGAATGGGTGTCCCCCATTGTGGTGGTGCCCAAGAAGAATGGGAAATTGCGAGTGTGCATTAACCTTAAAAAAGTTAATGCCGCTACAATCAGAGACAGTTATCCACTTCCAATCACCGAACATCTATTGGAGCGTGTTGCAGGCAAGGAAGTTTATAGTTTCCTTGATGGATTTTCAGGTTACAACCAAGTAGCCATTGCCCCAGAAGATCAACACAAAACGGCCTTTGCCACAGAATGGGGAATCTTTGCATTTCGTGTGATGCCATTTGGGCTCACCAATGCACCTGCAACATTCCAAAGGCTCATGTGTCATGTCTTCAAAGAGTTCTTGCGAAAGAACTTAGAAGTATATGTGGATGACTTATGTGCTCATTCCCAACAAAGAAGATACCACATCCCTGAGCTCAGACAAATCTTCAACAAGTGTAGAGATTATCGAGTGTGTCTAAACCCAGAGAAGTGTGTGTTCATGGTACGACAAGGTAAAATCTTAGGTCACATTGTTTCTAAGAATGGAATTTCAACATATGAGGACAAAGTAAGAGCAATAGCAGAGCTGCCCAGGCCGAGGAATGTTAAAGAGGTACAAGCCTTTATGGGCCATTGTGGATATTACCGTAGGTTTATCCACATGTATGCCATCATAGCTAAACCTCTTTATGGGTTGTTAACAAATTTTGAGTGGAACGAGGAATGCGAGAAGTCCTTCAACGAGTTGAAAAGACGTTTGTGCACATCACCAATATTGACTACTCCGGATTGGAGCAAACCCTTTCATGTCCATGTAGATGCCTCTAATCATGCAATAGGATGTGTGCTAGCACAACCCACAGGTGAAGGAAACCTAGATTTGCCGATAGCATATGCTAGTAGGCAATTAAATGCAGCTGAACGAAATTATACCACAACGGAGAGAGAAGGATTAGGCATGGTATACGCTGTGAAAAAGTTTAGACACTATTTATTGGCCAATAAGTTCAAGTTTTTCACTGATCATCAAGCTTTACTATATTTGGTCAATAAACCTTGCAATACAGGTCGCTTGGTGAGATGGTTCCTCTTACTAATGGAATACGACTTTGAAGTTGTTGTCAGGAAAGGTGGAACCCATCTTAGGGCAGACCATCTTTCTCGTATCACTTCAGGAGAGCCACCGCAAGGAGTGTCTGATGAATTGCCCGATGCTTATCTGTTCAATTTAGAAGTTATTCCTAAATGGGCAAATAAGTTGGTACCAGTCCTAACCTTTGGGCCTGCAAATAAAAATGTGAAGACAAGCAAAGAAGAAATTGTAAAATCACAAAAGTATCAAATATTGGCCGGAAGTATGTACAAGCAAGATACCGAGGGCGTATTAGCTTGTTGTGTCGAGGACGATGAACATACTAGTTGGTTGCAACAAGCCCATGAGGGACTGCTAGGAAATCACTACCCTAAACAACGAACATTGCAGAATCTAAAACGTTTAGGAGTGTATTGGCCTAGCATGGACAAAGAAATACAGGGGTGGATCCAGAATTGTCCAGTGTGCGAGAAGAGACCCCCAGTGGAGCATGCCACTCTTTATCATGTGTCATTAATCCCAGATTGGAGTGCTCCATTGGTTGAGTTCATGATATCGGGAACATTACCCAATCAGGCTAGTCTTGCAAGAAAACGGAGCATGGAGCAGGAGGCTCAAGACTATGCCTTAGTAGGAGACAACCTATATCGAAGAGGCAAGGATGGTTACCTAAGACTGTGCGTTCATGAATCAGACTATTTGAAAGTCTTAGAAACTGCACACAGCTGTGCTGCAGGTGGACACTTTGGGCCTGACAGAGTAATTAAGACCATTCTATTCTCAGGACTTTGGTGGCCCACTCTTCATATGGATGCACATACTTATGTGAAGAAATGTGACACATGCCAACGTGCCCAATATCCGATAAGAAAAGACGAGATGCCTTTAAGGCCAATGATGGGGGGACGTGCATTTTCAAAGTGGGGTATAGACTTTGTAGGTCCCATCAACCCCCCAGCTAGAAACTCCCATGCAGAATACATTATTGTAGCCACAGATTACCTTACAAAGTGGGTGGAAGTAAAAGCCACGACAAAGAATGATGCTCAAACGACGGCTAAGTTCTTATTCGAAAATGTGTTCACTAGATATGGGTTACCAATAGAGTTGGTTAGTGATAGAGGTACGCACTTCTTGAATGAGGTCATTGAAAATCTCCTTCAAGAATTCATGGTGATACATAAGAAGTCTGCCCCCTATCACCCACAAGCTAATGGACAAGCCGAGAGCACGAATAAGATCCTATGTAACGTATTGACGAAACTTGTAAATAATAAACGCTCTGATTGGGACAAACAACTTCATCATGCTGTTTGGGCATACCGAGTGGCCTACAAAACGGTACTCAATGCTACCCCATTTCAGATGGTCTTTGGACAGAATGCCGTGCTACCATTGGACTTCCTAATCCCAGCCTTGAAAGTAGCACAAGAGCATGAGTGGAATGGACATGAGTTGTCTTCTAGGGTCTTTGATCTAGAACGCTTAGGTGAGACGAGGCTACGGGCAGCAGCAGGCATTTATGCTGCAAAGAAAAGGCAAAAGGCATACTTTGATGCCCATGTAAAGGATAAAGGATTGAAGGAAGGAGATCTAGTGCTGGTTTATACGCTAAAGCAACATGCCCGCAAATTGGAGAAACGAGGATATGGACCCATGATCATTAATAGACTCTCCACTAGCGGTGCAGTTCAATTGGCCACTTTAGAAGGTGATATCCTACCAAACTATATTAGTGGATGCCGAGTCAAGTTATATCAAGAACCTCTTACAGAGGAAATGCTCATGAGACTCAACACTGCTAAGAAGCGAAAAGAAGAGGAGTTAAGGGTTAGAGAAGAAGCACAAGCAGAGGCTAGAGAGCGCATCAGAAGAAATAAGCTACGGCGGCTAGGCCTAGATGTCAACACAAAAGCTCCAAAATATCACATGGACATGTGCCAAAAGTCGGGCATCACTACTTCTCAAATAATTGATCGACGTCCCTTTGTGACCATAGAAGTAGGACAAGGAAAGAGTGTGAGGACTGTGAGAGCATTGGTTGACTCAGGAGCAGCAACTAGTGCAGTTAGACTTTCATACTGCCAAAACCTGCAATTGAACATCGAGCCCATAGAAGCCTATCTCATAGGTTTAGGAGGCGTGGAAACCCCTTGTTTAGGAGAGGTGGAACTTCCCATCTACCTTCAAGATGTTCCAATAAAAGTCAAAATGCTAGTGTGTCATGATGAGGACCTCACAGAACCACTTGTCTTGGGCCAAGATTGGATTTACGACCATGCTGTCAACTTGAACCTAAGAAGTCAACTTCTTCAAGTTTGGGTATATAATCAATGCATTACATTAGAATTGGAGAATCGCATGCCCACTGACACTGACACCACACACTCTCTTTGTTCCTCTAAGGCTAATCTTCTCGAACAAGATGTTGTAGATGTCAAAAGCTTTATGATCCAGACGGACGCAGTCACGGAAGGACAGTCGCAAAGGCAAGATGAACCTTCTTGTTTTTCAAAGAGTAAAGCATCCACAGTAGTTCAACCTCAGAAGCAAGCAAAACAGTGCAAGACAGCCAGTCTATCAAATAGACAAAGAGCCTTCAAGAGGAAAGAAGTGTTGGGCATGACACAGATCTGGGTAACGAAAGGAGTGCAACCATCGACGTTGCCTCAAAGATTCCCACCCAACCAGATCGACCATGGAAAAAGAAAAACCAAGCACCTATAACAGGCTCAAGCACGACTAATCCAACAAATTTGGGTACCGAAGCTATCAAAGAAGGTCGACCACAATCATGTACAAATTTGGGTGCCTAAAAAATTAGCTACAGCTCAACACGGGTGATTACAGATGTGGGTACCCAAGAAGCTCTTACATACACAACGGCCTATGCTCCCCACCATGCAAAAGGTCTCAACAAAGAAGCCAAGGAAAGCAAAGGGTAAGAACAGAGCACAAAGACCAAAAGAAGATAAACTCAACCCTTCTACAAAAATAAGCAGGCACTCACCCAGGATATGGGTTTGGAAGCCAAAAGCACAAGCAACATCCACAGAACCAAAGGGCCAACCACACTGGATACCAAAATTTGGACAGCATCCAAAGAAGAACTGGCCTGAGGTGATCTCTACAGGGTCAAATACTATTTGGAAATGGGTTCCCATTAGGAGGATTACATCATTTCGAGATCCAATCGACACCTCCAAACAAAGAATGCATCAACTATGCGAGTAACATCAACAGTCTCGACGTGCAGCAACCATATGCCTTTGGCATAACCCAGTCGTTTGCACCATTCAGGTCATGCATTTCCAAAGTATGCATCAATATAGGGCCACCTTACATGGTCGTGCATAGACACAATTAAGAAATCCCAGGCACATGAGACACAATTTTCACATGCAAAATATGTCATTGATACTAACCTCTTTCTTCTTGTTGGATGCCATCGTGTGCAAAAAAAAAAAAAAAAAAAAAAGGTAAAAGAAGAGGACTGTGCTGGAAAATGATCATCAGCGGACTTTCAACAAGGACATCCATCAACAAAAAGGACAAGACAAGGGTCAAACACCATGCTGGAACCACAACACGAAGAGATGAAGATCAACGGACCCTTCACCATGGTAAGCTGTGTATGCTTCAACAACACTATAACCATGATCGATTAAGAAACCTCTTCGTCAGCATACCCTTGAGCACTTAGCTCAAGACCCAATCTCTTGCACCATACTTCTTGCCATGCATTTTCCAAGTACGCATACGTAGGGCCACATTACAAGGCTATGCACAAGGCACATAATTTGTTCAACCCATGCACTAATGCACTTAACCATCATACATTATGGGTTACAATACGTGGCATGAAAACTATGAAAGCCATCATTGGAAGAATCAGAGGACATCACGGTGACCACTACAAGAGCAAGGAAGCCATCCATGATAGAGAGTTGCTCATAATCAACATTGATCAACTCCTTTGAGCAACTAGTCGTTTTGGACAGCTCGCAAATGCACCATCAAGATAGAATACAAGGAAGAGGTAAATACAAAGGAACTACAAACTGCAAGATCTAGCAGTGGCAAAGTAAGGAACTGGACAAACGACCAGGCTACATTGGGAAAATGGATCACCCCTGGTGGACGCAAAGGACGCTACCTCTCAACGTACTACATGGAACGACCAATACAACAAGGGTCTGTCAGGGACGACAGACTCAAGAGGGGGGGAGTGTTGAAGCTCAAGGTCAAGGACAAAGCATGGAAGCGCATCAAGGAAGTGGACACACAAGAAGAAGGAGCAAGTAGGGAGCTCTAAGAAGCACCTGTCAAATTTTCAGAAGAAATCCCTACAAAAATAGTGATTTTGATCACTAAAAAACATTGTAAATACCATTTCCCATTTTTGTAACTCCATTTTTGTTCAAGCCGAGGAGTCCTCGAGCTTGAGGAGTATTAGAACTACCATCCTACCAATTTTCATAATTTTTAGACTTCGTTTGAGCCCCCAAATAAGCCCTGGAACCTATTTTTTAACTAGGCCGGACACTAGGTCTGGACAGTGCCAAAACCACTCAAAAACTATAAAAAGGGCTGGAGAGCTCATTTTTGAGGTTAGCTTGTAGTAGATTTCAGCTTTGTAAGAGAGCTCTTGTATAATCAAAGATCTTCCATTGTTCCACTCCTTGCTCTTACTTTGTGCGCGTGTGTGTGTATGTGTGTGCATGCTTGTGTGCTTTCACTCACGCACTTGTGCCATCACTTGCTCACGGTCTTCATACCGGTCCTCACATCTCCACGGATTGACATCTATGAGGTGTAACTCCTCACGTTGGTACTCACCATTGTGCTAGAGTGACACCATCTTACTAATCTTCTTGTATTGCATGGCTTGTTTACGAGGTATAGCAATGCTTGATGATCAGTAAAAAATTTAAACTTATTTGCAAGCAAATAGTGTCTAAATTTCTTAACTGCATATATCATGCCTAAGCCTTCTCTCTCAGTAGTGGTGTAATTTCGTTCAGCTGCATTCAATTGTCTACTGGCATAGGCAATTGGAAGATCCATATTACCTTCACCAGTAGGTTGTGCAAGCACACACCCAATAGCATAATTGGATGCATCCACGTGAACATGGAATGGCTTATTCCAATCTGGTGTGGTCAAGATTGGTGCTGAACATAATCGCCGTTTAAGCTCATTGAAGGAATTCTCACATTCCTTAGTCCACTCAAAGTTTGTCAGAAGTCCGTACATGGGCTTTGCAATGACAGCATACATGTGAATGAACCGGCGATAGTAACCACAATGTCCCATGAAAGCTTGTACTTCCTTGACATTCTTTGGCCTAGGTAGCTCTGCTATGGCTCTCACTTTCTCTTCGTCAGTAGATATGCCATTCTTTGACACTATGTGCCCTAGAATCTTGCCTTGCCTGACCATGAAAATGCACTTTTCGGGGTTCAGGCAGACTTGATATTCTCTACATTTGTCAAAGATTTGTCTGAGTTCAGGAATATGGGTTTGTCTAATGTTGGAATGAGCACAAAGATCATCAACATAGACTTCTAAATTCTTCCTCAGGAACTCTTTAAATACATGGCACATTAGTCTTTGGAAGGTCGCTGCTGCATTGGTAAGCCCAAATGGCATTACACGAAAGGCAAATATACCCCACTCTGTGGCAAAAGCTGTCTTATGCTAATCTTCTGGAGCTATGGCTACTTGATTGTAGCCCAAAAATCCATCGAGGAAGCTGTACACTTCCTTGCCTGCTACTCTTTCTAAGAGATGTTCTGTGATGGGAAGCAGATAGTTATCTCGAATCGTGGCTGCATTAACCTTCTTCAAGTTAATGCATACACGCAGCTTTCCATTTTTCTTGGGCACCACTACGATGGGGGATACCCACTCAGTGTGCTCAATTTCATAGATAAACCCAGCTTCAACCAGTCTGTCTATCTCCTCTTTGATCTTGGCAGCGTAATTATCGTTATATGTATATGGCTTTTGCTTAGAGGGTTTAGCATCTGTGGTCATGGGGATAGTGTGTGAGCATATGTCTGGATCAACACCTTTCAAATCCTTGTAAATCCAAGCGAATACATCTCTGTATTCTCTTAGCAAGGCTATTAACGCATGCTCTTCTTCCTCTGTTAGGTCATGGCCTATGTACGTGCATCTCTCCTCTCCTTCTTCTAGGGCCACTACTATTTTCTTGGTGGTTTCTTTGTTATCATAGGCCTCTCCTACTTGTGCCTCTCGTTTAGGCATTCTTATCATGACTCTCCTGTCGTCTATCTCATACTTCTTAAAATTTTCTGGGACCTCAAACAAAGATTCTTCCTCTTCTGGTGAGACTTCTCTCTTCTTTCGTTTCTTTCCTTCTTCCTTCGGGGTCACATGTGTTGCTAATCTTACATCATTTGTAAGCTCTCCATGCCTCTGGGGTTGAAATTCTACTTCATGGAAGTATTCTTCATCTGATGCAAAAGGTGGGTCCATAATGATTGACTCTAAATCGGAGTCACTTGCATCCTCAAATGCATCAGGGCTAGGTTCGCATTCTTCTAGAACTGCCTCTCCCATGATTGGCTCTATGGAGAAGACTGAAATGTCATAGCCATCCTCATCACAGTGAGGTGTCCATTGTTCTTCATTGATGGCTACATCCATTGTTGCTAGGATTTCTGCCCAGCCGTGGGGTTCGAATTCTTCGTCAGGAAATACTACAGGTGCATAGGCTGGGTCTTGAATGGGTCTATGTGTTTCATTTGCACCTATATCTCTGGCCTTCTCTCTCTTCTCTTCTTCTACTGCTACTTTGCACATCCATAAGTGGGTGTCTTCATGCATCCATGAGGATCCTGATCCTATGGAATGCACCGATTCCGTATCCTCTTTGGCTCTATGGATGGGATTCCATTGGATAGGGGGAACATCCCTATGAGAGTAATCTTTGAGATTCACTTTGGTTGTAACACCCAAGTGTTGCAGGTACAAAGAATTGGTTCCCCAATCCTGTACCACTTGCAACTGTCGCATAAAAGGTCGTCCCAAGATCATCTCATAGGCATGATTTTTGCTGAAGTCACATATGGCAAATGTGTGCTCGAACTCGACACCACAGGTGGTGAGAGTTATTCCTTCTAGCAATCCTAAGGGTCTCTCAATATGACCATCGGCCATCTGCAATTTCATTCTCGTTGGCCTGAGTGCTGGCTTGCCCCAATGCTTCCATAGGGAAGTGGTGGCAATTGCAACTCTTGCACCTGAGTCCAAAATTGCCTTGGTGGTGTACTCTTGGTAGGTAATGGGAAGATAGGTGTTCCCTTCTTCACCTTCACACATATCTCCTATCTTATCCAAGGGTATTTCTGGCACTGTCCTATGTGATCCTACCTGGGAACGAGGTTTTGCTATCTCTGGTACTTGTTTGGCTACATGTTTCCATAATTCAGGTCTAACCTTGAGTAGCTCTTCTAACTTGAGATTGCACTGCACTTTAGTGTTCTTCACTACCTCTGTGTTCCTAGGTATGACCGAATCTTCGTTTCTTACCATGACTGTGGGTGCTCTCATACAAGTGGACTTTGCTTCCCATGGGCCTGTGAAGTGGGGTAGTTCTTGCAAAGAATTAGACTCGAAGTCTAATCTTTCTTGAGATTGGGTGCTCTCCTGCTCCCCATAAATGGATGGGATGTCTTGTGGGAATTGGTCATGTGCATCATCCACAAGTTCAATGGGAGGAGGGACTTCACTTTCTTTAGCCCATTTGTCTTCTTGAATCTCGCGTAAGAATTCTGGTGTGAACCGATTCATAGAAGATGATGTGTCTGGCTCCGTAGAGTTAGGCACGTAGGCTTCAGGCACATAGGCTCTCTGGGTAGGAAGACCTACTCTTTCACTGGCCTTGTAATGGTGTTGAGGGGCGAGTTCCTTTTGTGATTTTGCCATTAGATTCTCCATTCTTTCTAGTGAAGGGGGGTCGTCTGGTTCAGTGGAATTGGGCACGTAAGCTTCCGGTGGGGAATGGGTCATGTTTTTGCTTGCTTTATCTCTTTCTTGATTTTCTTCTTCCTTGGCAGATCTTGCAATTATGCCCTCTAACTTCTCTAGAAGTCCATCCAAGTGTAATTGCGTCTTGGCTGAGCCCGAGTAATTGAAAAGGCGACTGGCTTCGAACATAGTCTGAGCCAATGCGACCATTTTCGCGCAAAGCTTGGTTCTTTCTATCTCTAGGTCAGCTCTAGGGTAGCACTTGTCATGATCCGTTACATTTGGCCCTTCTTGGATTCTGGCTTGATAGGCTTTAAGCATCATGTCTATGTCTTCAGGAGTGGGGTCAGCTAATACTGATCCTGCTCTAGGGGGTGGTGGAATTGTATGAGGTGGGTTGGAAGGTAGCGGGTAGGATGGCGATGGGAATGGTGGTGGTGGGGTAGTGTGAGAGGGAGTTTGAGATGTGAGTTCAGTTATCTTGGCTTTGGTTTCTCTTATGCTTTCCTCAAGTTCACTCATCTTTTTAGCCCATTGTCTTTTCATTCTTTCCCGACTATCTCTCCAGGCTCTAGTTCTCTTCTTGGTTATGCTCTCCGTTTCACTAACTTCTGGGCTCTTTCCCTGATCTACAGCTTGGTTTTGCTGCAATGCTTGAGCTCTTGTGACCACTTGCACTGGTGCAGTGGAAGTCACACTCCCTGTGGAGTCTACAACTAACCCAATAACGTTTATAGGAGTGATTTTTGGCATATTGTTGGGATTCTTAGGACAATCTCGTAAGAGATGCTCCTTTCCACACTCCTGACAATAGCCTTGGATCATTACTGACTGGGGTTGGGTAGGTGGAGGCAAGGGACAGTCACGAATGAGATGATCTCCTTGACATCTGTAACATGGTCCTCTAGGGAATGGGGGTCTTACCTACCTAGGTTGGGGTCTAGGATTGGGGTTTGTATACATGACATTTGTGTACTCTGATTCCCAACTAGGTTCATTTGGCTCTTCACTATAGTAAGACTCACCATGTTCAGGAGACTGCATGTAGTAAGCCTGGGGACTATCGACATGTGTAGAATCGAAGCTATGATCATTGGGATCACTTTTTGAAAGCAATGGTGTGACGGGGACTATAGCTCTATTCAGGTTCTCTTCTACAGCTGCATACTTTACAGGGATCAAGTTGGATGGAGCTGGAGGTTGTTGGGCTAACACAGGCTGAGGCCTTTGCTGGGCTTGGTATTGTGGTTGGTAGGTTTGTTGAGGCCTAGCATACTGTTGTGGTTGGTATTGGTTCTGGTATCTGCCTTGTTGAGGGTATGTCTGAGGGTAGGTTTGCCTAACTGCTTGCTTGTTGTATGGGCAGTCTTGTGCTGTGTGATTTGTATATCTTCGTTCGATAGTGCAGTACTGGCTACTAGGATTTACTTAGGGTTGAGCCATAATGGGACATACATTCGCCATGTGGTCGCCACCACAAGTATAGCACCTTTTGACAGGGGCAAACCTTGGGATTTGTTTACTAGAGACACCTAGTTTCTGAGCCACTTTCTCTGCAAGTTCCTCAATTGATGTGGATTGTGTGGAAGAGAGGCTAGAGGCACCATCAGAATCTTTGTAGATTTTGGAAAGCTCTAACTCCTCCCCTAGGTTATCCTCAATATCAATGCACATGCGTACACACTCTTCTATGGTCCTAGGGTCCTTCAAGTACACATAAGATCTCAATTTGGTACTTAGCAATCCATCCAAGAATAAAGCCACTTGCTTAGCTGGTGTGGGTAGCTCAGGGATAGGGCATCTTTCAAGATATTGCCTAAATCTTTGTCCTGCAAGTCTTACGGTCTTTTGAGGGGTTTGCTTGAAGCTGTGAATCAATGAGGAGGTATTATGTCTTATGCCACTCTTAGAGAATTCAATAATGAAAGCCTCTAGGAGTTGGTCTATGCTCCCGAACTGCCTCTCGTTTAGCGGTTGAAACCATGTCAGGGCAGTGTTCCTAAGGGTTAGACCAAAGGCATTGTATTGCGTGAATAGATCCTCCACTTGTTCAGCTCTCAGGGCTTGCCTAAACTCAGCCACATGATCGTATGGATCTCCAGTGCCATCGAAGTAGTTCTTCATGGACTTAACTAGCTGAGTCGGTCTCAAAGTCCTTGTGTGCTCTCTAGGTCGTGGTAGAGGGAACTCATCCGCATTTCTTTGATTCCTGTGAGCTCTAAGTATCTCACGTTCTACTCTATTTGTTTCCGTCCTCGTTCTTTCTCTGCCCACTGGGTTGGCAAAGCTTACTTCTGGTCTATCTCTACTTCTGTCTCTTTGCATTCCATGAGCTTGGGATGTTCCAGCTCCAGGGTGACCATAGGACACATTCGATCTTGGTTGGGGGAAAATGATTTCACCTTTCCAAGTGTAAGCATGCCTATCATTTTCTGTCACCACAAAGATCCTCTCTGAGGCGTGATCTAAGTAGGTCACTCTGCCTGGGCTATCAGGATCCTTAAACTCATAGATCATGATTGTTCCTATATCAAATGGCCGATCAGATTTATATCTCCAAAAGGCTTCTTCAGTTTCTCGGTTCAGAAGAAGATCTATGCTCTTATTATCTTGGGGAATCCACTCTGGTGTGATAATCCTCGTAAGAACAGATTTCCCTCGAGGGGTCCTCGGTTCTACTCCCATGTTTCCTTGCTCTAGGTCATCTAAGTCCGATTCTGGGACTACGTTCCCAAATTCATCAGTCCTATCTGGATGACTAGTGACTACATATATTGTCCCTTCCTTGTCTAAGTATGCTCCGTTGTCGAACTTGAAAGCTGGGCGCTCTAGTCCAATCGATTGGTCAGGGTTTTTAATCTGGACCACCGCTCTCCCTAGGCCATCCTCATAGATGCAAGCACCTAATCGGTTGGTCCTGAGGTACTCCAATTGTGTTTTGTAAGGGCCTTCTACCCTGTGCAAGTATGGCACTCCTGAACTTCCTATAGGTCTCTCCATACCTTGAGACATCTTTGATTCACTCGTCTCAGAGCTAGGGTAGTATGAGTGGTGGCTCAACTGCTGGGCCCAAGACCTAGCAGTGTGATTAACACTAGCCTCTGAAGACCTAAGGCTTTGTCTCTCCCTCACTAGATGTCGCCCTGATCTCAGGTTCATATGCCTAACTGATTAACCCAATTTGTCCCAGGTACAACCACGTTTCTGAATCCTTGTATCAATTACTTAATTCCCTTTTTATGTTGATTATCGTGTTTATACTCTTGTCTGATATCACGTCGTTAGGAATACTTGAGTTTAATTTTGCACTTTAGTTTGGTCGTTTCACGTTAGGTTCTTTTCCTTTAAGGTTTTCGTCCACACACACAGGTTATCTCTCGACTTGAACTTGATTTCTTAGATAGTCTTTGATTTATCTCGTGCCTATCGTTGCCTGGAATTACTTCTAACACTACCCGCACTTAGCTTAAACTAAGAATTGACAGAGTGTGTTGCGGGTTTTCCAACCTTGAGTTCCTTTCCTTGAGTTGTTGCCCTGGTGTGCCCAGGACGCGTGTTCCCAAGCCTGCACTTACTCTTGCTTTGTGTACCCTTCGATGCTCTCAAAGGACCTGTAAAAGGCCCACCGTTAGCTCAAGACTTAAATTCAAAAGACAGAACCAATCACTTTCATTCATGTGACACTTCACCAATTTGCACTATGACTTTTTGGAAAATAATTCTAGGGATCCGTGAATTTTGTTCCCCCTGGGTATGGTCAACTTCAAAATACCCTATCTGAAAATCAATGCATTATTCTTATAAAAAACAGTTGAGGGCGTGTAGTATATGCCACGAGCTTTCTGACAAGCCCTAGAGCTCAAAAAATGGATTTCGTATGAAAAAGTTATGACCGTTCAGGGCTTTGTAGTTAAAACAGGATTCAAAACAGGCTAACAGGTAAACAAGAATTCTCGAGTTGCTTGTGGCACGGCCTCGCGATGCAATACTATACCCTAATGTTTGCCCCACACTTAGCCAAAATTGAGACCACTATTTTTTCCCAAAAAATTTGACCTAATTTGCCCTTCTAACGTGTTCGCAAAGTTTGTCGGTCGCGATTGACAAGTCAGTCGCGATTGACGTGTCGATCGCGATTGACAGGTTTGTCGTGGCTGTCAGTCGCGATTGACGTGTCGATCGCGATTGACAGGTGTCTCAAAAAGTCAATCAGTCGTGGTCAAAGGGTCGTTGACTCTGTCAGTCGCGATTGATGAGTCGATCGCGATTGACAGGTCGGTCGCGAGGTCTGTCCGTCATGGTCAAACAATCGTTGACTCTGTTGATCGCGATTGATGAGTCGATCGCGATTGACAGGTCGGTCGCGAGGTCTGTCCGTCGTGGTCAAACAATCGTTGACTGTGTCGGTCGCGATTGACGGGTCGATCGCGATTGACACGTGTCACGCGTAGGCTCCGTCGGTCGTGGTCAATCGGTCGTTGACTCTGTCGGTCGCGATTGACAGAGCCGTCGTGGGCTGTCGGTCGCGATTGACGTGTCGATCGCGATTGACAAGTCTGTCCGTCGTGGTTTGTCGATCGCGATTGACAGAGCGATCGCGATTGACAGAAATCTGTGGAATTTCAAAAAACTAAACACATTTTTGGGAAGCTCTAGGCCTGTAGGTCATGGATATGCACTTTGTTTAGCAAATAGATCAACTTTTCTGTCAGTCGCGATTGACAGAACCCGGCGACACACAGACAGTTACTTCGAATTCCGTACCTGCGCAGAGTGCTGGGGACGATGATGCAGCCTGTACCTGCAATACAGCTCAGAAAACATGCAAAAACAGCACACACAATTTCGCTCTCTCGCTCTCTCTCACAAGTGAAATGAGGGAAATGAGGTGGAGAAGGTGATATGATCAAAAAACTGAAATTTTCTCGACGATGGAAATGGAGGTGGAAGATGGTGGTGATGATGATGGTGATGATGGTGATAAGGTAAGAAAGAGAAAAATAGGAAAAGTAACGAAATTACCTATCACGCCAACGTCTCCAATCTACGTCTTACCATCACACGCTCGTCCTCAAAGCTCGATCCCCGACAACGGCGCCAAAATTTGGTGTAGCTCAGTGATGAGTAGCATCTCCTTTAATGTCAATCCGGGAAGACGTGAGGATGGTATGAAGACCTCGAGCAAGTGACGGCACAAGTGTGTGAGTGAGAAGCACACAAGCATGCACACACATACACACACACGCGCACACACAGCAAGACAAAGAGTGGAAAGCAATGGAGTTTTTAGATTACTTTCGAAAAGCTCTTACAAGTTCATTCCAATTACAATCTAACCTCAAAAATGAGCTCTCTAGCTCCTTTTATAGTTTTTGACTAGCTTTGGCCCTGTCCAGACCTAGTGTCCGGCCTAGTTAAAAATTAGGTTCCAGGGCTTATTTGAGGGCTCAAATGAGATCTTAAAATTACGAAAATTGGTAAGCAACTACTTCTAAGGCTCCTCAAGCTCGAGGACTCCTCGGCTTGCACAAAATGGAGCCACAAAAAGGTGAACATGGTATTTACAGGGGTTGTTAGTGATGAGAATCACTTTTAATTGGTGTAAGGGTTTTGAAAAATTAAAGGTTGCCTTAGTGCTAGATCTGCGTGAATGCTCGTACTTGCTTCTTCATGAAGAAAATTATTGGCCTACTTGCCAGATCTTCTTTGACTGCCATGTCTGCTTGTGCTGTCCCTTCGCTCTGACTCTCTTCGTCTTGTGGCTCCTTCGGTTCCCTGACTGCTGCCAACAGGATACATGCTCCTTTTATAGTGAGAAGTGTGCCCCTAAAATCTAGGAACTACCTTTCCAAATCAGCCTCCTAACTTGGAGGAATTAGTTGAGATGACTTGGGTAGTGATTGAGTGACTTTTCTTGATGGAATCTCGTGGCTTTTGGCTTCTTTTGATTGCTCCACATGTCCATAAAAGATTCCCCACGAATTTGTAGCTTGAGGCTTGACTTTTAACACTCCCCCTCAAGCTTCAATTCTTCGTCCTCATCCAAGCTCCTTCATGTTGATGCATTGCTTGAATTTTGAAATCTTCATCCCATCCAAAGCCTTTGTAAACATGTCGGCAACTTGGTCCTTGGTACCAATATGATGTACTAAAACTTCCTTGGATATCACCTTTTCCCTTATGAAGTGATAGTGCACTTCAATATGCTTGGTTCTAGCATGATAGATAGGATTTGATGCTAGATGAATGCTACTCATGTTGTCACAAAAAATTGGATATGTGTCAACCTGCAAATTAAGCTCCATAAATAACTTCTTAATCCACATTAGCTCACATGTGACTTGAGCCAAAGCTCTATACTCAGCCTCGGTGGAAGATAATGCCACCGTGGGTTGCTTCTTTGAAATCCATGAGATGATCTTGCTACCTAGCATGACTAGGTAACCACTTGTACTTCTTCTATCCTCCTTGGAACTGTTGGTGCATGACAATCATAAATTGAAGGATTATGAAGGAATGAAGTCAAGGAGTCAAGAGAAGAATAAATTCAGAAGGTTGAAGGAAGGACATATTCAGAAATCCAAAGATGTGTACACATATGTACATTAGCTGACTTATACTTTTTGTCTAGTCATACACTTGTATATATTCATCTATAAATATGTTGGAAATGTCGGGGCAAATAGAGCAGAAGAAGAATAGTGAGTAGGAAGAGAGAAAGGAATAGTAGAGAGTGTCATTAGACACATGAAGAGTGAGTGAATTGTTCATCCTCACTTAGATGTAATTTTTCTGAGAAATCGAAAAATCTTGCGCCCGATATTTTGCTGTCTGCTCCTTCTGTGTCTAATCTCTTGAGAAATCCTTTTGCACATATCTAAGTCCATAGCTAATCTATCTATGGCTAGAGTTTGAGAGATTAATTGTAATCAGGCTGAGAGAATTTTGTTTAGGAACATTCATATGTAAGAATGTTTTAAGAGTCGTAAAATCTGTCGCAGTTTTCATCTTCAGAGAAATGATCATTGCTCAGTCCATAGTGTAAAGTTTTACACAAGTGAGAGCTCAAAATCTAAGTTGGAAGATAAGCCATCTATGGCTAAAAGATCTTGATCAAACGGGATTTACTTTGGGAGAACCAGTGTTAAGAAGTTGCAGGTGTCAAAGTCGCCATTGCAGAGAAGCTGTTTCAGACATAGGTAAAGTGTTTCACACATTTCTCAGTGTGTACTGAATCATTTTAAGAAATTTAACTTGGCAAAGTTGCACAATCTCAAGACGGAGCATTGTACAAAGTTTTGTCAAAAACTTTACAGGATTGATTAGTCAATGAGTGATTAATCTGCAACAGACTTTTCTGAGAAGTTGAATTTTTCAGAATAATCAGTTTTTTGATAAATTGATGAATGATCTCTAACTTTGGTGGAGTCTTAAGTTGATCTTGATATAGAGGTGATCTAAATTCAAGATTAACTTGTTCTTTTGGAGATTAACACTCTCCATCAGTGGTATCAGAGCAGGTTGTGTCAAAATTGAAGTGAAGAAGACTCCGACTACTGCAGAAACACAAATCTTTACACTTTGAAGGTGCAGAAGGATAAAGGTTGAAGAAAACTTGAAGGTAGACACATTCAAGCTATCAAAAGGATCAGAAGGAGTAAGGTTCGAAGTAAAGGTACATTTATTTCTTGTAAAGGTTAAAGATTTGAGACTACAGGTGAAGCAAGGATGGGAGATAGTCTCCAAATTGAAAAGTTGGATAGAGAGAACTATCCAGCTTGGTCTATGAGGATGGAAGCTCATCTTATGAGCAAAGATCTGATAGGATACATCACAGGAGATGAAGAAAAGCCAGAATTCAGAGATCCTAGTGTTCCAACTAGAGAGGAGCTTGCAGACTTGAAGAATTGGATGAAGAAGGATGCTCAAGCAAGGAGCATAATCTACATGGCAGTCAATGATTATTTGCTTCCTCACATTAGAGGACTTGAAAGTGCATGTGACATTTGGAATGCTTTGGAGGAGCATTTCCAAAACACAACCAAATCAAGGAAGGCTTCACTATGGGCAGAATTTACTACCTTTAAGAAGAAGGCCTCACAATCAATCTCTGATTATGTGACAAAGATGAAGGACATTGCAGATTCTCTAGGTGCAGTGGATGAAGATATTGAAGAAGACAAATTGGTAAGACAAATACTCACAGGGCTAAGAGGAGATGAGAAGTGGAAGCCTTTCATTTTATCTACAGAACTTTCACTAGATCACTTTACTCCTGATTTGAATCAATTGTTAGGTCATATGCTAACTTTTGAGAATGATGTCAAAGGAGATGTTGATAAGAGTGTAGGTCATGCAATGTACTCCAAAGATAAGAAGAAAGCTAACAAAGGAAAGCAACAATCAGGTGAAGAAGAAGGTACTTCAAACCAAGCAAATTTCATGAGAGGCAAAGGAAATGGCAGAAGTAGAGGAAGAGGCAGAAACAACAAGGATAACACAAGAGCTTGTTGGATATGTGGTAAGACCAATCATCTCTCTCATGATTGTTGGCATAATAATCAAAACAATGGCAATTATCAAAACTTTAATCAAAGAGCAAGAGATGGTAGATTTCAGAGAGGAAATTTCAGAGGTAGAGGTGGTAGGAATTCTTTTGGAAGAGGTGGAGGAAGAAGCTTCCAAAACCAATCCTACAATAACACCTATTACAACTATGCATCAGATCAGAAGGAGGATTCGACTCTCATTATGAATACATGTGAAACCTCACATGAGGACATGAGAGTGTTCTATATTGATTCAGGATGTAGTAATCTTTTAAGTGGAAATATTTCTTTGATGACTGACCTAGATCATAATGCAATTAATCATACAGTTCAGACAGGTGATAATACAAAGCATAAGGTAAAGTCAATTGGTTCAGTCAAAGCTAAAGATGGGATCACTCTTCTGAGTAAGGTTCTTTATGTTCCCACAATTCCAAAGAATTTGATCAGTGTAGGCCAAATTGTGGAAAAAGGATATGAGGTAAGGTTTACAAATGATGGAGTTTATGTTGAAGACCCTAGTCAAGGGTATAAACAGGTTGTTACAGGAAAGAAAGAAGGAAGGCTCTTCACATTGAAGGTACAAGGAAATGTTGGACATGCTATGTTCACATATGGAGAGCAGAAGGTGTCAGAATTGGATCTTTGGCACAAAAGACTTGGACACTTTAATGAAAGAGGTATCAAAGATATGATCAATAATGATTCAGTGCTTGGATTGCCTAACATTGCAAGTCAACACATGACATACAGATGTGAGGCATGTCAATTAGGTAAGGCTCAGAAGCAATCCTATTCCAAGCATGGGTTTATGTATTCAGAAAGACTTGAATTGGTTCATACAGATGTGTGGGGTCCTTCAAAGGACTTTAGTATAAATGGTTCAAGATATTATGTCATTTATGTTGATGATGCTACCAGGTGGATCACAATTTATGTGATTAAGGAAAAGTCAGAAGTGTTTAATACATTTAAACACTATCATGCTTATGCAGAAAGGATTACAGGTCAAAGATTGAAGAGACTAAGGTCAGATGGAGGGGGAGAGTATTTTTCAAATGAATTCAATGATTACTTATGGAATGCAAGTATAAAGAGAGAAGTTACTTGCAGGTACTCCCCTCAACAAAATGGGGTAGCAGAAAGAAGAAATAGGACTCTTGTTGAGTTTGCAAGGTCTATGATAAAAGAGAAGAATTGCCCAAATTATTTGTGGGCAGAGGCTGTTAATACAGCTACTTACTTGGTGAATAGATTGCCTTGTAAAGCTTTGCAAGGTATGACACCATATGAAGCTTGGTGGGGTAAGAAACCTACCTTGGATCATTGCAGAATATTTGGGTGTTTGGCATATGCATATGTGCCATCTCAATTGAGACATAAGTTGGAGCCTAAGGCAGAAAAGTATGTTTTTATTGGCTATGATGATAAACAAATGGGATACAGGTTGTGGAGTCCATCCACAAAGCAATTCCTTGTGTCTAAGGATGTTACATTTGATGACCAAAGTACTTGGTATGCAGGTAAATATAATGTACATGCAGATGATGAAGAAGTAGTGAATCAAAGAAAAGGTAAAGCAAAGATTCAATTACTTGATGAGAGTGAGAATAATGAAGTACAGGTTGAAGCTGAAGAGAGGCCAAGGTTTGATCCAGAATGTGATGAACCAGAGACTTCAAGAAGTGCAGAAGTTAGGAGGTCAACTAGGCACAAATGGCAACCTACAAGGTATAGCTATGACACCTCATTTTTGACTACTAAAGATTATGCTTATTTGGTAAAAGCAGATGAAGATCCATCTACATATGATGAAGCCAAAGGCAAGAGAAATTGGGAAGAAGCCATGAAAGAGGAGTATGATGCATTGATAGAGAATCAGACTTGGGATCTGGTTCCTAAACCTAATAGCCAGAAAATTATTGGATGTAAGTGGGTGTACAAAACAAAGAGATTTGCAGATGGAAGTGTGTCTAGGTACAAAGCTAGACTTGTTGTGAAAGGATATGCACAGACATATGGAGTGGACTATGATGAGACCTATAGTCCTGTGGCAAAAATGACAACCATCAGAACTCTCATAGCAATTGCTGCTTGCAAAGGTTGGAAGTTGTCTCAACTAGATGTTAAAAATGCTTTTTTTTTAAATGGTTACATTTCAGATGAAGTGTACATGGAGCAACCAGATGGGTTCAAAGACCAAGTAAGTCCAAATTATGTGTGTAAGCTCAAGAGAGCTTTGTATGGACTAAAGCAAGCCCCAAGGGCATGGAATTATAGGCTTGTAAAATTCTTGAATGATCTTGGATTTCAAGCATCAAAGGCAGATAGTAGCTTGCTAGTCAAAGCAAGTGAAGATGGATTCATTTATGTGTGTATTTATGTTGATGACATAATACTTACAGGAACAGATGATAAAGGGATACAAATGATCAAGAGGCAGATGGAGAAAGAGTTCAAAATCAGTGATTTGGGGAACCTATCATTCTTCTTGGGAATGGAGATTTCTTATACTCAACATGGAGTATATGTAACTCAAGAAAGGTATCTTAAGAATTTGCTGACCAAGTTTAAAATGGAAGATTGCAGGGTTGCACCTACCCCCTTGGAAGTGAACCATAAGTTGTCTAGGTTTGGAGGAGAAGAGTTCAGAGATATGAAACTTTATCAAAGTTTAGTTGGTAGCTTGATTTATGCTACATTGACAAGGCCTGATTTATCATATGCAGTTGGTGTGCTTTCACAATTTATGCATTGTCCTAGAAAGGAACATTGGATTGCAGGACAAAGAGTACTTAGGTACATTAAGGGTACACTCAGAGAAGGGTTGTACTATGGGTTTACTTCTGATACAAGAGTGAAGATATACAGTGATGCAGATTGGGCAAGTAATGTGGATGATAGAAGATCAACACATGGATACTTGTGCTATGTAGGAGACAAATTGATTTCATGGTGTTCTAAGAAGCAACATACAGTTGCTTTATCATCTACAGAGGCAGAATATAAAGCTAACCCTGTGTTTCATGCTAGAACTAAGCATATTGAAATACAGTATCATTTTCTAAGAGAGAAGGTCATTGAGAAGGAGATTGAAGTCATACACACTCCTACAAAAGATCAACTTGCAGATATGATGACAAAAAGTTTAGATGGACTAAAGCTACAAAGATTCAAGGATATGGCAGGAATCAAGAAGATAGAGAAGAACCTCAATTAATGATTGAGGGGGAGCTGTTGGTGCATGACAATCATAAATTGAAGGATTATGAAGGAATGAAGTCAAGGAGTCAAGAGAAGAATAAATTCAGAAGGTTGAAGGAAGGACATATTCAGAAATCCAAAGATGTGTACACATATGTACATTAGCTGACTTATACTTTTTGTCTAGTCATACACTTGTATATATTCATCTATAAATATGTTGGAAATGTCGGGGCAAATAGAGCAGAAGAAGAATAGTGAGTAGGAAGAGAGAAAGGAATAGTAGAGAGTGTCATTAGACACATGAAGAGTGAGTGAATTGTTCATCCTCACTTAGATGTAATTTTTCTGAGAAATCGAAAAATCTTGCACCCGATATTTTGCTGTCTGCTCCTTCTGTGTCTAATCTCTTGAGAAATCCTTTTGCACATATCTAAGTCCATAGCTAATCTATCTATGGCTAGAGTTTGAGAGATTAATTGTAATCAGGCTGAGAGAATTTTGTTTAGGAACATTCATATGTAAGAATGTTTTAAGAGTCGTAAAATCTGGCGCAGTTTTCATCTTCAGAGAAATGATCATTGCTCAGTCCATAGTGTAAAGTTTTACACAAGTGAGAGCTCAAAATCTAAGTTGGAAGATAAGCCATCTATGGCTAAAAGATCTTGATCAAACGGGATTTACTTTGGGAGAACCAGTGTTAAGAAGTTGTAGGTGTCAAAGTCGCCATTGCAGAGAAGCTGTTTCAGACATAGGTAAAGTGTTTCACACATTTCTCAGTGTGTACTGAATCATTTTGACAAATTTAACTTGGCAAAGTTGCGCAATCTCAAGACGGAGCATTGTACAAAGTTTTGTCAAAAACTTTACAGGATTGATTAGTCAATGAGTGATTAATCTGCAGCAGACTTTTCTGAGAAGTTGAATTTTTCAGAATAATCAGTTTTTTGATAAATTGATGAATGATCTCTAACTTTGGTGGAGTCTTAAGTTGATCTTGATATAGAGGTGATCTAAATTCAAGATTAACTTGTTCTTTTGGAGATTAACACTCTCCATCAGGAACCGGCCCAATCGGCATCAGAATAAGCTTTGACCTGCATATCATCATCAAATGAATAGAACAATCCTTCATTTATAGTGGCCTTGAGATATCGTAACATTCTTCTTGCAGCTTGCAAGTGTGTAGTCCTTGGACTATGCATAAATTGTGATAACACTCCAACTCCATATGCTATGTCGGGCCTAGTTATTGTGGCATAATTGAAAGATCCTACAATAGATCGATACAAGGTTACATCCTCTAATGGCTCTCCATCAATGGAGCTTAGCTTTACATTAACTTCCATGGGATTTGAAATAGGCTTGCAATGTAGCATCCCAAACCTCTCAAGTAGGTCTAGAATATACTTCCTTTGTATGAGCATAATACCTTCTTCTTTGTATACAACTTCAATGCCAAGAAAATACCTAAGATCTCCAAGATCAGAGATCCTAAACTCCTTTCCAATCTTTGCCTTGATCTCCTCAATGCCCTTTGTATCATTACCTGTAATGATAAGATCATCTACATACACGCACATGTAGACTACAAGTTCTCCTCTTTGTTTGATGAAGAGACATGGATCCGCCTTGCATTGATTGTAACCACATTTGATCAAATAGTCCACCAATCTTTGGTTCCAAGCCCTTGAAGCTTGCTTTAGGCCATAAAGTGCCTTCTTCAACCTACAAACATGATGTGGAAACTCTTTATGAACAAAACCTAGTGGTTGCTCCATGTATACCTCTTCTTCCAAGTCTCCATTGAGAAAGGCATTCTTGATATCCAATTGGAAAAGCTTCCATCCTTTGCTAGCAGCCATTGCAATGAGTGTCCTAATGGTGCTCATCTTTGCCACGGGGCTGAATGTCTCTTCAAAGTCCACTCCATAGGTTTGTGCAAAACCCTTGGCCACCAATCTTGCTTTGAACCTAGAAATAGATCCATCTGAATTCCTCTTTACTTTATACACCCACTGTTGAAGCTCAAAGTCAAGGACAAAGCATGGAAGCACATCGAAAGGTGGATACACAAGGAAAGGGAGCAAGTAGGGAGCTCCAAGAAGTGTATGTCAAATTTTCAGAAGAATCCCCTACCAAAATAGTGATTTTCATCACTAAAAACCATTGTAAATACCATTATCTATTTTTAGTAACTCCATTTTGTTCAAGCCGAGGAGTCCTCGAGCTTGAGGAGTATTAAAAGTACCATCGTACCAATTTTCATAATTTTTAGACTTCGTTTGAGCCCTCAAATAAGCCCTGGAACCTAATTTTTAACTAGGCCGGACACTAGGTCTGGACAGGACCAAAACTAGTCAAAAAACTATAAAAAGAGCTAGAGAGCTCATTTTTGGGGTTAGCTGGAGAGAGAATAGAGCTTTTGTAAGAGAACTCTTTGCAATCTAAGCTTTCCATTGTTCCTCTCTTTGATCTTACTTTGTGCGCGTGTGTGTGTATGTGTGTGTATGATTGTGTACTTTCACTCACGCACTTGTGCCTTCACTTGCTCGTGGTCTTCATACCGGTCCTCATGTCTCCGCGGATTGACAAGTAAAGGAGGTGGTGCTTACGCTTGAGCTACACCAAATTTTGGCGCCGTTGCCGGGGAGAGAGCTTCGAGGACGAGCGTTGTGATGGTAAGATCGTAGATTTGCGACGTTGGAAGGTAAAAAAACTGTCATTTCAGTTCATTTTCTGTTTTTTCCTCTTCATCTTCATCATCATCATCATCTCCACCTTCTTCCATCTTCTTCTTCATAGAAAATTCTTGTTTTTTAGTGCATTTTCACCATCTTCATACCATTTTTCATGCATTATTGTGTGGGAAGGAGTTAGGAGAAGCAAGGGAGAGCAAGCGCTGTGTTTTTTTTATGATTTTCTGCTCATACGGAGCTCGCCATAGCCGGCGCTCAGAAATTTGAATTTCCCGCCAAAAAACACGATTCTGTGATGAAAATCACGATTCTGTGAAAATTCAAAATTTTTTGAAAAATCACGATTTTTTGTTTTCCCGCCTAAAAGTTGGCTGAAAAAATCACGATTCTGTGGTCATTCTCAGAATCACGATTCTGTGAGTGTGCTCAAAATCGCGATTCTCACAAATCACGATTTTCAGTCAAAAAACACGATTTTGAGAAAACACGATTCCCTACTCAAAATCGCGATTCTCAAAAAATCACGATTTTCAGTAAAAAACACGATTTTGTGAAAAAAAAAAGGCGATTCTGTGTAATCACGATTTTTTGCTCAAAATCGCAATTTTCTAAAAACACGATTTTGTGCTCAACATTGCGATTTTCATGCCAAAAACACAATTCTAAGAAAATACGATTTTCAGCGGGCTCAAAATCGCGATTCTCACAAATCACGATTTTCAGCAAAAAACACGATTTTGTGAATCACGATTCTCTGAGTCAAAATCACGATTTTCAAAAACACGATTTTGTGCTCAACATCGCGATTTTCATGCCAAAAACACGATTCTGAGAAAATACGATTTTCAGCGGGCTCAAAATCGCGATTCTCACAAATCACGATTTTCAGCAAAAAACACGATTTTGTGAATCACGATTCTCTGAGTCAAAATCACGATTTTCAAAAACACGATTCTGTGTTCAACATCGCGATTTTCATGTCAAAAAACACGATTCTCTAAAACACGATTTTGTGATCAAAATCGCGATTTTCATAAACACGATTTTATGATCAAAATCGCGATTTTCAAAACACGATTTTGTGAAAACACGATTTTGAGAACACGATTCTCAAGGTACAAAATCGCGATTTTTTCCAAAAGGTCATGTTTGCCTGTTTTGACCCCCAGGAGCCTGATTTGACATAACTTTTTCATCCAAAGTCCATTTTTTGACCCTCAAGTGGGACGAGGGAACCAAGGGGACTCCAAAGAATTTTGAACCATACCAAAGGGAAAATTTGGACTCTTGACTAAAGCTTATGAACCTGAGATCTGGTAGACACTTAGGCAAGGATAAACAAAGCATTAGATCTTCTGAGGCTAGTGACAACCATACATCCAAGTCTTGGGCACAACAACTAAGTGGTCATCTTTTACTAAGTTCAGACACAAGTGATTCAGAAATGTCTTTTAGTATGGGAAAACCTGCAGGTGGCTCAGGGACTGCCCATCTACAAACACCAGAAGGGCCCTATAAGACACAGTTGGAATATATTCGGACCAACCAATTAGGTGCTCGCATCTATGAGGATGTTCTGAGGCGATCAGTGGTCCAACTCAAAAATCCAGATCAATCCTTTGGACTTGAACACCCGGTGGTCAAGTTCGAAGAGGGTTCATACATTGATAAGGAAGGAACCATGTATGTGGTCACCAACCTACCAGATAGGACTGATGAGTTTGGAAATGTCATTCCTAAGAATGAAATAGGAGACCTAGAACAAGGAAATGTAGGACAAGGACCCCAGACTTCTAGAGGTAAGTCAGTTTTGACCCGAGTGATCACTCCAGACTGGATCCCTCAAGATAACAAAAGCATAGAACTATTTTTGAATAGAGAAACAGAGGAAACCTTTTGGAGATTCAAGCCAGATCAACCTAGCCAATTGGGCATAGTCATCATCTACGAGTTCAAGGATCCAGAGATACCAGGCAAAGTTGTTTACCTGGATAACACATCAGAGAAAATTTTCTTCGTAACAGAACATGATAGACATGCATATACTTGGAAGAATGAATTGATTTTCCCCCCACCAAGATCCAATGTTCCCCATGGCCTCCAAGGAGTAGGATCATCCCACGCTCATGAAGCCCAGAGAGAAAGAACTAGAGAGAGACCTGAGGTAAGTTTTGCACACACCGTGGGCAGGAATAGATCAGGATTTGAAAATGAAAGACCTGAAAGAGAGAGACATCAAGCACATAGGCAAAAAAGAGATGAACATGATTTTCCATTGCCCAGACCCCGAGAGCACCCAAGAACCCTTAGACCCACTCAAGTGATCAAGGCAATGAAGAATTATTTTGACGGGTCAGGAGATCCTTATGATCATGTGGCCGAGTTCAAACAAGTGTTAAGAGCTGAACAGGTTGAGGATTTATTCACCCAATACGAGGCATTTGGTTTGACTCTTAAGAGCACTGCCTTGGCTTGGTCTCAACCATTGAGTAGTCGCAACTATCGCGATATAGGTCAACTGCTAGACGAATTCATTGTAGAATTTTCCAAGAGTGGTATCAGGCATAACACATCATCCTTGATCCACAGTTTCAAGCAGACACCCCAAGAAACAGTGCGACTAGCAGGTAGAAGGTTCAGACAGTACCTAGAAAGATGCCCTGCTCCCGAGTTACCCACACCAGCCAAACAAGTGGCTTTGTTCTTAGATGGCTTACTGAGCACAAAGTTAAGATCATATGTATATTTGAAAGAGCCTAGATCCATAGAAGAGTGCGTGCGGACATGCATTGACATAGAAGATAACTTGGGTGAGGAGTTAGGATTATCCAAACTCTATAAGGATTCAGATAGTTCTACTATTCATACTTCAAAAATCTCCACGGAAATAGAGGAGATAGCTGAGCAAGTTGCCAAGAAGCTGGGAGTCCAAAATAAACAAACACAGAGAGTCACTCCAGTGAATCGGTGTTATACTTGTGGGGGCGACCACATGGCTAATGTATGCCCAATGCAAAACCAAAACATTAGAGAAAGGAATGCTCCATATTGCACTATTGAGAGAAAATACACAAACCACACGGCTCAAGATTGTCCCTACAATAGGCAGGCTGTTAGACAGAATTATCAGCAACCTTGCCCACAAGGTAGGTATCAGAACCAATACCAACAGCCATATTATAGACCACAACAGCAATATCAGGTACCATATAGGCCACAACCTGTCTTGGGAAACCAACCACCAGCTCCAGCCAACGTGATTCCAGTCAAATATGTTGTGGGAGAGGAAAATCCAAATAGAGCATTGGTGCCCCTAACCCCATTGATACCAGATAATGATTCTCATGCTCATAGTTCAGACTACTCCCATGAAGGTAGTCCACATGCGTATTACACAGAGTCACCTGAACATAGTGAGATTTACTCGTATCAATATGAGGCACCACCTATGGAGCAAAATTGGGAGCCACAATACTCCAATGTCATGTACACAAATCCTAACCCTAGGCCCCAATTGAGACAAATGAGACCACAAGCCCCTAGAGGATCTTGTTTTAGATGTCAAGGTGATCATTTCATTCGTGACTGTCCCCACCCATCATCTCCGAGTCAAGGACAGGCTATCACAATACTGGCTTTTTGCCCTGATTGTGGCAAAGACCATCTCCCTAGAGATTGTCCAAGAAACCCCTCCAGCGCACCCAAGATTACACCCATTAATGTGGTAGGCTTAGTGGCGGATTCAAGTTCAAGTAGCAGTAATGTGGCACCTATACATGCAATTACTAGGGCACAAGCATTAAAACAGGATAAACCAGTAGAACAATCAGAGTCGAGTGAATCGGGAGAGCCTAGTAAGAGGAAAACAAGAACATGGAAGGATACCAGAGAGAAGGCCAATCACAAGTGGAATAAAAAGTTATCGGAACTAGAAGAAAGCTTAAAAGAAGCGAAAACAAAAATAGAAGACATTGCATCTCAAAGCCCCTCGCATGCCGAAACTCCATCCACTCCACCTCATCCCACCCCACCACCCATTGTAAATAGACCACAACCAGGGTCTGTTCTTGCAGATCCAACCCCAGAAGGCTTGGACATGATGTTCAAGGCCTACCAGGCTCGACTTCAAGAAGGGCCTACAGCTGCAAACCTAGACAAGAGTTACCCTAGAGCGGACTTAGAGATTGAACGGATGAAAATGTGCATGAAAATGGTAGAACAAGCTCAAGCTATACTTGAGACTAGTCAAAAGTTCAATCAGACAAACTCTGTCAAAGGGGATTTGCATTTCCAGGGCTTACTAGAACGATTAGAGTAGTTGGTAAACAAACCACAAGTTTCTTTACCTCCACAGGCTCAACCAGTTATTGAAAGAGGAAGCTCACCACCAATGGGAGCTTATGTTCCTAATTCCACGGATCCAGGAATACCTCCTTCAATTCAACAGTACTCTCAAGAATTCTTGCGGGAAATACAAGAAGAGAAATGGGCCAAGGAGAAGGGTAATTCCCCTCCTATTCCTGAGATTGATGATCTTCATGATCAATTTCCCCAAGACATTCCATCTATTTACGGAGATGAAGCAGAACAACAAGAAGACGAAAGGTTAGATTTTGAATCTAATACCTTAGAAGAACTGCCTCAATTTCCAGGCCCATGGGAATCTGAATCTCTCCAGATTAGAGCTCCCACAATACTAGTAAGAAATGAAGACTCAATGGTTCCAAGGAACACGGATGTCGTGAAGAACACTAAGGTTCAGTGTCATCTCACTGTAGAAGAGCTGCTCAAAGCAAAACCTGAGCTTTGGAATCATGTGAAGGATCAGGTTCCAGAACTTGATTCCAACATGCCAAAAGCAAGCTCCAAGCAAAGGGTACCAGAGATACCTCTAGACAAAATAGGGGACATGTGTGAGGGTGAAGAAGGTAATACTTATCTTCCAATCACCTACCAAGGTTACACAACCAAAGCACTCATAGATTCAGGTGCTGGTGTTGCTATTGCGACCACCTCCTTGTGGAAGCAATGGGGCAAGCCCACATTAAGACCAACTAGAATGAAGATTCAAATGGCTGATGGTCATTTTGAAAGACCTCTAGGATTTCTAGAAGGGATCACTCTAACCACTTGTGGTGTAGAGTTTGAGCACACATTTGCTATATGTGACTTTGAGAAAAATAATGTCTATGAGATGATCCTAGAAGACCCTACCTACGACAATTGCAAATAGTACAGGATTGGGGAACTAACTCCTTGTACTTACAACACTTAGGGGTCACCACCAAGGTCAATTTGAAGGATTACACCTTCAGAGATGTACCACCCCTACAGTGGAATTCTATCCACAAAGCAAAAGAAGATTCCATCTCTGTGCATTCTGAAAGTTCACCTGATCCATCATGGCTGCATGAAGATACTCATTTGTGGATGTGCAAGGTCGCAAAGGAAGAGGAAAAACGTTTAAAGGCAAGAGAAGAAGGAACTTCGCTAGGAGATAGACCAGTTAGAGACCCAGCCTACACACCGATGATCTTTCCAGATGAGGAGTTTGAGCCTCATGGCTGGCCAGAAATCTTAGCCACCATGGACATTGCTGTCAATGAGGAACAGTGGACACCTCATTGTGATGAGGAGGGTTATGATATCTCAGTGTTCATGTGTCAACCCTTGCTAGAAGAATGTGACCCTAGTGATGTCATAGAAGAAGAAGAGAATGATGATGATCTGGAGTCTATTGTGATGGATAGTTGCTTTAACTCAGAGCAGCACTATCTAGAAGATATAGGAGTGTTCACCCAGAAAGAAGAAGAACCTCTCACAAGTATTAAAACAGTAAACTCAAAGGATGGAAGTGAGAGTAGTCAAAAGAAAAAGAAAAGAAAAGCAGTGAAACAAGAAGAGGAGGAATCATTGTTTGAAGTACCAGAAAACTTCAAGAAATATGAAGTTGACGACCGCAAAACTTTGGTACGAATGCCTAAGAGAGAGGCCATCATAGGAGAATCATATGATAATAAAGAAAAGACCAAGAAAATTGTAGTGACCATTGAAGAGAACGAAGAGAGATGCACATATATAGGAGATGACCTAAGTGCAAGAGAAGAAATGGAGCTCATAGCTCTATTAAGGGAATACAGGGATGTGTTTGCATGGCACTATAGAGACTTGAAAGGGGTAGATCCAAGAATTTGCTCTCATACTATCCCCATGACTACTGATGCTAAGCCCACCAAACAGAAGCCCTACACATATAATGATACCTATGCAGCCAAAATAAAAGAAGAAATTGATAGGTTGATTGAAGCTGGATTCATCTATGAGATTGAGCATACCGAATGGGTGTCCCCCATTGTTGTGGTACCCAAGAAGAACGGGAAGTTGCGAGTGTGTATTAACCTTAAAAAAGTTAATGCCGCTACGATTAGAGATAGTTATCCACTTCCAATCACAGAACACCTATTGGAGCGTGTTGCAGGCAAGGAAGTTTATAGCTTCCTTGATGGATTTTCAGGTTACAATCAAGTAGCCATTGCCCCAGAAGATCAACACAAAACAGCTTTTGCTACAGAGTGGGGAATCTTTGCATTTCGTGTGATTCCATTTGGGCTCACCAATGCACCTGCAACATTCCAAAGGCTCATGTGTCATGTCTTCAAAGAGTTCTTGCGAAAGAGCTTAGAAGTGTATGTGGATGATTTATGTGCTCATTCCCAAGAAAGAAGGTTTCACATCCCTGAGCTCAGACAAATCTTCAACAAGTGTAGAGAATATCGAGTGTGTCTGAACCCAGAAAAGTGTGTGTTTATGGTGCGTCAAGGTAAAATCTTAGGTCATATTGTTTCTAAGAATGAAATCTCAACAGATGAAGATAAGGTACGAGCCATAGCGGAGCTACCAAGGCCAAGGAGTATTAAAGAGGTACAAGCCTTTATGGGCCATTGTGGATACTACCGTAGGTTTATCCACATGTACGCGATCATAGCTAGACCCCTTTATGCCTTGTTGTCTAATTTTGAGTGGAACGACGAATGCGAGAATTCTTTCAACGAACTGAAGAAACGTTTGTGCACGGCACCAATACTCACCACTCCTGATTGGAATAAACCCTTCCATGTCCATGTGGATGCATCCAATCATGCCATAGGATGTGTGCTAGCACAACCCACAAGTGAAGGAAACTTAGATTTGTCCATAGCATATGCTAGTAGACAGCTCACTGCAGCTGAACGGAACTATACCACAACTGAGCGAGAGGGCTTAGGCATGGTATATGCTGTGAAGAAGTTTAGACACTATTTATTGGCCAACAAGTTCAAGTTTTTCACTGATCATCAAGCTTTGTTATATTTGATCAATAAACCTTGCAATACTGGACGCTTAGTAAGATGGTTCCTCTTACTAATGGAATATGACTTTGAAGTTGTTGTCAGGAAAGGTAGAACCCACCTTCGGGCAGATCACCTTTCTCGCATCACTTCAGGAGAGTCACCGCAAGGAGTGTCTGACGAATTACCCGATGCTTATCTGTTCAATTTAGAAGTTGTTCCTAAATGGGCAAATAAGTTGGTACCAGTCCTAACCTTTGGCCCTGCAAATAAGAATGTGAAAACATCACAAGAAGAAATTGTAAAATCACAAAAATATCACATATTAGCAGGAAGCATGTACAAACAAGATACTGAGGGTGTATTATCTTGTTGTGTGGAGGATGATGAACATAGTAGTTGGCTGCAACAAGCCCATGAAGGAATGCTAGGAAATCACTATTCTAAACAACGAACATTGCAGAATCTAAAGCGTTTAGGAGTGTATTGGCCTAGCATGGATAAAGAAATACATGAGTGGATTAAGAATTGTCCAAGGTGCAGAGAGAGACCCCCAGTGGAGCATGCGACCCTTTATCAAGTGTCATTAATTCCAGATTGGAGTGCTCCATTGGTAGAGTTTATGAGATCGGGAAGATTACCCAAAGAGGCTAGTCTAGCAAGAAGACGAAGCATGGAGCAAGAGGCTCAAGGCTATGCCTTAGTAGGGGACAACCTATACCGAAGAGGCAAAGATGGTTACTTAAGACTATGCGTTCATGAATCAGACTATTTAAAGGTCTTCGAGACTGCACACAGCGGTGTTGCAGGTGGACATTTTGGTCCTGACCGAGTGATCAAGACCATTCTATTCTCAGGACTTTGGTGGCCCACTCTTCATATGGGCGCACATACCTATGTGAAGAAATGTGACACATGCCAACGTGCACAATATCCAGTGAGAAAAGACGAGATGCCCTTGAGGCCAATGATGGGAGGACGTGCATTTTCGAAGTGGGGCATAGACTTCATAGGTCCTATTAACCCCCCAGCTAGAAACTCCCATGCAGAGTACATCATTGTAGCCACAGATTACCTTACAAAGTGGGTAGAAGTCAAAGCCACAACAAAGAATGATGCTCAGACTACGGCTAAGTTCTTATTCGAGAATGTGTTCACGAGATATGGACTACCAATAGAGTTGGTGAGCGATAGAGGCACACACTTCTTGAATGAAGTCATTGAAAATCTTCTCCAAGAATTCTTGGTGATACATAAGAAATCTGCCCCCTATCACCCACAAGCCAACGGACAAGCCGAGAGTACCAATAAGATCCTCTATAACGTATTGACAAAACTGGTAAATAATAAACGCTCTGATTGGGACAAACAACTTCATCATGCTGTTTGGGCTTATCGAGTTGCCTACAAAACGGTACTCAACGCCACCCCATTTCAGATGGTCTTCGGACAGAACGCTGTGCTACCATTAGATTTCTTAATCCCTGCCTTAAAAGTAGCACAAGAGTATGAGTGGAATGGGCATGAATTGTCCTCTAGGATCTTTGATCTCGAACGCTTGGGTGAGACGAGGCTACGAGCGGCAGCAGGCATCTACGCTGCAAAGAAGAGGCAAAAGGCATACTTTGATGCACACATCAAGGATAAGGGATTGAAAGAGGGAGATCTAGTGTTGGTATACACACTAAAACAACATGCCCGTAAGTTGGAAAAAAGAGGATACGGACCCATGATCATTAATAGAATTTCCACTAGTGGTGCAGTTCAGTTGGCCACGCTAGAAGGAGATATCTTGCCAAACTATATTAGTGGCTGTAGAGTCAAGCTATATCAAGAACCTCTTACTGAGGATATGCTAATGAGACTCAACACTGCTAAGAAGCGAAAAGATGAAGAGTTAAGAGTGAGAGAAGAAGCACAGGTAGAGGCCAGAGAGCGTATTAGGTGAAATAAGTTAAGGCGATTAGGCCTAGAAGTCAACTCAAAAGCCCCAAAATATCACATGGATATGTGTCAAAAGTCAGGCATAGCGACTTCTCAGGTCATTGACCAAAGACCCTTTGTGACCATAGAGATAGGACAAGGGAAGGGTGCAAGGACGGTGAAAGCATTGATTAACTCAGGTGCAACAAGTAGTGCAGTTAGACTTTCCTACTGCCAAGACTTGGGGTTGAACATCAATCCCATAGAAGCTTATCTCATAGGATTGGGAGGTGTGGAAACCCCTTGTTTGGGCGAGGTGGAACTTCCCATCTACCTTCAAGATGTTCCAATGAAAGTCAAAGCGCTAGTATGTCAAGATGAGAACCTTACAGAACCACTTGTCTTGGGTCAAGATTGGATCTATGACCATGCAGTTAACTTAAACCTAAGAAGTCAAATTCTTCAAGTTTGGGTACATGAACAATGCATTACATTAGAATTAGAGAACTGCATGCTCCTAAATCATGGCACCACACACTCTCTTAGTTCTTCCAGGACTAATCATATGAAAGAAGATGTTGTATGTGTCAAAAGCTCTATGATGCAGAAGGAGTCAATCGTGGAAGACCAGGTTCGAAGGCGGGTGGATCTTTCTTCTTCTCCAAAGAATCAAGTAGCCACAGTAGTGAGTTCACCACACAAGCAAACACAACCGTTCACGACAACTACTACATCAAATAGAAAGACACCATTCGATAAAAAAGCAGTTCCGAGCATGAAGCAGAGATGGGTATGCAAAGGAGAGCAACCACCAACCTTGCCCCCACAAATCCCATCCATGCAAACCAACCAGGCCAGAAGACGAAGGAAGCAGCTCAGACAAGCTCAATCACAAGGTATCCAACAAGTTTGGGTGCCTAAGAAGTTAGCTGCAGCTCAACAAGGGCAATTACAGATGTGGGTACCTAAGAAGCTCCTACATCCAAAACAACCTTTGTTCTCCCACATGCAAAAGGTTTCAACAAAGAAGCCCAAAAGAGAAAAGGGTAAGAACCACGTACAGAGACCAAAGGAAGATCAAATCAGCTCTTCAACATTAGTAGGAAGACATGCAAAAAGGATATGGGTTTGGAAGCCAAAAGTGCAAGTAGCCTCCACCGAACCAAAGCGTCAACCACACTGGATACCACAGTTCAAAAAGCATCCAAAGAGAAAGACGTCTGAAGTGACCTCTACAGTGCCAAATGATGTTCTAAAAAGGACTCCCATAAGGAGGATTACATCAGTTCGAGACTCAATGGATACCTCCACCAAGGTCGGCATCAACCTCCGCAAATAACATCGAAAGCCTCAAACGAGCAACAACCATGTGCTCCTTGCACAACCCTATCTTTTGCACCATTCAGGTCATGCATTTCCAAAGTATGCATTAATATAGGGCCACATTACATGGCCGTGCATAGACACACTTGAAAATCCCACGCACAAGAGCACAGTGACATATATCAAATATTTCTATTGTGCTAACTTTTGTGTTCTTGTTTTGTGATATCCTTTTCCTCCAAAAAAAAAAAAAAAAAAAGGGAGGGAGAAAGAAAAGCGGGAGAGAGCTTGTTCCCAGGTTTGGCTTATGAAACATGAATGAGTCATGCTTAGTTGAAGGTGGAACTATTGATTACTAGGCATTTATCAATTTGGATAGAAGTGTGTCTCGGCCAGCAGTGAGATTATTGCTGCCTTATCTGGTAGATGACAAGCATTTGGCATGAACATGGCATCTACAACTATGATTTTCTCTTACCATGGTAGGAATGAAGAGCTTGAAGGTCCGCAACTTGAGTGATGCTTAACTACTTCATGTACCAGAGCATCCAAGGAGATATCTGCAAAGGGTAGTTCTGGAGGAGAAGACTCCTGCATATGGTGAGCTAAAGAGAATATGTGAAACTTAGCTTGGTGTAGTTACCCGATGTTGCTTGCCAAGGAATATAAAGAAATTCAATTCTCAGTATTTGACAAATGTTGCTTTGAAAAGAGGAGAGAGGATCCACCACTCAAACGATCTCATCAGTGGACAAGCAACATGGACATTCATCAACAATGTTCCATCCCAAAGGCCGAGTGTACAACACGAAGAGACAAACATCCATCAACCTTCTCCATGGTAAGTATCTTTACTCTGGAAACACCATAACCATGATAGTTTAGGAAACCTCTTCGTCAGCATACCCTTGAGCACTTAGCTCAAGACCCGCAATTTTTGCACCATACTTCTTCCAATGCATTTTCCAAGTAAGCATGCGTAGGGCTACATTACAAGGCCGTGCACAAGGCACATACTTTTTTCAACTCAGGCACGAACACACTTACCCATCATTCATTATGGGTTATGAGTAGTTGGCATGACTGCTCTCAACATCATCTTTGGAAGAGCTAGCGGATGTCATGGGAACAACATCCCTATCTCGGAAGCAAATTGAAGCCAGTAGTTGTTCCAAATCACTCTCGACAACCTCTTTTGAGCAACTTGCAGTTTTGAAAGCTCACAACAACACATTCTTGCTGGAATCCAAGGAACCAGCTCATACAACGGATGGACACCACCTCTCAAAGCACTACATGGAACAGCCCTTCCAACAAGGGTCTGTCAGGGACGACAGACTCGAGAGGGGGGGGAGTGTTGAAGCTCAAAGTCAAGGACAAAGCATGGAAGCACATCAAAAGGTGGATACACAAGGAAAGGGAGCAAGTAGGGAGCTCCAAGAAGTGTATGTCAAATTTTCAGAAGAATCCCCTACGAAAATAGTGATTTTCATCACTAAAAACCATTGTAAATACCATTATCTATTTTTAGTAACTCAATTTTGCTCAAGCCGAGGAGTCCTCGAGCTTGAGGAGTATTAAAAGTACCATCGTACCAATTTTCATAATTTTTAGACTTCGTTTGAGCCCTCAAATAAGCCCTGGAACCTAATTTTTAACTAGGCCGGACACTAGGTCTGGACAGGGCCAAAACTAGTAAAAAAACTATAAAAAGAGCTAGAGAGCTCATTTTTGGGGTTAGCTGGAGAGAGAATAGAGCTTTTGTAAGAGAACTCTTTGCAATCTAAGCTTTCCATTGTTCCTCTCTTTGATCTTACTTTGTGCGCGTGTGTGTGTATGTGTGTGTATGATTGTGTACTTTCACTCACGCACTTGTGCCTTCACTTGCTCGTGGTCTTCATACCGGTCCTCATGTCTCCGCGGATTGACAAGTAAAGGAGGTGGTGCTTACACTTGAGCTACACCCACTTATTACCTATTACCTTCATGTTATCCTTCTTGGGCACTAGAGTCCATGTTTGATTCTCCTCAAGTGCGTTGATCTCTTCTTGCATTGCCTCTTTCCATTCGGTGTACCTGCTTGCATCTTCATAGCAATCGGGCTCATGATCTTCTACTACTTTGTTCATATATGCATAATGAGTTTCAATGTATGAATCATAAGTAAACCTTTGAGTTGGATACTTAACTCTAGAAGACTTCCTTTCTTCACCTTTTGGAGGAATAAACCTCCTTTGCCTTGGGAACTTGATCTCTTTCTTTGACGTGGCCTCTTTCTCCATCATGTGTCCTTCATCATCTTCAACTTCATTACCTTCTTCATCCAACTCCACCAATGTTGCTTTGCCTTTGTTGATTGATTGTGCTTCATAGCTTGATGAAGATCTCCCCCTCCATGGTGAGTTCATGCTTGAACTATCTTCATTGATGGAACACCTTGGGCCGCTTAGCTCTAGGTCGATTTGTTCTTCATCATGTCCATGCTTTTCTTCTTCATAGTCCTACATACAATCATACTTCTTATACCAAGGGAGTAGTTCATCAAATGCTACATCCCTTGATATCCTCAAGTCCTTTGTGTTTGGGTTGAAGCACTTGTAACCTTTATGATCATTTGAATATCCTAGAAACACACACTTTTCTGCCTTTGGTTGTAGCTTGTGCCTCAATTCACTTGGCACATGTACATAACAAGTACATCCAAATATCTTCAAGTGGGAAAGATCAGGTTTCTTACCATAATAGGCTTGATATGGTGTCAAGCCATGGATCCCTGAGGTAGGAGCCCTATTCATAAGATACACGACAGTATTTGCTGCATCACTCCAAAACATGTTAGGTACATTCATCTCATTAAGCATTGCTCTAGCAATCTCAGCAATGTATCTATTTTTTCTCTCTGCTACTCCATTTTGTTGGGGTGTGTACCTGCATGTTACTTGCCTCTTGATGCCTTGATCCATTAAAAAATCAGAAAACTCATTGGAGAAATATTCTCCCCCTCCATCGGACCTTAGCTTCTTGATATATGTACCTGTTTCCTTTTCTACCATTGCCTTGAATGCTTTGAAACATGTAAACACATCTGATTTGTTTTTGATGAAATAAACCCAAACCATCCTTGTGCAATCATCTATAAAAGTGACAAAGTACTTGTTACCTCCAATGGATTGCTCTTTGGGTTGCGCCCACACATCTGTATGTATCAACTCCAATGGATATTGGCTTATGTAGCCACTCTTCTTGAATGGAAGCCTCGCTTGCTTCCCTAGTTGACAAGATTCACATAAATGCTTCATACCTTGTCCTTGGAAGTTGGGAAGACCTTCAACCAGCCTCTTGAATTGCATTTCCTTCATTCTTTGTATGTTGATGTGACCTATCCTCTTGTGCCACAAGTCCAACTCCGAAATCCTCTTGTTTCCATATGTGAAGTAGACATGTTGAGTGGAATAGGAATTTACCTCCAAAGTGAAGAGTCTCCCTTGCTTCTTTCCTCTTGCTATGACCTTGTAACCTTGCTTAGGGTTCTCCACAAAGCATCCACCTTTGTTGAACCTTACTTGATAGCCTCTTTCAACCATTTGCCCAACGGACACCAAGTTCTTTGTGATGGTAGGTACATGCAAGACATCCTTGAGACATCTTCCTTCCTCCTTGTCATCCAAAGCTACATCTCCAACATGGGAGATCTCATGGGCTGTATCATCACCTGTTTCTACATGTCCTTTACCTTTGGGAACATGTAAATTAGTAAACCAAGAAGAATTGCAACTCATATGGTTGCTACATCCACTATCAATATACCAAGTGTTATCTACTTTGCTTGAATTCCCATTCATGTGCATCATCAAGAGATTTTCATTTTTTGAACTTGTAGAAGCATAATTACCTTGGCCTTTGTATGAAGAACCTTGATTATAGCTCCTTTGGTTTCCTCCTTGGTAGCAATCTCTAGCATAGTGGCCAAACTTGCCACATATGTAACATCCTTCGCCATCTTGATTCCTGTTTTGTTGATGTCGTCCTCCTCTTCCTCTTGTTCTTCCTCTCCCTCTTTGTGATGAGGTGCCTTGGTCATGTCCTTGATTGCTTGAGTGGCCTTGCCTTCCTCCAAACCTTCCTTTGCCCCTTCCTTGTCCTCGTCTTCCTTTGCCCCTTTGATTACCTGCATAGAAAACTTGTGCATCCTTGCTTTTAGTTGAACTTCCACCTATGTTCATTTCTTCGGTGACCATGAGAGCAACCAATTGCTCAAAATCGAGAAGATTATCCCTTACATATACTGAAGTGGTAAAGGGTTTCCACTTCTCATCATCTCTCAAACCATTGAGAGTATAAGCCACAAGATCGTCATCGTCTACGTGGCTTCCAATGGATCCCAATGCATCTGATAACTCCTTGACCTTAAGTATGTAGTCATTTATGCTACTCCCTGAGCTCTTCCTAAGGTTGTTGAGCTCATTCTTGAGTTGGATCTTCCTTGCTTTGGTGCTTGTTGAATAAAGCCTTTCAAGTGTCTCCCATACCTTCATGCTTGAATCCAAGTCTTGGATATGGCCGATCATGCTATTGCTAATGTGTTGGGAAAGGATAAAAATAACCCTCTTGTCTCTTTCATTCCATTCCCTAAAGGCCCTTCTCTGGTCATTGGTTGGATTCTCATCCAACCTAGGTCTTGGTTCACTTCCACTAATCAACCCCCAAAGGCCCTTGCCCATAAGATAGTTGGAGACCCTAAATCTCCATGGTTGATAGTTCCCTTTGTCTAGCTTTTCAATTTGAGTGTTGAAGTCTCCCATATATACTCTTTGATAATTGACCTAGCCCTTGGCTAATGCTTCAATGTGTGTAAAATGAAAATGAGGCTCTGAGGTTACCTCAATCCAAAGCTTTCCTTAAATGGACACCTTGTGTTCTTGAAACTTTGAGTAGAATAGCTCCCCCTTGATGTGAGCTACCTCCAAGAAGATTTTGTTGATGCAAACCTTCAACCACCAACTCCAAGAGGTCTTCTTGCTTGTATGTGATGCCTCCAAGATGCCCAAATGCTCTGATACCACTGATGGGGAAGTATCTCAACCCCTAAGCAACGACGAAGCATGAATGACCTCCACAGGTATCCTTCTTTGACCTCTGCACACCAAAAATGCTCTTACTCAGCGCATATGCAAAGAACTCCAGTGCGCTTTTGTAGACCTGTAGTAGACACCAAGAGCTTTCCAACAAAATAAATTTCACTTCAAATGGATGCTTACACAAGGAGAAACAATGTCTACAACATGAGCTAGTTGAATGCTCACAACAGCCAGTCAAGCAGATACCTCACTTCACTCCAGCAAGCTTTTCTCCAAGATTATATAGAGAATGAATCTCAAACTTGAGTTAACTTTAGAGGACTCTAATAGCTACCCAATGACACCAAAATCATAGCAAATGGATACATAGAGAAGGAGAACCAGCCCTTACAACAGAGAGCAAAATATTTCCAACAGAGCCTACACACCAAGAGAGATATCAATCACACAACTTCACTAAAATGAATGTTGTTCCCACATTACTCAGAGAATGATCCAGAGAATTTGTGAGCATAAAATAGACTCTAATAGCTATCCAATGAGACATGAATTACATCAAATGGATACAATATGAGGGAGAAACAATGCTAACAACGCAGGGGTAGAGAGTTGCAACACTGCCTGCGCACACACATAGATA
>CM035421.1:171526057-171528557 GCA_020310875.1 Ceratopteris richardii
ATCTACAAAGCTTTATTCCATCAAGTGCCTTCGTCATCATATCTGCTACTTGCTTTTCAGTAGGAACAAAAGAAATGTCAATCTCCTTTGCCATGAGCTTCTCCCTGATGAAGTGGTAATGGACTTCTATGTGCTTGGTTCTCGCATGGAAAATAGGATTTGCTGCTAGATGCATGGAACTTACATTATCTCCAAATATGCGAGGTTTGGAACTCACAAGTCCCAAATCTGTATACAATGCTTTCAACCATATTGCCTCTTGAGTTGCTATGGTCAAGCCTCTGTACTCTGCTTTAGTTGAGGATAAAGCAACTGTTGGTTGCTTCTTGGAACTCCATGACACTAGCTTTGAACCTGCAAATGCTAAGTAACCAGATGTACTTTTTTTATCATCCTTAGCTCCTGCCCAATCTGCATCTGAGTAGATTTTGATATCCAAATCTGAAGAGTAAGGATAGAATATACCTTCGTTAATTGTACCTTTGAGATACTTCTCTCTTAGCTGCATCCATGTGTGGTCTTCTCGATGAGTGCATGAACTGACTAAGCACTCCCACACTATATGAGATGTCTGCCCTTGTATGAGTAGCGTATATCAAGCTACCTACCAAGCTTTGATACTCTTTAATGTCTTCAATTTTCTCACCTTCATAAACACTAAGTTTATGATTCATCTCCAAAGGTGTACCTACAGGTTTAGTGTTTTCCATTTTGAACTTGAGAAGAAGATCCTAAATGTATCTTCTTTGAGTCAAATACATTCCTTCATCTGTGTATATCACATGCACACATAGGAAATATGTGAGCTCACCTAGGTCACTGATTTTGAACTCCTATTGCATGTGTCTCTTGATCCTTTGAATGCCATTTAGATCATCACCTATCACAATAATATCATCTACATATACACATAGATAAATAACCTCATTGTGATCCCTTTTGATGAATAGAGAAGGATCTGAGCTGCTAGCTTTGAACCCTTGATCTTGAAGATATGTAACCAACCTGTAATTCCAAGCTCTTGGAGCTTGTTTCAATCCATACAATGCTTTCTTAAGTCTGCAAACATAAGATGGATGATTAGGGTTTTCAAAACCTGGTGGTTGTGACATGTATACCTCTTCACTTATCCAACCATTTAAGAATGCATTTTTCACATCAAGTTGGAGGATTCTCCAATTCCTTGTGGTAGCTACACTTATCAATGTCCTGATTGTAGTCATCTTTGCAACTGGTGAGAATGTTTCCTCATAGTCTATACCATGATTTTGTGAGCATCCTTTGGCAACTAATCTTGCCTTGTACCTAAAAATTGATCCATCTGAGTTTCTTTTAACTTAATATACCCATCTGCAACCAATTAGCTTTTGATTCGGAAACATTGGAAGCAAATCCCAAGTGTCCATTTCCTTCAATGGATCTATCTCTTCTTTCATGGCCTTTTCCCAATTGGGGTTTCCCCTTGCCTCTTCATAGGTTGAAGGTTCCTTTGAAATAGAGTCTTTTTCCAAGTATATTGAATGCTTCATAACAAATGTTTAATCATATCCATACCTTTCTGGTTGTTTCTTCTCTCTTGTTGATCTTCTAGGTGCTTGTTTGGAGCATTCTCCAATCTCTTGCATCTTTGCTTTGCCTCTTGACTTCCATAGCTTGTAATCCTTTTCTCTTTCATCTTGGTCATCATCTGTATCACTTCTTGGACCCTGGACCTGTGTATCATGCTTGCTTCCTAATTGATGAGAGTAAGAATCAAGATCATATGGTAGTGTTACCTTTTGTTTGTCTTCATCATACCAAGACCTGTGTTCTTCAAACACAACATCTCTACTTGTAGTGAATTGCTTGGTTGAAGGATTGAAGAACCTGTAACCCATCTGAGTTGAATCATATCCAATAAACACTGCCTTTGTTTCCCTTTCATCTAACTTACCTCTTATTTGTGATGGTACATGAACATAAGCTAAACAACCAAAAACCTTGCAATATCCAAGACTAGGTTTTCTTCCATGCCATGCTTCATAAGGAGTCATACCTTGAAGTGATTTGGATGGTAGTCTATTGACAAGGTACACAACAGTTGAAACAGCTTCTGCCCATAGATAATGTGGCAACTTCTTCTCTTCAAGCATTGTTCGTGCTGATCCAACCAATGTCTTGTTTCTCCTCTCTGCAATTCCATTTAGTTGAGGAGAGTACCTAGTAGTCACTTCCCTTTTGATACCTTTGTCCTGCAAGAACTCATCAAACTCTTTGGAGAAGTATTCTCCCCCTCCATCAGATCTGAGCTTCTTTAGTGATCTACGTGTATGATTCTCCACATGTGCAAGATACTTCTTGAAGCAATCAAACACTTCACTCTTACTTTTGATAAAGTATAGAACAATCCATCTACTATGGTCATCAATAAATGAGACATAATACCTTGATCCTGCCAATGAAGGTTCTTGACTTGGTCCCCATACATCTATATGTACTAAGTCCAATAAGCAGTTGTGGA
>CM035421.1:171533557-171566057 GCA_020310875.1 Ceratopteris richardii
AAATCCCACATAGCATGCTTTTTTGCCATTTTGTATATAAAGAGGTCTCCACCTCTTCTTTTGGGAGATCTTTTCTAGAAGTAATGAGATAATACTAGTTTGTAGTTAGACTCTTACTCTCTTGTCGTAATGATGTGCATGCGTACTTGTTCTTTTCTTGTCTAACGCTTGTGACACGTTGATGTGCAATTACGACGTGATTATGCTTGTGATTACCATTATGTGCATCGTTAGCGATGCTTATGTCGTGTCATACATCAGATACAAACATCAAAATATATAGTGATGCAGATTGGGCACGTAATCCTGATGATAGAAGATCAACATATGGATACTTGTGTTATGTGGGAGATAAGTTAATCTTTTGGTGTTCAAAGAAGCAACACACAGTTGCTTTATCATCTATAGAAGTTGAGTAAAAAGGTATGGTTGAAGCTGCAAAGGAAGTGATATGGCTTAAGACTCTCATGAAGAGTTTTGACACCATACAGAGTACACCTATCATTTATGGAGATAACATGAGTTCATTGTATTTAGCTGCTAATCCTGTGTTTCATGCAAGGACTAAACACATTGAGATTCAGTATCACTTTCTGAGAGAGAAGGTGATGGATAAAGAGATTGAAGTCATACATACTTCAACAAAAGATCAGATATCTATTATGCTTACTAAAAGCTTGGATGGACCAAAGCTACAGAGATTCAAAGACATGGCAGGCATAAAGAATATAGAGAAAACCTCAATTGATGATTGAGGGGGAGCTGTTGGTGCAGGACAATCAACAATTGATGTTTTGATGAAGAGCTGAAGTCAAGGTTTGAAGGAAAGATTCAAGTTGTGAAGCATGGAAGAAGAATATATTCAGTAGTTGGAAGATGTGTACATATATGTACATTATGTCAGAGATAGTTCACTTATATCTTTGAGTAGTCATAAGCTTGTAAATTTTTGTCTATATATACTATGGAAAATGTCGAGGCAAGTATGAGAGAGCATGAGAATAGAGTAATCAAAAGTTGTATGTGTCATTAGACATCTTAGAAGTGAGTCAAGTCTCTCTCATCACTCAGTTGTATTTTTCTCAGAAATGAAGAAAATGTTGCGCCCGATATTTCTGAGTTTTCTCCTTCTGTGTTAGATCTTTTGTGAAATGCTTTTGTACAAGTCTAAGTCTTTAGGTAATCGACCTCTGTACAAATTTTAGCTTCCAATTGTGATCAAGCTGAGAGAATTAAGTGTAGGAACATTTGCATATGTGAATGAGAAGAAGTGAAGTTACAGGAGGTGCAAAATTTGATACGAATGTTTTGATCAATTCTCCTTCCACAGTTTAAAGTTTTGAGCAAGCAAGTACTTAATCTTTAAGTTGGAAGGTAAGCTACTTGTGGCTAAAAGCATTTGTAGAAACGGGTTCTAGATTGAGAGAACCAAAGGTTTAAAGTCATAGGTGTCTAAATTGACTTCTCAGAAGAACAGTTTTAGACATAGGTGAGTTGTCGAGATCATTTCTCAAGTTCTACTGAATCTTTTGGAGTGATTCAACTTGGAGAAGGTGCACAATTTATAGGCGACACCTCATACAAAGTTTTATAAAAAACTTTACATATTTGATAAGGCAATGAGTGAATTATGTGCAGCAAACTTTCTGTGTATTCTCCTTCTTCATAGTTTGTTCAGAAAATTTGACAATTGAGTATTGATCTTCTAAAATTGGTGAAGATCTGAGTTATTCTTGTTATAGAGGTGTTCTAAATACAAGAGTAACTTGTTCTTTTGGAGATTAACACTCTCCATCAATCTTCATAGGAGTAGTCAGAACTCTGAGCATGAGGATCATTCTCTAGTACCAATGGGGTCACTAGCACCAATGCTCTATTAGGGTTCTCCTCTGCCATTGCAATTGGAATCACTATGGCAAGAGTTGGTGGTTGGTTTCCTAGGACTGGTTGTGGCATATATGGTGCCTGATATTGCTGTTGTGGTCTATAATATGGCTGTTGGTATTGGTTTTGATACCTACCTTATTGGTAGGGTTGCTGATAAGTTTGTCTAACAACCTGCCTATTGTAAGGACAATCCTGAGCCATGTGGTTCGTGTACTTCCTCTCAATAGTGCAATATGGAGCATTCCTTTCTCTCTCGTTTTGCATTGGGCAAACGTTAGCCATGTGGTCCCCTTGGTGTTTGTCTATTTTGGACTCCTAGCTTCTTGGTAACTTGCTCAGCTATCTCATCTATTTCCGTGGAGATTCTCAAAGTATGGCTAGTAGAACTATCGAAATCCTTATAGAGTTTGGATAGTCCTAACTCCTCACCCAAATTGTCTTCTATATCTATGCACATTCGCACACACTCTTTTATGGATCTAGGCTCTTTCAAGTACACATATGATCTTAACTTTGTGCTTAGTAATCCATCTAAAAACAAGGCCACTTGTTCGGCTGGTGTGGGTAACTCTGGAATAGGGCGTGTGTACCTAAGTCACTAGGTCTTAGGGACTTGTGCAAAAGAGACTAAATCTCATTTGCCACACAAGTGCATATAGTGGTGGATTGAGACACACTTAACTTACCTCTCCAACTCACTTAATCTCTGAAAGTGTCTGCTACGATACCAATTATAGTAGTAAATACAAATTCGAATGTTTCTCCCAGCTCTGAACTCGAAATATGGCCAATAGCAGGTTCATTTCAAAGCTCTCGATGAGATGCATCCATCGGTGGTATTTTCAATCAAATTCGACAATCGCTCTTCAAGTTATGGCCAAAATAGTGAATGGCGAGAAGCACCCTCACTCACTCCACAACTTGCACTTGCTCACACACACACACTACAGTAGCTCAAAAGTGATGGCGAGGGGTAGACAACAATCCTACACACACATTCCAAGCTTCACACACACAGAAAAGATCATAGAGAAGATGAAAATGTGCAGGAAAGAAGAAAATTCGAAATTTTTGAGCTCTCGTTCTTCACAATGGCAAAAAGTCTTTACAAAGAGTCACAAAGTGACTTATATACATGTGCCCTAAAAATGGTCCTTTCACACAAGTGACTGGCACTTTATTGGCTAATCTCTACTTTCCTACTATTTTACAAGAAATATGTTACAAAGAGTTGGGTTTATGCATCTAGAGGACTCCTCTAGTGCATTTACATAGTTTTGAGGGAATTTTCTAGGATTTTGAAGAAGAAAATTATGCCCATTAATTTGAAAATTTTGGGGCTCCTCTTTTCTCTGCAACACTCTCCCCCTCTTTGTCTCTGTCGTCCCTTGACAGGCTTTTGCTTCTCGTTTGCAACTTGTCTAAGGGTTGGAATACACGCACCCAGTGGTCGAAGAAGCAATAAGGACTGTAAGGGAATTGGTTACTTTATTCGAGATTAGTCCTTTCATTCTATAAGCCCCTTGGTATTTTGTATATCACAAATCTGGGTTGCTGTATTAAGTCCGGCTGCCATGCATGCCATCAGTGGCTAAGAATGTGATATTCTTAGCCACTCGCTTCAACTTCTCAACCTCTACCTCTTTCTAGCTTTTGGTCTTCTTATATGTCTTTCTCTTCACACATCTCAGCCTGTTGTATTGCTTGGAGCCTATTTACTTCTTCCACCGCACACCTTACTTTGCTGACCTCTAATCTCTTTTAAGTCAGCGTTACGTTTTAAAGGTCCTGTTCTTGAATCTTCTTTGTCATCCCCTAGGACCTGATTCATTTTCTTCCACCCCAGCATCCATTGGACGAGGAGGCAGCTAGGACCTTCAGGCAATTGGTTATCTTATCTGATGAAGAATCCTTCTTGTGATGTCTCTCTTCCCTGCTTGTTTCCCTTCACCGCGTGCTCCTAGTGGATGAGGAAGCTGTGTGAAACCTCCCATGAAATGTCCTGGTTGTTATCTTTCTTTAATTCCACTCCTCAGGATCGAGTTCTTTGGTGTTGTTGCCTGATGCGTGCCCCTGCGGGGCTTTGGGCAGAGAGTTGTGCTTTTTGTTCATAAACTTTGTCCTTTACTGAGCAATTTTTGTCTTTGATCTTCTTCTTTTTTCTTTTTGCTCGATTCCACTTCCACACCTCCCTCCTCCTAAACTCTGTTGTCCCGGACAGGCTTTTTGTGGCGACGTGAGTATGTTTGGATGACTGTCTACTCTCATTGATTAAGCATATTGGCATGACATAGCATGAACTCTTTCCATTGGTTGGACTTTACCCTATCATCTGGTGCCTGTCTATGATCTGCAAAGAAACTGAACTCATAGGCCATGAGTCTTGCATTAAGATTCGAAGACATTTTTGTAAAAAAATTATGAATCTATTTCAAAAAAGCCTATGAAAAATGCCTCTTCAAATGTCTGCATGTAAGTACTTTGCAAAAACAGTAGCCTTGAGTATATGGCCATGAGCATTAATCGGCTAGGTAAAGTTGATAGATAAAAAACGAGGGCATCTGATCCCTGATTAATGCCGATGAAGTTCAAAAAAGTGTATTCGGCATGCTGAAACACCTTGATGATAGTAAATAACATACTCAAAATCTTATTAGTCATTTTGATAGCTAATTTTGGTACGGTTGCATATCGAGCAATCCAAAATCACATGGTTTTAACCATGTATTCTTCGGTCGGTAGATAATCACGCGGTGGACTTAGCAGTAATGGATAGTTGAACCATTGGTTATTTATGCTTCCCTGGCGTTGTCCTTCCCAAAATTGCATCCAGGAGTGTCTTCTAGGTACTGGGCAAAAAGATGGATTCACTTGAAGTATGTATGGTGATGATTCCCATTGCACCCGTAGAGTATGATTCTTCTACAAAAATTTTCTCCTCCATATAGGATCCGCTTTGTCAAATTCCTCGTGTGTGGGTGAATTTTCGCACATTAAATTGGAGGTTGTTGTCTGGCTCTTTATTGGTTGTGCTTCTTATGTACTATTGTGTTTGCTCTTTAAGTAAGCCATATGGTACATTGAAGGGTCTCATTACATGTTCCAGATTTTTGCTTTCAATCCTTGCTTCCTTCATGAACTTGATTACTTGATCTTCAAAATCTTTAGTAAGCTAGGACACCAGTAGTGCCCGCTTATGCTAGCTTAGTTCTGCAATATCCCGAGTATGTCGTTCAAAGTTGGTCTCCACTTCCTCCCTTATCGGTGAATGATGTAAGGTGGGAGAAAGAGGACGTACCTCAATCTCCTCAATAGCCGTTGTGGAGTGTGGAACTACTGGTGTCCCCTCTGTTACCTTCTATGCTAGTTGATCCTGTAATTGCTTATTTAATTGCATTCATTCGTGTTTTGTCTGCTTTGCTAGCCTCATATTTGCTCTGTATTTCTTTCAATTGTTCCTTTAGCCCTTGATTTTCTGCTTCGAGTGTTTTGCATTGATGCTTGGCTTCTTGGACTTCTGTTTCTTTCTCTACTATTATCTTTTGTGCTTGAATCAATTGGGCAGATAGATTCTCTCCTATCTCCTGGAATTGATTCTTTTCCCTCATTGCCTTGTCATAATCAGCATCATCCTCAAGCATTAGTTGTTGAGTGTCCATAGCAGTCTGTATCATCTGTTGTACTAACGGCTTGAGTTGAGCGACGTCCACATTTAACCATGTCTTGGGAATACTTGGAACTTCCCCTGTTCATACATCCTTTCCTTACTCCACGTGTATGGTCTCATTATGAGGTTGCCTAATTTGTAGTTGTACTTCATGTTCTTTTCTTTCTTCTCCCTTATTGACAGTCTTCGTGGCACTCCTTGAAATGTGACATCCATTGGAGAGGGTTCAGCCACTACCCTTATTGGTCTGAAGGGTTCTGATTCTTCAATTGAATTATCCACGTTTTCTTCCTTGGGGTTCTTAAACAGGACCTGTCCCGCTAGTAGAGTCTCTTGGATTTGAATATTAGATGCTTCATTTAATTTAATAACATGTACCCTTTCTTGAGGCTCTTCCTTCCTTGTCGTGTCCTTGATGGAGTCTATTGGCGTTTGATCTACCTTCATTCCTTCCATGTCCACATCCTCCTTCATTTGATTTAACTCCTCTCATTGTCCATCATCCTTGGAATCACTTCGAATGTCTACATTCATCATGGAGGTTTCTGGTTCTTCTTGTGCATCTGATGATGAGCTTGAGTTTATTAATCCCAATTCTATGTATCTATGGACCTTGTTCAACCTCTTTCTTTGTTCCGAGTCTTTGTATGCTTGTTGGTAGTGGTGCCCTTGCACTAAGAGGTTAACCTGTCCTTCAGTATACTGATGGGTAGCTTCCATTGCTCTTGTCAATTCTTCTTCCATAATGGGTGGATTTTCTTCAAGTCACGTTATGGAAGTACGTGTGCCCTCTTTGTAGTGGGAACTTCTGCTTCTGCTTGCATCATTTCCCTTAGCCTCTAGGTATCTCTCATTCTAGGTTGGGAGCTTGTTTCTGCTTCCTCTATAATCTTTACTACTTTCTTCTTCCTTGGGACTATAGCAATCTTTGCATATTTAGCCATTGGTTCAGATGACGAAATCTCTTTTAAATGCTCTCTAATACCCAAGGCATGATATATCAATATGGTCAAGGCAACACTTCTGTTTAGGAACTATGATTCCATTGCTTCTTAGCCTCGAAGAGCCATTCTTGAATGTATGGGGTCATATTTACCAGATTCCCGATTTGCTTTATAACATGTGACAACATTTGCACAATGATCTTTTGTGGAGCCGTGTATCTGTGCATGTTGGGAAAGCAAAAGTGTTGATGGATGAGTCTTACTTCCTCTTCAATATCAATGCGATTAATGTCAGTGAATGTCCTGGTCTTCGCCCCTCAACTTTCCTCTTTCAATATCGTATTCCCATCCTTTTCCCATCCAAAAGCTTCCTTGATTAGGTCATGTGTAAATTGGATAATGACCCACTCGCCTACTGCATCTAGGACTCTAGCTTCAAGCACCAATGGATCATGCAAGGCAGGCTGTAAGGTGTTCATGACTTGCGTACACCGTTGGAAGTCAGGTTTGTATATTGGTAATTCAAAGTACTTGTGAATGCCCGCTTTCTTCATAATGTCTATTGTCGATGGCAGTTCATGCACTACTTTAAAGTCTTGGGACATCACAGGGAATTGATGATCCGTATCCATAATTTTGATGGTCATTGGGAACAAGTAATCCCCATCTGGTTGATCTTCTCTAAACCAATGACCCTTTGCTTTAGTCACATTTTGTAGAGGGAATTCTAGTACTTCCTCCTGAATGGTCGCTTCAGAGTCCTCAGAAGCCATATGCACAATGAAAAGAGCATTAGCTTTCTATAGAAGACATGTCTTTAGTGATGTGTGTTGTAGTGACATTTTGTTCGTTGTGTCACTCCGTTCCCCTTGGTCACATAAGAAAGATCTCTTACCACATATATATTTGAAAGAAAACAAGAATTAGTGTAGCCGAAGCACTTATTTATTTACATAGTAGGTCCATTCCTATGGAAGTACAATCTATGACCTATTCTCAAGTGGGCAATGTGCACCACTACTTTTGTTACACACATCATGTGCTGAGTGCATGGCCTTGTAATTTGGCCCTATCATGCATACTTTAGGTGCATTTGATGCTTCATGTGTGCAATTGGAATCTTTTTGGTCTTGGTGTTCTGGTTCCTGCTACCTCTTGGGTTGCCATATCCATTTTGTAGTTGAAATGTGAGGCCTCGTCTTCTCCATGTTTTGTCATGCTCCATGTATTTCCTCTTTCTTTTTTGAAGTCTGAGTTGTTGGGGTCCTTCTTTTTCGGTATCTTTGATGAGTCTCATTTGGCTTTATGGTCTTGTTGTGTCAATATAATGTTTCTTCCTGCTTGTCTATCTCTTGAGTGGCCACTTGTCTGACCTTCTTTGGAATCCATATTTGTTGCCATGTTTCCTGAGCTGCTACTAATGACTTTGGGAGCCATACTGTCAGAAGTCTCTTTGGTCCCGCTTGTAATGAAGAGTGTCCTTTGTTATTTGTAGGTTCTCTATCACATCCTCATCTTGACACACCAAGACTCATTGCACCATAGTGGAATTTCCTAGGTGGAGGGATATTGTAGCTTGTCCAATGCATTCTATGACTTGTCCTCCTACACCTATCATATGTGCTTTAGTAGGTGTCATAGTCGTTTGAAGATGTGTGATGACTGTCCTTCGTATGCAACTGAGTGTTGCTCTCGAGTCTATCAAGGCATCTATTAGCTGGTACTCTGTTGTTCCAATCCCTAGGTTTAAGTACGATCGGGACTTGCTGATATTATTCATGTGGGACTTATGAACTTGATAGTTGGCCATGGGAATAGGCTCTTCTCGTTGTGGATACCATTCATCCCTTTGCCTTATCCACTCTTTCCATTCTTGATACGTTCTAGGGCTTCTTGCCTTGCCTCCTCTCTAATCCTCTCTTCCCCTCTCTTTCTATTTTGTGCACCTACAAGTCGTGTTAACATTTGGTCTGTCAATGGCTCCATGTAACGTTTTACTTGACAGCCACTTATGTAATTAGGAAGAACATCTCCATCCAGAGTAGCTAGATTAACCACTCCACTCGTTGAAATCCTATTGATAATTAGAGGTCCATAGCCATGCTTTTGTAGCTTCTTGGCATGTTATTTCAAAGTATATACCAAAACTAAATCTCCTTCTTTTAGTCCTTTGTCCTTGATGTGCGCATCATAATATGCCTTCTATCTTCTCTTGGCCGCATAAATTCCTGCAACAGCTTGTATCCTAGTCTCATGTAGCTTCTCAATTTGGTCTAGTTGCTTGGATAATTCATGCCCCATCCATTCGTACTATTGTGCTACTCTCAAAGTGGGTACTAAAAAATCAACTAGCAAGATTGCGTTTTGTCCATATACTAGGTTAAATGGTGTAGTTCCAATGGCAGTCTTGTAAGCCACATGGAAGGCCCAAATTGCATGATGCAATTGTTTGTCCCAATCTAACCTTTCACTATTGACTATCTTTGTCAATACCATACACAACACCTTATTGAAACTTTTAGCTTGCCCGTTGGCTTGAGGATGATAAGGGGTGAACTCATTCATTAAGGATTCTATCACTTCATTAATGAAATGCGTTCCTCAGTCACTTACAATCTCGATTGGTAGTCCAAAACGGGTGAAGATGTGCTCAAAAAGGAATTTAGATGTGGTCTGAGCATCGTTTTTTCTAGTAGCCCTAGCCTCTACCCATTTAGTCAGGTAATCCATTGCTACTATGATATATTCCACATGTGATCCTTTGGCTGGTGGGTTAATGGGTCCTATGAAATCAATACCCCATTTAGAAAATGCTCTCGTGCAAACCATAGGTCTTAATGGCATGTCATCTCGCCTAATCAGATATTTGGCTCTTTGTCATGTCTCGCAACTTCGTACATAGGTGTCTGCATCCATATGTAGGGTTGGCCACCATAAGCCTGCAAAGAGGATCATTTTTATAGTCCTTTCAGCTGAGAAATGTCCTCTTACAGTACTTGATTTGCCATCTCTAATATGGGTAGGTACTCTCCTTCATGCACACATAGCCGTAGGTGATTATCCTTCCCTCTCTTGAATAATTGTCTTCCCATGATAACCTAGTCTTTACTCATTTCCTCTAGAGATCATTTCCTTGATAAACTGATTCCTTTTGTTCTAGAATTACTTTGATCTTGTCTTCATCCGTAGATATTCCGTTCCTAGATACGATGTGTCCTAGGATTTTTCCTTGTCTCACCATAAAAACACACTTCTCCAGGTTTAGGCATGCTCTATATTGCCGACATTTATCAAATATTTTTTGCAATTCCGGAATATGTTCCTGTCTCCAATGTGAGTACGTGCATAGGTCGTCTACATATACTTCCATACTTTTCTTTAGAAATTCTTTGAAAACGTGACACATCAATGTTTGGAAAGTAGCCAGGGCATTAGTGAGTCCAAAAGGCATCACTCTAAAAGCATAGACCTCCCATTCAGTCGCGAATGCAGTCTCTATTGCTAACACTTTCGTTGTTCCACACTGGTCTTCTACTTGAATGGCTTCTAGATAACATTCCTCTGAATCAAACTCTGGCTCCATTTCTATTCTCTTGTATTCTTCTTTCCATTCCTTTTCTAATATTTCTCCTGCTTCTACCTCCTGCAAGATTACCATGTACAATTTTACATCGTAGCCTTCCTCATCCACACATTCATTCATAGTCAAAACTTCCTCACATACATCCAAGGTTGCTAGGATCTCCATCCAACCGTGTGGTTCAAATGCTTCATTAGGGAAAACTTGAGGCATGTACATGGGGTCCTCTATGGGCTGATAATTTGGATGTCCTATGGGCCATAACTGCATCTTGTTATCCTCTTTCTTGGCTTCTTTACACATCCATAATTGGGCATCCTCATGCATCCATGATTGATCACTCGATCCAGCACTATGGATAGACAAATCATCTTCCTCCTTGTGTATGGGATTCCATTGTAGTGGAGGTACATCTCGATACACGAAGGTATGCAAGTTTATCTTGGTAGTGTTTCCTTGATGTTGAAGGTATAATGAGTCTCATCCCCAATCTTGCACTACCCTACGTTGTCTCATGAAAGGTCATCCTAATATCATCTCATAATTATTTGCCTTTCCAAATTGACAGATAGCTAACGTATGCTCAAATTCAACTCCACTGGTGGTTAATTTGATTTTTTCCAATATTCCCAATGGTTTCTCCACATGACCATCTGCTAATTGGAGCTTCATGCGAGTTGTTCGTAGGCTTGGCTTTCCCCATTTCTCCCAAATCTCTTTGCTCATCTCCTTCACTAAATTCTCTAATTTTATCCACAGGGTATCTGTACGTTCGATGGGTTTTCATTCCCCTTGCTTTCCTTGTCATTCTTCTCTTGATTTAACTCCAATTGTCCTACTAATTGTTTCCATAATTGTGGTTTAACACGAAGTAATTCTTCCACAGTCAACTAGCATTGTACTTTGGTCTTTTTGAGCTTTGTCAGATTATGTGAGTTCTTATATGAGGTTCCCTTTTCTTTTCCTCATATTGTGGGAGCACGGAATATCTTGGATTCCTTCTCATACTCTCCCGTGTAGTTTGGTAGGGTAGAAATGCTCTGAGCTTCCTCCCTGTTTAGGTTTAGTCTAGAAACTTGTTCATATATTTCTTCCATGTTTGGTGGTGGTTGATAATCTTTCACATCTAACTCCTCAAAAGGAGGTTCTGCAACTCCATCCTTTTTCCATAGGTCCTCTCGAATCCTAGTCCACAATTCCTTTGGCCAATCAACTTCTAAATCTGGGACTATGGATTTTTCATAGATATTTGGTAATTCTTTCCCATCATCCTTCTCTTTTAGATTCTTCTCATTGGTCTTAATACAATTCTGATATTGATTCTTAGGTATTCTTGTCTCAGGGAGGGGTGGGATAGTCTTCTCTAGGGTGGCCTGAGCTACCTCTATGAGTTTTCTACATATCACTAGCCTCTCCTTCTCTAACTCCCCTTGTGGGTAAAGCTTTTCATGCTGCTCTATATTCGGTCCATTCTCGATTCTAGCTTGTTAAGCTTTCAACCACATGTCCAAATCGTTTGTTTTTGGGTCTGTTAGAATTGATCCTGACTTTTCTGGCTCTAGCGTCTGCGGTGTGACAGTGATTTCTTCCTGAGTTTTGGGTTCTTTTGTTTTCTTTCTACCTCTTGTGTCCCTCTTGTCTTCTTTGTTTTTATTTTTCATCCATTTTTCCTTGAGTTTTTCTCTTCTATCCTTCCACTTTTGGCTTTTCGTAGTTTGGGTACTCTCATGTGGGTCCTCTAAATCTTCCACTATTTGTATTCTGGGGTCTACAGTTTTACTCTTTTCTTGCTTACGGTCTACTCGTTTTCTTTCTTGCCCTTTCGTTTGAGCTCGTGCAATGGCCTTCAATGGTACTGTGTATATCCTTGTCACTTGCTGACGTTTCTATTACTTCTATCACGTTGATAGGTGCAGTGTCATGAGCCTTATTGGGATTTTTTGGGTAATCTCTAAAGAGATGTTCCTTTCCACAATCGTTGCAATACCCTTCCCATGTCCTAGGGGGCGGTGGGTTGTATGGCCAAGTGCATTCTCTGATAAAGTGATCTCTTTTGCATCTATGGCAAGGTCCTCTTGGCACGGGTGGTCTTATGGGTGCTGGTGCTTTAGGCGCGGTGTACATTAGTGTTGCCACCTCTGTTCCATAGGTATTGTCATATCCCTCATATCCATAGTATTGCGGGTCATAAGCTTTCTCGTACTCCATCATACTGGCATCATATGAATAGTAATCTCCTTGGGCTTGCTCGTATCGTGGGTTTGTCGCTTCTGCACTAGCTATTGGTGATGCTAGCACTATGTCTCTTTCCAAGTTTTCCTCTGGTTGAGCATATTTGACAGGTACTATATGTTGAGCAAGTGGTTGTTGTGGTCCTACACTGGCTAAGGGTTTCCAAATTGTACTTGCTCATATGGTCTAGGTGCTCCTGGTGGTCCTGGATAGGGATTATACCTGGGAAGCTCCCTCCGTGGTTCTCTCGGTGGGTATCCATATGGCCTATATTGAGGTGGATTTAAAGGTTGTGTCTGCCAGTTGAATGGACAATTCTCAGTGGTGTGATTGGTGTATTTTTGTTCTATGTGGCAATATAGAGTTGTTCCTCGATGTGGCTGCCTATTGTAAGGGTAAGCTTGGCGCAACCCCGTTCCCCCTCTTCCACAGATATGAGTGGGGTGATCTCCTCCACATGAGCTGCATCTTTGTAACAAGGGCATTCTCATTGGTGGATGCTGGTAGTTCCTCTGTCCATGGACTCCTAACTTCTTGGCTACTAGCTCTGCTAACTCTTCTATGTTACTAGAGTTGGAAATCACTGTACTTCTCGTGTCTTCTGATTTCATAGGACTAGGAGTACTTTTGAGATCATCAGCTAGGTTGTCCTCTAGGTCAATACACTCTTGAAGACATTCACTCAATATCTGTAGCCTCTTCACATAGACTAAAGTTCTCAAGGTTCCGTTCGTTAGTTCGTCCAAGAATAATGATATCATTTTTGCTTCGTGGGTCTTTCCGTCGTTGGACATCTATCTACGTATTGATTGAATCATCTGGCCACTGTTTTCATAGTTTCATTTGAGTTTTGTTTAAAGCTATGGATTAATGATGAAGAGTTGTGTTTAGTCCCTCTCTTAGTGAATTCCCCTATAAATTCCTGAAAGAATTGCTAAATATCTCCAAATTGATTGGGGTCTAGTGGCTGGAACTAGGTCAAAGCCGTTCCTGTGAGAGTGAGTCCAAAGGACTCATACTGCACAAAGAAATCGTCCACTTGTTCAACTCTTAAAAATTTTTTAAATTTAGCTATGTGGCCGTAAGGTTCTCCCATCCCATCATAATGGTTTCTCATACACTTAGCCACTTGAATCGGTCTTAATCTTCTTATGGGTTCTAGCTGTCTAGGCATTACAGGGATTGCTGGTCTCATTGGGGGCATTCCAGGCTGCACCCCTAGTGGTGGTCTTGGTCTCACTGGTGGCCGATGTTGGTTGCCTAGTCCAGGGTATGTTTGATTGTGTGCTTGCAATCCTGGCATAGTAAATTGCACGTGGGTTTGGTTTGGAACACTCCGATGGCTTGTTTGTCCCGACATTGTATGTTCTGACTCTTGTTGTTTCCCAAAGGGATTTTGAGAAGTGGTTGCCTGTGCTCGTTGAGGGAATATAGGCAACCCCATATACTTCAATCGAGCCCTATCTATGGCATAAACAAGCCCATACCTTCTTTGGTTCTTGTCTAGCTAGGTGATTCTAGATTCGTCTTCAGGATCTTTTAACTCATAAAAGGTCATTGGACTTTCCTCTTGTCCACTTGTAGGTGAGTCAGTTTGTAACAGTAAGTCTGATCCATGGATCAAATAGACCTCTAACAGGTAATCGTCTTGAGGTATCAAATCCCCTCTCAAGACTCGAGTCACTACTGATTTGCCTCTGGGAGTGGTGACTAACTCTTCAGCATCCGATCTTCCCGAATTTTCTTGTCCTTCTAATCCTCCTCTTTCATTGATCTAGTCCGGGTCTTCGGTGACCACGTAGATGTGACCTAACTTGTCCATGTACACTCCTCCTTCATATTTGACTGTCGGTCTAGGCACTATTGGAGAATCCGTAGAAGTAACCATCTTGGCTACCGATCTATTTAGACCATCCAGGTAGATGGGAATCCCTTGGGAACTAGTGGATACATATTGCAGAGAGGTATGGTATTCCCCTTCTACAATAGACATCAAGTTTCTCTTGGGAATAGAACCATGGATGTCTTCTGAAGCCATTGGTATCTCTTCTTTCGAGTCACTAGAGGTGTCAGAATAGAGAGAGTCGTGACTTGCCTGAGTAGCACTTCCTACCGATGAAATAAGACTTCTTTGGCTACTTAGCACCCGTCTTGATCTCAAGTTCATCCACCCTCTTGTGGCTATTTTGGTCTCTAACTCCCCCCTAATTGGCTCCTCAAATGCCTCAAATTTTTTCCCTTTAAAATGCTCAAAATATTCTGGACGATACTACTCTAGCGATACTGCAATAGGCAATACCACCTGTACTACACGATACGATACCACTACTTATCACGATACGATACTTGAGCAGTCAATAATACGATACCAAACAATTCACGATACGATATTGCTTTCCGCATGATACGATAACACTGCTCTACACGATATGATGCTATGTGCTCATGCGATACGATGCCACCTGTATGCACGATACGATACGATACTGTTTCCCTGCACGATAGGATCCTTGGAATCCTCGCGATATGGTACTGGTGCAGGTCACAATATGATACCACAAACCCGCATGATACGGTACTAAAATTCGTCACGATACGATACCAAAAGATTCAATGATACGACATTGGGTACACGATACGATACTAGGAATATTCGCAATACGTTATCGGTGAAAAGTAGTGATACGATATCGGTGAAAAGTAGCGATACGATATCGACACAATGCATAATACGATACTGAGATCCCTTGTGATATGATACCGCTCGGTCGACGATACGATACCATGATTGGGATGATACGATACCAAGTGGACCGCCATATGATACCACTGGCAGATCATGATCGCGATACCAACTTGATGATACGATACCAAAAATGATATCATGATACCTCAAGTGGTATGTGATGATACGATACTTGGCGAGTATCGCGATACTAGGGAATTTTGGTATCGCGATACCAAAACTCAACCGATCACGATACTACAGCCAAAATCGCTCCAAACACAAACATTTTTGCACCAAAGTGTTTTATTCTCACACCTCTTCACTCCTCACCTTTTGTCTCACTCACAGAACCTCTTAAATATCTCTATCCCACCCCGTGATACCAAATACGTCTTTAATCACGTGTAATTGCATTTTTACAGTGCTTTTGATGTTAAAATCTTAATGTAGCTTACCTTTGGGATATCTTTCTTAAGTCTCCAGCTCACTAGGTAGCTTTGAGGGCTTGTATTGCACGATACTGCTCAGGCAATACCAGTTGCTGTCTGCAGACGATACCACTTTTTGAGCAAGTGTCAAATGAACTAAATTTTTTTGCTTTTATAGTTTCTAATGCCTAAGACCTATCCTACTAACTTGGCAATTTTTTTGGGATTTTCCTTGGTAATTTCAACTTACTCCTACTCCACTTCTCTCCTTGACCTAACCCTAACTCTTCCTTCTCTCCTCCACTCCTAACCCTAAACCTAAAAACTCATTACACACACCTCCGAGATGTGAAGTAACAAGTGTTGAAGTGTCTAACTACTTGCCACTGAACAAATTCACTCCTACAAGTATGATTCCTTCACTCTAGAGCTATAACCATCATGAAGGCACCTTGGTTGAGTGTGTTCCTCGACAACGGCGCCAAAAACGTGTGTACCTAAGTCACTAGGTCTTAGGGACTTGTGCCAAAGAGACTAAATCTCATTTGCCACACAATTGCGTATAGTGGTGGATTGACACACGCTTAATTATCAATCCAAAGAACCGACCAAACCAAGTGTATGAGGACATGTGCACACGTGATGGAAAGTGAAGTGGTTCAGCTAAAATGCAAGAGAAAAGACTAAACTACCTCTCCAACTCACTTAATCTCTGAAAATGTCTGCCCCGATACCACTTACAGTAGTAGATAAAAATTCGAATGTTTCTCCCAGCTCGGAGCTCCGAATATGGGCAATAGCAAGTGTATTTCAAAGCTCTCGACAAGACACATCCATTGGTGGTATTTTCACTCAAATCTGACAAACGCTCTTCAAGTTATGGCCAAAACAGTGAATGGCGGGAAGCACCCTCACTCACTCCACAACTCGTACTTGCTCACACACACACTAGAGTAGTTCAAAAGTGATGGGGAGGGGTAGACAACAGTCCTACACACACATTCCAAGCTTCACACACATAGAAAAGATCATAGAGAAGATGAAAATCTACAGGAAAGAAGCAAATTTGAAAATTTTGAGCTCTCGTTCTTCACAATGGCAAAAAGTCTTTACAAAGAGTCATAAAGTGACTTATATACATGTGCCCTAAAAATAGTCCTTTTACACAAGTGACCGGCACTTTATTGGCTAATCTCTGATTTCCTACTATTTTACAAGGAATATGTTACAAAGAGTTGGGTTTATGCATCTAGAGGACTCCTCTAGTGCATTTACATAGTTTTGAGGGAATTTTCTAGGATTTTGAAGAAGAAAATTATGCCCACTAATTGAAAATTTTGGGGCTCCTCTTTTCTCTACTCTTTTCTTTGCAATAGGGCATCTTTCTAAGTATTGTCTGAACCTTCTTCTTGCTAGTCACATTGTTTCTTGGGGTGTCTACTCGAAGCTGTGGATCAAGGATGATGTGTTATGCCTGATACCACTCTTGGAAAATTCTACAATGAATTGGTCTAGCAGTTGGCCTATGCTTTGGTAGTTAGAGTTGTTCAACGATTGAAACCAAGCTAAGGCAATACCCTTGAGAGTCAAACCAAATTCCTCGAACTGGGTGAACAAGTCCTCAATCTGTTCAGCTCTTAACACTTGTTTGAACTCAACCACATGGTCATAAGGATCTCCTGAACTATCATAGTAATTTTTCATTGTCTTTACCACTTGAGAGGGTCTAAGGGTTCTTAGATGCTCTCGGGGTCTAGGCAATGAAAAATCATGTTCATCTCTTTGATGCATGTGTACTTGATGTCTCTCTCTTTCATGTCTTTTACCTTCCATTCTTGATCTATCTCTACCCACATTGTGTGTAAAGCTTACCTTAGGCCTCTCTGTAGTTCTTTCTGTTTGGTTTTCATGAGCCTGGGATGATCCTACTCCGTGGAGGCCATGGGAAACACTAGCTCTTGGTGGAGGAGAAATCAATTCACCTCACCAAGTGTATGCATGCTTTCCATGCTGTTGACATTGTAGCATCACAACTCATACTTGTCAATTTAGATGTCTAGGTGACCATTTCATTCGTGATTGTCCCCATCCACCATCTCCGGGTCAAAGACATGCCATCACAATACAAGATTTTTGTCCTGAGTGTGGCAAAGACCATCTCCCTAGAGATTTTCCAAGAAACCCCTCTAGTGCACCCAAGGTTACACCCATGAATCTGGTAGGGTTAGTGGTCGATTCAAGTTCAATTAGCAATAATGTGGGTCCTATACAGGTAGTTACTAGGGCACAAGCCTTAAAACAAGATAAGCCAGCTGAACAATCAGAGTCAAGTGAAACAGGAGAGCCTAGTAAGAGGAAAACAAGAACATGGAAAGATACCAAGGAGAAGGCCAATCACAAGTGGAACAAAAAGTTATCAGAACTAGGAGAAAGCCTGAAAGAAGCGAAAACAAAGATAGAAGACATTGCATCTCAAATTCCCTCACATGCTGAAACTCCATCCACACCACCGCATCCCACCCCACCACCCAATGTAAATAGACCACAACTAGGGTCTATTCTTGCAGATCCAACCCAGAAGGCTTGGACATGATGTTCAAGAAGTACGAGGCTCATCTTCAAGAAGGGCCAATAATTGTGAACCTAGACAAGAGTTACCCTAGAGCACATTTAGAGATTGAACGGACAAAGATGTGCGTGAAAATGGTAGAGCTAGCTCACGCTATGCTGGAGATCAATCAATTGTTCAATCAGACAAACTCTGTCAAACCAGATTTGCATTTTCAAGGCTTACCAGAAAGATTAGTGCAGTTGGTAAACAAACCGAAGGTTTCTTTACCTCCACAGGCTCAACGAGTTGTTGAAAGAGAAAGCTCACCACCAACAAGAGTTTATGTTCCTGATTCCATGGTGGGGAAACACCTCTTTCAGTTCAACAGTACTCTCAAGAGTTCTTGTGGGAAATACAAGAGGAGAAATGGGCCAAGGACAAGGATAATTCCCCTCCTATTCCTGAGATTGATGATCTTCATGATCAATTTCCCCAAGACATTCTGTCTATCTATGGAAACCAAATAGAGCAACAAGAAGATGAAAGATTAGATTTTGAATCTAATTCTTTACAAGAGTTGCCACAATTCATAGGCCCATGGGAGTCTGAATCTCTCCAAATCAGAGGTCCCACAATACTGGTAAGAAACGAAGACTCACTGGTTCCAAGGAACACTGATGTTGTGAAGAACACTAAGGTTCAATGTCATCTTATAGTAGAAGAGCTGATAAAAGTAAAACCTGAACTACGGAATCATGTGAAAGATCAAGTCCCAGAACTTGATTCTAATCTGCCAAAAGTAGGCTCTTAGCAAAAAGTTCCAAAGATACGTCTCGATAAAATAGGGAACATGAGTGAAGGTGAAGAAGGTAATACTTATCTTCCAATCACCTATAAAGGTTACACAACCAAAGCGATCATAGATTCAGGTGTTGGTGTTGCTATTGCAACCACCTCCTTGTGGAAGCGATGGGGCAAACCCACATTAAGGCCAACTAGAATGAAGCTTCAAATGGTTGATGGCCATATTGAAAGACCTCTAGGATTGCTAGAATGGATAACTTTAACCACTTGTGGTGTAGAGTTTGAACACACATTTGCTATATGTGACTTTGAGAAAAAATAATATCTATGAGATGATCCTAGGAAGACCCTTCTATGACAATTACAAATAGTACATGATTGGGGTACAAATAGTATAGGATTGGGGAACCAAATCCTTGTACTTGCAACACTTAGGGGTCACCACCAAGCTCAATCTAAAAGACTATACATTCAAAGATGTACCACCCCTACAGTGGAATCCTATCCACAGAGCAAAAGAAGATTCTATCTCCATGCATTTTGGAAGTTCACCTAAACCATCATGGATGCATGAAGATACTCACTTGTGGATGTGTAAGGTCACAGAGGAAGAGGAAAGGCGCTTAAAGGTGAGAGAAAAAGGAACTTCTCAAGGAGAAAGACCAGTTAAAGACCCAGCCTACACACCAATGATCTTTCCAGATGAGGAATTTGAGCCTCATGGCTAGGCAGAAATTTTAGCTACCATGGAGATTGTTGTCAATGAAGAAAAATGGACACCTCATTGTGACGAGGAGGGTTATGATATTTCAGTGTTCATGTGTCAACCCTTGCTAGAAGAATGTGACCCTAGTGACTTCATAGAAGAAGAAGAGAACGATAACGATCTAGAGTCCATTGTGATGGATAGTTGCTTTAATTCAGAGAAGCACTATCTAGAAGACATAGGTCTATTTACCCAAAAGGAAGAAGAACCTCTCACAAGTATCAAAATAGTAAATTCAAGGGATGGAAGTGAAGGAGGTCGAAAGAAAAAGAAACGAAAAGCAGTGAAACAAGAAGAGGAGGAATCATTGTTCAAAGTACCAGAAAATTTCAAGAAATACGAAGTGGAAGACCGAAAATTTCTGGTACAAATGCCTAAGAGAGAGGCCATCATAGGAGAAGCATATGATAACAAAGAAAAGACCAAAAAAAATTTTGTAACCATTGAAGAGAACGAAGAGAGATGTACGTACATAGGAGATTACCTAAGTGCAAAAGAAGAAGCAGAGCTTTTAGAGCTCTATTAAGGGAATACAAGGACGTGTTTGTGTGGCACTATAGAGACTTGAAGGGAGTAGATCCAAAAATTTTCTCTCATACTATCCCCATGACCGTTGATGCCAAGCCCACCAAACAGAAGCCCTACACATATAATGACACTTATGCAACTAAAATAAAAGAAGAAATTGATAGGCTGATTGAAGCTGGATTTATCTATGAGATTGACCATACTGAATGGGTGTCCTCCATTGTAGTGGAGCCTAAGAAGAATGAGAAATTTCGAGTGTGTATTAACCTTAAGAAAGTTAATGCCGCTACAATTAGAGATAGCTATCCACTTCCAATCAGTGAACATTTATTGGAGCGTGTTGCAGGCAAGGAAGATTATAGCTTTCTTGATGGATTGGGTTACAACCAAGTAGCCATTGCCCCAGAAGATCAACATAAAACAGCATTCACCACAGAGTGGGGAATCTTTGCATTTCGCGTGATGCCATTTGGGCTCACCAATGCACCCACAACATTCCAAAGGCTCATGTGTCATGTCTTCAAAGAGTTCTTGCAAAAGAGCCTAGAAGTATATGTGGACGATTTATGTGCTTATTCCCAAGAAAGAAGATACCACATCCCTGAGCTCAGATAGATCTTCAACAAGTGTAGAGAATATCGAGTGTGTTTGAACCCAGAAAAGTGTGGGTTCATGGTATGACAAGGTATAATCTTGGGTCACATCATTTCTAAGAACGGAATATCAACAGATGAGGACAAAGTTAGAGCCATAGCAGAGCTGCCAAGGCCAAGGAATGTTAAAGAGGTACAAGCTTTTATGGGCCATTGTGGTTGTTACCATAGGTTTATCCACATGTGTGCAATCATAGCTAGGCCTCTTTATGGCTTATTGACAAATTTTGAGTGGAACGACGAATGTGAAAATTCCTTCAATGAGCTGAAGAGACATTTGTGCATAGCACCAATACTGACCACTCCTGATTGGAATAAACCATTTCATGTCCATGTGGATGCATCCAATCATGCCATAGGATGTGTGCTAGCACAACCCACAGGTGAAGGAAATTTAGATTTACCCATAGCATACGCTAGCAGAAATCGAATCGTAGCTGAACGAAACTATACCACAACAGAGCGAGAGGGCTTAGGCATGGTATATGCTGTGAAGAAGTTTAGACACTACTTATTGGCCAACAAGTTCAAGTTTTTCACTAATCATCAAGCTTTGTTATATTTGGTCAATAAACCTTGCAATACAGGACGCTTAGTAAGATGGTTCCTCTTACTAATGGAATATGACTTTGAAGTTGTTGTTAGGAAAGGTAGAACTCACCTCAGGGCAGATCACCTTTCTCGTATCACTTTAGGAGAGCCACCACAAGGAGTGTCTGATGAACTACCTGATTGCTTATCTATTCAAATTAGAAGTTGTTCCTTAGTGGGCAAATAAGTTGGTACCTATCCTAACCTTTAGACCCACGAATAAGAATGTGAAAACAAACTGAGAGGAAATTGTACAATCCCAAAAATATCAAATATTGGCAGGTAGTATGTACAAACAAGATACAAAGGGTGTACTAGCTTGTTGTGTCGAGGACGATGAACATAGTAGTTGGTTGCAACAAGCCCATGAAGGATTGCTAGGAAATCACTATTCTAAAAAATGAACATTGGAGAATTTGAAATGTTTGGGAGTGTATTGGCCTAGCATGGACAAAGAAATACATGAATGGATTAAGAATTGTCTAGTGTGCTAGGAAAAACCCCCAATGGAGCATACCACTCTTTATCACGTGTCATTACTTCTAGATTGGAGTGCTCCATTGGTAGAATTTATGAGATCGAGAACACTACCTAGTGAGGCTAGTCTAGCAACAAGACGAAGCATGGAGCAAGAGGCTAAGGACTATGCCTTAGTGGGAGAAAACCTATACCAAAGAGGCAAAGATGGTTACTTAAGACTGTGTGTGCATGGATCAAACTATTTGAAAGTCTTAGAAACTACACAAAGTGGTGTTATAGGTGGACATTTTGGTCCTGACCGAGTAATCAAGACCATTCTATTCTCAGGATTTAGTGGCCCACTCTTCATATGGATGCACATACCTATGTGCAGAAAAAGCATGCGAATCTGTCCGTAGTGATCTCCCCTTGGGATAAAACAATCCAAGTAGCCGGGTACCACTCAAGTAGCAAAGATGCACTTAACCGCCTACCAATGCTTGACACCTGGCAAATTCATAAACCTACTCACCTCTGAGATGGAAAACTAAATATTTGGCCACATTATGCATAAGTAAATCAAGCATCCAATAGCCTACTCATAGAGAACAACATCAAATGCATCTCCAACATCTTGAAGACTCATTCGTAAAACTGTCTCCATAGGAGTGGCAATAGGCTTACAGTCTTCAAGGCCAAAATACTGTAATAAGTTGTCAATATATTTTGTTTGACACAAAGCCATTCCACCATCAACTTGCATAAACTACATGCCCAAATAGTGATGCAAATGCCCCAAATCAGACATCTCAAATGAGACATGCAAATCAACCATAAAATCAACAATATGTGTGTCATGAGGACTAGTGAGAAGCATGTCATCGACATTCACCACAATGATCAAAAGCACATCATTAGCACACTTAAATATAAGATGCTTTCAATTGGACTACTCTCAAAACCATGTGCAATCAGATAGGCATGTATCGTTTCATACCATGCACGTGGTGCTTGCTTTAAACCATATAATGCCTTCTTTGACCTGCACACCTAGTTTTCATGCCCTTTCTGCACAAAGCCACAGGGCTGAAAAACATACACTTCTTCATGCAAGTCACCATTTATAAATGTTTTTTTAATGTCCAACTGATGTACATTCCAACCATGATGAGTTGCAAGTGCACAGATGCTAGAAACAGTAGTTATTCGATAAGTAAGAGCAAAGGTTTCATCAAAATCAATGCCTCTTTCCTGTGCATAACCCTTTGCAACAAGCCTAGCCTTATACTTGTCAACTGTTCCATTAGGTTTATGCTTTAGCTTGTATACCCACTTAGTGCCAATGGCCTATAGAAGGAGGCAAGTCACATAAAGACCAGGTACCATTTTTCATGATAGCATCATATTCAGATTGCATTGCAGCCATCCAATGTTCATAATTTTGTGCTTCATCAAACAAAACAGGTTCACTCTCATCACAAAGACTAGAGGCATCCATAGCATAACAATCTAATGCAAAAGAGGCACTATGAGAGCCTGATTGAGTATGATATGACAAAGGTGCACCTAATTTGTTGTCACGCAAAGTCTGCACCAGCCAATTTGGCATAGTTTTTGTCTGCTCAATATCAGCTCTCTCATCAATAAGTGCATCATGTAAACCTGCATCAAAAATGGAATGATCTGCATCATCACATGAAACCTGCAAAGGTTGAGAAGTTGTCTCATTAGGACCAGCACTAGATTGTCCACCTATGAAAAGAGGAAGCAAAGTATCATACATGTCTTTGGAGCTAACAGATGTCTCCTTAGTACATGAAAGCAATGGCTAAATAGCATCTTCCACAAAAACAATATCATGGCTGACCAAAATGCATTTAGTTTGTGGATGATACAGATGATAGCCTTTACTTTCAGAACTGTACCCAACAAGAATACATTTTTACTACTTTATCATCCAATTTTTCGGGATGTTGTTTAGGCACTAATGCATATGCCAGAGAACCAAAAACATGCAGATGAGAAATAGATGGTTTGCGACCATGCCAAGCCTCATATGGAGTGATAGAGTAGAGTGCTTTAGTGGGACACTTGTTAAGTACATATGGTGGAAACATAACAACCTCAAGCCAGAAATTATGTGGTAAAGCCAGACTCTTGACCATACACCTTGCCATCCCCATGAGTGACCTGTTCTTCCGTTCAGCAACTCCATTCTGTTGAGGTGTATATGGCACTGTACACTGATGTTTTATCCTTCATTCAGCCAAAAATGCATTAAAGTCAGAACATATATATTCCCCCCCTCAATCAGAATGGAGGGTGCCCATTTTACATGCTAATAAATTTTCAGCCAAAACCAAAAACTGTTTAAAGCACATAAACACTTCAGACTTTGCTTTCAATGGATATACCCATGCATTCCTAGAAAAATCATCAATGAAAGTCACGAAGTAAAGATAATTTCCTAAAGAGGGAGTCTGCATAGGATCAAAAACATCATTGTAAACAAGCTGCATTTCTGCATAGCTCAAACTGAACCATCTTTTGGAAATGAGGAACACTACATTTTGCCCAAAATATAGCCTTCACACACATTTTTACCAAGTGCCTCAAGTTTGGGCAAAGAGGACATCATTTTCAGATTTCTACAGGCATAGCAAACTAGTAAAATTCAGATGACCAAAGCATGCATGCCAAAGCTTTGCATCTGACATAGCCTGAGAATCATGTACTACACATGCTTAATCATTCACAAATTTTTTGTAATCTATGAGCTTATACAGCCCACCAGATAAAATGCCAGAAGCAATAATCACATCGCCATTTGACAGATCATGAACTGTACATCTATCATAAGAAAATTTCACAACCAAGCCAATCTATGCTAAAGTTGAAACTGATAACAAATTCTGCTTGATCCGTGGCATGAATAAAGCATCTGACAAAGTGAAAGAACTACCATCAACAGTAGTCAAAATGATCTTACCAACTCCCATGACAGGATAAGAGGAGTTGTTGGTGCATGTGACAGTATTCCCTGTAGGGGTAGGCTCTAGTGAAGAGAAGAAACTACACTACAAGGTAATATGTTTGGTCACCCTACTATCAAAGTACCAAATATTTGAGTCTACTACAGACATGCACTACTCATGAGAAGATGGGTCAAAACTGCAAATAATAATAAATGCCCATTCTTCATCCTACACAAGATTAGCAGACTCTATTTTCGGTGTCGAGGTCTCTGCAACAACCATTCCAGCCTCTTTCTTCTTTGCCTCTTTATTAGCCAGTTTTGGACAATTCTTAATGAAATGATCATTTGCTTTACAGTATTTGCAAAACAATTTTTGCTTTTCTTATTTCTTCTCATCTTTGTCTTCCTTCTTCGAATTTTGCTTACTAGTAGAAGAGCTCCATTTACCTTTTCCCTTTTGACTAGTCAAGAAATCTTGATCTACAACACGCATAATAGACATGTTCTACCTAGACTGGTCTTCCTGCAGCAAAACAAAAACTAACTCTCCAAATGTTAAGGCATTTGGATTGCCTTTCATCGTCAGATGAAGAGTAGAAGCAAAACTATGATATGATCCATGAAGATCATTCAGAACAGTTTGCACAAGTGAACTGTCAGGAAGTACTTCATCTACAGAAATCAATTGCTCCTTCAAATCCTTGATTTTTGTCAAAAAACTATCCATAGAATTACCTTCATTCATGTGCTCACTCTCCAACTGTTTTTGGAGGTAAGCAACAAGAGCCTCATTCCTAGCCTGGTACAATGTGGTAAGTGTATCCCAAGCATCCTTAGTTGTTCTGCAAGAGCGAATGTGAGGAACAATGACATGTTTGATAGACAAAGCTATCAATCTATGTGACTGGGCATCTGTGTCATCCCAACAAATTTGCTCTACAGTAGGTGCAGCAGAAACTGTAGCACGGACAAGAATTTGCAGAATATCACCATCTTTGACACCTTCTACATCAACTTCAGTACTTGTAGTTGTAATAGTTACAAGTGTGATAGGACATTTTTCAACACCCTACACAATGTTCGACAGTCCTTTTGCAACCACTACATGTCGCATCATATAAGCCCACAACGAATAATTGGTACCATCCAAATTATCCTCAATGGCCAACATATAGAATACATCACTGCTTTCAACCATGACCATTGACTAAAATACCTTGATGCAAAAAAATGATTGTATCTTGAAACGTTGAATAGAAGTACCCAAACAAGTTCTCCTATAATTGTAGGAGACTTCAAGACATTTATATAGGAGAACCAAAACTGGTATATATCTTTGGCACAAAAAGATGAAATAGCCTGCACAAGCACTCCGATAGTGCATTCGAAGGCTGAAAGGAGCTTAGATTGTGATTTCGGCACCACAGAGTGAAGCCGTTTTGATCTCTGAAACACCCTACGTATGCTCACCAATTTCAATGTGATTCTAAGACTAAAATCAGAGAGGTTTCAATGACACCCTAGATGAAGCATTGACCTGCTCTGATACCTGTTGTTAAAGTAAGACGTCTACAAAAGCACGCGAACAACACAAGGAAGAAGCTTCAAGTAAAACACACAATACTCAATGTGTTACCACTAGAATGTACAAAGATAAGTAGCGCGTCAAGGCAATAGGCCTATATACAAACCGGGGGAAAAAACCTCCTAAATAGGGAAAAAAGTGCCACAATGGTCCTAGAGTGTTCAAACACATCACTACCTAAATATATCAACAATATGTATATGTATATGTATATGTATATGTATATGTATATGTATATGTATATGTATATGTATATGTATATATATATATATATATATATATATATATATATATATATATATATATATATATATATACATATATATATATATATATATGTATATGCATATACATATGTACATGTAATTGTATATGTATATGTATGTGTATATGTATGTGTATGTGTATGTGTATGTGTATGTGTATGTGTATGTGTATGTGTATGTGTATGTGTATGTGTATGTGTATGTGTATGTGTATGTGTATGCGTATGTGTATGTGTATGCGTATGTGTATGTGTATGTGTATGTGTATGTATGTGTATGTGTATGTGTATGTGTATGTGTATGTGTATGTGTATGTGTATGTGTATGTGTATGTGTATGTGTATGTGTATGTGTATGTGTATGTGTATGTGTATGTGTATGTGTATGTGTATGTGTATGTGTATGTGTATGTGTATGTGTATGTGTATGTGTATGTGTATGTGTATGTGTATGTGTATGTGTATGTGTATGTGTATGTGTATGTGTATGTGTACGTGTATGTGTAGGTGTAGGTGTAGGTGTACGTGTACGTGTACGTGTACTTGTACGTGTACGTGTACGTGTACGTGTATGTGTACGTGTATGTGTATGTGTATGTGTATGTGTATGTGTATGTGTATGTGTATGTGTATGTGTATGTGTATGTGTATGTGTATGTGTATGTGTATGTGTATGTGTATGTGTATGTGTATGTGTATGTGTATGTGTATGTGTATGTGTATGTGTATGTGTATGTGTATGTGTATGTGTATGTGTATGTGTATGTGTATGTGTATGTGTATGTGTATGTGTATGTGTATGTGTATGTGTATGTGTATGTGTATGTGTATGTGTATTTGTATATGTATATGTATATGTACATGTACATGTATATGTTTATATACATGTATATGTATATAAACATATACATATACATGTATATGTTTATGTACATGTATATGTATATGTATATGTACATGCATATGTATATGTATATGTACATGCATATGTATATGTATATGTATATGTATATGTATATGTATATGTACATGCATATGTATATGTATATGTATATGTATATGTACATGTATATGTATATGTACATGCATATGTATATGTATATGTATATGTATATGTATATGTATATGTACATGTATATGTATATGTATATGCATATGTATATGTATATGTATATGCATATGTATATGTATATGCATATGTATATGTATATGTATATGTATATGTATATGTATATGTATATGTATATGTATATGTATATGTATATGTATATGTATATGTATATGTACATGTATATGTATATGTATATGTATATGTATATGTATATGTATATGTATATGTATATGTATATGTATATGTATATGTACATGTATCTGTATATGTATATGTATATGTATATGTATATGTATATGTATATGTATATGTATATGTATATGTATATGTATATGTATATGTATATGTTGTTAAAAGTCAAGCATCAAGCTACAAATTCGTGGGGAATCTTTTATGGACATGTGGAGCAATCAAAGAAAGCCAAAAGCCACGAGATTCCATCAAGAAAAGTCACTCAACCACTCCCCAATTCATCTCAACTAAATCCTCCAAGTTAGGAGGCTGATTTGGAAAGGTAGTTCCTAGATTTTAGGGGCACACTTCTCACTATAAAAGGAGCATGTATCTTGACTTCTTTTGGGCCATCTTTTTGGAGTTTTAGCTCATGTAAAGTGAGCACTAAGTGCTGGAGTTGTGATAAGCAAGCCCCTTGCGTAAGCTAGCCCCTTGCTTGCTTATTTGTTTTCTTTTAGTAGGCATATCTATGTGTGTGCGCAGGCAGTGTTGCAACTCTCTACCCCTGAGTTGTTAGCATTGGTTCTCCCTCATATTGTATCCATTTGATGTAATTCTTGTCTCATTGGATAGCTATTAGAGTCTATTTTATGCTCACAAATTCTCTGGAGCATTCTTTGAGCAATCTGGGAGCAACATTCATTTTAGTGAAGTTGTGTGATTGATATCTCTCTCTGTGTGTAGGCTCTATTGGAAATATTTTGCTCTCTGTTGTAAGGGCTGGTTCTCCTTCTCTATTTATCCATTTGCTTTGATTTTTGTGTCATTGGGTAGCTATTAGAGTGTTCTAAAGTTGATTCAAGTTTGAAATTTATTCTCTGTATAATCTCTGAGAAAAGCTTGCTGGAGTGAAGTGAGGTCTTTGCTTGACTAGCAGTTGTGAGCATTCAACTAGCTCATGTTGTAGACATTGTTTCTCTTTGTGTAAGCATCCATTTGAAGTAAAATTTGTTTTGTTGGAAAGCTCTTTGTGTTTGCTACAGGTCTACAAAAGCTCACTGGAGTTCTCTGCATAAGCTTTGAGTAAGAGCACTTTTGGTGTGCAGAGGTCAAAGAAGAATACCTATGGAGGTCATTCGCGCTTCGTCGTTGCTTAGGGGTTGAGATACTTCCCCCATCAGTGGTATCAGAGCATTTGGGCATCTTGGAGGTATCACATAGAAGCAAGAAGACCTCTTGGAGTTGGTGGTTGAAGATTTGCATCAACAAAAGCTTCTTGGAGGTAGCTTACATCAAGGGGGAGCTATTCTACTCAAATTTGCAAGAGCACAAGGTGTCCATCTAAGGAAAGCTTTGGATTGAGGTAACCTCAGAGCCTCATCTTCATTTTACACACATTGGAGCATTAGCCAAGGGCTAGGTCAAGTATCAAAGACTAGATATGGGAGACTTCAACACTCAAATTGAAAATCTAGACAAAGGTAACTATCAACCATGGAGATTTAGGGTATCCAACTATCTTATAGGCAAGGGCCTTTGGGGGTTGATTAGTGGAAGTGAACCAAGACCTAGGTTGGATGAGAATCCAACCAATGACAAGAGAAGGGCCTTTAGGGAATGGAATGAAAGAGACAAGAGGGTTATCTTTATCCTTTTCCAACACATTAGCAATAGCATGATCGTCCATATCCAAGACTTGGATTCAAGCATGAAGGTATGGGAGACACTTGAAAGGCTTTATTCAACAAGCACCAAAGTAAGGAAGATCCAACTCAAGAATGAGCTCAACAACATTAGGAAGAACTCAGGGAGTAGCGTAAATGACGACATACTTAAGGTCAAGGAGTTATCAGATGCATTGGGATCCATTGGAAGCCACGTAGACGATGACGATCTTGTGGCTTATACTCTCAATGGTAATTATGCTTCTACAAGTTCAAAAAATGACAATCTCTTGATGATGCACATGAATGGGAATTCAAGCAAAGTAGATAACACTTGGTATATTGATAGTGGATGTATCAACCATATGAGTTGCAATTCTTCTTGGTTTACTAATCTACATGTTCCCAAAGGTAAAGGACATGTAGAAACAGGTGATGATACAGCCCATGAGATCTCCCATGTTGGAGATGTAGCTTTGGATGACAAGGAGGAAGGAAGATGTCTCAAGGATGTCTTGCATGTACCTACCATCACAAAGAACTTGGTGTCCGTTGGGCAAATGGTTGAAAGAGGCTATCAAGTAAGGTTCAACAAAGGTGGATGCTTTGTGGAGAACCCTAAGCAAGGTTACAAGGTCATAGCAAGAGGAAAGAAACAAGGGAGACTCTTCACTTTGGAGGTAAATTCTCATTCCATTCAACATGTCTACTTCACATATGGAAACAAGAGGATTTCGGAGTTGGACTTGTGGCACAAGAGGATAGGTCACATCAACATACAAAGAATGAAGGAAATGCAATTCAAGAGGCTGGTTGAAGGTCTTCCCAACTTCCAAGGACAAGGTATGAAGCATTTATGTGAATCTTGTCAACTAGGGAAGCAAGCGAGACTTCCATTCAAGAAGAGTGGCTACATAAGCCAACATCCATTGGAGTTGATACATACAGATGTGTGGGGGCCAACCAAAGAGCAATCCATTGGAGGTAACAAGTACTTTGTCACTTTTATAGATGATTGCACAAGGATGGTTTGGGTTTATTTCATAAAAAACAAATCAAATGTGTTTACATGTTTCAAAGCATTCAAGGCAATGGTAGAGAAGGAAACAAGTACATATATCAAGAAGCTAAGGTCCGATGGAGGGGGAGAATATTTCTCCAATGAGTTTTCTGATTTTTTAATGGATCAAGGCATCAAGAGGCAAGTAACATGCAGGTACACACCCCAACAAAATGGAGTCGTAGAGAGAAAGAATAGATACATTGCCGAGATCGCTAGAGCAATGCTTAATGAGATGAATGTACCTAACATGTTTTGGAGTGATGTAGTAAATACCACCGTGTATCTAATGAATAGGGCTCCTACCTCAGGGATCCATGGCTTGACACCATATCAAGCCTATTATGGTAAGAAACCTGATCTTTCCCACTTGAAGATATTTGGATGTACTTGTTATGTACATGTGCCAAGTGAATTGAGGCACAAGCTACAACCAAAGGCAGAAAAGTGTGTGTTTCTAGGATATTCAAATGATCATAAAGGTTACAGGTGCTTCAACCCAAACACAAGGACTTGAGGATATCAAGGGATGTAGCATTTGATGAGCTACTCCCTTGGTATAAGAAGTATGATTGTATGCAGGACTATGAAGAAGAAAAGCATGGACATGATGAAGAACAAATCGACCTAGAGCTAAGCGGCCCAAGGTGTTCCATCAATGAAGATAGTTCAAGCATGAACTCACCATGGAAGGGGAGATCTTCATCAAGCTATGAAGCACAATCAATCAACAAAGGCAAAGCAACATTGGTGGAGTTGGATGAAGAAGGTAATGAAGTTGAAGATGATGAAGGACACATGATGGAGAAATAAGCCACGTCAAAGAAAGAGATCAAGTTCCCAAGGCAAAGGAGGTTTATTCCTCCAAAAGGTGAAGAAAGAAAGTCTTCTAGAGTTAAGTATCCAACTCAAAGGTTTACTTATGATTCATACATGGCAACGCATTATGCATATATGAACAAAGTAGTAGAAGATCATGAACCCGATTGCTATGAAGATGCAAGCAGGTACACCGAATGGAAAGAGGCAATGCAAGAAGAGATCGACGCACTTGAGGAAAATCAAACATGGACTCTAGTGCCCAAGAAGGAGAACATGAAGGTAATAGGTAATAACTGGGTGTATAAAGTAAAGAGGAATTAAGATGGATCTATTTCTAGGTTCAAAGCAAGATTGGTGGCCAAGGGTTTTGCACAAACCTATGGAGTGGACTTTGAAGAGACATTCAGCCACGTGGAAAAGATGAGCACCATTAGGACACTCATTGCAATGGCTGCTAGCAAAGGATGGAAGCTTTTCCAATTGGATATCAAGAATGCCTTTCTCAATGGAGACTTGGAAGAAGAGGTATACATGGAGCAACCACTAGGTTTTGTTCATAAAGAGTTTCCACATCATGTTTGTAGGTTGAAGAAGGCACTTTATGGCCTAAAGCAAGCTCCAAGGGCTTGGAACCAAAGATTGGTGGACTATTTGATCAAATGTGGTTACAATCAATGCAAGGCGGATCCATCTCTCTTCATCAAACAAAGAGGAGAACTTGTAGTCTACATGTGTGTGTATGTAGATGATCTTATCATTACAGGTAATGATACAAAGGGCGTTGAGGAGATCAAGGCAAAGATTGGAAAGGAGTTTAGGATATCTGATCTTGGAGATCTTAGGTATTTTCTTGGCATTGAAGTTGTATACAAAGAAGAAGGTATTATGCTCATACAAAGGAAGTATATTCTAGACCTACTTGAGAGGTTTGGGATGCTACATTGCAAGCATATTTCAAATCCCATGGAAGTTAATGTAAAGCTAAGCTCCATTGATGGAGAGCCATTAGAGGATGTAACTTTTT
>CM035421.1:171571057-171578557 GCA_020310875.1 Ceratopteris richardii
CTACCTGGTTTGCAAAAAATCTAAATTCTCTGAGAGGTCATGTTTGCCTGTTTTGAACCACAGAAGCCTGATTGGACATAAATTTCTCATACAAACTCCGTTTTTGAGTGATTTTGAGCTTGTTGGAAAGCTTGTTGAGTTATAAATATGGTATTTTGAAGTTGACCCTCAAGTGGGAGTAGGAATTAAGGGAGCTCTAGAATGTTTTTCAAAAATACAAGGGGGAAAGTAGGTCTTGGAGATACTTGAATGCAAGTGTTCTATCAAAAATATTAAGTCTAAATCTTGATCTAACTATGGGATTTTTGCAGGCATATTATGAGCATTTAAAGGATTTCAAAGGAAGGAAAAGTGTAGCACAAAGCAAGGATTGGGGAGCACACTTATTGGACATTAAAACATTTTTTTCGGAGCATCAAACTTGAGGCTGGAAGAACACTAAACCCCCTTTGTAGATTCTTAGCTTAGGCTAAGTACGAATAGTGGTTTTGAGTAATTGGGGATATGTTAGGCATGAAATAATTCCAAAAAAATCCCTAATTTCATAAATGCAAGCATATCTCGAACATTGTTGTGAAAAGAATAAGCGACTGTTACAAAAGAATTTTCTAAAACGGTTGTGCTTGGGAAAATTGGGATTGATAAGCCAAGGCTTATGAGCCTTAGATCAGGAAGAAACCTAGGCCGGGATAAACAAAGCATTAGATCATCTGAAGCTAGTGTCAACCATACAGCTAGGTCAGGGGCTCAACATCTCAGTGGTTATCCCTATGTGCTAAGTTCAGAAACAAGTGATTCAAAAATGTCTTTTAGCATGGAGAGACGAACACGTAACTCGAGCACTACTTATTTACAGACACCCAAAGGTCCCTATAAGACACAATTGGAGTATATTAAGACCGACTGATTAGGTGCACAAATCTATGAGCATGGTCTGAGGTGATCAATTGTCCAACTCAAAAATCGTGATCAACCCTTTGGACTTGAACACCTAGTGGTTAAATTCAAAGATGTTTCTTACATTGATAAGCAAGGAACATGTATGTGGTTACCAACTTACCAAACAGGACAGATGAGTTTGGCAATATCATTCCTGAGAACAAGATAGGAGACCTAGAGCAAGGAGACCTAGGACAAGAAGCCAAGGCTCTTGAGGCAAATCTGTCTTGACTAGAGTGATAACGCTAGAGTGGGTTCCCCAAGACAACAAAAGCATGGAACTATTTTTTAATAGAGAAATAGAGGAAGCTTTTTGGAGATACAAGCCAGGTTTACTTAGCGAAATAAATGGATTCACCATCTAGGAGCTCAAAGATCCTGAGATATCAAGCAAAGCTGTCTATCTGGATAACACATCAGAAAGAATGTTCTTGGTAAGAGAGCATGATAGGCATGCATACACTTGGCAAGGTGAATTGATTTTTGCTCCATCCATATCTAATGTTTCACATGGCATCCAAGGTGTAGGATCATCCGAGGCTCATGAAACCCAAAGGGAAAGAGCTAGAGAGAGACATGAGGTAAGACTTGCACACACAGTGGGCGGAGATAGATCAAGATTTGAAAATGAAGGACATAAAAGGGAGAGACATAGAGAACATAGGAATCAAAGAGATGATCATGATTTTCCATTGCCTAGACCTCGAGAGTACCCAAGAACCCTTAGACCCTCTCAAGTGGTCGAGATAATGAAAAACTACTTTGATGGGTCACGAGATTCTTATGATCATCAGGCCAAGTTCAAACAAGTATTAAGAGCTGAACAGGTCAAGGACTTGTTCACCCAATTCGAGGCATTTGGTTTGACTCTCAAGGGCACTACCTTAGCTTGTTTTAGTCCCTAAACAGTCACAACTACCAAAATATAGGTCAATTGCTAGAAGCATTCATTGTAGAATTCTCTAAGAGTGGCATCATGCATAACACATCATCCTTGATCCATAGCTTCAAGCAGACACCCAAAGAAACAATCCGGCTAGTGGGATGTAGATTTAAACAATACGTGGAAAGATGTCCCACATCTAAATTACCTACACAAGCAAAACAAGTTTCCCTATTTTTAGTTGGATGCCTAAGTGGGAAACTTAGATCATATGTATATTTGAAGGAGCCAAGCACACTAGATCAATGCTTTGACATAAAAGGCAACTTGGGTGAGGAGTTAGAATTTTCCAAACTCTATAAGGATTTTGACACTTCTACTAGTCACAATTCCAGACCCTCCATTGAGATCGATGAGATATCTGAGCAGTTGCCAAGAAACTAAGAGTTCAAAATAGACAAACACCTATAATGGTCTCCATGAAACGATGCTATATGTGTGGAGGAGACCACATGGCTAATGTTTTCTTGATCATAGCTCAATGCCAAGGAAACCCTAGCAGCCAATACTACACTCTTGAGAGAAAATACACGAACCATATGGCTCAAGATTGTCCATACAGTAGGTAGGCTGTCAGAGAAACTTATCAGCAGCCATACCAATAGGGTAGGTATTAGAACCAATACAAACAACCATATTATAGGCCATAATTGCAATATCAACCTCAATACCAACAACAATATCAGGCCCCATATAGGCCACAACCGGTCTTAGGAAACCAACTGCCACCTCCTTCCAATGTAATCCCCGTTAAGTATGCAATGGTAGAGGAGAACCCTAATAGAGCAGTGGCGCCAATGACCCCATTAGTCTCAGAAAATGACCCTCATGCTCAAAGCTCTGACTAAACCCATGAAGATAGTCCACGAGCGTATTACATAGAGTCACCAGAGAATAGTGAGATTCACCCATATCAATATGAGGCACCACATATGGAACCAAACTCAGAGCCAGAATACTCCAATGTCATGTATATGAATCCTAACCCTAAGCCCTAATTGAGACAAATGATACCGCAAGCCCTTAGAGGACCATGTTTTAGATGTCAAGGCAACCATTTTAGTCGTGAATTTCCCCATCCATTGGCTCTAGGACAAGGACAAAACATCACAATACAAGGCTTCTATCTTGAGTGCAGCAAAGATCATCTCCCAAGAGGTTGTCCAAGGAACCCCTCTAGTGCACCCAAGGTTACACCCATTAATGTGGTAGGCTTGGTGGTGGATTCAAGTTCAAGTAGCATTAACATGACCCCTATATACGCAATCACTAGGGCACAAGCCAACTAAACAATCAGAGGCAAACCAACTGAACAACTAGAGTCAAGTGAATCAAGAGATCCTAGCAAGAGGAAAATAAGAACCTAGAAGAATACTAGGGAGAAGGCCAATCGTAAGTGGGATAGAAAGTTATTGGAACGAGAAGAAAGCCTAAAAGATGCAAAAACAAAAATATCAGACATTGGATCTCAAAACCCCTCGCATGCCAAAAATCCATCCACTCTACTTTATCCCATCCCACCACTCATTGTAAATAGACTGCAACTAGGGTCTATTCTTGTAGGTCCAACCCAAGAAGTCTTGGACATGATGTTCAATGCCTACGAAGGTCCTACAATTGCAAAGCTAGACAAGAGTTACCCTAGAGCAGATTTGGAGATTGAACAGACAAAAATGTGCATGAAAATGGTAGAACTAGCTCAAGCTATGTTCGAGACCAATCAATTGTTCAATCAGGCAAATTCTACCAAACTAGGTTTGCATATCCAAGGCTTACTAGAAAGACTAAAGCAATGGGTAAACAAGCTTCTGGCTTGTTTACCTTCATAGGCTCAACCAGTGGTTGAAAAAGAAAGCTCACCATCAGCAAAACCTTATGTTGCTGATTCCATAGATGATGGAACACCTCTTTCAGTTGAATAGTACTCTCAAGAGTTCTTGTGAGAAATACAAGAGGAGAAATGGGCCAAGGACAAGTGTAATCCCCTCCTATTCGTGAAATCTATGATCTTCGTAATCAATTTCCCCAAGACATTCCATCTATTTACGGAGACAAGCAAAGCAACAAGAAGAGGAAATATTAGATTTTAAATCTAATTCTTTACAAGAGTTGCCACAATTCACAGGCCCATGGGAATTTGAATCCCTTCAGATAAGAGTTCCCACAATATTGATAAGAATTGAAGACTCAGTGGTTCCAAGAAACATTTAAGTCATGAAGAACACTATGGTGTAGTGTCATCTCACCTCAGAAGAGCTGCTCAAAGTAAAACCTGAGCTATGGAAATGTGTGGTGAATCAGGTTCCAAAACTTGGTTCCAATATATCAAAAGTAGGATCAAAGCAAAAAGTCTGAGAGATACATGTAGACAAAATAGGAGACATGAATGAAGGTGAAGAAGGTAATACTTATCTTCAAATCACCTACCAAGGTTACAAAACCAAAGCTATCTTAGATTCAGGTGCTGGTGTTGCAATTGCGACCACCTCTGTGGAAGCAATGGGGCAAACCTGCTTTAAGACCAAATAGAATGAAGCTTCAAATGGCTGACAACCATATTGAAAGAAATCTATGATTGCTAGAAGGGATAACACTAACCACTTGTGGTGTAGAGTTTGAACACACCTTTGCTATATGTGATTTTGGAAAAAATAATGTCTATGAAATGATCCTAGGAAGGCCCTTCCTATGACAACTACAAATAGTATGAGATTGGGGAACCAACTCCTTGTACTTGCAGCACTTAGGGGTAACAACCAAGGTCAATTTGAAGGATTATACGTTTAGATATGTACCACCTCTATAGTGGAATCATATGCACAAGGCACCCAAATAATCAATCTCTATGCATTTTGAAAGTTCACATGATCCATCCTGGATGCATGAAGATACTCATTTGTGGATGTGCAAGGTAGTAGAGAAAGAGGAAAGATGCCTAAAAACGAGAGAAGAAGGAAATTCTCAAGAAGCCGGACCGGTTAGAGACCTAGCCTACACACCAATGATCTTTCCAAATGAGGAATTTGAGCCTCATGGTTGGGCAGAAATCTTAGCCACCATGGACATTGCTGTCAATGATGAACAGTGGATACCTCATTGTGATGAGGAGAGTTATGATATCTCTGTGTTCATGTGTGAGCCCTTGCTAGAAGAACGTGACCCTAGTGATGTCATAGAAGAAGAAGACAATGATGATCTAGAATCCATTGTGATGGATAGTTGTTTTAATTTAGAGGACCACTATCTAGAAAACGTAGGAGTATTTACCCATAAAGAAGAAGACCCCTTCACAAGCATTAAAACTATAAATTCAAAGGATGGAAGTGAAGGTGGTCAAAAGAAAAAGAAAAGAAAAGTAGTGAAACAAGAAGAGGAGGAATCATTGTTTGAAGTATGAGAGAATTTCAAGAAATATGAAGTTGAAGACGGGAAAATTTTGGTACGAATGCCTAAAAGAGAGGCTATCTGAAGAGAAGCATATGATAATAAGGAAAAGACCAAAAAGATTGTTGTAACCATTGAAGGGAACGAAGAGCGATGTACATACATAGGAGAAGACCGAAGTGTTGAAGAAGGATTGAAGCTTGTAGATCTATTAAGGGAATATAGGGACGTGTTTGCATGGACCTATAGAGACTTGAAGGGAGTAGATTCGGAAATATGCTCTCATACGATTCCCATGACGGCTGATGCCAAACCCACCAAACAAAAGCCCTACACATATAATGACATTATGCAGCCAACATAAAAGAAGAAACTGATAGGTTGATTGAGGTTGGATTCATTTATGAGATTGAGCATATTGAATGGGTGTCCCCCATTGTAGTGGTGCCCAAGAAGAATGGAAAGTTGCAAGTGTATATTAACCTTAAAAAGGTTAATGTCACTATGATAAGAGATAGCTATCCGCTTCCAATCACCGAACATTTATTGGAGTGTGTTGCAGGTAAGGACGTTTATAGCTTCCTTGATGGATTTTTAGGTTAAAAAAAAGTAGCCATTGCCCTAGAAGATCAACACAAAATGGCTTTCGCCACAAAGTGGAGAATCTTTGCATTTCATGTGATGCCATTTGGGCTCAGCAATGCTCATGAAACATTCCAAAAGCTCATATGTCATGTTTTCAAAGAGGTCTTGGAAAAGATCTTAGAAGTATATGTGGATGATTTATGTGCTCATTCCCAAGAAAGAAGACAGCACATCCCAGAACTCAGACAGATCTTCAACAAGTGTAGAGAATATTGAGTCTGTCTAAACCCAAAACAGTGTGTGTTCATGGTACATCAAGGTAAGATCTTAGGTCATATTGTTTCTAAGAATGGAATATCAATAGATGAGGACAAAGTAAGAGCCATAGTGGAGTTGCCAAGGCCAAAGAATGTTAAAGAGGTACAAGCCTTTATGGGCCATTGTGGATATTACCATAGATTTATACATATGTATGCGATCATAGCTAAACCCTTTATGCTCTATTGACAAATTTTGAATGGAACGATGAATGCAAAAATTCTTCAATGATCTTAGGAGACGTTTGTGCACAACACCAATACTAACCACTCCTTATTGGAATTAACCATTTCATGTCCATGTGAATGCATCCAATTATGCAATAGGATGTGTGCTAGCACAACCCATAGGTGAAGGAAATCTAGATTTGTTTATAGCTTATGCTAGTAGACAGCTCAATGCGACAGAACCAAAACTATACAACAACTAAAGAGAAGGCTTAGGCATGGTATATGTTTTGAAGAAGTTTAGACACTATTTACTGAACAACAAGTTCAATTTTTTAGTAATCATCAAGCTTTATAATATTTGGTCAATAAACCTTGGGATACAGGATGCTTAGTAAGATGGTTCCTCTTGCTAATGGAATACAACTTTGAAGTGGTTGTTAGGAAAGGTAGGACCCACCTTAGGGTGGAACACCTTTCTCGCATCACTTCAGGAGAGTCACCCCAAGGAGTGTCCGATGAGCTACATGATGCCTAACTGTTCAACTTAGAAGTTGTTCCTAAATGGGCAAATAAGTTGGTACCAGTACTAACCTTGAGACCCGCAAATAAGAATGTGAAGACAAACAAAGATGAAACTGTAAGATCCCAAAACTATCAAATATTGGTAGGAATTATGTACAAACAAGATATAAGGGGTGTATTAGCTTGTTGTGTCAAGGAGGATGAACATAACAGTTGGTTGCAACAAGCCCATGAAGGATTGCTAGGAATTCACTATTCTAAATAATGAACATTGCAAAATTTGAAATGTTTAGGAGTGTATTGGCCTAGTATGGATAAAGAAATACATGAGTGGATTAAGAATTGTCAAGTGTGTTAGGTGAGCCTCCCTAGTGGAACATGCTAACCTTTACCACATGTCGTTAATTTCATAATGGAGTGCTCCATTTGTAGAATTTGTGATATCAGGAGCACTACCCAGTGATGCTAGTCTAGCAAGGAAATGAAGCATGGAACAAGAGGCTCAGGACTATACCTTAGTAGGAGACAACCTATATCTAAGGGGCAAATATGGTTACTTAAGGCCGTGCGTTCACGAATTAGACTATTTGAAAGTCTTAGAAATTGCACACAACAGTGTTGCAGGTGGATACTTCGGGC
>CM035421.1:171588557-171611057 GCA_020310875.1 Ceratopteris richardii
GTCTGGCCTTCAGCCGTGACTCGTCCGCCTGGGATGGGTTGGGGTTCATACGCTTCTTCAAAAGTTTCCTCCACCGGAATAGTGACTATTTCTTCCTCTGCTGGTAGGTCTGGTGGGGAGTCTTGCCTTGGGGGTGCTTCATATACTGCTATCTGTGATTGAAGTGTTGACACCTGGGCCCGTAATGCATTAAGTTCCTCTAGGATGTCAGGAGCTGGTAGTCCTTTGGGTATTGATGCTCTTAGTTGGAGTAGTTTATGATCTTCTCTCAGCTTCTGATATTCCTTGTTCATGCTGTCGTACTCATCTAACAATCTGACATGATCATCTAACAACATTTACATTGATTCTGAGGGCACGGCCTTGAAGCGACTATGGCTTAATGGTTCGTCAGGTTGATCAAGGGCAACTTCTAAATTTTCTCTGTTCTGTTCTTGTAAACCCTGGTTCTCTTCTTTCGCTGCTACCAAGTGTCGTGTGAGTAAGCCCATGTTCCTAGTAAGAGTCGCATTACGAATCGTCTGGGCCCTTAACAAATTATCAATATCGGTGATGGCCTCTTTCGTCTTTTCTTCACTTTCTAGTTCAAGTTTATGATATGCCTCTCGTAGCTCTTGGTAGCGGGTGTTCAGTGAGGCGTTCTCGATCGACAATGAATTAAGCTGCGACTATAAGTTGTTGGTTGTCCTCTGCAGCGTCTGATAATTATTTCCAAGAGATGTGAACTCATCTCTTACTTGAGTCATGCACGTGAACATCTGTCGAAATGTAGTATCTATAGTGGGTGATAATATTAATGGTGTGCTAAGTGAAGATGGAGATGCAAAGGGAATGGGGAATGGGGGTGGGAAAGTGGATGCTGTGGTGATTGTGGAAAATTGTGATGTGCCTATGTATGGTTGTGCCATGAATGAAGTGAGTGGTGGTGCGGTGGGTGGTGAGATATCCATGTCATTGGACGTGGTATCAAGCACGGTGACCGTGAATAGTGGAGTGATCGTGGGTGCTTGTGTGGGTGTAAATACAGGATTTACAAAGGTTGAAGAGTAATTTACAGAGGGGTTTTCTAATGTTTCTTGGTGGAAAGGGGAAAGTGGAAATATGGTGGGTCCGGGAGGTGATACAGGGGGGAAAGTCGTCGGGGTTAGAAATGGAAATAGTGGTCTCGGGGGTGTAGGAAAGGAAGGCAAGGATGGAGGGAAAATTGGATTGGATAGAAAGGTGGATGTGCTAGGGGGTAGACTAGGTTGAGAGGGTGCAGGAATTGTGGGATGAATGGGAGTACGGACGACTTCTGCTACGCCGCCGAAGAAGGAGGATGTTGTTCTGGGAGAAGGAGGGTGTATGGGAGAGACTGGATGGATGGGAGGTGAAATAGGAGCGGATGGGGTGGTGGGTACTTCGGTCACAGAGGTGATATGTACAGTAGTAGTGTGGGGTGGGGAGTCGATTACAATGGTGTCTTCTACCAATGAGCCTTCACGGATAAGACGCGCTTCCCTAGCCTGATCTGAAGATTGTGCACCTGTGGGTACGCGAATGTATTCACCGGGTTTTGATAGTAGTCGTACTCATTGGGGGTCATATTGCGGTAATGGTTTCCTTTGCAAATACCTTAAGGCTTCTGTGGATCCCACGGATTTGACTAGCTCCCTCTGATGTATACTTCTTTGAAACCGCCTGAGACAAGTTCCTGTTCTATAAGTGCTTGGCTCTCTTCCTTAGTTAACTTCTTACGTGCCCAAACATTTTCCATCGTACGATACAACTTTTTGATGGCCAGCGTATAAGCTGCTGCTTCAAAGGTTTCATCTTCATGCGTACTGGTATCACCTTGGGTGTCGGTTTGCTGTCCTTGTTCATCTGTCTGTACATTTTCGTGGGATTCATGAGTGCCTTGGCTGGCTTCATCATCGCCTTCATCTTCATCGGTTTCTGTTCTTTCTTCCTCGGAACTAGACACTACTTGTCCTTGTGGTTGATCTCGAGGCGTGGTTGGGTAGCTTGGACGTTCATATTCCTGAGAGAAAATATGGCCTTCTGAAAACTGAAATTCATTGGAGAAAGCATCCTGCATTTCAAAATCAAAGGTTGTATCCAGTGGCTCTGCTTCTAGGTTGGGTATCGGAAAGGAAAAAGCTTCCGCACCAATAGTGGTGGGAACTTCTACTGCAGTGATTGTAAGTTCCTGAACTGATGTTGCCTGTGAGGTAACTGCACTGGTAGTGCCTTCCGTTATAACTGGTCTTGATAATCGTGTTGGAGAAACACTCACTAATTGGACATATATTTGAAGGTCAAATCTTAGGAAGAAAACCCCATGCCTATGTGAAGGGACAAATTCACAAATGTATTATATTTGTAAAGTTAGTTCACTTTAGTTCTAGAAGTTTTTTAAAAATCACGAGAATACGAAAATCTATATAAGTTAGTTTGTATCAACTGACGCAGAGAGAAAGAGAAAGAAGAAGTAGAAGAAGAAGTTCATTTTATACGACTGTGTATAGTCGTGCTTCTCTGAGTGAGAAAGCAACTGTAAAAACTTCTGAGTTTTTTATAGTTATGAGAAAGAACTGAGTAAAGTTCTGTGTATGAGTCTCTCTCCATCATCTCCATGCTTGCCTACTGTGTGATGAATTCAAAAGTTCATGTTTTCTGAGCAATTCGATGCTTGGCATCGAATCTTGGCTGATAAGTCATTTTTTCATTCTCTGTGTGTTAACTGTTGTTGAATCTTCTAAAAATATGAAGTTTGTGGAGCAACTTGATGCCTGGCATCGAGTTCCAGCATAAAATGGATGCCCGACATCGACTTCTAGCATATAAGTCATCTTCTTCATGTGTGTGTAAAATAGAGTCTTTCTGGTGCAGAAAAATAGCCAAAAGAGCCCAAAGTCGATGCCCGGCATCGACTTGGACTGAAATTCGATGCCAGGCATCGAATTTTTTATTTTTGGACACCAGGATTACTAAAACAAGAAAAAATTCTAGTTTTGGAAGGTCATACAGGGTCATCTTGTGAAGGCCATAACTTGAGTTCTAGAGATCCGTTTGATGCATATCATAGCTTGTTGGAAAGCTCTACTCTTCTAGTTTTAGCCTATAAAGTTTCATGGAGAAATAATACTTGAGCTAGGAGAAATTAGCAAAATACTGAAGGTATGTCATTTCGGTGACTAGGAATTTCTGTAGAAGCAAAGTTCTCACTTTAGGCTATCATTTCTCAAAGTTTGGAGTGGCAATGAGTTAATGGTGACCATAGAGGTGTTCTAGTGTCACATTAATTCATTTCTTGTGGTGTTTCATACATCAACAAGTGGTATCAGAGCAGAAAGATTCTCGAGAGCAGAAGATGACAAAGGTACGAGAAGTTTTGTAAAGTTTTCCATTAAAGTTTGAAAGGTGAAGCATTTGAAGACACAAGGCATCAAAAGGTTACTTCAAAATTATCCTCATACACAAAGAACTTCAAAAGGTATTATCCTTTATCCTTTAAGCTCACAGGTTGCAGCAGAAGAAAAGAACTATGGCAGATCATATCTCCATTGACAAACTGGATAGAGATAATTACCCCGCATGGGTAATGAGAATGGAAGCCTTACTTATGAGTAAGGATCTCATGATATATGTTACAGGTGAAGAAGAGAAGCCAGTATTCGAAGATGAAAGCCGACCAAAGAAAGAAGAACTAGATGCTTTAAAGCATTGGCAGAAGAAGGATGCAAGTGCAAAAGCCTACATCTACAATACAATCTCTCATCATTTGCTACCACACATCAGAGGATTGGAGTCATCTGAAGATATATGGAATGCATTGGAGTATCATTTCCAAAGTACTACCAAAGCAAGGAAAGCAAGTCTATGGTCAGAGTTTACAACATTCAAGAAGAAGCCAAGTCAAAGTATTAGTGATTATGTCACTAAGATGAAGGATCTAGCAGATAGTCTTGGATCCATAGATGAAGATGTTGAAGATCACAGATTGATTGCTCAACTACTTGCAGGTTTGAGAGGGGATGAAAGGTGGAAACCTTTTGTCTTATCAACAGAACTTTCATTAAATCATTATGTTCCAGATTTGAACCAGTTGCTTGGTTTGATGCTCATATATGAGCAAGACTTGAAGGGAGATGGAGATAAAGGTCAAAGTTCTGCAATGTACATGAAGAATAAGAAGAAAGGAGATAAAGGTAAAGCAAAGGATGAAGAGGAGTCGAGTTCTCAGGCTTATTATGCAAGAGGTAAAGGCACTGGCAGAGGAAGACAAAGAGGTTTTGGAAGAGGAAGAGGTAATCAAAATAACAACAAGAAGGCTTGCTGGATCTGTGGATTGAGTAATCATTTGGCTCATGACTGTTGGCACAACCAACAAGGATCAAACCAGAATCAAAACAACAATAGCAGAGGCCGAGGTGGAAGATATCAAAGTAATTTTCAAAGAGGTAGACAAAGTCAAAGAGGAGGCTATGGTAGAGGTGGAGGAAGAAGTTGGGGACAAAATCAATCCTACAACACCACCTACTACAACTATGCAAATGACACACAGAATGAAAGTCATACATCATTGATGATGAACTCAATCAGCACATCAGATAAAGAAGATCTAAAGGTATTTTACATTGACTCTAGATGTTCTAATCATTTGTCAGGAAACATAGAATTGATGTCAGAATTGGAAAAAGGCATTTCTAGTCACACAGTTCAAACTGGTGATAATACAAGACATAGTGTACATTCAATTGGAAAAGTGAAATGCAAGAGTGGAGCAGACTTGCTAACCAATGTTTTGTATGTTCCCACAATACCTAAAAACTTGATTAGTGTGGGACAGATAGTTGAAAAAGGTTTTCAAGTCAGGTTTACAAATGAAGGAGTATTTGTTGAAGATCCAGAAAATGGATATAATCAGATTGTCTCTGGTAAGAAAGAAGGTAGACTCTTTACTTTAAGAGTGCAAGGAAACATTGGTCAAGCTTTGCTCACACATGGTGAAGCAGTGATTACAGAACTTGATCTCTGGCATAAGAGATTAGGTCATTTCAATGAAAGAGGAATTAAAGCTATGGTTGCTAATCAGTCTGTACTAGGATTACCAAATGTGCAAAGTCAACATATGGTTTATAAATGTGAAGCATGTCAAATGGGTAAAGCACACAGGTTACCATTTCAGAAGAAAGGATTCAAACATGATGGAGTACTTGAGCTCATTCATACAGATGTATGGGGACCAACAAAAGAAGGATCTATCAGTGGCTCAAGGTATTATGTTCTTTTTATTGATGATGCTACAAGATGGATAACATTATATGTTTTGAAGGAAATATCAGAAGTGTTTGGAGCTTTCAAGCATTTTCATGCATATGCAGAGAGAGTCACAGGTCAAAAGCTTAAAAGACTGAGGTCTGATGGAGGGGGAGAATATTTGTCCCAAGAGTTCAATGATTATCTTTGGAATGCAGGTATTAAGAGAGAAATAACTTGCAGGTATACACCACAACAAAATGGTGTAGCAGAAAGAAGGAACAGGACTTTGGTTGAGTTTGCTAGAGCTATGCTAAAGGAGAAGAACTGTCCAAATTATCTTTGGGCTGAGGCTGTAAATACAGCTACATATCTTGTGAATAGATTACCATGTGCAGCTCTCAATGGTATGACTCCATATGAAGCTTGGTGGGGTAAGAAACCAACACTAGATCATTGTAGAGTGTTTGGATCAATTGCATATGCTTATGTGCCATCACAGCTTAGGCATAAACTTGAACCAAAGGCAGAAAAATATGTGTTCATTGGTTATGATGAAAAGCAGATGGGTTACAGGTTGTGGAATCCTCTAACAAAAAAATTTCTTGTTTCTAGAGATGTTACATTTGATGAACAGAAAAGTTGGTATGCAAATCAAAGTCATACAGCTGAAGAATTTGAAGAAGAGGTAAGAAGATGTGAGAAAGGAAAATCAATTGTGCAGGTAAATAGAGATGAAGACGATATGCAAGCAAGTACATCCACAAGTGGATTAACAAGAAGAAATGAAGAAGCTCCTATATTTGATGAAGAAGTGTATCCAGACACATATGAAGAATGTGAACCAAGAAGGTCAAGCAGGACAAGGAGACAACCAGAAAGGTATTCTTATGATACTTCTTACATAACTCAGAAGAACTATGCATATATGGTCAAAGATGATGAAGAACCTCAGAACTATGATGAAGCTAAAGGTAAGAAGCAATGGGAAGAAGCAATGAAGGAAGAATTCAATGCACTGGAGGAGAACAAGACATGGGAACTTGTTCCTAAACCAAATGGTAAGAAAGTAATTGGAAATAAATGGGTTTATAAAGTGAAGAAGCTTGCAGATGGAAGTATAGCCAGATACAAAGCTAGATTGGTGGTGAAAGGCTATGCCCAGACCTATGGCATAGATTATGATGAGACATTCAGCCCCGTAGCTAAGATGTCAACTATAAGGACAATCATTGCTATTGCAGCTTCAAAAGGATGGACTCTAAGTCAATTGGATATAAAAAATGCATTCTTGAATGGATACATATCAGATGAGGTATACATGGAACAACCTCAAGGGTTTATAGATTCCAGGTATCCAAATTTTGTTTGCAGGTTGAGAAGAGCATTGTATGGATTGAAGCAAGCTCCAAGAGCTTGGAACTATAGACTGGTGAAGTATCTCAATGATCTTGGATATCAAAGTTCAAAAGCAGATTCAAGTCTACTTATCAAAAGAACAGAGGAAGGTACAATCTACATTTGTATTTATGTAGATGACATTATAATCACAGGTACTTCAGATGAAGGAATCAAGGAGGTAAAGAGATTGCTTGAAAAAGAATTCAAGATCAGTGACCTAGGAAAGTTATCATACTTTCTTGGAATGGAAGTTACTTATACAGATCATGGCATATATGTGTCACAAGAAAGGTATCCTCTAAACTTGTTGAAGAAGTTTGATATGGAAAATTGCAGAGAAGCTTCAACTCCACTTGAAGTTAATCACAAGCTCAGTAAATATGATGGTGCAGACTACAAAGATATGAGGAAGTATCAATCTCTTGTGGGTAGTTTGATTTATGCTACACTAACAAGACCTGATCTTAGTTATGCAGTGGGAGTTTTGTCACAATTCATGCATTGTCCAAAGGACCCACATTGGATTGCAGGTCAAAGAGTTCTCAGATATATCAAAGGAACTATAAAGGAAGGATTATATTATCCTTTTACATCAGATTTGAAGTTGAGAGCCTATAGTGATTCAGATTGGGCAGGTAATCAAGATGACAGAAGATCAACTCATGGTTACATGATATATATTGGTGATAAGCTTGTAAGTTGGTGTTCAAAGAAACAACATACAGTAGCATTATCATCAACTGAAGCAGAGTACAAAGGACTTGTGGAAGCAGCTAAGGAAGTCATACGGATGCAGACATTGTTCAAGAGCTTAGGCATTGATCAAGGTACACCTACAATACATGGAGATAATATGAGTTCACTTTATCTTGCAGCAAATCCAGTATTTCATGCAAGGACAAAGCACATAGAGATACAGTATCATTTTCTCAGAGAAAAGGTAATGGAGAAGGAGATTGAAGTGGAGTACATTTCTACTAAAGATTAGTTAGCAGACATAATGACAAAGAGCTTGGATGGTGTGAAGACCAGCAGATTCAAAAGCATGGCAGGAGTAAAAGAAAAGAAGATGATATGAAGAAACAGGGAATGTCAATTAGTGATTGAGGGGGAGCTGTTGGAGAAACACTCACTAATTGGACATATATTTGAAGGTCAAATCTTAGGAAGAAAACCCCATGCCTATGTGAAGGGACAAATTCACAAATGTATTATATTTGTAAAGTTAGTTCACTTTAGTTCTAGAAGTTTTTTAAAAATCACGAGAATACAAAAATCTATATAAGTTAGTTTGTATCAACTGACGCGGAGAGAGAGAGAAAGACGAAGTAGAAGAAGAAGTTCATTTTATACGACTGTGTATAGTCGTGCTTCTCTGAGTGAGAAATCAACTGTAAAAACTTCTGAGTTTTTTATAGTTATGAGAAAGAACTGAATAAAGTTCTGTGTATGAGTCTCTCTCCATCATCTCCATGCTTGCCTACTGTGTGATGAATTCAAAAGTTCATGTTTTTTGAGCAATTCGATGCCTGGCATCGAATCTTGGCTGATAAGTCATTTTTTCATTCTCTGTGTGTTAACTGTTGTTGAATCTTCTAAAAATATGAAGTTTGTGGAGCAACTCGATGCCTGGCATCGAGTTCCAGCATAAAATGGATGCCCGGCATCGACTTCTAGCATATAAGTCATCTTCTTCATGTGTGTGTAAAATAGAGTGTTTCTAGTGCAGAAAAATAGCCAAAAAAAGCCCAAAGTCGATGCCCGGCATCGACTTGGACTGAAATTCGATGCCAGGCATCGAATTTTTTATTTTTGGACACCAGGATTACTAAAACAAGAAAAAATTCCAGTTTTGGAAGGTCATACAGGGTCATCTTGTGAAGGCCATAACTTGAGTTCTAGAGATCCGTTTGATGCATATAATAGCTTGTTGGAAAGCTCTACTCTTCTAGTTTTAGCCTATAAAGTTTCATGGAGAAATAATACTTGAGCTAGGAGAAATTAGCAAAATACTGAAGGTATGTCATTTCGGTGACTAGGAATTTCTGTAGAAGCAAAGTTCTCACTTTAGGCTATCATTTCTCAAAGTTTGGAGTGGCAATGAGTTAATGGTGACCATAGAGGTGTTCTAGTGTCACATTAATTCATTTCTTGTGGTGTTTCATACATCAACAAATCGTATGCGAATAGGTTGTACCATTGGAGTGGCTTCTGTCGGAGACTGCTCTGGAGAGGGTTGTGGTGAGGGTGATTCTGGCACCTGAAGGCAGGGGATAGTTCCTCTCATTCGCTTTCTTGCTCGTCCTTTGGTAGCTTTCCTAGCTTTCTTTGTTGTCCCTTTGAATGCTTTTAACTCCTCACTTGTCAATGCACGCTCTATGGGCAAGTCGTATGCCAAACACATATATACAATGCGCGTGAGAGTGCAACATCCATTGATTACCTTCTTTCTTTCCCATCCGTGTTGTGCTAAGTACAACTGATCAATTATCCAGCTAGCTAGGTCTACCATTTGAGGTCCAGTACATGCTAAATATAAACCAAACCAGATACGCTTGTGGGGCATGGTGAATCTATCCTGAGGTGGAAATGCAAAATGTTGCATGCATATCCTTAATGGTTTCGATAGCTCAGGTGTAATCGCCGAAATATCTTCCCATTTAGTAACATCCCCATGTTTCATAGGCTCTGGAATCAGCCTTTCTTGTTCTGTTGGATTGTCTGTACCATGGATCTTGATTGCAGCGTGAATCAGATCTTTAGAAAGGTAAAACCTCTTATATGGCAGATCATTTACCCAACGATGACAAGATGAAAGTTCTTGGCAGATCTTTGTTCTTCGAAGCTGTCAAAGTGGTGATTAAGTAATAGCATCTGTAGAAGTCAGGTTTAGGCAGAGGATCACTGAAATAATCTGTGAAGCCTACTCTTGCCCAAACATGCGTTAAGTCTTCTGTGTTCTGTAGTCCTTCGAATTCTCTTGAGAAAAATTGGTACTTGGCCCAAGTACGGTGATCAAACGCCAAGTTGGCTTCAAAAATGAAATCTGCATCCGCTAACGGTCCTGCTAATCCTTGGAACCAATGAGAATTGTGATGAATCTTCTCAGTGTAACCCCTAGGAGGGTCGTCAATCGGCATAGGTCATGGAAATCCCTGAAATTCTGGTGGTTGAGCCGTGGATGGAGCTCCGCTAGTAGTTCTCCAATATTGGCCATGGGTACACTGGGGCCAGCTTTAGATGGTCCTTCTGCCTGCATGATGAATGATGCGAGTGTGTAGCGGATCTGCTACAAAAGATTAACACATTAGTATGGAAATTAATTATGATCCCATTAAATCGAGACCGCAATCCCTTTCCATAACCGATGCGTAACCCGTGTAGCCGAGTGTTGTGATATGGTTTATGGAATGATTTCTTGCAAACTAATGCAGGTCTCTAGACACCTACATGCTTCAGATGATGCATACATTTCTTGATGGGATGTTATTATAGGTGATGTTGGGTTATAGTGTGTGGATGTTCAGTTGTGAATGAGTTATTACAAGGATGGTGTTTAGTCGGGGTGGGAGTAATGTTAGATAATGGGTTTGGAAAAATGGGCTGGATACGTTTTGGTATCCACTTCCTAAAAGTTTTTGAGCGGGTGGAATGTTTCTTTTGAGGGACAAGAGTTGAGATTGGATGTGGTGGTTTTGAGGGGTGAAGAGATTTCTGAGGGGTATATATTACATGGCTTGAGGGTTGAGCTATAATACACTTCTTGGGTACCCAAATCTGCGTGGGTGTGGGTCGGTTTGTAAGGTACTTCTTGGTGATCCAAATCTGTCGAATATTTGTACTCGTAGAGGAAGGTTGAAAAGATGTTGAATATTGACTCTGCTTCTGCCTTGACTTCTTCTTATCCTTGTCTACATCATTGAGAACTGTCGGTGGTTTTTGTCCTTTTGGCATCCATATTTGTCTCGTGCCGCTTGCTTTGTGATACTGATACTGCTGCTTTCTTTGTGTCGTCTGATATTGTCGTCGGTCTGGGTTCCTTTGTCATGGTTGACTCCTTTGTGGTTGAGGTTGAGAGGTCCGATGGACAATCTACTTTGGAAAAGAAGGGAGGTCCAACACTTGCGAAACGTGCCCATTAGGAGGTGCTCCATTTTCTAGCAGGTTGAAAGTAGCAGCAGGAATATACACAGCAAAGAAGCCACAGAAGGCATATTTTGATGCACATGTGAAAGATAAAGGCTTAAAAGAAGGAGATTTAGTCGTAGTATACACGCTGAAGCAACACGCATGGAAGTTAGAAAAGCGAGGTTATGGACCTATGATAATTAACAGACTCTTGACAAGTGGAGCAGTACAATTAGCCACCTTAGAAGGAAACATAATGCCTAATTACATTAGTGGTTGTAGAGTCAAGTTATATCAGGAACCTCTTACTGAGGATATGCTTAGACGACTCACGTTGGCAAAGAAGCGTAAGGAGGAAGAAAATAGAATACGAGCTGAAGCTCAGGCAGAAGCTATAGAACGCATTAAGCGCATGAAGTTAAGAAGACAAGGACTAGGGAGAGAACGATATAATCATCTGGAAACAACACCCAGATACCCCATGGCCATGTGTCAAGCAAAGTCAAGTACTCATCCTAGCATAGTGGACAGGAGACCATTCATTACAATCAGGCTAGAGCACGGCGACCCTTGCCACAAGGACTTAGGAATAGAAATGCGGCCAATTGAGGCATACCTCATCGGGCTAGGAGGCACAGAAACCCCTTGCATGGGTGAGGTGGACCTTCCTATCCTCATAAACGAAGTGACCTTGACAGTGAAACTACTAGTGTGCCATGACGACGACCTGATAGAACCCCTAATCCTTGGCCAAGATTGGTTATACGATCACTCAGTGGATCTAAATCTTAGACAACGCTCCTTACAAATTGGAACCTTAGATCAACAGCGAGTGATACCGCTTGACTTCCCTAATGGCATTCCGATTGAGGTTTGTAACCCTAGGCCATATGAACAGCATGTGAAGGAAGACCGAAAGATCTTTGGTCAGATGAGTCACGTTACGTCTACTCCAACCCACTCGGGCTTGGCGATGGACAGTCATCAATCAGAAGGACGTCAGGAGATTTTCCATTGGGCTTCCTGCAAACTAGAAGGGGCAACCGCCCAACCGCTTGGACAAATGGGGACCATTAGCAACCAAATGGGCACAATCAGCGGACAGATGGGGACGATCAGTCTCCTAATCGTTCCAAGTCCATTATTCTTGCTGATAATTCATAGCCGGTCCACTGATGTTCTTGTGCAATCTTAAGAGTCGGTATCAAGAAGTCCAAAGGAAGCACAACATTCTGACCAAAAACCATCTGAAAGGGAGTTGCATTGAGTACGATCTTGTATGCCACTCGATATGCCCAAACAGCGTGGTGTAACTGTTTGTCCCAATCTGAACATTTGTTGTTCACGAGTTTCGTCAGTACGTTACAAAGGATCTTGTTAGTGCTTTCAGCCTGACCATTGGCCTGAGGATGATATGGTGTGGATTTCTTGTGAATCACCATAAAATCTTGTAACAAATATTCAATGACTTGGTTAGAAAGTGAGTTCCTCGATCGCTCACTAACTCTATAGGCAGTCCATATCTTGTAAAGGCATTTTCAAATACGAATTTTGCAGTCGTGTGTGCATCATTCTTTTTTGTGGCTTTTGCCTCTACCCATTTGGTAAGATAATCTGTCACAACAATAATGTATTCAGCATGTGTACCTTCTGCAGGGGAGTTAATGGGTCCTACAAAGTCTATACCCGACATAGAAAATGCACGTCCACCCATCATGGGTTTCAATAGCATTTCATCTCTGCGAGTAGGAAATTGAGTTCTTTGGCACACATCACATCTCTTGACATAGGTATGTGAAGAGTGGGCCACCATAATCCTGCAAAGAGGATGGCTTTGATTATTCTATCGGGTCCAAAATGACCTCCTGCCACACCTTGGTGTGCAGTCTCTAATACGCTTAAGTAATCGCTTTCATGAACACATTGTCTTAGGTATCCATCTCGTCCTCGTTTGTATAGATTGTCGCCAATAAGTGAATAGTCTTGAGCTTCCTGCTGTAGACTTTGTTGTCGTACTAAAGTCATTCCTTGAGGGAATATCTTCGTCCTCAAGTACGTCACTAAGGGTTCACTCCATTCTGGTGTGAGAGACACGTGATATAGTGTAGCATGTTCTATAGGTGGTCTTTCACAACAAACATGGCATTCTTTACATAACTTGTAGACATCTGCTTCCATAGAAGGCCAATATTCTCCTAGTCTATGCAGAGTCTACAATGTACGATGTTTTGAGTGATGTTGCATCAATGCACCTACATGTGCTAATTGCAACCAATTCGCATGTTCTGATTCATCTACACAACAAGCAAAAATCCTTTGATTATCTTGTTTATATATGCTTCCTGCTATGATTTGATATCTTTGAGACTTGGTAATCTCTCCTTCCTTGATCCTTATCCTAGGATTCTTGGGTCCATATGTGAGAATAGGGACTATCGACTTAGCCCATTCTGGTGCTGTCTCAAGGTTAATCAAATATGCATCCGGTAATTCATCTGCCATCCCTTGAGGAGCTTCTCCTGTGGTTAGTCTCGAGAGGTGGTCAGCTCTGAGATGCGTCTTTCCTTTCCTGACTACTACTTCAAAATCATACTCCATGAGTGATAGAAACCAACGTATTAATCGTCCTGTGTTACATGGCTTGTTGACTAAGTACAATAATGCTTGATGATCCGTAAAGAATTTGAACCTATTTGCCAACAAATAATGCCTGAATTTCTTTACTGCGTAGATCATTCCTACTCGTTCCGTAGTGGTGTAATTTCTTTTTGCTGCGTTCAACTGTCTGCTCGTGTAAGCTATGGGGAGATCTATATTTCCTTCATTCGTGGGTTGTGCTAACACACATCCTATGGCATAATTGGATGCATCCACATGTACATGGAATGGTTTGCTCCAATCTGGGGTTGTCAATATAGGTCTTGAGCACAAATGTCGTTTAAGTTCATTGAATGAATTCTCACACTCATCTGTCCATTCAAAATTGGTCAAAAGAGAGTACAGAGGCTTGGCTATGATTGCATACATGTGTATGAATCGTTTATAATAACCACAATGGCCCATAAATGCATGTACTTCTTTTACGTTATTGGGTCTAGGTAGTTCTCCAATTACTTTTACTTTTTCTTCACGTGTCGAAACTCCATTTTTTGACACAATGTGTCCTAGAATTTTTCCTTGTCTGACCATGAAAACGCACTTTTCTAGGTTCAAGCAAACTTGATATTCTCGACATTTGTCAAATACTTGCCTTAATTCTGGGATATGAGTCTGTCTCACATTCGAATGTGCACATAAGTCATCGACATAAACTTCCAAATTCTAGTGTAAGAATTCCTTGAAAACATGACACATGAGTTGTTGGAAAGTAGCGGGTGCATTTGTTAAGCCAAATGGCATCACACAAAATGCAAATATGCCCCATTCTGTGGCAAAAGCCGTCTTGTGTTGATCTTCTGGAGCGATGGCTACTTGATTATAGCCTGAGAAACCATCAAGAAAGCTGTAAACTTCCTTGCCCGCAACTCTTTCCAATAAGTGTTCCGTGATAGGAAGAGGATAATTGTCTCTAATCATGGCGGCATTATCTTTTTTAAGGTTAATACACACATGCAATTTTCCATTCTTCTTGGGCACAACCACAATGGGGGATACCCATTCGGTATGCTCAATTTCGTAAATGAATCCTGCTTCTATCAAGCGATCTATTTCTTCTTTAATCTTCGCAGCATAGTTATCATTGTACGTGTATGGTTTCTGTTTCATTGGCTTTGCATCTGGAGTCATAGGGATTCTATGAGAACAGATATTTGGGTCTACTCCTTTCAAGTCATTGTAACTCCATGCGAACACATCTCTATATTCGCGCAATAGGGCAACTAACTCTTCTTCTTCTTCCTTCGTCAAATCATGCCCTATGTAGGTACACTTTTCTTCTTCTCCTTCTATGGCAACTATTATTTTTTTGGTTTTCTCTCGGTTATCATATACTCCTCCCATGTCCGCTTTTCTATTAGGCATTCGTACCATGATTCATCTATCTTCTATTTCGTACTTCTTGAAGTTCTCCAGAACCTCAAACAAGGATTCTTCTTCTTCTGACATGGTTTCTTTCTTCTTTCTTTTCTTACCTTCACTCTTGACAGTCACTTGTGTGGTTAATCTCACCTCATTCGTAATTCCTTCATGTTGCTGAGGGTGAGTCTCTACCTCATAGAAGTATTCTTCTTCTGATGCAAAGGGTGGGTCCATAATAATTGACTCTAAATCGAAGTCACTTGCATCCTCAAATGCATCAGTGCTAGGTTCACATTCTTCTATAAATGAATCACACATGATTGGCTCTATCGTGAAAACTGAGATTTCATAGCCATCCTCGTCACAGTGGGGTGTCCATTGTTCTTCATTGATGGATACATCCATGGTTGCTAGGATTTCTGCCCAACCGTGAGGCTCAAATTCCTCGTCTAGAAATACTGTAGGTGCGTATGCTGGGTCTTGAAGAGTTCGTGGATGATGTTCTGAACCTAAGGTCCTAGCTTCTAACTGTTCTTCCTCTTGTTTTGATACTTTACACATCCATAAATGAGTGTCCTCGTGCAACCATGAGGGGTCCGGCTCTAATGAGTGTACTGATTCTGTTTCTACCTTTGTCTTATGGATGGTATTCCATTGTATTGGGGGTACATCTCGATGTGAATAGTCTTTAAGATTGACTTTAGTAGTTACTCCTAAATGTTGCAAGTACAAAGAATTAGTTCCCCAATCTTGTACGATTTGCAACTGATGCATGAATGGTCGTCCTAATATCATCTCGTAAGCATGATTTTTTGCAAAATCACAAATGGCGAAAGTATGCTCAAATTCTACACCACAAGTGGTGAGAGATATGCCCTATAGTAAGCCTAAGGGTTTTTCTATGTGTCCGTTAGCCATTTGTAGCTTCATCCTGGTGGGTCTTAATGCTGGCTTACCCCAACGTTTCCATAAAGCGGTGGTTGCAATGGCTACTCTGGCTCCTGAATCTAAGATGACCCAAGGTCCTGTGAACTGAGGTAATTCTTGCAAAGAATTGGATTCAAAATCTGTGTGTTCACTCAGTTGCTCTTCCTCTACATCATCGTAAATAGAAGGGATGTCTTGGGGAAATTGTTCTTGTAAGTCATCTATTTCTTGAATAGGAGGATGGGTTCCTTGTTCCTTTCTCCACTTCTCTTCTTGGATTTCTCTCAGAAATTCATGTGAGTACCTATGTATGGAAGACAGGTTGTCTTGACTTTCTGTATTGGGTACTTGAGACAGGGATGGTGCATTTCTTTCCTGTGTCTCTGAGGCAATAGGGTTCCTATGCTGATTCTTTTTCTCCTTGCTATCAATCAAATGTTCTAGCCTCTCCATTAATCCTTGAAAGTGTAATTCAGGTTTTGCCATGTTATTCCAATTTAGATATCTAGAGGCTTCAAACATTGCTTGTGCTAATTCTACCATCTTCATGCAAAGTTTAGTTCTCTCAATTTCTAAGTCTGCTCGAGGGTAGTTCTTACTCATTTCAGCTATGTGGGGTCCTTCTTTTAATCTTGCTTGATATGCACGAAACATCATGTCTAGGTTTTCCGGTATGGGTTCTGCTAGAACTGATCCTGATCTTTGAGCTAGGTTCTCTTGATTCAATTCCTGTGAAGTCAATTCTAGGATTTTGGCTCTCGATTCTTTTAAAGTTCCTTCCAATTCTGTTATCCTCTTAATCCTTTCTCTTGAGTCTTTCCATGATTTCGTTTTTTTACTACTAGATTCTCCTACTTCACTAGTTCCGGCTATTTTCTCCTGATTAAGTTGTTGGTTCTGTAAGAGCACCTGGCCTCTTGTTATAGCTTGGATAGGCACGTATGTAGGGTTGGATCCATCTGCATTATGCACAATACCTATCACGTTGATTGGTGTCACATTTGAAGCATTAGCAGGGTTCTTAGGGCAATCTTTGATTACGTGCTCTTTGCCACAGTCGGCACAAAAGCCTTGTATGTTCTAATACTGTGACTATCCTACTATTGGAGGATGTGGGCAATCCTTTATGAAATGGTCTCCTTGGCACCTAAAGCATGGTCCTCTAGGGCCCTGTTGTCTTTGTTGTCTTCATTGGGGCCGCGGATTCGGGTTTGTGTACATCACATTAGCGTATTCGGGCTCCCAACTCGGTTCCACTGGTGGACTATCATATTGATATGTCTCCACATGTTCTGGTGACTCTCAGTAGTATGCGGGTGGACTATCTACATGAGTAGAGTCAAAATTGTTAGAGTTCGGATCGCTGTCAGTAATTAGGGGTGAAACGGGAACTAAAGCTCTATTGAGGTTCTCTTCTGCAGCAGCGTATTTCACTGAGATGACATTAGCTGGTGGGGGTGGCTGTTGAGCTAAAACAGGTTGTGGTCTCTGTTGAGCCTGATAAGGATAGTTCTGAGGAGGCCTATAGTAATGAGGCTGAGCATTGTACTGACCTTGATACCTACCTGGCTGTGGGTATGCTTGCGGGTAGTTCTGTCTCACTGCCTGTTTGTTGTATGGACAGTCCTGAGCCGTGTGATTTGTGTATCTTCTCTCAATTGTACAGTACTAGCCACTAGGGTTGGCTTGCAGTTGTGTTGCATTGGGACACACATTTGCCAAATGATTTCCACCACAGGTGTAACAACGTACGTTAGTTGTTAACTTAGGCATCTGTTTACTAGAACCTCCTTGTTTTTGGGCCACTTTTTCTGCTAGGTCCTCTATCGAGCTAGACAATTTTGTGGATGCTAGAGATGAACAGTCTGAGTCCTTATAGACCTTTGAGAGTTCCAACTCATCTCCTAATTTGTCCTCAATGTCTATGCAAATTCTTACACACTGCTCTAGCGTTCTAGGTTCCTTCAAGTACACATAGGAGCATAGTTTAGAGCTCAACAAGCCGTCTAGAAACAATGACACTTGTTTGGCTTGTGAGGGTAGCTCTTGCATAGGACATCTTTCCACATATTGTCTAAACCTACGTCCTGCAAGTCTAACTGTTTCCTGAGGGGTCTGTTTGAAACTATGAATCAACGAAGATGTGTCATGTCTGATTCCACTTTAGAGAATTCAGTGATGAACGACTCTAAAAAGTGATGGATATCTCTAAATTGCCTTTGTTGCAATGGTTAGAACCAAGTTAAAGCTGTATTCTTTAATGTTAGTCCAAATGCGTTATATTGTGTGAACATGTCTTCGACTTGTTCTGCCCATAGCACTTGCTTAAATTCCGCAACATGATCATAGGGATCTCTTGTCCCATCAAACTAGTTTTTCATGGATTTTACTAATTGAGTGGGTCTCAGTATTCTTGCGTGTTCACGTGGTCTAGGTAGAGGAAAATCATCTCTACCACCTGGCATTCTTTGTCTTTCCACTCTATCAGTGTCCACGGTGGTTCTATCTCTCCCTATGGGATGATTGAAACTTACTTCCGGTCTCTCTTTGTTCTTCTCCCTTTGATTAGCATGGGCTGAGGATGTTCCTGCCCCTTGTTGGCTCGTGTTTACGTTTGTTTGAGATGGAGGGAATAACAACTCACCTCTCCATGTATAGGTGTTTCTTGCATGGTCTGGTACTACAAATACTCTTTTTGAAGTTTCATCCAGGTATACAACCTTTCCAGGTGTATCCAGGTCCTTGAACTTATAGATTATGATGGAGCCTACCTCGCTAGGTTGTTCCGTTCTGTACCTCCAAAATGCTTTGTCAGTTTCTTTATTCACAAACAAAGCTTCTGTTGTCTTGAGGGATCCACTGTGGAACTAGTACTCGTGTCAGTACAGATTTCCCTCTAGGTGTCCTAGGTTCTTCTCCTACTGGTTCTTTTCCTTGGGATTTAGCTTCCATCTCTAGCTGAATTACGCCAAACTCATTCGTATTGTTTGGCTGAGTACTTATGATGTACATTGTTCCTTCCTTGTCTATGTATGTGTCTCTCTCAAATTTAACCACTAGACGTTCCAATCCAATAGGTTGATCAAGGTTGTGCATTTGCACCACGTCTTCGCAAACCATCCTCATAGATGCGAGCACCTAAGCAGTTGGTTCGGAGAAATTATAATTGAGTCCTATAGGGTCCTTCTGGTTTTTCTAAATATGTTACGTTTGACCCTCCTTCTGGTCTTTCTGTGCTAAAAGTCATTTCTGATTCACTCGTTTCTGAGTTCTCGTAGGGGTAATTACTATTCAATTGTTGTGCCCACGAACGTGCAGTAGTCCCTACACTTGCTTCTGATGATCTAAGGCTTCGTCGGTCTGACTTACCTATATGTTTGCCCGATCTAAGGTTCATGAATTTACTTCCTTGCACACAGTACGCGCTCAGATCGTCAATGGTTCTTTTTTCTTACTTTCTTGATTCTTTTTATATGCCTTAAGTTCTTGTCTTATCTTTCTGTAAGCGTCAAGAATCGACTTTCTGTGGTACTTTTGAGTTCTCGTTCTGTCAGACTTAGGTTCTTTCCTTTAGGTTTTCGTATCACACACCTTTATCTTTAGTCTTAGACTTAAAAACTTAAATCTCTTGCACTTGAGGCGTTCTTATCGTCGTTAATCCACAATGCTAATCGTTTAGCTTAAGCTAATAATTGACTGAGGGGGTTGAGTAATCTTCCAACCTCGACTCAGCTTTGTTGGTTGCCCTGTTGCCTAAGAAGCCGCGCTTCCCAAGCCCTGTGTCCTTTACTACCTTGCTTTGTTTGCCCTTGATTGCCCTTGCTAGACCTGTAAAAAGTCAATGTTTAGATCAATTCATAATGGATGACCAAGCACTTGAGTATATACACCTTTAAAGTTCCCTTCCCTTTTGCCTAAATTTTTGTGCTGCCCCTGGCTTTTTAGTCCCAAAGATGGTCAACCTCAAATTATCTTATGTAAAAAACAACGTATTCTTTTTGAAAAAAACAGTTGAGGTCACATAGTACTCGTAAAGAGCTTTCTAGCGAGCTATAAAGCTCAAAAAAGGACTTCGGATGAAAACGATATGAGCGTTCAGGCCCTCCGGGGGTAAAAACTGACAAGCAGGTTTTTCTCCAAATATGAGCAAGGGGTCTCCTATGAGTCTAATCACCCAAAAATTTGCCAAAAATAGCCCCGAAATTGGCCAAAAAATTAAACCCTAAAATTGGCATTTGGGGTGGACAATTGCAATGATCTGCAACAATCGCGATGGTCTGGGACCGTCGCGATGGTCCAGGTGAACCGTCGCAATGGTGTGGCACAATCACGATGGTCCGAAGATGTGAACTGTCACGATGGTCTGAAATGAACGATCACGATGGCCTGTAATGAACGATCGCGATGGCCCAAAAATGAACCATCGTGATGGCGTCAGTCAATGGCCAACGCGAACTATCGTGATGGTCCAAGTGAACCGTCGCGATGGTCACGGGCGCGATGGCATGAGCCAATCGTGATGGTCTGAGTTTGAGTCATCGTGATGGTTTGAGGGTATCGTCGCGATGGCGTAAGTAGAGAACAATCGCGATGGTCTAGCTTGCCACGTGGTAGCGTCCACGCAATGGCATGAGCCAATCGCGATGGCATGGGGTCGACAAGATCGTCGCAATGGTCCAAGTGAACCGTCGCGATGGCTCAAGTGAGCCGTCGCGATGGTCCGGCCGAGCCGTCGGGATGGCGTGAGCCAATCACGATGGTGTGATACAATCGCGATGGTCTGAGCCAATCGCGATGGTCCACCAAAAGGATGATTTTTCAAATGCGTTTGTGGATCCGTGTATGCGTGTATGTCGCCTACCTTGTGGTGTGGTCGCTTACCAAAAATGCCAAACTTGGCAGACCATCGCGATGGTCTAACACACTCGGCAGATCTCTGACAAAAAGTGAAATTTTACCTTTTTGCAGCCTTCCTAATGCACTGGAGCACTCTACCTGCAAGAAAACATAAAAACACAGTAGCACATGCAAGCACAAAAGCTCTCTCTCACTCTCTCGCATGCACAAATGAGGGGAAATGAGGAGAATGGGTGGATATGGTGAATTTTCTGATTTTTTTGGAGTTGAAGATGATGATGCGGCGATGAAGATAGAGTGTGGGGAAGGTGATAAACACCAAAAACTAACTAAAAACAACAAAAAAAACTGAAATTTTTACCTTCCAACACCACTTCTTGCTATATTCTTACCATCACACATTCATCCTAGACTCGATCCCTGGCAACAACGCCAAATTTGGTGTTGCTCTAGCATAATGGTGAGAACCACGTTAAGAAGCTTCACCTCCTTAATGTCAATCCCCGGAAGAGATAGGAGTGATATGAAGATCGTGAATGTGAGATGTAGTGAGAGTGAAGGTGAGAAGCGTAGACATGCACACACACATACACACACACAACAAAGAGACAAGCAAGACACGATGGAAGGTAGGAAAATCAACTCTATTGCTCAAGATCTCAATTACAAGCTCAATATAGTTCTAAGCTCACACTAACCAACCTCAAAAATGAGCTCTCTAGCTCTTTTTATAGATTCTACACTAGTTTTGACCGGTTTCACATCTAGTGACCGGCATAGTTAACAAATAGGTCCTAGATGCTATTTGGAAGGGTAAACGGTGTCTAAAAATAACCAAAATTGGTACGCTCATTCTACCTAAGCTCCTCAAGCTCGAGGACTCCTCGGCTTGCACAAAATGGAGCTATGACTTACAAAAAGGGGTTTTTCTATTTACATATGATACAAAAGTGATGAAAATCACTGTTGGAGGTTTTGAAAAGTATTTATAAAACATAATTCTCTGAAAAATGATTCGACTGACTCCTTGCTCTATCTTTACATGCTTTCGCGTCTTCTATGCCTCTGGTTGCTGCCAACATATATGTATATGTATTAGTATATGTATTTGTATATGTATTTGTATATGTATATGTATATGTATATGTGATGGCATAGAAGCAATGAGGAGGTAGAGCAGTCAAGTACAATCCGGCATATAAGAGGCTCAATCATTCTTTTTTCATATATTATTTTCAATCAAAATGCTTTTCATCACTACACAAACATTTTAAATACTATTTTTTATAGATTAGAATCCATTTTGTTCAAACCGAGGAGTCCTCAAGCTCTATATGTATACGTATATGTATATGTATATGTATATGTATATGTATATGTATATGTATATGTATATGTATATGTATATGTATATGTATATGTATATGTATATGTATATGTATATGTATATGTATATGTATATGTATATGTATATGTATATGTATATGTATATGATATGTATATGTATATGTATATGTATATGTATATGTATATGTATATGTATATGTATATGTATATGTATATGTATATGTATATGTATATGTATATGTATATGTATATGTATATGTATATGTATATGTATATGTATATGTATATGTATATGTATATGTATATGTATATGTATATGTATATGTATATGTATATGTATATGTATATGTATATGTATATGTATATGTATATGTATATATGTATATGTATATGTATATGTATATGTATATGTAGTATGTATATGTATATGTATATGTATATGTATATGTATATGTATATGTATATGTATATGTATATGTATATGTATATGTATATGTATATGTATATGTATATGTATATGTATATGTATATGTATATGTATATGTATATGTATATGTATATGTATATGTATATGTATATGTA
>CM035421.1:171621057-171623557 GCA_020310875.1 Ceratopteris richardii
TGCCATTATTCCTCACATTCGCTCTTGCAGAACAGCAAAGGATGCTTGGGATACGCTTACCACTTTGTACCAGGCTAGGAATGAGGCTCGTGTTGCTTACCTCCGAAAACAGTTGGAGAGTGAGCACATGAATGAAGGTGATTCTATGGACAGTTTTCTTACAAAGATCAAAGACCTGAAGGAACAATTGATTTCTGCTGATGAAGTTATACCAGATAGCTCACTTGTGCAGACCGTTCTGAATGGTCTTCCTGATTCATATCAGAGTTTTGCCTCTACTCTTCGGTTGATGATGAAAGGCAATCCGAATGCCTTGTCATTTGAGGAATTAGTCTCTATTCTGTTGCAGGAAGATCAGTCCAGGCAGAACAGGTCCATTATGCGTGTTGCAGATCAAGCTTTCCTGGCTAGTCAGAAGGGCAAAGGAAAATGGAGCTCTTCTACTAGTAAGCAGAAATCTGCAAATGCTGCACAATCGAAGAACCAGGATAAAGATGAGAAGAAATCAGAAAAGCAGAAATTGTTTTGCAAGTACTGTAAAGGAAATGATCATATTATAAAGAACTGTCCAAAACTGGCTGCTAAAGAGGCAAAGAAGAAAGAGGCTGGAATGGTTGTTGCAGAGGCCTCTACACCAAAAACAGAGTCTGCAAATCTTGTGCAGGAAGAAGAATGGGCGTTTACTACTGTCTGCAGTTTTGACCCATCTTCTCATGATCAGTGCATGTCTGCAGTAGACTCAGATGTTTGGTACTTTGACAGTGGGGCGACCAAACATATTACCTCGCAGCGCAGTTTCTTCTCTTCACTCGAGCCTGCCCCTACAGGGAATACTGTCACATGCGCCAATAACTCCTCTTATCCTGTTATGGGAGTTGGTAAGATCATTCTGACTACTGCTGATGGTAGTTCTTTCACTTTGTCAGATGCTTTATTTGTGCCAGGGATCAAAAAGAATCTGTTATCAGTTTCTGCATTAGCCAAGATTGGCTTGGTTGTGAAATTTGTTGATGACAGGTGTACAGTCCATGATCTCTCAAATGGCGATGTGATTATTGCTTCTGGCATTTTATGTCGTGGGCTGTATAAGCTCATAGACTATGAAAGATCTGTGAATGATTCGGCATGTGCAGTTCATGATTCTCAGGCTATGTCAGATGCAAAGCTTTGGCATGCACGCTTTGGTCATCTGAATTTTGCTAGTTTGTTATGCCTGCAGAAATCTGAAATGGTGTCCTCTTTGCCCAAACTTGAGGCACCTGGAAAACATGTTTGTGAAGGCTGTATTTTGGGCAAAATGCAGCGTTCTTCCTTTCCAAAAGATGGTTCAGTTCGGGCTATGCAGAAATTGCAGCTTGTACATAGTGATGTCTGTGGTCCTATGCAGACACCCTCTTTTGGAAATTACCTTTACTTCGTGACTTTCATTGATGATTTTTCCAGGCATGCATGGGTATATCCACTCAAAGCAAAGTCCGAAGTGTTCATGTGCTTCAAACAGTTTTTGGTTTTGGCTGAAAATCTGTCAGCATGTAAAATGGGCACCCTCCGTTCTGATCGAGGGGGGGAATATATGTCTTCAGATTTTAATGCATTTCTGGCTGAACGTGGGATAAAACACCAGTGTACAGTGCCGTATACACCTCAACAGAATGGAGTTGCTGAACGAAAGAACAGGTCACTCATGGAGATGGCGAGGTGCATGGTCAAAAGTTAGGCTTTACCACATAGTTTCTGGCTTGAGGCTGTCATGTGTGCAGCATATGTACTGAACAGGTGTCCCACCAAAGCGTTGCAGTCTATCACTCCATATGAGGCTTGGCATGACCGCAAGCCATCTGTTGCTCATCTGCGTGTTTTTGGTTGTTTGGCATATGCATTAGTGCCTGAACAACATCGCAGAAAATTGGATGATAAGGCAGTAAAATGTATTTTTGTTGGGTACAGTTCTGAAAGTAAAGGCTATCGTCTGTATCATCCACAGACTAAACACATTCTGGTTAGCCGTGATGTTGTCTTTGTGGAAGATGCTATTCAGCCATTGCTTTCATGTACTAAGGAGACATCTGTTAGCTCCAAAGACATGTATGATACTTTGATGCCTCTTTTTACAGGTGGACAGGCTAACGCTGGTCCTAATGAGGCAACTTCTCAGCCTTTGCCGGTTTCATATGATGATGCAGATCATTCCATTTCTGATGCAGATTTACATGATGCACTTGTTGATGAGAGAGCTGATATTGAACAGGCAAAAACTATGCCAAAATGGCTGGTGCAGACTTTGCGTGACAGCAAATTAGATGCACCTTTGTCATATCGTACTCGTTCAGGCTCTCATAGTACCTCCTTTGCATCAGATTGCTATGCTATGGCTGCATCTAGTCTCTGTGATGAGAATGAGCCTGTTTCTTTTGATGAAGCACAAAATTCAGAAAATTGGATGGCTGCTATGCAATCTGAATATGATGCTATAATGAAGAATGGTACATGGTCTTTATGT
>CM035421.1:171631057-171633557 GCA_020310875.1 Ceratopteris richardii
ACTAATGCTTTTAGGTACCTATCCTGGCCAGGACTTTTTTTACAGGAATCTCTCTGCTACTTAAGTCTAAGCATCCACTCATGCTTTCTGGATTTGTACCAAAATCCCTCTAAGGATAGGTAAACGTTTATGTTTTACCTTCCATAGACTTAAGTACCGTTTGCACGGTTGTAGACTACATTTTTGGAATTTCTTTATTCTGTTCAGACTTGGAACAGCATACTCTTTTCACTTTTTCCATTGGAAAAATGGAACTTGAGTGAATATCCAAAAGAAAATTTTTTATTGCCAATACTTGGGCAATCTACAGGGTAATTCCAATTGCATGTTCTTGGACAATCATGGCCAAGCTTGATCAAGTCTTGTTGATCATGCAATAATAATAAAGACTTTGTCTTTATCATTAAGATCTCCTAAACTATATAAAGCTTCTTTGCTTACCTGCAGGATTTTAGATATCTTTCCCTTAACTTAAGTCCAAATTCAGATTCCAAAGCTAAGAATCTCTGATATACCTTTAGGTCATATCACTATTTGGACTTAAATACCAAAACTGGTGGTTAGGGATTTGCTGGGAACTACTTGCTATAAAACTTTTCTTGAAAGATGCTAGTCTCACATCTGGGGAGATTTTTCTTTCAAGAACTTTTTGATTCCTACCAAGGAATCAAGTAATACTAAGCTAATGATTCATCTTGGAATCTTTTGCTTTTCAGTCCAATGATTCATCTTGGAATCTTTTCCTTTACTAGAAAGATCTTCAAAAGGAATTCTAGACTTTTGGATAATACCAAGACTTAAGGCTTTGCTTGCCCAAAAGATATTCACATTTTAACTAATGAAATAGTTAATTGGACTCTTTCATTAGCTTATCTTTAGGAAATAGCTTAATTTCCAAAGATTACTTTGCTTGGGTCTCTTCTTTAAGCTTTTCGTATCTTAAACACCACCAAGCATACTTTTCTTATCTTCAGAAAAGTGTTGTAATAAAGTTTTCATGTTTATGTTTGAAAACTTTGCACAAGCAAATAATGCTTGCAATCATTTACTTAATCTTATAAGATTCAAAGCTTTACCGCTTGAAGCTAATCTTTTAGGAAAGAACTTGTTTCCTAAATTGTCTTTAGGAAATATCATGATTTCCTAAGCTATATCTATTTTAAAAAATGAAAATAGTTTGAATCATTTCATTAACTATCACGACTTTAGGAAATTACTTGATTCCTAAAGATCAATTAATATTTGACTTGGTTTCTTTTTTAAGCCTTGAGTTAGCTTAAATAGAATCAAGCAAGTTTCCTTCAAAAGTTTTCGCGTCAATTGAAGACCTTGCATCATGCCTCGAGATGCATTTCTGGAAACTAACAACTATGAACACTAGAGTTCCAGGGATTGTAGAAGTTCAATACTTCTACTTATTTTCATCAATGTTTGATGAATATTAAAGTATTAAACCTTCCAAAAATCTCTTGAACTTACAAGTTCAATTGGTTTGTTTTTCAACAAAGACTTCCCTACTTGGGTGCATGAACATGAACATCCAAAAACAACTAAATCTTCGTTAGTTGCTAAGAATGTCTAGGTTTCTTCCCAAACTTAGACTAAGCATGCGCATTGGAAAGTAGCTCTATTTTCTTGGCATCTTAATGACAAGAAAAAATGAATACTTACTTTCAACATGCTTTCTTTTCCTCAAAAAGACTCCTACTAAGTGGTACCTATGTATCACTTTTTTGGGAAAAAAATAGACTAGATACTTAGTTGCATGATGGTCAAGATCCTTGCAACTACGTAATTTTCTATTTTTTCCACCTAGCTAAGTCAAGTTAGAAAAAGAAAGGAATGAAAGTATACGTGTTTAGCTACTTACCAAAAGATCATGCGTATGCTCATGCATCTACTTGCATGCAAATGCATGTATGCAAATGCCCATTCTTGGGTGCAAATGCATGTGACTACATGCAAGTGTAATGAACTCAAGCAAATCTCAAGCTTATTAGGTATGCAAACAAGCATCCATGCAAAAACAACCTGCTTGCTATTTTGGCAAAAGATAACTATTCAAGTGCATGAACTGGAGAATTAACTACCTTTCCCAAGCAAGTGCGAACTTGATGTGCATAAAACATTCTTTTATGCACAAATAATCTTTTCATTTTTGTGCATGAATGGAAATAGAAATTTCAATTGCATGCCTAAAACTGAAAAAGTACTTTGTATACTTTTGTGTCATTTCAATACCGTTTAGTTCTCTAATTAGCTTTCATGTTGAGATAATCATAATTGGACTATGCTTTTAGTCCTAATTAATGCATCCTAAATGAAAGCATTTGAGCAAACAAATATCAAAATGAAAACATAATTTGGAAAATACTTAGCTCCACATAGAGCTACGTCCTTCCCTTGATCCTTTGGAAGAGTGACTCATCCTCTTGATCCTTGCTAGGAGCTATTCACCATTCTTGAAGGTTCCTCATCAAGAAATAGTCCCGGATGATTT
>CM035421.1:171643557-171666057 GCA_020310875.1 Ceratopteris richardii
CTAAAAAATACGAAAATTGGCAGGTAGATACTTCTAAAGCTCCTCAAGCTCAAGGACTCCTTGGTATGCACAAAATGGAGCTACAAAAAGATGAAATGGTATTTACAATGGTGTTTAGTGATGAGAATCACTTTTAATTGGTGTAAAGGTTTTGAAAAATTAAGGTTGCCTTGTTGCTAAATCTGCGTGAGTGCTCATACGTACTTCTTCCTGAAGAAAATTATTGGCCTATTTGCCAGATCTTCGTTGACTCCCTTGTCTGCCTGTGCCTTCTCTCCCTTCTGACTCTCTTCTCTGACTGCCATGCCTCGTTAGTCCTTCAGTCCCTTGTCCGCTGCTAACACCCCCCCTCTCTCGCGTCTGTCGTCCCTGACAGACCCTTGTTGTGTGGTTTTTTGGATGTAGTACTCGACGACATCCTGCGCTAAGTGATGCTCGGCAATCCTCAATCCTTTGGCCAAATCTGTGAGTAGCGCATCCCAATCTACCGGCCCGGGAACCTTTGGATGTGGTATACGTAGTTTTTCGGAATGGAGAGCTTGTTCCACTGCAAACAACTGCAAGAGATGGGATGGTCTGGGAATGAATATCTCGGAGTGATATTCCCAGAATCCCGTGACAAACATCTCTTCAAACGTTTGTTTGAAGCAGGCAGGTAGATATTTGATGCGAGCGTGCCATGCATACACCACATTAATCGATGGGGTTGTGCTCATGTCGTATACAAGGTGCTGATTACCTTCATTAAATCCTAATGCTGAGAGATGCGGTTCCTTGACATTTTTGAAGGTCCTGAAGGTGACTAACATGAGCTCGAAAATCTTCAGGCACATCTGAGTCATGACATCAGGTACATTCTTGAACCGGACCCCCCAATGTCGAATCGTCGAAATCATATATCCAATCGTAGGTGGGCCCTTCGGGGGTGCGAAGTACACATAATTGAGCCACTTCTCACATCCTTTAATTGTCAGCACTGTTTGTGTGTACTCCGGCCATGATCTCCTTCGAAATACAGGGCAATAACATGGGTTATATTTGATGTACAAGGGCATGTTATTCCATGTTCTGACCATTTCCGGGTATGTTTCAAGCAGCCGAATTCTCCACATTGGTTGGCGAATATGTCCCTGCTTGGCACTTTCTGGGATGTCGTCAGGTGCAAATTGGGTGGTAGAGGTGGGTTCCCTTGAGGTGTGGTGCTTGATCTCTGCGTTACAATCCGCCATTAGCACGCAAAAAGGAACATACAGGTCATCCGATGGGCCGATCCACCTATGGTGTGAGAGATTCTGAAAATAATCAGATTTTATTACAACCTCTTCCAACTTTGACATCAATGCGATTTGGACTGCCACCCTGTCATCATGCGTCGTGGCTACTTTCTCTAATTTTTGCATCCATTCAGGTGCCTCAATTTCAATTGTGTCCATGCCCTGTTCTGTTCGCTTACCCCCGGGTGTTGGCATCGGAACATGGGGATCCTCGAATGTTTCTTCTACTTCAATTGGCACAAGATCATCAGGCTCGGGCTCCACCAGAGGGGAGGGCTGACGCTCATATTCCATGACCTTGCTACGTAATTCCTCAAGTTCGGCCCGGAGTTTAGTGATCTCTTCTGATGTATCTTCTGCGGTTGTGCTTTTGCTGGGTGATGTCTGTCGGGTGGCCAACTGCCTTAGCAAATCATCTCTCTCTTTTTCTAAGGCGGCATGCGCCTCCATTAGATCTGCATGAGTTTCTAACACCACTTTCATATTCTCTGAGGGAATTGCCTTGAATCGTTCTGGGTCAATCTCCTGTGGGGAACCCTCCATGGCCGCCTCCAGATTTTCTTCATTCTGTTTCTGTAATCGTTTATTCTCCTCTAGCGCTGTAGACATATGCTTGCGTAGGAGGCCCAAGTTCCGTCGAAGCTTCAGGTTGTCTGTGATCTGAGAATGTAGCAACTCGTCCATGTGTCGTCGCTCTTCATCATCTGCTTGGGGTGGGTTGGCTACTAATTGTGCATATTGTTCCTGTAAGGTCACGTGCTGCTGTTGTAGTAGCTGCTTCTGCTCTTCAAGATCCCTACATCGTGCTTGGAGATCTTCGTGGCTTCGGAAAAGCCTTGTATGTTGGTTGTCAAGGTGTTGGTAATGTTGCTGAAGTTGGGACATGCATTGATACATATTATTAAATACATTATTAAGAGGAATGGTGGGAGAAATGGTGTTGAATGCAGAGGGGAAGGGGAAGGGAAAGGGAAGTGTGGGTGCAGTACTAGAGAAGGGTGAGGGGGGAGGTGGGGGAATGGGGGATTGTGGGTAAATGGGGGGTGGGAGAGGTGCAGAGGTGGGTGACACCTCCATGGATTCAAAAGTGGAGGCCGTGATGGGAGTGACTGTGAACATGGGGATTGTGGTTGCGGTGAGAGTTGTGAACGTGTATAGAGGGGTGTGTAATTGTGAACTCCCAGGAAGTGTGATCGGAGGAGTGGGGCTTACCGTGGTTGTGGTTAGACTTATGTTTCCCGTGGAAATAGAGTATGTGGGTTGACTGATGGTGTGTGCGTCAGTGTGTGTAGTGGGTTCGGAGGTGGTGACAGTAGAGGTTACAGTGGCAGGGGGAGGTGAAGGGGGCTGATGTGGGGGAGAGGGTGGCAAGGGAGGTGAAGGAGGTGCACTCGATGTGTGGGCTTCCTCGGTGTGGTGAACAGTGTGTGCTGTGCCAGTGGTTGTGGGGGTGCCTTGTGGTCCTGATCCTAATACATTCATTCGTTTTCCCGTTCGTGGGGGGCGTCTTCCATATCTTTTCTCTGTCCTTCATGATTGCGCTAGTGCAGTATGCACCGTTTCAGGTACTCCCAAAGCATCTGATATCATTTCCAGGGTGGCACGGTATTGCTCGTCCACGCCTTCCTCCTCCAGAATCTGGTTCATGAGGGCTTTACCTGCAGCTAATGATAGCCTGTGTTGCTCTTGGACTCGGTTCATCGTATCGTAAAGCTTCTTTAATGCGTTAGTATAGGCGGGGGCACCTTCCAGTACTTGTAGGGCTTCCTGATCATACTCTTGTTCTTCTGCGTCGGATTGTCCACCCTGTGCCTCCTCATGTGCTTCTTCTTCATCGTCCACATTGACTACGTCCGGTTGGCTGGGCTGGGCTTGGTCTGGGGCAGTTTGCTGTCCACCAGCTTGCTCGGCTTCAACTTCCGCATTTACAGCGTCGATGATTCTAGCAACTTCTTCGTCCGTTAGATCCTCCAGAGTGAATCCATGCGGGAATTCCAGATTAGTCGGTACTGGTGGAAACACAAGGTTAGGGCCATCTGTGCTGTGCCTGGGTAACCTGATAGTAAATGGTTGCACTCGTCGGGGAAGTCTTGGGGTTGTTTCAGGCGTTAGGGTTGCACCGCAAGCTTGTGCACAAGGCATCTGGACAATGCCTCTCATCTTCTTTGAGGGAGGCCCCACAGCTGACAATCTGCGTTGAAACTCTTGTGCTCTAGACCAAATGAGAGCCCTCTGCACTGGTACATCATATGCGAGACATCTGTATACAATTCTTGTAAGTGCACAGCAACCATACAACACAGACTTTTGCTTTTTATACCATCTCTGATGAGCCATATGAATCTGGTCGATAATCCAGTGGGGCATATTGATGGACAAATCAAAAGCATCCGCCAGGTAGAGGCTAAACCAGATCTTTTTGGGGGGCATTGTGAACCTCTCCTGCGCAGGGAATGCGAAATGTTGCATGACCATGCGTAAGTGAATGGCAATTGTAGGTGTCATCGCAACCATGTCCTTCAGCTTCGTCAGATTCCTGTTCTTCATATTGTCTGGAACCATAGTCTCTTTCTCTGTTGGGATGTGCATACCTTTCATGTCGAGTGCTTCTCTTACCAAGTTGATAGTCAAGCGGAAACGCTTCAGCTCATTGCCCCTTGTGAGTGATGGGAGCACAAAGGAGCTGTATCCTTTCTTGTCTTTGCTAGGAGTGAGGGTACTAATTAAATATGAGCACCTTAGAAAATCCGGCTTTGGTAGTTGGAACTTGAAGTAATCATAAAGCCCCGCCTTCTTCCATATCGACTTCAGTCCTTCATTGTTCTGTAGCTTTTCAAATTCCCTGGTAAAGAAATGGTATCTGCCCCAACGTCCATTGAATTCTACCTCGGACTCCCACATATATGTGCCTTCACCCAGAGGTCCAGCAACGTCACTGAACTTAGTGTGAAGCTTTGCCCACCGGCATTGTATGACCCTGTGGAGGATTCTGAATTGGTATGGCATGTAATGCCCGTAATGCCACTGGTCTTTCCTTTAGTTCCTCCTCGACCGGAAGGCTTTCGATGTCCACCACTTGGGGGCTGGTGCCTGCCTGGGAGCTAGTTCCTACCGTATCGGCCATGTTGCTTCTTGCTGCCTGTCTCTGTGAGAATATACAAACACGTGTTAATATTGTACAGAACAAGGGAGGATCGTTGTTGTTCCCATTACAATATTAACATGAGGGTCGAGAGCGAATAATGGGTTAGTAAGTGCTCGGTGCAAGTGTGTGTGTGGTTAGTCGTTCGGTAGAACTAAGAGTTAAGTGGAATGATGTAAAGTGATAGTGATGTGGTTAGTAAGTTATCATGGATTTACAATTGGGGTCCGGGGGTTTGTTACACGTCTTAGGCTGCCAAATGCAGCGGATAGGTTTTGCTCTAGGTTTCGTAGAGACTCTAGAGAGCTTTATCGGTGTCTCGGTTTGAAAATGAGGCCCTTTAGGGACCCATTTACAAGTGATTCTATTCGAGCTCATGGGCCTTGGTGTGTCCCTGATTGTTGAAAATGAGTGGATGCCAGCTGTGCAAGTGAATGGATCATACTGTATGGGATATGGTCTTGGTGTAGCTATTTGAGCCCGCAAACAAGCCTTAGGCACCCAGATTTGTCTTGATTGTGGTCTAGCCTTCATCGACCTCTTGGGCACCCAAATAGACTTCACATTAGCAGAAGAACTTCTGAAAGACTTCTTATTAGTGTCGTGTCGTTGGTTACTAATAAGAGGCTTTGCCCGTGTGGTTGGCTTGAGTGCAACCGGGTGTTCTCCTTTCCGCACCCATACTTGTTTCACGAGCTGAGACGTTTTGCTGCGCAGGTACTTTTGATCTCCGACATAGGTAGTACCCTGCTTCTTCTGCCGTTGATCCACCTTTGTTTGCCGCCTCTCTCTAGCCTTTGGAAAAGAAGGGAGTTCCGTTGCATCCCTGACTCCTTTTTTGCAACCATCATTCCTCTGCAACACATAGTTTTGGACAAGAATAGCATGGTCATCTTCATGTGTACTCCTGGAAGGACCAGGAGTGTGTGCCTTTCCTAGTTCCTTGAGTGCTCCATTATCTAACTCTACTGTAATTCGACTATGATTGACCCATACCTGAAGAAGTCCACTTCTTAGGTTTAAGTTGACTGCTTGGTCATAAATCCAGTCTTGACCCAGGACGAGGGGTTCCGTGAGGTCCTCGTCTTGGCATACTAGCGCTTTAACTATCATTGCCTCATCATGAATATAGAGGGGAAGTTCCACCTCGCCCATGCAAGGGGTTTCCACGCCTCCCAATCCTATGAGATATGCTTCCACAGGATTGACAGTTAACTGCAACTCTTGACAGTAAGACGATTTAACAGCACTGGTGGCTGCACCTGAGTCAATCAAGGCCCTTACAGTCCTTGCACTCTTTCCTTGTCCTATATCTAAGGTTATGAAAGGATGTCGGTCAGTTATTCTATGTGAGCTAACACCTGAAAGTTCACACATAGCCACGTCATATCCTTGATCTGCATATGCGTCTTGCCTAGGATGCTCTCTACCTTGTCTTCTTAGTTTCATTCTTCGTATGCGCTCTAGGGCTTCTGCTTGAGCTTCTTCTCGAATTCGCTTGTCTTCTTCTTTGCGTTTCTTAGCAGTGTTGAGTCGACTTAGCATTTCCTCTGTGAGAGGTTCCTGATACAACTTAACTCTGCATCCGCTAATATAGTTTGGTAGAACATCGCCTTCTAATGTGGCTAGTTGCACTGCTCCACTTGTTGAGATCCTATTGATGATCATAGGTCCGTAGCCTCTCTTTTCTAGCTTCCTTGCATGTTGTTTCAATGTGTAAACTAAAACTAGATCTCCTGCTTTAAAGCCCTTATCCTTCACATGGGCATCAAAGTATGCCTTCTGTCGTTTCTTTGCCGCATATATCCCTGCAGCTGCTCTCACTCTTGTTTCTCCTAATCGTTCAAGGTCAAACAGTCTAGAGGAGAGTTCATGACCCGTCCATTCATGCTCTTGTGCTACCTTCAATGTAGGTATCAAGAAGTCCAAGGGTAGTACCGCATTTTGGCCAAATACCATCTGAAAGGGGGTGGCTTGGAGTACCGTTTATAGGCGACTCGGTATGCCCAAACAGCATGGTGTAGCTGTTTGTCCCAATCAGAGTGTTTAGTGTTTACTAATTTTGTCAGTACATTGCATAAGATCTTGTTGGTGCTTTCGGCTTGTCCATTAGCTTGAGGGTGATAGGGGGCAGACTTCTTATGTATTACCAAGAATTCTTGGAGCAGATTTTCAATCACTTCGTTCAAGAAGTGAGTGCCTCTATCACTAACTAGCTCTATAGGTAGCCCGTATCTAGTGAACACATTCTCAAACAAGAATTTAGCAGTTGTTTGAGCATCGTTCTTTGTCGTAGCCTTTACCTCTACCCACTTGGTTAGATAATCTGTCGCAACAATGATGTATTCTGCATGAGAACCCTTAGCTGGGGGATTAATAGGACCTACGAAGTCTATTCCCCACTTAGAGAACGCACGTCCACCCATCATAGGTTTCAATGGCATCTCATCTTTTCGTATAGGATACTGAGTTCTCTGACAGACCTCACACCATTTCACATAGGTATGTGCATCCATGTGAAGGGTAGGCCACCAGAAGCCTGCAAATAATACTGCCTTGATCACCCGATCTGGTCCAAAGTGTCCTCCTGCTACACCTTGGTGAGCAGTTTCCAAGATCTTAAGATATTCACTCTCATGGACACACAGTCTCAGGTAACCATCTTTACCGCGTTTGTATAGATTATCACCAATGAGTGAGTAATCCAGGGCTTCTTGTTCTAAACTCCTTTTCCTAGCCAGAGTCATGTCTGGAGGGAATGTGTTTGTCCTCAGGAAGGATACTAGAGGTTCGCTCCAATCTGGCACAATGGATACTTGATAAAGCGTAGCGTGTTCCACAGGTGGTTTAGTGCAACAGATTGGGCATTCCTTGCACAACTTTTGGACATCAGCTTCCATAGTTGGCCAATGCACTCCTAGTCTCCTTAGGGTCTGTAGGGTTCATTGTTTTGAATAGTGTTGCTCTAATGCACCTACATGTGCTAATTGCAACCATTTAGCGTACTCATCCTCTTCTACGCAACAAGCCAAGATCCCTTGATCTGTGTGCTTGTACATACTTCCTGCCATGATGTGGTACTTTTGGGCTTTTACAACCTCTATATTCCGTGTGTTTACCACTGGATGGTTAGGCCCGTATGTCAATACTGGTACCAATGGCTTAGCCCACTGCGGCACCACTTCCAAATTAAACAAGTAAGCATCAGGAAGATCATCTGATACTCCCTGTGGGGCTTCTCCGGAGGTGAGCCTAGAGAGATGATCTGCTCTCAAATGAGTCCTACCTTTTCTTACCACAACCTCAAAGTCATATTCCATTAGTAAGAGAAACCATCTTACTAATCTTCCTGTATTGCATGGCTTGTTCACGAGATATAACAATGCTTGGTGATCAGTAAAAAATTTCAACTTATTTGCAAGCAAATAGTGTCTAAATTTCTTAACTGTCCATTGTTCTTCATTGATGGCTACGTCCATTGTTGCTAGGATTTCTGCCCAGCCATGGGGTTCAAATTCCTCATCAGGAAAAACTACAGGTGCATAGGCTGGGTCTTGAATTGACCTATGTGTTTCTTTTGAACCTACCTCTCTGGCTTTCTCTCTCTTCTCTTCTTCTACTGCGACCTTGCACATCCATAAATGAGTGTCTTCATGCATCCATGAGGATCCAGACCCTATGGAATGCACAGATTCCGTGTCATCTTTGGCTCTATGGATGGGATTCCATTGGATAGGAGGGACATCTCTATGAGAGTAATCCTTGAGATTGACCTTGGTCGTAACACCTAAGTGTTGCAGGTATAAGGAATTAGTTCCCCAATCCTGTACCACTTGCAACTGTCGCATGAATGGTCGTCCCAAAATCATTTCATAGGCATGATTTTTGCTAAAGTCACATATAGCAAAGGTATGTTCAAACTCGACACCACAAGTGGTGAGAGTTATTCCTTCTAGCAATCCTAGGGGTCTCTCTATGTGACCATCGGCCATCTGCAATTTCATTCTCGTTGGCCTGAGTGCCGGCTTGCCCCACCGCTTCCATAGGGAAGTGGTGGCAATTGCAACTCCTGCACCTGAGTCCAAAATTGCCTTGGTGGTGTACTCCTGGTAGGTAATGGGAAGATAGGTGTTCCCTTCTTCACCTTCACACATATCTCCTATCTTATCCAAGGGTATCTCTGGCACTGTCCTATGTGATCCTACCTGGGAACGAGATTTTGCTATCTCAGGTACTTGTTTGGTTACATGTTTCCACGACTCAGGTCTAACCTTGAGTAGCTCTTCTAACTTGAGATTGCACTGCACGTTAGTGTTCTTCACTACCTCTGTGTTCCTAGGTATGACTGAATCTTCGTTTCTTACCATGACTGTGGGTGCTCTCATACACGTGGACTTTGCTTCCCATGGGCCCGTGAAATGGGGTAGCTCTTGTATGGAATTGGATTCAAAGTCCAATCTCTCGTGAGACTGAGTACTCTCATGTTCCCCGTAAATAGATGGGATGTCTTGTGGGAATTGGTCGTGTGCATCATCCACAAGTTCAAAGGGAGGGGTGACTTCACTTTCGTTATCCGATTTATCTTCTTGAATTTCTCGTAGAAAGTCTGGTGCAAACCGATTCATAGAAGAAGAAGTGTCTGGCTCCGTAGAATTAGGCACATAAGCAACCTGGGAAGGAGGGCTTATTCTATCGTTGGCTCTTTCCTCGCTCTCATAGATGTTTGGAGCACAAGCTTCCTGGGGAGGATTACTTATTCTATTACTTTTCCGAACAGGCTCATATGCTCCCTGAGAAGGAATGTAGGCAACCTGTGGAGGTACGTGAGCTTTCGAGGGAGGCTCATCTGCCTTTTGGGGGGAAAGATAAGCTTCTTGAGGAGGCACATGGGCTTCCTGAAGAGGCTGGCTTATCCGTTCTCTTGCCCTTTCCTTTCTTTGAGGGGCCGGTTCCTTTTCTGATTGTGCAATTAGCCTCTCTATTCTTTCTAGCAGTCCATCAAAATGTAACTGCGTCTTAGCTGAGCTAGAGATGTTAAAGAGGCGACTAGCTTCAAACATGGTCTGAGCCAATTCCACCATTTTGGCACAAATTTTAGTTCGTTCAAGCTCTAGCTCGGCTCTAGGGTAGCATTTTTCATGATCGGTTATGGTTGGCCCTTCTTGGATTCTGGCCTGATATGCTTTAAGCATCATATTAAGGTCTTCGGGAGTGGGATCTGCTAGGACTGATCCTACTCTAGGGGGTGGTGGGTTTAGGTGAGGCGGGTTGGGAGGTGGCTGGTCGGATGGCGATGGGAAAGGTGGTGGTGGGGTAGTGTGAGAGGGAGTTTGAGATGTGAGTTCAGTTATCCTGGCTTTGGTTTCTCTTATGCTTTCCTCAAGTTCACTCATCTTTTTAGCCCATTGTCTTTTCATTCTTTCTCGACTATCTTTCCACGCTCTAGTCCTTTTCTTGGTTATGCTCTCAGTTTCACTAGCTGTTGGGCTCTTTTCCTGGTCTACCCCTTGGTTTTGCTGCAATGCTTGAGCTCTAGTGACTACCTGTACTGGTGCGGTGGAAGTCACGCTCCCTGTGGAGTTTACCACTAATCCAATAACGTTGATAGGCGTGATTTTTGGCATATTATTGGGGTTCTTTGGGCAATCTCGTAAGAGATGCTCTTTTCCACAATCTTGGCAAAAGCCTTGGATCGTCACTGACTGGGGTTGTGTAGGTGGAGGTAAGGGACAATCACGAATGAAGTGATCTCCTTGGCATCTGTAGCACGGTCCTCTTGGGAATGGAGGTCTTACCTGCCTAGGTTGAGGCCTAGGGTTGGGGTTTGCGTACATGACATTTGCGTATTCCGATTCCCAACTAGATTCATTTGGCTCTTCACTATAGTAAGACTCACCATGTTCAGGAGACTGCATGAAGTAAGCCTGGGGACTCTCAACATGCGTAGAATCGAAGCTATGGTCACTGGGATCACTTTCTGAAAGCAATGGTGTTATGGGGACTATAGCTCGGTTTAGGTTTTCTTCTGCTGTTGCATACTTTACAGGGATCAAGTTGGATGGAGCTGGAGGTTGTTGGACTAACAGAGGCTGAGGTCTTTGCTGGGCTTGGTATTGTGGTTGGTAGGTTTGTTGAGGTCTAGCATACTGTTGTGGTGGGTATTGGTTTTGGTATCTGCCTTGTTGAGGGTATGGCTGAGGGTAGGCTTGCCTAACTGCTTGCTTGTTGTATGGGTAGTCTTGTGCGGTGTGATTTGTGTATCTTCGTTCGATAGTGCAGTACTGGCTACTAGGGTTTACTTGGGGTTGAGCCATAATGGGACATACATTCGCCATGTGGTCGCCACCACAAGTGTAGCATCTCTTCATAGGGGCAAATCTCGGAATTTGTTTGCTAGAGACGCCTAGTTTTTGGGCCACTTTCTCTGCGAGTTCCTCAATTGATGTAGATTGCGTGGAAGAGTGACTAGATGCACTATCTGAATCTTTGTAGATTTTGGAAAGCTCTAGTTCTTCCCCTAGGTTATCTTCAATGTCAATGCACATGCGTACACACTCTTCTATAGTCCTAGGGTCCTTCAGATACACATAGGATCTCAATTTCGTACTCAGCAATCCATCCAAGAATAAGGCTACCTGTTTAGCTGGTGTAGGTAGCTCCGAAACAGGGCATCTTTCAAGATATTGCCTAAATCTTCCTCCTGCAAGTCTCACGGTCTCTTGAGGGGTTTGCTTGAAGCTGTGAATCAGTGAGGAGGTATTGTGTCTTATGCCACTCTTAGAGAACTCTACGATGAAAGCCTCTAGGAGTTGGTCTATGCACCTGAACTATCGCTCATCCAATGGCTGAAACCATGTAAGTGCTGTGTTCCTAAGGGTTAGACCGAAGGCATTGTACTGCGTGAATAGATCCTCCACTTGTTCAGCTCTCAAGACTTGCTTGAACTCCGCCACATGATCATAGGGATCTCCTGTGCCATCAAAGTAATTCTTCATGGACTTAACTAGCTGGGTTGGTCTCAGAATTCTTGTGTGCTCTCTAGGTCTCGGCAGAGGGAATCCATCCACATTTCTCTGATTCCTGTGAGCTCTAAGTATCTCAGGTTCTACTATATTTGTTTCCGTCCTCGTTCTATCTCTGCCCACTGGGTTGGCAAAGCTTACTTCTGGTCTATCTCTACTTCTGTCTCTTTGCCTTCCATGAGCTTGGGATGTTCCAGCTCCAGGGTGACCATAGGATACATTCGATCTTGGTTGGGGAAAAATGAATTCACCCTTCCAAGTGTAAGCATGCCTATCATTTTCTGTCACCACAAAGATCCTTTCCGAAGTGTGATCTAAGTAGGTCACTCTACCTGGGCTATCCGGATCCTTAAACTCATAGATCATGATAGTTCCTATATCAGTTGGCTGATTAGATTTATATCTCCAAAAGGCTTCATCAGTTTCTTGATTGAGGAGCAATTCTATGCTCTTGTTGTCCTGGGGAATCCATTCTGGTGTGATAATCCTAGTGAGAACCGATTTGCCTCGAGGGGTTCTAGGTTCTGCACCCATGTTTCCTTGCTCCAGGTCACCTAAGTCTGCTTCGGGGATCACATTTCCAAATTCGTTCGTCCTATCTGGGTGACTGGTGACTACGTATATGGTTCCTTCTTTGTCCAAGTATGCTCCGTTTTCGAACTTGACAGCTGGGTGCTCTAGTCCAATGGATTGATCAGGATTCTTAATCTGTACCACAGATCTTCCTAAGCCGTCCTCATAGATGCTAGCACCTAATCGGTTGGTCCTAAGGTATTCCAGCTGTGTTTTGTAAGGGCCTTCTACCCTGTACAAGTAAGGCACTCCTGAACTTCCCGTAGGTCTGTCCATGCCTTGAGACATCTCTGACGCACTGGTCTCAGAGCTAGGGTAGTATGAGTGGTGGCTCAACTGCTGGGCCCAAGACCTAGCTGTGTGGTTGACACTAGCCTCTGAAGACCTAAGGCTTTGTCTCTCCCTTACTAGATGCCGTCCTGATCTAAGGTTCATATGCCTAGTTAAGTAGCCCGATTTTTGCCCAGAGTACAACCTCGTTGCAGATCAATTGGTATCAGTCACTTGATTCTTTCTAGTTATTAATCGTGTTTAAGGTCTTGTCTGATATTACGTCGTCAGGAATACTTGAATGTTCTTCGTACTTTGAGGTTGATCGTTCTACGTTAGATTCTTTTCTTAATGGTCATCGCATCACAAAGAGATTATATTTAATCTTGGACTTGAGTGCATAGGTAGTCTTCAACTTGGTTGATGCCTATCGTTGCCCTAACTCACCTCTAGCACTATTCGTACTTAGCCTGAGCTAAAAAATGACAGAGGGAGTTGAGAATATTCCAACCTTTTGTTTCCTGCTTGGTTGCCCTTGAATGCCCAGGAAGTGTGTTCCCAAGCTTGCACTTACACTTGCTTAGAGCGCCTTTCGATGCTCTCAATAGATCTGTAAGGGTTCCAAAGTTAGCTTTAAGATTTAAATCCCAAGGACAGAACCAATGATTTTCATTTCTGAAGCATAAACACAAACTTGCATAGTGATTTTTTAAGAAAACAATTCTAAAGACCCCTGACTTTGATCCCCCTGGGTATGGTCAACTTCAAAATACCCTATCTGATAATCAACGCATTATCTTTATAAAAAACAGTTGAGGGCGTGTAGTATATGCCACGAGCTTTCCAACAAGCCCTAGAGCTCAAAAAATGGATTTCGTATGAAAAAGTTATGACTGTTCAGGGTTTAGGGGGTTAAAATAGGATTCGATCTGGCTGACAGATCCTAGGATTTTCTCCCAATCACAAGTGTAGGAACCTCCAAAGTGCGAAAGGATTGACTATTTTGCCCCAAAATTATCCCAATTTTGAACAAAAACCAAACCCTAATTTTTGGCCGAAAAGCTTGTCAATCGCGATCGACAGGTCTGTCAATCGCGATTGACAGAGGTGTCCGTCGGGCCTGTCAGTCGTGATGGACAGTGTCAATCGCGATCGACGGTGTCAATCGCGATCGACAGAGTCGATCGTGGCTGTCAATCGCGATCGACGGTATCAATCGCGATTGACACGTTGTCCGGATTTTTCGCCAAAATTTCAGTCAATCGGGAGCCTATCAGCCGCGATGGACACGTGGCTACGCGCAAAAGTCAATCAATCGTTGCATTTCAGTCGATCGCGATTGACGGTGTCAATCGCGATTGACAGAGGTGTCGGTCGTGGCTGTCAGTCGCGATCGACGGTATCAATCGCGATTGACAGGATCCTACGTGGCAGTCTGTCGGTCGTGAAGTCTGTCGATCGCGATCGACGGTGTCAATCGCGATTGACAGGGTCTGTCGGTCGCGATTGACGGTATCAATCGCGATTGACAGTATCAATCGCGATTGACAGAGGCTGTCGGTCGCGATTGACAGAAAAACTCGGGATTTTTCTACTGTTTTAGGTGATTTGGGATGTGCTCATCATGCTTGTGCTAGTGGTGTACTTTGTTTTACCAAATGATTGAATTTTCTGTCGATCGCGATCGACAGAGGCTGGCGACTGCGAGACAGATTCGACGAGTTTCGTACCTGCGCAGCATGCTGGAGGGGATGATGATGATGATACCTGCAAGAAACACAATAAACATGCAAAAAAGAGTGCAAGCAATATCGCTCTCTCGCTCTCTCTCACAAGTAGAATGAAGGAAATGAGGTGGAGATGGTGATATGATCAAAACTGAAGATTTTTCGCGATGATGGAGATGGAGGTGGGAGATGGTGAAGATGATGATGGTGATAAAGATGATGAAGAAAGTAAAAGAAAATCGATGAGAGTGAAGAAAATACCTACAACTCCAACGCGTCAACTCTACGTCTTACCATCACACGCTCGTCCTCAAAGCTCGATCCCCGGCAACGGCGCCAAAATTTGGTGTAGCTCAATGATGAGTAGCACCTCCTTTAATGTCAATCCGGGAAGACGTGAGGATGGTATGAAGACCTCGAGCAAGTGGAGGCGCAAATGCGTGAGTGAGAAGCACACAAGCATGCACACACATACACACACATGCGCACACACAGCAAGACAAAGAGTGAGAAGCAATGGAGTCCTTAGATTACTTTCAAAAAGCTCTTACAAGTTTGTTTCAATTACAATCTAACCTCAAAAATGAGCTCTCTAGCTCCTTTTATAGTTTTTGACTAGCTTTGGCCCTGTCCAGACCTAGTGTCCGGCCTAGTTAAAAATTAGGTTCCAGGGCTTATTTGAGGGCTCAAACGAGATCTAAAAAATACGAAAATTGGCAGGTAGATACTTCTAAAGCTCCTCAAGCTCAAGGACTCCTTGGCTTGCACAAAATTGCGCTACAAAAAGATGAAATGGTATTTACAATGGTGTTTAGTGATGAGAATCACTTTTAATTGGTGTAGAGGTTTTGAAAAATTAAGGTTGCCTTGTTGCTAAATCTGCGTGAGTGCTCATACGTACTTCTTCCTGAAGAAAATTATTGGCCTATTTGCCAGATCTTCGTTGACTCCCTTGTCTGCCTGTGCCTTCTCTCCCTTCTGACTCTCTTCTCTGACTGCCATGCCTCGTTAGTCCTTCAGTCCCTTGTCCGCTGCTAACAATATGTATATGTATATGTATATGTATATGTATATGTATATGTATATGTATATGTATATGTATATGTATGTGTATGTGTATGTGTATATGTATATGTATATGTATATGTATATGTATATGTATATGTATATGTATATGTATATGTATATGTATATGTATATGTATATGTATATGTATATGTATATGTATATGTATATGTATATGTATATGTATATGTATATGTATATGTATATGTATATGTATATGTATATGTATATGTATATGTATATGTATATGTATATGTATATGTATATGTATATGTATATGTATATGTATATGTATATGTATATGTATATGTATATGTATATGTATATGTATATGTATATGTATATGTATATGTATATGTATATGTATATGTATATGTATATGTATATGTATATGTATATGTATATGTATATGTATATGTATATGTATATGTATATGTATATGTATATGTATATGTATATGTATATGTATATGTATATGTATATGTATATGTATATGTATATGTATATGTATATGTATATGTATATGTATATGTATATGTATATGTATATGTATATGTATATGTATATGTATATGTATATGTATATGTGTCTATGTGTATGTATATGTCTACGGATATGTATATGTATATGTATATGTCTATGTGTATGTATATGTCTACGTATATGTATACGTATATGTATATGTATATGTATATGTATATGTATAGGTATATGTATATGTATATGTATATGTCTATGTATAGGTATATGTATATGTCTATGTATATGTATATGTATATGTCTATGTTTATGTATATGTATATGTCTATGTATATGTATATGTATATGTATATGTATATGTATATGTATATGTATATGTATATGTATATGTATATGTATATGTATATGTATATGTATATGTATATGTATATGTATATGTATATGTATATGTATATGTATATGTATATGTATATGTATATGTATATGTATATGTATATGTATATGTATATGTATATGTATATGTATATGTATATGTATATGTATATGTATATGTATATGTATATGTATATGTATATGTATATGTATATGTATATGTATATGTATATGTATATGTATATGTATATGTATATGTATATGTATATGTATATGTATATGTATATGTATATGTATATGTATATGTATATGTATATGTATATGTATATGTATATGTATATGTATATGTATATGTATATGTATATGTATATGTATATGTATATGTATATGTATATGTATATGTATATGTATATGTATATGTATATGTATATGTATATGTATATGTATATGTATATGTATATGTATATGTATATGTATATGTGTAGGTATATGTATATGTATATGTCTATGTATAGGTATATGTATATGTATATGTATATGTCTATGTATATGTATATGTATATGTCTATGTTTATGTATATGTATATGTCTATGTATGTGTATATGTATATGTATATGTATATGTATATGTATATGTCTATGTCTATGTATATGTATATGTATATGTATATGTATATGTAGATGTATGTATATGTATATGTATATGTATATGTATATGTATATGTATATGTATATGTATATGTATATGTATATGTATATGTATATGTATATGTATATGTATATGTATATGTATATGTATATGTATATGTATATGTATATGTATATGTATATGTATATGTATATGTATATGTATATGTATATGTATATGTATATGTATATGTATATGTATATGTATATGTATATGTATATGTATATGTATATGTATATGTATATGTATATGTATATGTATATGTATATGTATATGTATATGTATATGTATATGTATATGTATATGTATATGTATATGTATATGTAGATGTATATGTATATGTATATGTAGATGTATATGTATATGTATATGTATATGTATATGTATATGTATATGTATATGTATATGTATATGTATATGTATATGTATATGTAGATGTATATGTATATGTATATGTAGATGTATATGTATATGTATATGTATATGTATATGTATATGTATATGTATATGTATATGTAGATGTAGATGTATATGTAGATGTATATGTATATGTATATGTATATGTATATGTATATGTATATGTATATGTATATGTATATGTATATGTATATGTATATGTATATGTATATGTATATGTATATGTATATGTATATGTATATGTATACGTATATGTATATGTATATGTATATGTATATGTATATGTATATGTATATGTATATGTATATGGATATGTAGATGTATATGTAGATGTATATGTAGATGTATATGTAGATGTATATGTAGATGTATATGTATATGTACATGTATATGGATATGTAGATGTATATGGATATGGATACGTATATGTATGTGGATAAGTATACGTATACGTATGTGTATATGTATATGTATATGTATATGTATATGTATATGTATATGTATATGTATATGTATATGTATATGTATATGTATATGTATATGTATATGTATATGTATATGTATATGTATACGTATATGTATATGTATATGTATAGGTATAGGTATAGGTATACGTATACGTATACGTATACATATACGTATACGTATACGTATACGTATACGTATACGTATACGTATACGTATACGTATACGTATTACGTACGTATACGTATACGTATACGTATACGTATACGTATACGTATACGTATATGTATATGTATATGTATATGTATATGTATATGTATATGTATATGTATATGTATATTGTTGGAGGATAAACACTCCTATGTGCACAACAAAAGCAAATGAACCCTCCTAGGATCCTGAAATTTTTCAGACATAGGCTCTGTATTTTCTGAGTTTCTCTGAGTATATGAAGAGATTGAAAATGAAATTTTTCAGCCATAAACTAGACTTTAAGAGCTTTCAAATGAGAGTAATATTACTCCATTTGAATACTGGATGATGCCTCAACCAGCTGCAACAAAATAGATAACTTGATCTCTTCACAGAGTATGAGCTAACTAGACAGACACTATTTTGGACATTTCTCTGCACATGTGCAGGCACTGAACCTGAAACCTATAGCAGACAAAGTAGAACTTATAAGCTTTCCAACAAGACAAAAAGCATTGCAAATGGATTCCGGATGAAGGAGAAACAACAATTACAAGACCGGGGGGTCTGCCAAAAACATCTAGATAGATAGAGTGTGTAAAAGTGAAATTTCTGCAAAATATGCAGAGAACAGCTAGTAGGGGGTGTGCTTAAGCAAGGGGGCAGCTTGGGCACGTATTTCCACGACTCTAAGTCATAATACAACTCATTAGAGGTTTTAAAGATCACCTACTAACCTCTTTAACCAATCAAAAACATATACATGTCAAAAGTGAGGTCCAATCACATCAAGAGGTGAGCTAAATCTTCTCTAATCAACTTCTTTCCATTATGGACATAATTGGATGCCTCAAACTCGTGGAAATCAGCCTCCTTTTATTGTGGATGATGTGGAAGGTTCAATTTGGGGCATGTTCCCACACTCTTGAGCTTGAAAAACTTTCAACACTCCCCCTCCAGCTCAAGTCTTTTCCTTTGTTGCTTCAGCCTATGTCTCTTATGTTGATAGCTTCCTTGAATCCTCCAAGCTTTGTACCTTCAAGAAACTTTGTCATCATGTCTGCAACCTGCATTTTAGTGTTCACATACCTTATATCTAGCTCTTTTGCCATCACCTTTTCTCTAACGAAGTAGTAATGAACCTCTATGTGCTTGCTCCTTGCATGAAACATGGGATTGTTAGCTAGATAGATGCTTGAAATGTTGTCTCCATAAAGAGGAAACTCCTCCACTTCCACTTCCAAGTCCTTAAGTATCTTCTTAAGCCATAATAGCTCACATGTAGCCAATGCTAAACCTCTGTACTCAGCCTCTGTGGATGAAAGAGCAACAGTGGGTTGCTTCTTAGAGCTCCAAGAGATCACTTTTGTACCTATCATGAAAACATAACCCGATGTACTCCTTCGATCATCCTTGCTACCTGCCCAATCAGCATCACTATATCCTTTGACACTTAGATCAGCATCATATGAGTAAAATAGACCTTGGTTGATGGTGTGCTTGATGTAACGAAGCACCTTTCTTGCCGCCATAAGATGATCATGAGTAGGTGCATGCAAAAATTGAGAGAGAACACCTACTACATATGCAAGATCAGGTCTAGTGAATGTAGCATAAATTAATGAACCAATTATGCTTCTATATAGTGTAATATCTTGTATAGCCTCTCCTTGACCTGCAACCAACTTTGTATTGGGCTCCATGGGCTGAGAAAGTGGCTTACAACCACTCATACCAAACCTGTATAGCACATCCAACAAGTATTTTCTTTGAATCAAGAAGATGCCATTGTGTGCATAGATTACCTCTATTCCCAAGAAGTACTTTAGTGTTCCAAGATCAGATATCTTGAACTCCTTCCCTAGCTTTGATTTGATATCTTTAATACCTGCAATATCACTTCCTGTGATGATCAAATCGTCCACATAGATGCATATGTATACCATCTTGTCTCCTTGCTTCTTCATGTAAAGTGATGGATGTGCAACACTTTCTTTGTATCCACAACTTGATAAATAATCCACTAACCTCTGATTCCAGGCCCTTGGGGCTTGCTTTAGTCCATATAATGCTTTCCTTAGCTTGCAAACATGATTTGGGTACCTCATACTAGCAAATCCTTGAGGTTGGCTCATGTAGACTACTTCTTCAAGCTCTCCATTGAGGAAGGCATTCTTCACATCCAACTGATATAAGCTCCATTTCCTTGATGTGGCCACTGCAATCAAAGTCCTAATTGTTGGCATCTTGGCTACAGGGCTGAAAGTTTCATCATAATCTATCACGTAGCTTTGGGAGAAGCCTTTCGCCACCAACCTTGCTTTGTACCTAGCAATGGAACCATCTAAATTTCTTTTATTTTGTAAACCCACTTATTACCTATCACCTTCATGCCTTCTTGAGCTGGTACCAAGCTCCAAGTATGGTTCTCATCAAGTGCTTTGAGCTCTTCCTTCATTGCCTCTTGCCATTCCTTGCAATCCTTAGCTTCTTCATAACTAGTTGGTTCCTTGTCCTTGATTACCTGAGTCATGTATGCATAATGCTTTGCAATGAAATTATCATATGTTAACCTTTGTACTGGATATCTTACTCTTGAAGACCTTCTTTCACTTCCTTTGGGTGTGGTTGCCATCTTCTTTCTTTGGTTTGCCAGTCCTGGAGTTTGAATTTCTTCTATCTCTTCATCTTCCAACATGCTCTCGTCCACATAGCTTCCTTCTTCAATTGAAATCTTCTCTTTGCCTTTGAATTTGCTTTCTTCAGAGTTGGTCTCTCTTTCCCTAAGCCTTCCACTCCATGGTGAGGGTGCCCTTGTGTTGCATGAGTTGCTTGGACCACTTAAGTCCATGCTTACTTGGACTCTATCATCATTCTTCAAATCTGTCTCACCTATGTCTTCAACCTGCAATGGACTTGTGCATGCATACCAAGGCTTCAACTCATCAAAGACAACATCCCTACTTACCTTCAGCTCCTTGGTGATGGGATTATAGCATTTATACCCCTTTTGTTCCATAGAATATCCCAAAAAAATACACCTTTCAGATTTGGCATCTAACTTTGACCTCAACTCTTGAGGTACATGTACATAGCATATACAACCAAAGATTCTAAGATGTGAAATGCAAGGTTTTCTTCCACTCCATGCTTCCTCAGGGGTTAGATGATGTATACCTGATGTAGGACATCTATTCATGATGTATGTGGCTGTATATGTAGCCTCTCCCCAATAACAATGCGGCATATTCATTTCATTGAGCATACACCTTGCTACCTCTGCTATGTGTCTGTTCTTTCTCTCTGCTACCCCATTTTGTTGAGGGGTATACCTGCATGTAAATTGCCTTTTGATGCCATTGACCTGCAAAAATTCAGAAAATTCATGGGAGAAATACTCTCCCCCTCCATCAGATCTCAAAGTTTTGATAAACTTGCCAGATTCCTTCTCCACCTGTGCTTTGAATTTCTTGAAGTAGTGGAACACATCTGATTTGTTTCTAATGCAATACAACCACACTTTTCTTGAAAAGTCATCAATGAAGGTTACAAAATACCTATTTCCAGCAAGGGATGCTTCTCTTGTTGGACCCCAAACATCCATGTGAATGAGGTCTAAAACATTTGCACTTACATAGGTACTCTTCTTGAAGGGCAGCCTTGATTGTTTTCCTTGTTGGCAAGCTACACAAATTTCATGCAACATTTTAGATGTAAAATTTGGTAGGCCTCTTACCAAGCTCCTCCTTTGCATGTCCTTGAGCTTTTGTAGGTTGATGTGACCTATTCGTTTATGCCATAGATCCAAATCTGCTATCCTCTTGTCTCCATATGTGACATACATTGAATGGTGTGGCTGATTTATGTCCATTATGAACATTCTCCCTTGCTTTTTTCCTTTTGCTATGATCTTGAAACCTGCCCTTGGATCCTCAACAAAACATCCTCTTTCATTGAACCTAACTTGATAGCCTTTTTCTACCATTTGGCCTACCGAAATCAAGTTTTTGGTAATAGTAGGGACATGTAATACCTCCGATAAGCACTTTGCTCTTTGATTTCCTTCCAAACTGATATCTCCCACATGTTGAATGGTATGCTCTGAGTTATCACCTGTTTCCACATGCCCTTGATGCTTTGGGACCTGCAAATTACTAAAAAGATCCTTTCAACATGACATATGATTGCTACATCCACTGTCTACATACCATACATCTTCACTAGCTTGAGTTGTATCTTCACCATACCTCATGGCAAGTAAATAATCATTCCCTTGGCTGGATGATGTGTTTGCATAATTACCTTGCCCTCTATAATTGTTGTTGTTGCTTTGATTCCCTTGTCTTTGAGCTCTATGATAGCATTCATTTGCAAAATGACCGGGCTTACCGCATACAAAGCATCCATTTGAAGTGGCTTGTCCTCTTCCACCAAATCTTGCACCTCTTCCTCTATTTGTGGCTCTTCCACCTCTTTGACCTGCATTTTCTTGTTGTCCTTGACCTCCTTGGTTGCTTTGATATCTTCCTCTTCCTCTTGTAGCACCTCGGTTGTGTCTTCCTCTTCCTCTACTTGCATACAACAATTGCCCTTGGCTATCCTTGGCATTATGACCACCAAGGTTCATCTCCTCTGTCACCATGAGAGTGATTAGTTGATCAAAATCAGGAAGAGAGTCCCTTACATACACTAAAGTTGTGAAAGCCCTCCATTTTTCATCATCCCTAAGTCCATTTAGGGTGTGGGCGACAAGATCGTCATCATCTAGGGCACAACCGATTGACCCTAGTGCATCTGCAAGATCTTTAACCTT
>CM035421.1:171676057-171713557 GCA_020310875.1 Ceratopteris richardii
CTTTTTTTAATGCACATACATATGTTATACCCAATGCACTTAATGATTTTTGGAATGTTAAGATCATCAATACTTATTTTCTTCTCATTCTAGAGTGGCCAAGTTTTCATCTATAGAAATATCATACTTCAAGCAAAAGCTGGTAATGGATAATGATAACTATGGAAAATTCACATGATATTCTAGATCGTGGTCTATCTTATTGTATTCCCATCTATTATTTTTTATACATGTTCTGACATTTTCCATTTATGTAGATTGCAACAAATTTTTGGGTGAAGATATCAAACTCAAGACTAAAAGGTTTTACTAGGGGAAAAAATAGTTTTGATGATCTATTTGAATCTAGGTTATATTGAAAAGGACATAAGGTTAGGAATCTACAAATTTTTTTATTATACATGTTATAATATTTCTTTCTTTACATATATTTTATTTTGGATTGTTCATAGGTTGTGAAGAGAGTGGATAATATAATTAAAGTCCTTCAAAAATTGAACTATAAATGAGGTTGGACTTTTATTATCATATATCTTTTTCTATGGGATGATTTCCTTTTTTCTTTAAAACAAGTTGAACTTAAAAAATAAGAGAAATAGAATGAATTCAAAGGGAGTTTCAAATAACATTGATTAGCATGTTGTCCCTTTCATGCAAGATCCACTCTTGTTTAGCTTTTTATTCTAGAAAAAAACAATCTTGAGTGTTTGAAGGGTGGATTCCCCACAAAGTTGTTATTCTTTTACCTAGGCAATCTACAGATTTCTCAATGGATCAGCCGTTGGAGGAGCAATTGGAGTTAGTAACACATCTTTCCTTCCAAATTTTCTAGATGGATTTGCTTTTGGTTACATTCAAGAGCATCACCAACTATGTCTTGTTTCTAGCTGATCGGCTAATTTAGCATGACGACTCTTTTAACATTCTTCCAAAATAAGTATCGATAAGAGAAAAAAAGTTATATGATGTCTTCCCTCCTACTAAAACATAATTTTCCCCATAGAGGATATCTAAAAATATTTTTGCATATAGAATTGATCCACAAATATTTTACACCATGGAGAAGCACCACAAATCTTATGATGATTTCTTGCATTTGCAAGCACTTCAAGGTGTGCAATTTGATATCGATAATTTGAAATTTTTTAGAGATTTGATATTTGTAATCAAAACATTTCTAGTTTCACATTTTTGGAGTCTACAACTATGCATTTATAATGTGTCTTGGTGATAATTCAATTTTCACTTTTATACATAGTATGTTCAAGTTCACATTCATTGACTTTTTATTGGTCAATTTTCTCAATAGATGATCATTTATGAAGTTTGAAATTACAAAGGATATGACTCAAAAATGCCATTCATGTTAGATATACTCAATACTTAATCCCCAAGTAACCACAAATTATCCATGGTGCTCTAAGCTATAAGGCCCCCATTATGAGGAGAAACCACTTTGAGCAATAATCATTAAATATTCATGTATGGTCCCATCTAGTTTCTTGGGTTGTATAGTCTAAAAGAACTTCAACAAGCTTCTAGGAGGTAGAAAAGTGAGTTGCAAAGCGACAAAATTCGGTCTAGCCAACCCGCACAAGACCAGCCCTTGACTTATGGAGACTCAAATAGACCTTATAGACATGCAATAAGTTTAATAAAATGCATTGTGTACTTTGGAGCATCAAGGAGAAAGAGTCAATACAAAATAGATAGGTTTGTGCATTGACTAGCTCAAAAACTTATTATCTTTGGATGAGAAAATCAACTTCAAATGCTCATAGTATCCAACATGATTACAATTGGAAAAAATCCTTTTGAAGGAGTGATACACATAGGTTTGAGTGTATAAGATGCACAAGAGTACAAGAAATAAGCAAAATATGCTTTTGGAATGAACCTGACACTCAATAGTGGTACCTCCTATTTTTTAGGAAGGCACAGAGATAGATCCTGAGACACAACCCCTAAGATTTCTTCCAATTTATTGAATCAATCACTTTGAAAACGTATATGCATAAACTAGAAACTAATACCTTTTTAATGAGTGCTCAGTCATTCAATTTGGAGCTTTGTAGAGAGATTCGTAGCCTCCGCAAGCTTCCTATTGTTGAAGAAGATGATGTAGAAAAATGGAGCAAGACAATGATGGCCACAAGTGTATGTATATTGCTTCCATGTAATGTACAAGTGAATTTAAGTCTTTATATAGACTCTTGAAGTGCTCCACAACTTTTAAAAGTGGATTGTGAATTCAAATGAAGGTGGGATTAGTGGTTGGAGGGAATCAGTCCACTCTCCGACAATCTAGGAAAAGTGAAGATCTAGTTTGATCTACTTTTTGGTGATTGATTGATTCATTGATTATAACTCAACCACCTCAAATTTGTGGAAGTTTAGATCTCTTTTTCTCCTTTTACATGTGTACAAATCTAGGCTTTTACAATGGTAAATGATCCATAAAAAAGCTTTTAAAAAAATACAATAAATGAGCATAGGTAAAAGAACATTTCAATGGACATTCTTTTGACATAATCCAAACGACAGCTTTTTGATGTAGATCAAATCCACCTCAAGCATAGTGTAAGCTTGATTGTTCCAATGGCTCCCTCTCAAGCTAAATTATACTTGAGTCTTCATTCTCTAATAGGTTGAATATCTGCCATTGATTTAAATCTAAAAAACTTTATTCCATCAAGTGCCTTCCTCATCATATCTGCTACTTGCTTTTTAGTTGGAACAAAAGAAATTTTGATCTCCTTTGCCATGAGCTTCTCCCTTATGAAGTGGTAATGAACCTCTATGTGTTTGTTTCTTGCATCGAAAATAGGGTTTTCTGCTAGATGGATAGAACTTAGATTATCTCCAAATATGTGAGGTTTGGAACACACAAGTCCCAAATATGTATACAATGCTTTTAACCATATTGCCTCTTGAGTTGATATGGTCAAACCTCTATACTCTCCTTTAGTTTAGGATAAAGCAATTGTTAATTGCTTCTTGGAACTCCATGACACTAGCTTTGAACCTGCAAATGCTAAGTAAACAGAGGTACTTCTTCTATCATCCTTAGCTCTTGCCCAATCTATATTTGAATAGATTTTGATATCCAAATCTGAAGAGTAAGGATAGAATATACCTTCATTGATTGTACCTTTTGTTGATATATTTAGGTAGTGATGTGTGTGAACACACTAGGACCTCTGGGGCACTTTTTTCCCTCTTTAGGAGGTTTTTTTCCCTCGGCTTGTATATACGCCTATTGCCCTAATGGGCTACTTATCTTTGTACATTCTCTAGTAATACATTCAGTATTGTGTGTTGTGCTCCAAGCTTCTTCTTCTTTCTTGTGTTGTTCGCGTGCTTCCGCAGAAGTCTAACTCCAACAATTGGTATCAGAGCAGGTCGTCGCTTCGTCTAGGGTGCCGTCGACACTCCTCCGTTTGCAGTCTCAAAATCGTACAAATTTTGGTGAGCATACTCAGGGTGTTTCCGAGATCTGAGCTCGTTTCGGCCTCTGAACGCACTATCGCAGCACTTGTGCAAGCTATTTCGTCTTTTTATGCCAAAGGTATATACCAGTTTTTGTTCGCCACTTTAAGCATCTCGAAGTCTGCTACAGGTCTAGCAGAACTCGTCCGGGTAGTTCTGTTCAACTTTTTGAGATACAGTCAATTTTCTGCATCAAGGTATTTTATTCACTGGCCATGGCTGAAAGCAATGATGTATTCTGTATGTTGGCTGTTGAGGATAAGTTGGATGGTACCAACTACCCATTATGGGCTTATATGATGCGACATGTATTGGTTGCAAAAGGATTGTGGAACATTGTGCAGGGTGTTGAAAGACGTCTTGTTACACCTATAACAACAGGTACTACGAATACAGGTGTTGGAGCTGATGAAGATGGTGTCGAAGATGATATTGTGCAGATTCCTATTCGTGCTGTTGTTTCTGCTGCACCTACTATAGAGCAGATTTGTTGGGATGGCAGAGATGCCCAGGCACATGCATTGATAGCTTTGTATGTCAAACATGCCATTATTCCTCACATTCGCTCTTGCAGAACAGCTAGGGATGCTTGGGATACACTTACCACATTGTACCAAGCTAGGAATGAGGCTCGTGTTGCTTACCTCCGAAAACAGTTGGAGAGTGAGCACATGATTGAAGGTGATTCTATGGACAGTTTTCTAACGAAGATCAAAGATTTGAAGGAACAGTTGATTTCTGCTGATGAGGTTATACCAGATAGCTCACTTGTGCAGACCGTTCTGAATGGTCTTCCTGATTCATATCAGAGTTTTGCTTCTACTCTTCGGTTGATGATGAAAGGCAATCCGAATGCCTTATCATTTGAGGAGTTAGTTTCTGTTCCGTTGGAGGAAGATCAGTCCAGACAGAATAGGTCCATTATGTGTGTTGCAGATCAAGCTTTCTTGGCTAGTCAGAAGGGCAAAGGAAAATGGGGCTCTTCTACTAGTAAGCAGAAATCTACAAATGCTACACATTCAAAGAACCAGGATAAAGATGAGAAGAAATCAAAAAAGCAGAAATTGTTTTGCAAGTACTATAAAGGGAATGATCATATCATAAAGAATTGTCCAAAACTGGCTGCAAAAGAGGCAAAGAAAAAGGAGGCTGGAATGGTTGTTGCAGAAGCCTCTACACCAAAAACAGAGTCTGCTAATCTTGTGCAGGAAGAAGAATGGGTGTTTACTACTGTTTGCAGTTTTGAACCATCTTCTCATGAGAAATGCATGTCTGCAGTGGACTCAGATGTTTGGTACTTTGACAGTAGGGCGACCAAACATATTACCTCGCAGCGCAGTTTCTTCTCTTCACTCGAGCCTGCCCCTACAGGGAATACTGTCACATGTGCCAACAACTCCTCTTATCCTGTTATGGGAGTTGGTAAGATCATTCTGACTACTGTTGATGGTAGTTCTTTCACCTTGTCAGATGCTTTATTTGTGCCAGGGATCAAGAAGAATCTGTTATCAGTTTTTGCATTAGCCAAGATTGGCTTGGTTGTGAAATTTGTTGATGACAGATGTACAGTTCATGATCTGTCAAATGGCGATGTTATTATTGTTCTGGCATTTTATGTCGTGGGCTTTATAAGCTCATAGACTATGAAAGATCTGTGAATGATTCAGCATGTGCAGTTCATGATTCTCAGGCTATGTCAGATGCAAAGCTTTGGCATGCACGCTTTGGTCATCTGAATTTTGCTAGTTTGCTACGCCTACAGAAATCTGATATGGTGTCTTCTTTGCCCAAGCTTGAGGCACCTGGAAAACATGTATGTGAAGGCTGTATTTTGGGCAAAATGCAGCATTCCTCCTTTCCAAAAGATGGTTCAGTTCGGGCTACACAGAAATTGCAGCTTGCACATAGTGATGTCTGTGGTCCTATGCAGACACCTTCTTTTGGAAACTATCTTTACTTCGTGACTTTCATTGATGCTTTTTCTAGGCATGCATGGGTATATCCATTGAAGGAAAAGTCCGAAGTGTTTTTGTAGCAAAGCTACGCGAACTCTTCATCCATTTTGGTTGCCATTCCGTCGAACTCCAGCCGACCACACACAGAGTAGTGTTCTGATTTTTCTGCCCAACTGCCGAGCTGACTTCTCCTCTTTTTATAAGAGATGCTATTCTCTTGTATATCTCTAATAAGATAATAGTCTCTCCTATATCAGACTTCCTCTTCTCTCTTCTACCAAATGGTAAGTGCCTAGGTGATGCCATGTGGCATCTTTGCCACATCACTCAAGAGTGTGCATCCATAATATGACATTTCCTTCCCCTTGAAAGCATTTTCGTCCTCGAAAATGTAAATGAAATGTCCGTAATGGTAGAAGATAGTGCTCGGACTCCCCTAAACCCCATGTACTCTATGTACATGGTCATCTCTGTGTGTTGTTTCCCTATATCCTTCCCCTTAAGAGATCTCATATGAGATCATCTCAAAGGTGGGAAACCGTCTGAATGGTGCCTACTATCTCCCATGTACACTCAACCTCCAAACTATCACTCCCATAATATACAACATCATCAAAATGACTTAAGTCCATATGATGTATCTCTATGGAGCAATAATATGAAAAGCAATTGTAAAGTGCCAAACTTATAAGTTTGACCGTATCATAATGGAGATAATAAGCCATATAATCCTATGAAATATAGAACAAAGTCCCATAACAAGTGACTCCAAACCCATCCAAAGCTAAATGATAGATTGCCCTCATAACACTCCAGGTCTTCCTACCCTTGAGTGTGCTCACAAGTAATAGTTTCTTCTAGACTATCTTGTGAATATGCAATTCCATCATCTAGCTCATATATAAGAATTTCTTGGTAGTAAAATGCAATCTCTACATTTCATCAACCAAAAATTTTGTGGTTTGTCATCCTTTACCATTGGACTAAGTTCTATTGGAAGAGCATCTATTGACACTAGTGCAAACTTTAAAATTTCTCTTCCCTTTAGTTTGCCATATAAATGCAAAAAGCATTCCCTTTGAGATTCAGATAATCCCTAAGTACCCATCCTCCTAATTGATGTTTACTCATCATACTCATGATGTAACACCAATTAAGAGTTTGGTACCCCCAATAGGTTAGATATACCCCTATCTCCTGGAAACTCAAAAGAGAAGTATCATCAATCTACTCCTAGTCTAACTCATGTCAATAACTAGATTATCTCATCTAGTCAAGGACCATTACTGGAAATACCATAACTACTTCTCTCTAGAGTCTACAGGTGAGACTCAATCTAACCATCATGATTAACTGATCTCCATCTTGTCTTTGATAGAAGAGTGCCACTACTATCTAGACAACCAAAATGAGAAAGTAAAACTCTCTCTGTCTCTATTCAATCTCTTCTAAGGAAAAGAGCTCTAGTAGTGGAACCTATTCCACTTCCCCTTTCCCTTTGAAAGAGATTCTCTTGAATCCAATTACTTTACTCATCCATAACTGAGAACATACATATAAGTTCTCCATGTTTTTTCCTTCCAAAATAGTGGAGAAAGAAACTCCCATGTGAAGGAAAATTATACTGAAAAATAGAGTAAATGAATTCCTTTTGAAATATAAACTAAGAGATGTTTTCTAAACACCTCTTCTGTCTAAAGGAAAATATGCTCTATTCTTCTGCTATGAAGAAATCATATTTTCCTTTCCTTCTTTCTCTCTGAAAGAGTAGGAGCTAAAGTGAGACCACTAAAGTGGAGTGAGATCTGTCATGGATCTGTGAGCTGATTTCCACTTTCTCCTTTCCTTAAAAGAGAAACTCATGAATTTATTTAGTCCTTTCTTCCATAACTAATGCATAATCCCTCATTACACATATTCCTATGAAGATGGAGAACACATCTCCCCTGACTAATGAAGGTATATGTAGTGAAGAGTGAAGAAAATAAATTCCTAACAAGGGTCAAAGCCCTCTGCTAAAATGGTTAGCAATGATATGACATGATACCATAAACACATGTGTATCCATAATAAAGAACTATCTCTGCCAACCATACTCTATGCATGGATCTATACAATCCAATCAAACTGATGGAATTATCCTTCCTGAAAAAATGAAAAATGAGTTTGTGATACCAATGGTGATAAAATCACCTATCACATTCTCTACTGGAAGAATAAATCTTCCCCATACTGTGAAGGATAACTCCCAATCCTAGTAGGAGATGTCTACTAGGAGCTCTCCTCTGATTTAGTGAGACATGACACCATGAATGATGAGTCCTTTTCTCCCTGGCCATAGAAGAAGAGTGCTCAAAGAGAAGTCATTTCCACCGTCCCATACCAGTGAAAACTTCTTCCAATTCACGGTACCATACCTACACTAAACCGAATATATATTCCATGTAATGGAATATATAGGTGGACTCTCCTGAATCCCATATCCTAAAATCATGCCAGTGGACTCAAGTGAGTCCCATGTCTTCGAACTAGTTAGTTTGGTTCTAGTCAACAATGTGACAATGGATATCCCCTTCTGTTCCAAACCAACTTGTTCCTAGGTACCAAGACTAGGTCTAAGTACCTCTCTATAGATCCCGATATACATATATATGTATTGGGTACCCCAACTATTCCTTACTTAGGGATCTATGCTCTATACCACAGAGCTAGTGCCATGGCTATGGCCTTCCGAACCATCACTCAAATCACATAAGCACTCGTCGATGCTCTCTCATGAAACCCGTCTCTGTGATCCCGTCTATTTGGTTTCCTTAGTAGTGTAGCAAAAATGCTTCACTACTTGGTCAAGTGATGTACATGAGTAAAACTAATCACTCTTTGGGTATTCCTGATAATACCCCATAGTCTCCTAATCATACTGTGAGACTCTTGTGAAGATAAATAAATCTTCCCTAGCTTGGAGATTATCAAACTGTATCTCCCATGCCTCTATGCAACTCCCTATAACCTATAGCATTGCTTGTGCACATTCCTAATGGTGAAGGCATAGCATCCTTCCTTTTAGCAATCCTATGGTTTAAAATCCATAAGGATTATGTGTAGGGATCCTGTGGCTATTGAAGTTGCCTTATCTATGATATTGTGATGGTACTAAGTCCATCAAATACATGCTTAGAAGCATGCCTACATCTTATTAATGTTTGCAGAAATGGCATGTTACCATGCCATAACATTCTTATCTAAAGGCAAGTGCGTATATAACGCCATGAGAGGGGAAATTTTTCGACAGCATTTCCCCAAGAAATGGAATCCCAAAAAAATTATAACCAATAACTCAGTGGCACATAGGCCACCCAATAACATAGGGCTTGACAGGCCCATGGCATGCATGCCATAAACTCATATATGGATTCCATGACCTGCAAAAACATAAAAACAAATGTTGGCAACCATTCTCTATGTTGCCTAACCATATAGTTTCTGCAATCCTCTTTCCTGCAAACAATCAAAAGGTATACTTCTTGCCTGTCGATCCATACCTTAATAATTTAAACAATGTTTGATGTATGCAATCCAATTCATGCATGTAAATACAGAACATGCCATAACATAAAGTAGACTGCCTGAAACATAAAATATACGTCCCTAAGTAGTTTGATTTTGGAATTGCATGCATCCAATCATTCTCGACAAGCTTTGAGACCTCTGCACCTTCCTCCTCAGGTCCTGACATAAACTTTGAAGTGTCCGAAAACATCGGAACACTCCCCAAAAGATAAAGCATGGTCATGTGATTACAAAAATAATGCAAATTTAGCCCAAAAATGCATTAGTAATCCTTCTTTAGACCTGCAAAAAGCACTTTAGGACCTGCAAATGTTCATAAACTGAAACATATAGCATGTGCAAAGAGCTAGAAGTGAAATTACTCAAATCGCCTTCCTGGTTTGAAAGATATGGCTCCCGGGAGGTAATCGCCAAAAACTGTTCAGACTTTGCAGACCTATTCAGACCTGCAAAAATACTTTTTTTCCAAATTTTTTTCTCACAAACTGAAAATAGAACATGTGCTCTTCGAAATGAGCCATAGCACGTCCAATTTGGAGTTTTCTAGCCCAAGATATGGCCATTCCAAGTGGGATATGTCAAACTAGTGGACTGTTGGAGGGGCTGGAAAAAGTGTGAAAATGTGATTTTTGGGATGCCCAAAAGCATTCTTCCATCAAGCAAATCCTAAAATTCTCTCTATAACCTCAGAGAGTGGTATATGAAGATGCTTGGGCCTATTTTCACCTTTCCAAATCCTCCCTTCGTGCATGCTAATTTGCTCCCCAAAAGAGGCCTAAATCAAGATTTTTACTTTCATGTAAAAACTTAAATGGGAGCTCTTAGCAAGCTTCTAATCCACTCTAAATGTGGATTTCTCTTGGATTGTATACAATAATCAATGGGAAGCCTCTCAAATTATCTTTTTTCTTACTCTCAAATTAACATCTAAATTTTTTCCAAAAAGTGCGGAAAGGGGGTCTTTGAGGAACTAAAATTCCTCCTTAACTTATCATTTTGATGAATCTAATGATTCGCCTAAGAATTCCACACACGATACTCTCAGTATATATACTTTTTCCCATCCATCCATAGCTATTGCACCTCTTTTTCCCTCTTCCAAAATGGGAATTTCTTAGTTTCAGGTGCTGAAATTTTTGTCAAACAGTGATGGAAGGGGGTTTTGTGGAGCTTCAAACTCCCATCATACTGAGGTATATTTTGGATTTCTTAATTTTATATGGAATTCAATACACTAAACTATAATTTTGCATGGTCTTTTCCATAAATCTATGAGAAATACCTGCTCTTTTCCCCTTCCCAAAATGGCTATTTATCCAAAATAGCTCCTGAAATTTATGTGAAAGTCATAAACAAGGCTTTTTGAAAGCATCTAAAGCTTATGATTTCTTATACCTTGAGGGAATCCTTAACTCAAGATGAGAGTATATATGCCATACTCTCCATATAAATGATTTCCCTTCAAGAGCTTAGCCCTTTAGCTCTTCATTTTCCTTATCGAAAATAAAGATTTTACGCAAATTCAAAAACACTCAAACCTGGAAATGAGGCCATAACTTCTCCTCCTTGCTAGAGTCACGTAGGTTGCCGTAAAGGTCCTTATCTTCCATAGAGGAGAGCATTGTCTTTTACCTTTGCCCATTGCCTTCATCATCATCCTGCTAATGATAGAGGCCATTCTCCACAGAGAGCATCACTTATCGTTGCTGATTCTTCATCGTGGAGTTTTTAATTTCTTCTTCCCTTGCTACCTCTTGGAGATGCCATTCCCTCATCGAAGTTGCAAGTAATTGCTCACCTTTGCATGCATAAAATCACCGCGTCGCCATCACGATGAGGGTATCCTTAACTTTCGATGCTCCAAGACTTCGTCAAGCAGAAGTAGAAAAGATCAGTACTTTTTGCGCTTCACATGAGAGCATGAAAAGGTGATGGCGCCTTGGCTAGAAGCTTCGCCTCCTAGGCAAGCTACCTAGGTTCAACCCCCATCTTCTGCACGCGGAAACGGCCAAGAATTATTTTGCTCTGGTACCAATGTAGCAAAGCTACACGAACTCTTCATCCATTTTGGTTGCCATTCCGTCGAACTCCAGCCGACCACACACAGAGTAGTGTTCTAATTTTTCCACCCAACCGCCGAACTGACTTCTCCTCTTTTTATAAGAGATGTTATTCTCTTGTATATCTCTAATAAGATAATAGTCTCTCCTATATCAGACTTCCTCTTCTCTCTTCTACCAAATGGTAAATGCCTAGCTGATGCCATGTGGCATCTTTGCCACATCACTCAAGAGTGTGCATCCATAATATGACAGTTTTTGTGCTTCAAACAGTTTTTGGTTTTGGCTGAAAATCTGTCAGCATGTAAAATGGGCACCCTCCGTTCTGATCGAGGAGGGGAATATATGTCTTCTGATTTTAATGCATTTCTGGCTGAACGTGGGATAAAACACCAGTGTACAGTGCCGTATACACCTCAACAGAATGGAGTTGATGAACGGAAGAACAGGTCACTCATGGAGATGGCGAGGTGTATGGTCAAGAGTCAGGCTTTACAACATAGTTTCTGGCTTGAGGTTGTCATGTGTGCAGCATATGTACTTAACAGGTGTCCCACTAAAGCGCTGCAGTGTATCACTCCATATGAGGCTTGGCATGATCGCAAGCCATTTGTTGCTCATCTGCGCGTTTTTGGTTATTTGGCATATGCATTAGTGCCTCAACAACATCGTAGAAAATGGATGATAAGGCAGTAAAATGTATTTTTGTTGGGTACAGTTCTGAAAGTTAAGGCTATCGTCTGTATCATCCACAGAATAAACGCATTCTGGTTAGCCGTGATGTTGTCTTTGTGGAAGATGCTATTCAGCCATTGCTTTCATGTACTAAGGAGACATCTGTTAGCTCCAAAGACATGTATGATACTTTGATGCCTCTTTTTACAGGTGGACAGTCTAGTGCTGGTCATAATGAGGCAACTTCTCAGCCTTTGCAGGTTTCATATGATGATGCAAATCATTCCATTTCTGATGCAGATTTACATGATGCACTTGTTGATCAGAGAGCTGATATTGAGCAAGCAAAAACTATGCCAAAATTGTTGGTGTAGACTTTGCGTGACAGCAAATTAGATGCACCTTTGTCATATCGTACTCGTTCAGGCTCTCATAGTGCCTCCTTTGCATCAGATTGCTATGCTATGGCTGCGTCTAGTCTCTGTGATGAGAATGAGCCTGTTTCTTTTGATGAAGCACAAAATTCAGAAAATTGGATGGCTGCTATGCAATTTGAATATGATGCTATAATGAAGAATGGTACATGGTCTTTATGTGACTTGCCTCCGGGCAAGAAGGCCATTGGCACTAAGTGGGTATACAAGCTGAAGCGTAAACCTGATGCTACAGTTGACAGGTATAAGGCTAGGCTTGTTGCAAAGGGTTATGCGCAGGAAAGAGGCATTGATTTTGATGAGACCTTTGCACCTACATGCCGTATGACTACTGTTCGGAGCATTTGTGCACTTGCAGCCCATCATGGTTGGAATGTACTTCAGTTGGACATTAAAACAACATTTCTGAATGGTGACTTGCATGAAGAAGTGTATGTTTTTCAGCCCCGTGGCTTTGTGCAGAAAGGGCATGAAAAACAGATGTGCAGGTTAAAGAAGGCATTATATGGTTTAAAGCAAGCACCACGTGCTTGGTATGAGAAGATACATGCCTATCTGATTGCACATGGTTTTGAGAACAGTCCAACTGAAAGAACCTTATATGTTAAGCGTGCTAATGATGTGCTTCTGATCATTGTTGTCTATGTTGATGACATGGTGCTCACTGGTCCTATTGAGAAGCATATTGCTGATTTCAAGGCTGATTTGCATGCCTCATTTGAGATGTCTCATTTGGGGCATTTGCATCACTATTTGGGCATTCAGTTTATGCAAGTTGATGGTGGGATGGCTTTGTGTCAAGTGAAATATATTGACACATTATTGCAGCATTTTGGCCTTGAAGACTGTAAGCCTATTGCTACTCCTATGGAGACAGGTTTACGATTGAGTCTTCATGATGCTGGAGATGCATTTGATGTTGTTCTCTATCAGCAGGCTGTTGGATGCTTGATTTATTTATGCATTACTCGGCCAGATATAATTTGTTGTCTCACAGATGAGCAGGTTTATACATTGCCAAGGAGTCACGCATTGGAAGGCGGTTAAGCGCATCTTTCGCTACTTGCATGGTACTCGACTACTTTGGTTGTTTTATTCCAAGGGGGGATCACTACCGCCAGATTTGCATGCTTTTTCTGACTCAGGTTCGGCTCGTTGCTATGACACTCGTGTGTCCACCAGTGGTTTTTGCTTCATGCTTGGTAGCTCATGTATATCTTGGTTGAGCAAGAAGCAGCCTACTGTGGCCACTTCCAGTTGTGAGGATGAGTATAGGGTAGCTTTCACAGCAACTATTGAGTGTGTGTGGCTCAGACGCCTTATGGCTGATTTGGGTGTTAGCCAGTCTTCTGCCACCACCATCTTCACTGACAGTCAAAGCGCATTGGCAGTTGCGAGGAACCCTGTGTTCCATGCTGGCACTAAGCACATTGAGGTGCATTATCACTATGTCAGGGAGAGGTTCTCTGTTGGGGAGATCAGCTTGGCATATGTGCCCACGCGGGAGAACATAGCAGACCTTTTCACGAAGGCTCTGCCTAGGGAGAAGTTTGAAGCTTTCCGCAAAGCTTTGGGCTTACTTCCTTTTGTGGAGTGATTTCCACATAGCTTGGCACTTCCTTATACATGAGTGCCAGCTCCTTGTTCACCGCATCACTCCTAGGGGGGGATTTGTTGATATATTTACGTAGTGATGTGTGTGAACACACTAGGACCGTCGGGGCACTTTTTTCCCTCTTTAGGAGGTTTTTTTCCCTCGGCTTGTATATATGCCTATTGCCCTAATGGGCTACTTATCTTTGTACATTCTCTAGTAATACATTCAATATTGTGTGTTGTGCTCCAAGCTTCTTCTTCTTCCTTGTGTTGTTCGCGTGCTTCCGCAAAAGTCTAACTCCAACACCTTTGAGGCACTTAAGTGCTCTCTTAGCTACATCCATGTGTGGTCTTTTAGGTGAGTGCTTGAATTGACTAAGCACACCCACACTATATGAGATGTATGCCTTTGTATGAGTAGCATATATCAAGCTACCTACCAAGCTTTGATATTCTTTAATGTCTTCAATTTGTTCACCTTCATAAACACTAAGTTTATGATTCATCTCGAAAGGTGTAGCTGCAAGATTTGTGTTCCCCATTTTGAACTTGAGAAGTAGATCTTGAATGTATCTTCTCTGAGTTAGATACATCTCTTCATCTATATAAATCACTTGCATACCTAAGAAATATGTGAGCTTACCTTAGTCACGATTTTGAACTCCTCTTGCATGTGTCTCTTGATCCTTTGAATGTCATTTAGATCATCACCTGTCACAATAATATCATCTACATATACACATAGATAGATAACCTAATTGTGATTTCTTTTGATGAATAGAGAAGGATCTCAGTTGCTAGGTTTGAAGCCTTGATCTTGAAGGTATGTAATCAACCTATAATTCTAAGGTCTAGGAGCGTGTTTCAATCCATAAAATGCTTTCTTAATTATGCGAACATGAGATGCATGATTAGGGCTTTCAAAACCTGGAGGTTGTGAAATGTATACCTCTTCACTTATCCAACCATTTAGAAATGTATTTTTTACATCAAGTTGGAGGAGTCTCCAATTTCTTGCAGCAGCTACAACTTATCAATGTTCTGATTGTAGTCATCTTTGCAACTAGTGAGAATGTTTCCTCATAGTCTATACCGTGAGTTTGTGAACATCCTTTGGCAACTAATCTTGCCTTGTACCTACAAGCTAATCCATCTGAGTTTCTTTTAACTTTTATATACCCATCTGCAACCAATTACCTTTTGATTGGATGACATTGGAACCAAATCCCAAGTGTCCATCTCCTTCAATGCATCTATTTCTTCTTTCATGGCCTTTTCCCAATTGGATTTTCTCTTTGCCTCCTCATAGGTTGAGGGTTCTTCTGAAATTGAGTCTTTTGCCAAGTAGATTGAATGCTTTGTAACAAATGTGGAATCATATCCATACCTTTCTGTTTGTTTCTTCTCTCCTATTGATCTTCTAGGAGCTTGGTTAGAGCATTCTTCACACTCTTGCATCTTTGATTTGCCTCTTGACTTCCATAGTTTGTAATTCTTTTCCCTTTCATCTTGGTCATCATTTGTATCACTTCTTGGATCCTGGACCTGTGTATCATGCTTGCTTCCTAATTGATGAGAATCAGGATCAAGATCATATGGTAGAGCTACCTTTTGTTTGTCTTCATCATACCAAGACATGTGTTCTTCAAACACAACATCTCTACTTGTAGTGAATTGCTTGCTTGAAGGATTATAGAACTTGTAACCCATCTGAGTAGATTCATACCCAATAAACAGTACATTTGTTGTCCTTTCATATAGCTTACCTCTTATTTGTGATGGTACATGAAGATAAGCTAAACAACCAAACACCTTGCAACGTACAAGACTAGGTTTTCTTCCATGCCATGCTTCATATGGAGTCATATCTTGAAGTGATTTTGATGGTAGTCTATTGACAAGGTACACAACAATTGAAATATCCTCTACCCATAGATAATGTGGCAACCTCTTCTCTTCAAGCATTGTTCTGGCTGATCCAACCAATGTCTTGTTTCTTCTCTCTGCAATTCCATTCAGTTGAGGAGAGTACCTAGTAGTCACTTCTCTTTTGATACCTTTATCCTGCAAGAACTCATCAAACTCTTTTGGATAAGTATTCTCCCCCTCCATCAAATCTTAACTTTTTGAGTGATCGTCCTATATGATTCTCCACATGTGCTATATACTTTTTGAAGCAATCAAACACTTCATTCTTACTTTTGATAAAGTATAGAATAGTCCATCTATTATGGTCATCAATAAATGAGGCAAAGTACCTTGATCCTACCAATGAAGGTTCTTGACTTGGTCCCCATACATCTATATGTACTAAGTCCAATAAGTTGCCTTTGTGGTTAAATGGTTGTCTTTGTGCCTTCCCAATCTGACATGCATCACATCTATTGATCATGTATTGCTTTGATATGTTTGGTAGTCCTAGAACACTTTGATCCCTGCATATATCCTTCAAGGTTCTTTCATTCACATGCGCAAATCTCTTATGCCACACTTCAAGCTCACTTAGGGTTTGAGACCCAAAAGTGAATAGAGCTATGTTACTAGTTTCACCTACTTCAAAAGTAAAGAGCCTACCATGCTTCTCACTTCTGGATATCTTCTTGAAGCCTTGATATGGATCTTCTGTTGGGTGAACCTAACTTGCAAGCCTTTTTCAACTATTTGGCCTACACTTATGAGGTTTTTAGTGATATTGGGTACCTAGAGGACCTTACTCAGAATGTTTGTCCTACCATTGGAAGCTTTGACATTACCAATCTTTCTCACATTGTGCCTAGTATCATCCCCTGTTTGTACTTCATGTCTATGCTTTGGACTTTGCAAGTCAGATAGAAGAACATTGTTGTCTGCAACATGATTTGAACATCCTGAATCTATGTAGAAAAAATCATCATCTTCTTTACCTTCTTTGTGGCTTAGATTCATTAGAAACAATGATTCTTCATGTGTTTGATCCTTTGAATAATTTTTGAAGTCCCTTCTATTATGGCATCTATTGTTATTGTTGAAGTTGTGTCCACCTCTACCTCCATTGTTGCCATATTCACCTCTCTCACTTCCTCTCTAGGTCTTCCCATTGAAATAGCAATTCTGAGTGGTGTGGTTGGTCTTATTAGAGATGGCACAAGGTTGAACATTCTGACCTTTGTTTTTGTCATGCTTTGGTCCTTTCTTCTTCCCTTTCCACTTGCTCTTGCTTAGAAACTTGGCCTGCAAAGTCTCCTCTTCCTCTTCTTCCATCTTCTTTCCTTTCAACTTATTTTCCCTCTTATTTGCCTATAGAGCACCAGTTGAATTACCATGATAGGAGTTACCTTCCTTTATGCTATTGTTGGTAGCTTGATTGAAGATTTGTCCAAGAAAGATGTTAAAGTGTGGAATTTGCACATCCATGATTCGATCATGAGACATGGTGAAGGATTGCCATTGCTTATCACTTTGAATCTGATTGAGAATTCGCCTCATGATAGCCTCTTATTCAATCAGATCTCCAATTGATGCTAACTGATATGTAACATCCTTGACCTTGGTAATAAACTATGTGATGGTTTGTTTATGTGTCCTCTTCATTTGGTTGAACACGTTCGAAAGATGATTCTATCTTGCTTTGGTACTAGCAGAAAAGAAAGTATCTAGGGCATCCCAAGTCTCTTGGGATGTCTTGCATCCTCTAATATGTGGTAATAGAAAGTCAAAGATAGATTTTAGCATGCAGGACCTTGCTTGAGCATGCCTTGCACACCAAAGTGTGAGCTTATCTCTCTCCTCTTGTGTAGGTCCTCCTTTGGATCTTGGAATAGGCATAGCTTCATCACCTGCTACAATTCCATAATGATCTCTACCTTGCAAATAGGCCTCCAATCAATTTTAGAGGAACCCTCAATGTATGAAGAGGCAAAGGGAAACCCTAATTTGGAAAAGGCCATGAAAGCAGAAATAGGTGCATTGAAGGAGATGGACACTTGGGATTTGGTTCCAATGTCATCCAATCAGAAGGTAATTGGTTGCAGATGGGTACATAAAGTTAAAAGAAACTCATATGGATCAGTTTGTAGGTACAAGGCAAGATTAGTTGCCAAAGGATGCTCACAAACTCATGGTATAGACTATGAGGAAACATTCTCACCAGTTGCAAAGATGACTACAATAAGAAGTTGATAAGTGTAGCTACTACAAGAAATTGGAGACTCCTCCAACTTGATGTAAAAAATGCATTTCTAAATGGTTGGATAAGTGAAGAGGTATACATGTCACAACCTCAAAGTTTTGAAAACCCTAATCATGCATCTTATGTTTGCATACTTAAGAAAGCATTGTATGGATTGAAACAAGCTCCTAGATCTTGGAATTATCAATTGGTTACATACCTTCAAGATCAAGATTTACCTAGCAACTCAGATCCTTCTCTATTCATCAAAAGGGAACACAAAATGGGGTTATCTATCTATGTGTATATGTGGACGACATAATTGTGATAGGTGAGGATCTGAATGGCATTCAAAGGATCAAGAGACACATGCAAGAGGAGTTCAAAATTAGTGATTTGGGTGAGCTCACATTCTTCCTAGGTATGCAGGTCATATACACAGATGAAGGAATGTATTTGACTCCAAAGAGATACATTCCAGATCTAATTTTTAAGTTCAAAATGAGGAACACTAAACCTATAGCAGTTCAAAATCAGTGACTTAGGTAAGCTCACATATTTCCTAGGTATGCAAGTGATTTATATAGATGAAGAGATGTATCTAACTTAGAGAATATATATTTAAGATCTACTTCTCAAGTTCAAAATGGAGAACACAAAGCTTGCAAGCACACCTTTGGAGATGAATCATAAACTTAGTTTTTGTGAAGGTAACAAAATTGAAGACATTAAAGAATATCAAATCTTGGTAGGTAGCTTGATATATGCTACTCATACAAGGGAAGACATCTCATATAGTGTAGGAGCACTAAGCCAATTCATGCACTCCCTAAGAAGACCACACATGGATGCAGCTAAGAGAGTACTTAAGTACCTCAAAGGTGCAATCAATGAAGGTATATTATATCTTTACTCTTCAGATTTGGATATCAAAATCTATTCGGATGTCGATTGGGCAGGAGCTAAGGATGATAGAAGAAGTACCTCTCGTTATTGAGCATTTGTAGGTTCAAAGCTAGTGTAATGGAGTTCCAAGAAGCAACGAATAGTTGCTTTATCCTCAACTAAAGCAGAGTATAGAGATTTGACCATAGAAACTCAAGAGTCAATATGGTTAAAAGTATTGTATATAGATTTGAGACTTGTAAGTTCCAAATCTCACATATTTCGAGATAATGTAAGTGCCATGCATCTAGCAGCAAACCCTATTTTCCATGCAAGAAGCAAACACATAGAGGTTCATTACCACTTCATCAGGGAGAAGCTAATGGCAAAGGAGATGGAGATTTGTTTTGTTCCAACTGAAAAGCAAGTAGCAGATATGATGACGAAGGCACTTGATGAAATAAAGCCTTGCATATTTAAATCAAGGGTAGATATTCAACCTATTAGAGAATGAAGACTCAAGAATAATTTATCTTGAGGGGGAGCTAGTGCAACATTAATCTTACACTATGATTGAGGTGTATTTGATCTACATTAAAAAGCTATTGTTTGGATTACAGCAAAAAAAATCCATTGGAGTGTTCTTTTACTTATGCTCATTTATTGTAAATTTTTTTTAAGATCTTTTATGTATAATTTATCAATGTAAAAGCCTAGAGCTTTAAACATGTAAAAGGAGAAAAAGAGAGATCAAATTCAACTAATTTTAGGTGGTTGAGCTTGGAAGTCAATGGATCAATCAATTTTCTAAAAGTAGATCAAAATAGATCTTCACCTTTCCTAGATTGTAGGAAAATGAATCGATTCTCTTCAACAACTAATCTTGCTTTAATTTGAATTCAAACTACACTTGTAGAAGTTATGGAGCACTTCAAGATTCTATATAAATACTTTAAATCACTTGTGCATTACATGGAAGCAGTATACATACACTTGTGGCCATCATTGTATTGCTCCATCTCTCTACATCATCTTCTTCAAGAATAGTAAATGTGTAGAGGCTACTTCTATCTCTACAGAGCTCCAAATCACGAATGAGCATGCATTGGAAAGATATATTTTTTTCTAGTTTATATATACAAATTTTCAAAACATTTGGTTCATTAACTGTGGAGAAATTATAGTTTTTCTCTCTCGGGGTCTATCTTTGTGCATCCCTAAAAAAATAGGAGGTGCCACTATTAAGTGTCAAGTTCATTCCAAAAGCATATTTTTCTTATTTCTTGTAATATTATGTATTTTATACACTCAACCCTATGTGTTTCATTCCTCCAAAAGGATGTTTTTCAATTGTAATGATGCTAGCTGCTATCAACATTTGAAGTTGATTGTTTCATCCAAAGATAGCAAGCTTTTTGAGCTATTCAATGTGCAAACCTATCTATTTTGTATCGACTCTTTGTCCTTGAATCTCCAAAGCACATAGTGGATTTTATTGCACTTATCATCTACAGAGGCAAATTATAAAGGTATGGTTGAAGCTGCATAGGAAGTCATATGGTTGAAGACTCTCATGAAGAGTTTTGACATCATTCAGAGTACACCCACTATTCATGGAGATAATATGAGCTCATTGTATCTAGCTGCTAATCTTGTTTTTTATGCTAGGACTAAACACATTGAGATTCAGTATCACTTCTTAAGAGAGAAGGTGATTGATAAGGAGATTGGTCATACATACTTCAACAAAAGATCAGATTGTAGATATGCTAACCAAAAGCTTGGATGGACCAAAGCTACAAAGATTTAAAGACATGGCAGGTATAAAGAAGATAGAGAAGACCTCCATTGATGATTGAGGGTGAGCTGTTGCTGCAAGTCAACCACCAATTGATATTTTGGATAAACGTTTGAAGTCAAAGGATGAAGAAAAGATCAACAATTGAAGATTGAAGATAGAGTATGTTCAGGAAATGAAGACTTGTATACATATGTACATTAATTTGTAGTTAGCTCACTTATACGTTTTGTATGGTCATGAGCTTGTACATATATTCCTATATATACAAGTAGAAAGTTGGGGCAAGTATGAGAGAGCATGAAATGAGAAGAATTAGAAGTTGTAAGAGTCATTAGACATTTTAGAAATGAGGAAGATCTCTCTCATCATTCAGATGTAAAACTTTTCAGAGAAGAAGAAAAATTGCACCTGATCTTTTGCTGAGTACCCTTATGTTTAATCTTTTGTGAAACTATTTTTTACAAGTCTAAGTCTATAGTTGATTGACCTCTATAAAAGTTTTTAGATCCTAATTGTGATCAGGCTGAGAGAATTGAGAGTAGGAACATTTACATGTGTAAATGTGAAGAAGTGAAGTTACAACAGGTGCAAAATGTGATGCTAATGTTTTGGTCAGTTCTCCTTTAATAATGTACAATTTTGAGCAAGTAAGCACTCATTCTTTATGTTGGAAGGTAAGCTACCTATGGCTAAAAGAATTTGAATAATGGGTTGTACTTTGATAGAAATATGCATTAAAACTTATAGATGTCAAAGTCGACTATAGAGAAGTACAGTTTTAGACATAGGTGAATTGTGTGGATCATTTCTCAAGATGTACTAAATCTTTTGAGATGATCTAACTTGGAGAAGGTTCACAATATATAGGCGACACTTTGTACAAAGTTTCATCAGAAACTTTACACATTTGATCAGTCAATGAGTGAGTTATGTGTAGCACACTTTTTGAGTGGTGACTCTCTTCACGGTTAGTTCAAAATTTTGATAATCTGGTATTGATCCTCCAAATTGGTAAAGGTTTTAAGTTATTCTTGATATATAAGTGTATCCTCCAACTTCTTCATCTTGACTTTGCCTTTGGACTTCCATGCCTTGAATTCCTCTAAGTTGATGATGTCCTCATCATCTGAGTTGATGTCCCCATTCTGAGTAGGTTCCTCTTTAGTGAGGCTTGGAAACTCCTCTTCCAAGTCATAAGGTAGCTTTACTTTCCTGCATTCACTTTCAAACCAAGATTCATTCTCATCAAAGACAACATCTCTACTGACCATCAATCCTTTGTTTGAAGGATTGTAGAACCTGTATCCTTTCTGATTCAAGTCATACCCTATGAAGATGCACTTCTCTACCTTAGGATCTAACTTACCTCTTATTTGAGAAGGGATATGCACATAAGTAACACATCCAAAGATCCTGCAATGATCAAGTGAAGGTCTTCTACCATGCCATGCTTCATATGGGGTCATCCCATCAAGAGATTTGGATGGGAACCTATTTACAAGATAAGTGGCAGTAGATACACTCTCTGCCCACAAGCACTTAGGTAATTTTTTCTCATTTAACATTGACCTAGCTATTTCAACAATTAATCTATTTCTCCTCTCTCCCACCCCATTTTTCTCAGGGGTATACCTTGTTGTAATTTGTCTCTTGATTCCTCTGTCGTGCAACAATGCATCAAACTCATTTGAGAAGTACTCACCTCCACCATCTGACCTTAGTCTCTTTAGGTTTCTCCCTGGTTCTCAACAAGTGCAAGATACTTTTTAAAGCAATTGAATACTTCATCTTTGTGCTTCATAAAGTATAAGACAATCCATCTACTGAAAACATCAATGAAAGATGCATAATACCTTGATCCACAGATTCAGGGATCCTTACTTCGTCCCCATACATCTGTATGGACAAGCTCTAGGTACTCCTCATGCATGTAGCATTTCCTTGAAAAGGGTAACTTGTGAGATTTTCCAAACTGGCAAGCACCACATTTATAGATCATGTGTTGCTTGGATACATTAGGTATCCCAAGCACACATTGATCTCTACATATCTGTTTTAAGGTTCTTTCACCAACATGCCCTAATCTCTTATGCCAAATTTCAAGCTCTGATAGTGTTTGATCTTTGTAACTATAAAGTGCAATATTCCTTGTATCTTCAAGTTCAAAAGTAAATAATCCACCTATCTTTTCTCCTTTGGAAATTCTCTTGAATCCATGTTGGGGATCCTCCACAAATGCTCCATATTGGTTGAACCTGACCTGCAAACCCTTTTCCACAATATGTCCAAAACTCATCAAATTCTTGGTAATTGTAGGTACATATAGAACCATACTCAATAGATTCTTGTTTCCATCAGAGGTCTTAACATTTCCTACTTTAATCATTGAGTGCTTGGTGTCATCACCTGTTTGTACCTGATGCTTACCCTTTGGTTCCACAAGGTCAGAGAGAGGAGCTACATTGCCTGCCACATGGTTTGAGCATCCTGAATCAATGTAGAAGAGATGGTCATCATTTATACCTGGTTTTGAAGTCATATTAATAATCAGAAAAGAATCTTCTTGCTCCTCTGTTTAGTTTTTGTAATCCTTCCTTGATTTGTAAACTCCTTGGTAGTTGATATTGTAGTTGTTGTTGCAGTTATTGTTGTATCCTTGATGGTGGTTGATTCTACCTCTTGATTGTGTGTATCCACCTCTTTGATATCCTCTACCTCTATGATTCTTGAAGTTCCTGTAGCACTCATCTGTAGTATGATTTGACAATCCACAAATATTACATGGTGAGGAGTTATAAGATCTCCCCCTACCTTGCTTACCTCCTCTGCCCCTTCCTCTTGAGGTTCTACCTCTCCCTGCATAGTTGGCTTGGGAGGTAGTTCCTTCATCTTCAACCTTCTTGTTCTTCCCTTTCTCCTTGGACTTACTTTTATCAGTTTGTAGGGGACAAGAGATATTACCTCTTGATGAATCTCCATTCTTGTTGAGCTTGGCTTCATGGGTAAGTAGTTGCCCCATGAGTGTGGTAAGGTCTGGAATCTGCATGTCCATGTACAAGTCCATGGTAGTTGTGAAGCTATCCCATTTGTCATCAGCTTTAATACCATTGATTACTTATCTTACAATCTGCTCCTCTTCAATTTCTTCTCCTATGCTTGCCAATTGATCTGCTACATCTTTGACTTTGGTCACATACTCTGAGATGCCTTGCTTGGGTTGCTTTCTTTGAGTGGTAAACTCAATCCACAATTGGTTCTTCCTAGATCTTGTGTTGGAAGAGAAACATGAAGACAATGTTTCCCAAGTCTCTTGGGATGTCTTACAGTTCCTAATATGTGGAAGAAGAAAATAAGAGCTTGAGTTAAGTAAGTAGGACCTTGCTAATGCATCCTTGGCACACCATGTGTTGAGTCTTTCATGCTCCTCTCTTGTAGGTTGTCCTTTGCTTCTGAATATGGGCATCTCCTCATCTCCTCAAAGGTATCCATAAAGGCTTCTTCCTTGCAAGTACGTATTCATCCTCAAGGACCATGCTTGATAGTTGTTTCTATCCAATTAATCAATGAAAGAAGGAAAACCATCTCACATTTTACCTTAGCTTTGCTCAGATACCACTGTTGGGAAACATGGATGGACACTCCAAGAAATGAGTAGATTCTGCCAAATCCTTCTTTGTACCAGCCCTTTCTTGCTTTAGAGTTGAGTTATAGGCCCTCTTAGCTTTCCAATGACACTAAATAAGTGCCTATGTACTTTGGAAATGATGTGAGAAATGATTGAACCAAAACAGACTATTTCCAAGTTAAAGGATTAATGAAAACCTTCTATTTTTGTTCACACACCTGCTACTTGTTATGATCAGTGCTTCCAGTACAGTAGGAATCAGAAACATTCCTTTTAGAGGAATCTAATTAGCTTAGTAAGCTAATGATTCCAAGTGGAATCACTTAAAATGATGCACAATACACAGAGCATTCAATTTAGTAATTGAATCATTACCCCCGATTTTTTAGGACCTCTGTAGAGTTTGACTAGTGAGTGCTTCGAGGCGCATTTCTCCAAATTGGCTAAATATATTGTCTTCAAAATTTGTGAGCATGTAGAAATTTTGGAGCTGATTCGAACAAGCTATAGATCATTGAAAATAATAAAGGAATGACTGAGATATGAGCAATAAAAGTTGACTGTTATGAATGACTATAACACAGAGGCCATAGATGAGTAATGTAGATCTATTGTATTGAAGAACAATGTTGTACAAATCATAGGCTTGATAATCAATGCCTAATGATGGTGAGTGGTGTATCTTACAATGTCGATCTCACTCTCTTACAATGTGGCAATGGAGAACTCGGGAATAGAGTCACACACTCGCAAGTTTTTGACATCTTTCATAGTTGAGTGATTTCAAATTTGAATTTGAATTGTTCATTGGCTCTCACTAAATCTAGTCCTCCAATCTAGGAGACATTCCGTCAATTGAATTCGTGACTTTTCAACTAATAAACTCCACAAGTTTAGTGGTGGTTACAATGATTCTTCCAAGTCAAAGTGACTTTTACAAATGGTAAAGATAAAAGATCTTCCTAGCAATGGTTTCCATGGAGCTTCAAATATTCATGAACTTCTAGCCAAATGTGTAGGCTTGAACCTTGCACCAACAGTATATACAAGCCAAGGGAAAAAACCTCCTAAAGAGGGAAAAAAGTTCCCTGGTGGTCCTAGTTGTTAAACATCACTACCTAAATATATCAACAAATCCCCCCCTGGGCGTGATGTGATGAACAAGGAGTTGGCACTCATGTATAAGGAAGTGCCAAGCTATGTGGAAATCACTCCACAAAGGGAAGTAAGCCCAAAGCTATGTGTCAAACTTCTCCCTAGGCAGAGCCTTCATGAAAAGGTCTGCAATGTTCTCTTGCGTGGGCACATATGCCAAGCTGATCTCCCCAGCAGAGAACCTCTCCCTGACATAATGATAATGCACCTCAATGTGCTTAGTGCGAGCATGGAACACAGGGTTCCTCGCAACTACCAATGCACTCTGACTGTCAGTGAAGGTGGTGATGGCAGAAGACTGACCAACACCTAAATCATCCATAAGGCGTCTGAGCCACACACACTCAAGAGTCGCTGTGAAAGTTGCCCTATACTCAGCCTCACAACTGGAAGTGGCCTCAGTAGGCTGCTTCTTTCTCAACCAAGACATACATGAGCTACCAAGAATGAAGCAAAAGCCACTAGTGGACACACGTGTCATGGCAACCAACCCAATCAGAGTCACAAAAAGCATGCAAATCTGGTGGTAGTGATCCCCCCTTGGGATGAAACAGCCCAAGTAGCCGAGTAACACTCAAGTAGCGAAAGATGCGCTTAACCGCCTGCCAATGCTTGACTCCTGGGCAATGCATAAACCTGCTCATCTGTGAGACAACAAACTGAATACATCGCCGAGTAATGCATAAGTAAATTAGGCACCTACTAACCTACTAATAGAGAACAGCATCAAATGCATCTCTAGCATCATGAAGACTCAATTGTAAACCTGTCTCCATAGGAGTGGCAATAGGCTTACAGTCTTGAAGGCCAAAATGCTGCAATAATGTGTCTTCAAAAAGCCATTCCACCATCAACTTGCATAAACTGAATGCCCAAATAGTGATGCAAATGCCCCAAATCAAACATCTCAAATGAGGCATGCAAATGAGCCTTAAAATCAGCAATATGCTTCTCAATAGGACCAGTGAGCAGCATGTCGTCAACGTAGACAAAAATGATCAGAAGTACATCATTAGCATGCTTAATATATAAGGTGCTTTCAGTTGGATGTTCTCAAAACCATGTGCGATTAGATAGGCATGTATCTTCTCATACCAAGCACGTGATGCTTGCTTTAAACCATATAATGCCTTCTTTAACGTGCACACCTGGTTTTCACGCCCTTTGTGCACAAAGCCACGGGGCTGAAAAACATACACTTCTTCATGCAAGTCACCATTCAGAAATGTAGTTTTAATGTCAAACTAATGTACATTCCAACAGTGATGGGTTGCAAGTGCACAAATGCTCCGAATAGTAGTCATTTGGCATGTAGGTGCAAAGGTCTCGTCAAAATCAATGCCTCTTTCATGTGCATAACCCTTTGCAACAAGCCTAGCCTTATACCTGTCAACTATACCATCAGGTTTACACTTCAGCTTGTATACCCACTTAGTGCCAATGGCCTTCTTTCCAGGAGGCAAGTCACATAAAGACCAAGTATCATCCTTCATTATTGCATCATATTCAGATTGCATAGCAGCGATCCAATTTTTTGAATTTTGTGCTTCATCAAACGAAACAGGCTCAGGCTCATCATAGAGACTAGATGCAGCCATAGCATAGCAATCTGATGCAAAAGAGGCACGATGAGAGCCTGATTGAGTATGATATGACAAAGGTGCATCTAATTTGCTATCACCCAAGGTCTGCACCATCCATTTTGGCATAGTTCTTGCCCGCTCAATATCAGCTCTTTCATCAATAAGTGCATCATGTAAATCTGCATCAGAAATGGAATTATCTGCATCATCACATGAAACCTACAAAGGCTGAGAAGTTACCTCATTAGGACCAGCACTAGACTTTCCGCCTGTAAAAAGAGGCAGCAAAGTATCATACATGTCTTTGGAGCTAATAGATGTCTCCTTAGTACATGAAAGCAATGGTTGAATAGCATCTTCCATGAAAACAACATCACGGCTAACCAGAATGCGTTTAGTCTATGGATGATACAGACGATAACCTTTACCTTCAGAATTGTACCCAACAAAAATACATTTTACTACTTTATCATCTAATTTTCTACGATGTTGTTCGGGCACTACTGCATATGTGAAACAACCAAAAACACGTAGATGAACAACATATGGCTTGCGGTCATGCCAAGCCTCATATGGAGTGATAGACAGGAGCGCTTTAGTGGGACACCTGTTAAGTACATATGTTGCACACATGACAGCCTCAAGCCAGAAACTATGTGGTAAAGCATGACTCTTGACCATACACCTCGCCATCTCCATGAGTGACCTATTCTTTTGTTCAGCAAATCCATTCTATTGAGGTGTATACAGCACTGCACAGTGGTGTTTTATCCCACATTCAGCCAGAAATGCATTAAAATCAGAAGACATATATTCCCCCCCTCGATTAGAATGGAGGGTGCCCATTTTACATGCTTACAGATTTTCAGCCAAAACCAAAAACTGTTTGAAGCACATGAACACTTCGGAGTTTGCCTTCAATGGATATACCCATGTATGCCTAGAAAAATCATCGATGAAAGTAATGAAGTAAAGATAATAGGTGTTTGTAGAGGACCACAGACATCATTATGTACAAGCTGCAAGTTTTGAGTAGCCCGAATTGAACCATCTTTTGGAAAGGACGAACGCTGCATTTTGCCCAAAATACAGCCTTCACAAACATGTTTTCTAGGTGCGTCTAGTTTGGGCAAAGAGGACACCATTTCAGATTTCTGTAGGTGTAGCAAACTAGCAAAATTCAGATGACCAAAGCATGCATGCCAAAGCTTTGCATCTGACAGCCTGAGAATCATGTACTACACATGCCGAATCATTTAGAGATCTTTCATAGTCTATGAGCTTATGTAGCCCACGACATAAAATGTAGAAGCAATAATCACATCGCCATTTGATAGATCATGAACTGTACACTTGTCGTCAACAAATTTCACAACCAAGTCAATCTTGGCTAATGCAAAAACTGATAACAATTTTTTCTTGATCCTTGGCACAAACAAAGAAACTGACAAAGTGAAAGAACTACCATCACCAGTAGTCAAAATGAACTTATCAACTCCCATAACAAGATAAGAGGAGTTGTTGAAAGCGCATGGAACAGTATTCCCTGTAGGGGCAGGCTCGAGTGAAGAGAAGAAACTGCGCTGCGAGGTACTATGTTTGGTCACCCCACTATCAAAGTACCAAACATCTGAGTCTACTGCAGACATGCACTGCTCATGAGAAGATGGGTCAAAATTTCAAATCCCCTGCTCATCTTGAACAATAACCACTTTCTTTTTCTCCTCTTCTTTTACTTGTGTTTTTCCTTACTTGGCTTTACTTCCTTTCTTGCTTCATTACTGTATTGCTTTGATCCTTAGCCATGCAAAGAGTATCAAAAAACTTATTTAGTTCTTTTTCTCTTTTCACAAAACTACTTTCTATTTTAGCAATCATTAGGCTTTCATGGAACTTTTCATATGCCTTCAATTCTTCTTCTGCCCAATATGTTGCTTTGTCGAAAAACAATTTCTAACATCTTTTGATTCTATTCTCCATATTTTCTTATTTTGTCTTCACTTCCCTATAAATAATTTTTATACAACTTTTCTTTTGTTTTCCTTGGTGGATGAGGGGCAATATAAACTTGGACCTCCCTTTGAGTAGCTGTTGTCTCTTCTTGAGTATGTTCATCCAACTTGATTCATATTTTCTTGGATCCTCCTTGATTCTATTGCATGTTGAATCTTCCTCAGATATATTTACTCCCTTTTTTTATAGGCCTTGATTTTGCTTTGTCCACCATCTTTGGTAATGATTTTCCTACTGTCTTTCTAGTCACTACCTTTGGAGACACCTTTGTTTGCTTTATTTTTTTTCTTGTTGCTTTCTTTTGTTGTGTAGCTTGGTTTACAATGAACTCTACCACTTCTCTATGACTCATCATTGGCTCTAATTCTTCTTCTTCTTCCAAAATTATATATATGATTCTTGTAAGGATTTATCCTCCTCCCAATAACGTCTTTTCTTTTTAGTGAGCTCTTGCTTCATAGAGATACTTTAATATGTATCTAGACATATCCATATTTTTCTGAGCTCCTCTATTCGTGAATGCCAATGTGATGGCCTTGCAAAGTTGGCCATACCTAGTCATTTGAATAGAATAGAAATATCAATGAAACAATCTTACAACTAGATTCACTAGTTTTGGTGTAAAGTCTGTGAATTTTTGAATGCTTATTGATGCCTTTCGTGATATCATTTATAGTATTCCTCTCTAAACACCCGCAAAGTCTATCACATTATATTTGAGATATTCATTTTGCTCATTTTCATTCCACATATGTTTATCCATTGATTCCATTACTTCAACATAGGGGTATATCAATCACTATTTTGGGAAATTCAAGAAAACCTCTGATTCCCACTTCTTCCCAATCCAAGATATATTCACTCTTATTCAACTTCTTGATGTCCGTGGACACCACTATGAATTTGAAATTCTCCCACTTAACCAAGTACACATACTTGGCCACCTTTATCACCGTTCCTTGCAGCATTTCATGTGCCATCAACATATGTCTCCAATCATAATTGAAATTAATTTTCATTTTCTTAAATATTTTTGTCAAGCTCAAAATTCAATAAAATCATCACATGAGAAAAAAAAATATGTAATTATATATACATCCAAAAGACTCTTTGTTTTGAAAGAAAAAAATCTAAGATCTTCTTGTGAAGGCTTCTTTTATGCAATTTAAAGTTTTCAATTTATTACTTTATATATATATATATATATATATATATATATATATATATATATATATATATATATATATATGAAGAATTTCTAAAAATAAGTCTTATTGTGTGTGTACGCTAAATTAAAATAAAAAAATATTTATAATTAATTATTATTTATATAATTACTAAAAAATCTTGAAAAGTTTTCGTTTTTTTCTATTTGCTTCTAAAGATCTACTTTTCCATTGTTTTATGTGCAAAAAGACCTTTCTAGTGCTCAAAACATAAGTATAGTGATGAATAATGTGCAATTAATTGATCTCCATGGTGTCTTGATGATACAAAACAAATAAGAATGTACATAGAAAGATATACAATATTAAAATACTCAAAAAGAAAATAAAATGAATAAGAACAATAAAAATACAAAACTTCAAAAAATAAAGTAAAATATACAATCATGCATTTGCATGCCATTTCATTCTACCTTTTATTTTTTGAATGCTTTCTTCTGCTTCTTCTTGGGCATCCTAATTAATTCTTTCTTCTTCTTGTTTTTTATTTTTTGAATTTTATCCCATTGTTGTTCAGACAAAGGTTCTAGATAATTTTTTATTGTGTAGCCACTTATGTAAATTCAGCATTATATTTCCATCTAAAGTGGCTAATTGTGTTGCACCTGTAGGGGCCAATTTATAAATTATATATGATCCATGTCCTCTTTTGTGCAATTTCCTACCCAACTCTTTTATTGTGAATGCCAACACCAAATCCCCTTCCTTCAAACCCTTTTCTTTAATATGCATATCAAAATATGCCTTTTGCCTTCTATTGTTTTCATATAAAGAATTTATGGCTTGAAGCCTAGATTCTCCAAGTTTTTCCAACTCATCAATTCTATCCACCAATTCATTTCCTCTCCAACCTAGGTTTTGTGCTTCTTTCCATGTTGGAATTAAAAATTCCATAGAGGAATTTTTTTTTGGTTTCTTTACTTATTTACACAAGTCGGCCTAGGCCAAAGCTAAATGTGACTCATGGCCTTGACCACCCAGTCAAGTTTGTTCCACCCATCTACCAACCCGACATAGCATGTGACGCACAATGCTAGCCCTATACAAAGCCAAAATCCGCTCATGGCTTTGACCACTCGACAAAAGTGAACCCACCCACCTATCGACCCACATAGGTGCATAGCAACATGTAGATCATGCCTATGGCAAAACTAGCATTAGCTCCTGGCCTTGATCACCCGATCAAGGTCGTTCCACCTACCTACTAGCCCACCCCAGTGCACCAACAACACACACACACACATATATACCCAAAAAAATAATCTTTTTCTTTTTTTTTGGTGTGGATTCTAAAGTCTCAAGAATTAAGAGACAAAAGAAAGGGTTTTATGTCCCAACCAACCCAACACATCACATACATACATATAGCCCCCCTTGGACATCCCGATGAAACATACCATCTCTTTGTCACTACTCGAGCTAATATTCAATCACTACACTCTATAGTCAACTGTTTCCCTTAAGACCTTCACATACTAACCATCTCATCATTTGCAACCTCAAAAAGTGTCACTTCATCTCCTAGATTTGCAACACAACTCGATCCATCCATCCTCACATCTCAAACTTGCAATCTTAGTGAAGTAAAAGCTTTGTCATACCTAAGTGATCCTTTCCAATCGCACACCTAGTTGTAAACATCTCAAAGGGCAACCATATGATGGATCCCTTACACTTGACAAAGTCGATCATTTATCCATCCCTCGGCTTGGTGTCACCAAGGACTGAGAACATGAACCATCCTAATCATTATTTGCATTTCACAATCACTTCATACATTCAAACACACTATGATAAATCCCCCCTTTTTTCTCTCTCTACACCTTTTTTTAATATAAAGGAAGTTTGGCCTACTCTCTTGAACTTGTATTAAATAAAAGGGAAACAAAAGTACAAGTGAAGAGGGCCAGTGCCCACGGGACCCCCCAAGTCCCACAAAACATGGGTAGATCATACAGAGTTTGGATGGCATTACAAAGAAGGCTAATCACCCTCTTATCACCCTCATGTGGGGCCCACTTGGGTTTAAGCTTATTCTTGATCAGAAGGAGCATTTTATGATGCTTGAAGGGGGGGGGGTGTTCTTACAGTTGGAAATTCTTTTACCGAGGGGGAACAAGGATTTCTCAATCGACCACTCTTTGGGGGGGGGGGGTCTCCATAGTTATAAGCACATCTTTCCTGCCAGATCTTCCAAAGGACCTCCCCTCTGATGGCATTCCAAAGAGTTGTCGAACAACTGATCTCTTCTCCCAGCAGAGCTTTTTTCTAGCTGATATGTTTCTGAAGTCTAATTTTCTTGTCGACAATCTGCTAGAGCCTGTTGGAGTTGGGACAAGTAAAGAAGATGTGAACAACATCTTCAATGGACCAACAACATCTCTTACACGAGGGAGACACCGCATAAATTTTGCTAGCCTTTAGGTTGGTCCAGATTCATCGATGAAGAATTTGCCATAAGAGGATAGACTTCTTTTTTTCTATGAGAGGGTACCAGATAGCCATGAACCTCATATCCCATCACAGTCACGTCCACGACAAGCATCACTACTTGTTGAGGTTGACCTAGTAATCAATGTTTCCTTTGATATTGGAGATTCTTGTTAGGCAATTACCATTGTGCCAACTCAGAACCAACGGGAACGGCGAGTTGTGTCCCACAAGAAGAAAAACTTTAGAGCGGTCCCAGGCAAGACGTCTACTTTGTAAAATATTCCATTCTTCATAGGTAGTGTTGATGCTAGGGTCAATATCATCAAAGTTGATCCATTGGTTGGTGTCTTGTTTCTAGAGATGTTTCCATTTTTGAAAGCCCTTGTTCTAGAGCCTCTTGGCACTTCAAATATTCCAAGATTCCATGTTCCTGATGTCATGGATCGGAAATCATATAGAGTCATTCTGTCTAATACCGGCCGCCCACTTCCAATCTTCACTAAAGTATCCAGGCACCTCCAAAATGTCTCCCGGCTCATACAGTCATTGTGGACAAACGCATTCACATCATCGACAAAAATTCTCATGGTGATCTAGCCATGGTTACGAGGCAATAGGAGGCCATTGATATTACCAACTTCCACCTATTGAGCCACCAGCCAGCTAAGCCCTTCCGTGGCAATGACAAAGAGAAGGGGAGCCAATGGGCACCCTTGTCTAATCGATCGTTTTAATTTTATCGCCTTCAAAGTTGGCCACTAACATTAATTTGAGTCGACGCATTTCCCAATAGGGTCAAAATCATCTTGGTGAATTTCTGGGTGCAACCAAGATCTTTAAGTGATTGCAAAATATAATCCCATTCAAGCCTGTTGTAAGCTTTGTCAAAGTCGATTTTGAGGAAAACCACATCTTTTCTTGACTCATCCGCAAAGTCAAGACCTTCCCAAATATCAATTATGGCTTCCAATATTGACCTATCTTTGATGAAACCTTTTTGGTCCTTGTTTAACCAAGCTCTCAGATGGCCAAAAATTATGTTGTCTATGACTTTAGCAATGATCTTATATCCCATTTGAAACATTGTAATTGGATGTCAGTTCTCAATTCTCTTCTTTTCCCCATTTTTGTAGATTAACTTGATGATGCTATTGTTGATACAAGTTGGAAGCATGCCAAAATCGAGCACCTCTTGCCAGATAAAACGAACAGGGGTGGCCATCACCAACTTGAAGGACTTAAAGAGCTCATTCGTGAGCCCATCTGGCCCCGAGCTTTTCCCATTGGGAAGGGCATCAATGACTTCAATGATTTCTTCTTCCAAGATAGGGGCGTCAAGCAAGGATCGAAGGTTGTGTGGGATCCTATGAGAGGATACCCTAGAGATGGCTACCATGCAGTCTCGTCTATGATGGGAGAGGGGATTCGAGATCCCCAGGAGTCTCGTAAAATGTTCTTCAATGATTCCAAAATTTTCTTCTTTCGTATTGCATACATTGCCATTTGAGTCTAGCAATAGGGGGATCCATTCTCTGTTTTGTTTCCTTTTGAGAATGTTGCACATCTCTTTGGTCGCTCAACAGCTTTTTTTGCTCGCTCAACCTTTTTAATTCTTAATTATTATTTTTTTTCACTCCCTAAACTAACTCTCCCCTTTGCTTGTATTCATCCCTAATTTCTTTTTTTCTCTTCTTCTTCTTCTTGGTTCCATTTACTCTCATTTCTTCAATCTCTCATCTAATCTTCTCAATCATCACCTCATCGTCTTCTCAACTATCACCTCCACTCATTTTGCTCTTTTATAATTAGCTCTCAACACTTGCCTTCCTGACACTTTTTCAAATATTCTATTTTTACTCATTAGAACTAAATTCAACAATCCCTACCACTTCCTCATGCAACTTGATATTTCCTTTTCTCAAGTTTTCCTCATCTCTTTCTGACTCTCACTTTGCTTGAACTCTCCTCATTTTTCTCCTCCATACTTGGAAGTCTCTTACCCACTTCCCAATCATCATTTCACTCGAACTCTGCATGCTCATAGAAACCCTTGTCTCACTTCTTGTCCTCTATTTCTCCATCTCTTTTTCTAGCTCCATAATCTCATCAACTCTTTCTTCGATCATCACCTCCACTCAAAGTTATTATTCAATTTCCAAATCATGTTCACTTTTCATTTCTATTTTTCTCTTTCATTCTATTTTCCACTCCCGTACATTTTCTTCCTTTGGTCATCTTCTTTACGTGCTCCCCTTTTAAAATAAACTCAAACATGCATGCAAGTAAACAATCAAACATAAAAGCACTTATGTGCACTATTTAATTTTTTCCCAACATACCTTTTTTTTGCCTCTACACTCATCTCCTTGTTTCCTCATTTTTTTTGCTTCACTTCCGCTTATCTCTCTATATCAGCACCACTACCCATGCTCATTCTTCAACTTCACCTCCTCAATCAATATCATTTCATCTCCATACTCATCTTCATGAAAACTCCATATGATTGGACATCTTTTGTACATGGTCCTCTACCAAAACAAGGTGATCTGAAAAGCATTGTGCACTCTGATTTGCTACCTTTCTCAATTCATCCACCTCCACCATGAGTTCACTCAATCTTCATTGAAACAATTCAATATCACTTTGACATTTCATCATTTGGCAATACAAGTGCCTTATTCTTTCATGCAATTTCTCATTTTTTTCCACTCCCGCATACTCTTTTCAATACTTTGTTTGAAAAAAAAAAAATCAAATTTTGATCCAAATTCAGAGTCAAAAATTTCAATACTTTGTTTGAAAAAAGATCAAATTTTGGTCCAAATTCAAAGTGATGCAACTTGATGCCAAGCATCGAGACTGCAAGAAATTTCAATGCCAAGCATCACCTTTTGGGGCCAACTCAATGCTAGACATCGAATTTGGATGGAGCTCGATGCTAGGCATTGATTTAGCCTGCAAACTCAATGCCAAGCATCGATTTGGATGAGAAGTTTGATGCATGGCATCGACCTTGTGGTGCTACTTGATGCCTTGCATCGACCTTCTAGCCCAACTTGATGCCTGGCATCGAGTATGGATAGCAGGTTGATGCAACACATCGACCTTCTCGCCCAAGTTGATGCCTGGCATTGAGTTTGTGGGGCAGGTTGATGCTTGGCACCAAATTGGCATGCAAACTTGATGCTTGGCATCAAGTTGCCCCCCTAAGGTCGATGCTTGGCATCGAGTTAGGCCAAGAATTCAATGCATAGCATCGAATTGGACCAGAAGGTTGATGCCTCGCATCAAGTGACCCCCAAACTCGATGCTTGACATCAACTTGGACATTAAGATCGATGCATGACATCAACTTGGACCCCCAATTTGATGCCACACATTGAGTTGGACTACAAGCTTGATGTCTCGCATCAACCTATCCCCCAAACATTGAGGCAAATCTCATTCCTACGATTAATGACATGCCCTTGGCTAACATAAATTGTATCACTTTAGGGACATTGAGAAGCACAAGGAGAAGTCCATTAAGAAGCTAAAGGTGACACTTAGCTCAAGAGAGGATGCTCAAGAGAAAAGCATTGGGCATGCTCAGAATCCAAGAAGAGCATCTTGTCCTTGTCCTCTAAGCATGCAAGTAATCCAATGGTCATATCATCAGGTGGCCATAGCAGTGTCAAGCTCATTGAGGAAGAGCCACTCGGAAAAGATAAATCAAAAGAGACTAAAGTAGTAGGAAAGATAGGCCACTTTGAGACATTACAAACCTAGAGTGGTGCCTTCAATAGATAGAGGAGAAAAATGCCACCCTGCTTGTATTTGTTGGGGCCTATGGGAGGGGAAAGATTACCATCACCCAGGTTTTTCATTATGACCTTGTGTTCAAGGTGGACTACAAAGATGAGGGCTCAGATAACCTCCTTTTCCTAGTGGATACTTCAAAAGGATTGATCAATGCCATTTGCAAAATGGAACTTCTATGATTAGAATGTTGTGTGCTAGAGAGGCTCCGTCAAATTTGCAGGGATTCGGACAATTTGATTGTGGATCTCTTGCCATGGATACATGGGAATATCATGCCAATCAAGCAACGGAAGACAACACCTATAAATTCAAAGCATAGGAAGCCCATACAGAAGAAGCCCCAGAAGAAGAGCAAGACCACTGATGTGGAATCAACAGAAAGGTCAGACTCTCAGGATTACATAGTTGCCCCTGGAGGAGAGCTTGCATTTGGTATATTTCTTACAGAACATAATAAGATTAGGGAGGATATTGTCAAGAGGAAGCTCGTGAAGAAGGGGCAAATTTTCCACCTCCCTATTACCATAATCAACAGACCCCCAATTGACCCACTTACAAGAAGGAGGCCTCTTGAGATAAGGGAGCCCCATAATCTGCATGTACAAAATCTTAAGAAGAAGATGAAGATAAATATATGTGTTTGAGTGTGTGTGGCTATACACACACACACATACATATATATATATATATATATATATATATATATATATATATATATATATATATATATATATATATATATATATATATATATATATATATATATGTGTGTGTGTGTGTGTGTGTGTGTGTGTGTGTGTGTGTGTATATATATATATATATATATATATATATATATATATATATATATATATATATATATATATATATATATATATATATATATATATATATATATATATATATATATATATGTGTGTGTGTGTGTGTGTGTGTGTGTGTGTGTGTATATATATATATATATATATATATATATATATATATATATATATATATATATATATATATATATATATATATATATATATATATATATATATATATATATATAT
>CM035421.1:171718557-171738557 GCA_020310875.1 Ceratopteris richardii
GGAAGAAGTTGAGAGCATCAGAATGGATCATTAATTTTTAATTTTTCTTTTAATATCCTTTTTGTGAATAAGCTTGATAACTTCTTCATTAATGCATTGTAGAAGTGCACCCAAACACATGGCCTCCTACCAAATCAATCACAATGGAGTCATAAGAAGTACATGGAAGTCTTGAAGAATTCATTCGTGAGTCTATCAAGCCCCCTCTAACATTGGATGAAAAGACAATCATTTGTGAAGCCTATGACCTTTTCAAGTCAGGTTCTTGTCCCTTTTTTTCTTGTTTTTCTCTTCCTCTTTTTTCTCTTATGTAGACAAACTGTGGAAGGTGAGCCTACACTTGATGGGACTCTTCTAGGGGATTTCAAACGGATGCTTCCCTTTATGGCAAGTTTTCTTTGAAAAACAATTCGAGCATTATGAATCCAATAATCGATCTTTCACTATCTAGATTGTCTTCTTTGTTGGTATCCTAGTCCTCCACTTTGCTAGTGGCATACTCTTCCAACTTGTTCTCTTTGTGTGTCATATATTAATCCAAGGTTTTCTCATTACTTGAAGCTTCAATTTGGTTTAGATCTCCTCAAGTATCTAAGAAATTGAATTCTTTTCCTAAGTTGTAATTTTTGGCTTTCGATTTTGTGATAGAATGGGAGGGGCCACCTCTTGAAATCCTTTTGGGCTTCTTTGTCTTCTTCTTCTCACTTACATGAAGCCATCTAAGTTAGGCTAGAAGAAGTGGGTGTTTGAGACCTTCTCACTTTCTAGTCAGTGTCTACATGGTTCATCTCTCCCATTTCATTGGGCCAGTGAAACTTCTTTGGTAGTCACAAGCACAACATTCTCAAAAGTTGGATTCTTTTGGATCCTATACCTCGCAAGGCATTATTGATCCTATGGCATTGCATGGAATAAACAAAGTAAGGGTTGTTGATGTATGAAACATCACAAGAACTAAGTTAGTGTGATGTTAGGAGTCCTCTAAAATCATCATTAATTCAACAAGACTTCAATCTTTGAGATCTTTATCACTTTATGCAAGAAATGTTACTACTAACTTTATTTGAATATGCACCTTTTTAATTTGTAAAAGTTTAACTTCAATCTTCTCTGAAACTTAATAGAACTTCTAAGAATTCTTATGAAGAATGACTAATAAAACTTGCCTCATGTACTAAGGGAATGATTCGAAACAATATATTGAGTCTTTACCTCAAAAATGCCTCCATTTCTGCTCATGGATTAAACCATGTCTAAAAATGTCTTCATTTCTCTTCAATTTGACATACCTATAGTCTTAAGCATAGTTCTCTAAACTCGCTTCTTGTTTGAGAAAAATACTTTAGTCAATGGTAGCTGAGGATCATAGCTTTCAAATGAGCTATCATTTATCAAAAACTTTACATCTACTGAGAGATATCATGCTAAGAAAAGCATGAAAAAATCACCACTTTCTCGTAACTACCAATTGTCACATATATGGTCGCAAATCATATTGGATCTCATCACACATTGAGAATTGGATCCAATCCTTTTAGAAAAGCCTTTACTTACTATTAGGGAAGGTGTGTACAAAATGGTTTGGCCTACTTCTACTCATAACCACAAACATTCCTCATCTATGAAAGAATTTTCTTCACATCCTCTCACCTTGAATATCCCAACTACCTATACAAAATTACCATGTATCCATGAGTTGATCTCCTATCATCTTGACATCCTACCCAGTCTGAGTCACTATATGCTCTCAATTTTATGTGTGAGGTAAAAGAATAATGTAATCCTTCTATTAAGGTTGCTTTGATATATTTGAGAACCCTTTGAGCTACAATACAATGTGGATCCTTGGAAAAATGCATAAATTGTGAGAGAAATCCCATTGGATAACTAAGATCAGGTCTTGTTAGTGTAGCATAAATTACACTCCCCACAAGAGATTGATATTTGCTCATGTCTTTATAGTATGGAGCATCATCTTTAATGCATTAATGATTGCTTTCAAATGGAAGTGAAGCCTCTCTGCAATTCTCCATGTCAAACTTCTTCAATAAGTTCATAAGATACCTTTCTTATGACACATATAACCCATGATTTGCATAAGTGATTTCCATTCCAAGAAAGTATGATAGCTTTCCTAGATCAATTATCTTGAACTCCTTTTCAAGTATCCTCTTCACTTCTTTATTCCTTCATTTGAAGTATATGTGATAATAATAACATCTACATATATGTAAATGTGGATTGTGCCTTCATCTGTTCTTTTGATGAGTAGACTTGCATCTGTATTTGAACTTGATATCCCAGCTCATTTAGCTATTTCACAAGCCTATAGTTCTAGGCTCTTGATGCTTGTTTTAATCCATAGAGTGCTCTTCTTATTCAACATACATATTTTGGATACCTAGAGTCTGCAAACCTTTGTGGTTGCTCCATATACACTTCATCTAAAATGCATCCATTCAAGAATTCATTTTTTATATCCAATTGACTCAAGGTCCATCCTTTTGAAGGTGCCATGGCAATGATTGGTCTTATGGTTGACATTCTGGCAACAGGACTGAATGTCTCATCATAATATATGCCATATGTTTGAGCATATTCTTTGGCCACCAGCCTAGATTTGTATCTGGCTATTCTTCCATCTACAAGTTTCTTTACTTTATAAGCCCATTGATTTCCAATTATTTTCTTACCACGAGGTTTTGGAACAAGTTCCCATGTCTTGTTCTCCACAAGTGCATTGAATTCTTCCATCATTGCTTCTTCCCATTTTATCTTTTTTTGCTTCATCATAATTATGAGGTTCTTCATCATCTTTGACCAAATATGCATAACATTTGTGAGTCATATAGGAAGTATCATAAGAGTACTTTATTGGTTGTCTCCTTACTCTGCTTGACCTTCTTGGTTCCTCCACTTCATGTGTATCTGCATAAATATCTTCATCTAGCCTAGGTGCATCTTCATTTCTTCTTGATGATCCAGCCTTAGATATGCTAGCTTGATATGATCTTTATCTTCATAACCATGTACCTTTGATTTAACTTTCTCACTTCTTCTTCAAACTCTACAATTGTTTGACTTTGTTCTGCATACCAATGTTTTTGTTCATCAAATGTTACATCTCTAGAAACAAGAAATTTTTTGGTTAAAGGATTTCATAACCTATAACCCATTTGCTTTTCATCATATTCAATGAATAGATACTTTTCTACCTTTGGTTCTAGGTTACGTCTAACTTTATATGGTACATAAGCATAAGCAACTAATCCAAATACTTTACAATGACCTAAGGTTGGCTTCTTGCCCCACCAAGATTCATAGGGATTCATTCCATCAAGGGCCATACATGGCAACCTATTCACAAGTTAAGTAGATGTATTCACATCCTTAGTCCATAGGTAATTTGGACAATTCTTTTCTTTTAACATGGCCTTAGAAAACTCAACCACAGTCTTATTCCTTCTTTTTTCCACCCCATTTTGTTGAGGTGTATACCTACAAGTTACTTCCCTCTTGATACATACATTCCAATAATAGCCATTGAATTCTTTGGAGAACCATTCTCCCCCTCCATCAGACAATCTTTTTAGCTTTTGACATGTTACTCTTTCGACATATGCATGAAAATGCTTGAAAGCTCCAAATACCTCTAATCTTTCCTTCTATAAAAAGAGTTATCCATCTTGTAGCATCATCAATAAAAAGAACATAATACCTAGATCCATTGATTGATCCTTATTTTGTTGGTTCCCATACATCTCTATGGATCTAGTATTCCATCATGCTTGAATCCTTTCTTCTGAAACGACAGTCTATGTGCTTTCCCCATTTGGCATGCTTCACATTTGTATATCATATGTTGATCCCCTACATTAGGTAGACCTAGGATAGATTAATTGGCCACCATAGCTTTCATTCCTTTTTCATTTAAATGTCCTAACCTCTTATGCCAGAGGCCTAATCATGTAATAACTTCCTCACCATGTGTGAGCAAAGCTTGACCAACGTTCCCTTGCACTTTCAAAGTGAAGAGTCTACCTTCCTTTTTACCATAGACAATATGATTGTATCCTTTGTTTGGATCTTGCACAAAAACTCCTTCATTTGTAAATCTAACTTGAAAACCTTTCTCAACTATTTGTCCCACACTCATCAGGTTCTTAGGTATTTTGGGAACATACAAAACATTTGTAGGTAGATCTGCTTAAGTCCTGCATTTCACTTTTCCAATTGAATGAGCAATATGCCTTGTGTTATCACATATTTGAATAGTATGACTAGGGATACCCTCTTCTAATTCTCACATTAGTTTTAAAAATTATTAGAACAACCAGAGTTGATGTAAAATACCTTGATGTCTTCATGCTTTTGATGTGTTAATCAAATTCATCATCAATGTTTTGTGATCCTCATTCTATGTATCATTGTCATAGTTGTAATAGGTGGTATTGTAAGACTGATTATGCCCCAACTTCTTCCTCCACCTCTTCCATAGCCTCCTCTTTGACTTGTTCTTCCTCTTTGAAATTTATTTTGATACCTTCCACCTCTAGCTCTAGCATTGGTATTCTGATTTTGATTTGAGTTTTTTTCATTGTGCCAACAATCATATGTCATATGATTTCTCAAGCCACATATCCAACATGTCTTCTTGTTATTATTCTGATTTACTCTACCTCTTCCATTTCCTTTGCTTTTACCTCTGCCATTACCTCTTCCTTTGACATAATTGGAATGTGAGGTTGATTCTTCATCTATTTTAGCTTTACCTTTATCTCATTTCTTCTTATTCTTTGCATACATAGTAGGACTTTGTCCTTTATCTCCATGTGAATTCAAGTCTTGCTCAAATGTGAGCATCAATCCAAGCAACTGATTTAGATCTGGCACAAAATGATTTAATGAAAGTTCAGTTGATAAATCAAAAGGTTTCCACCTTTCATCTCCTCTCAATCCTATAAGTAATTGTGCAATCAACTTATGATCTTCAATTACTTCATATGTAGATCCAAGGATATCCATCAAGTCTTTCATCTTAGTGATATAATCACTAACGCTTTGATTCTAACTCTTCTTTAATGTTATAAACTCTTACTAAAAGCTAGATTTCTTGGCTTTAGTAGTGTTTTGGAAATGATCCTCCAATGTGCTCCATATCTCTTCTACTGATTCCAAAACTCTAATGTTTGGTAGCAAATGATCTGAAGGTGTGTTTTAGATATATGCTCTTGTACTAACATCTTCCTTTTGCCATAACTTCAATGCATCTAGTTCTTCTCTTTTAGGATGACTAGCATCCTCAAAGATAGGCTTTTCTTCTTCACGTGTTATGTAAACCATGAGATCGTTACTCATACGTAAGGCTTCCATTCTCATACCCAAGAAGGATATTTATCTCTGTCCAATTTGTCAATTGATATGTAATCTTCCATAATCTTCTTGTTTGTGTTACAACTATGTATTTAAGGTTTAAAGAATGTTACCTTATGTATATCTTTATACTCCATAATAATTTTGAAGTATTTCTTTGATACTCTTTGATGTTAAATACTTCAAACTCTAGCTTCTTGATGAAAACTTAAAAGTCTTTGTATATCTACAACTCCTTCTGTACTTTCTAGGACCTTTATGCTATGATAACACTTGTTATTTATGAAACATCACAAGAACTAAGCTAATGTGATGTTAGAAGTCCTCTGTAATCATCATTAGCTCATTTCTTTGAGATCTTTATCACTTTATGCAAGAAATGTTACTACTTACTTCTCTGAATATGCACCTTTTTAATTTGGAGAAGTTTAACTTCAATCTTCTCTCAAAGTTGATAGAACTTCTCGGAATTCTTATGAACAATGACTAATAGAATTTGCCTCATGTACTAAGGAAATGATTCGAAATAATACATTGAGTCTTTACCTCATGAATTCTTCCATTTTTGCTCATGGATTAAACCACATTTGAAAATGTCTTCATTTCTCTTCAACTTGACATACTTGTAGTCTTAAGCATAGTTCTCTAAACTCGCATCATGTTTGAGAAAGTTCTTTTAGCTGAAGGTAGTTGAGGATCATAGCTTTTAAGTGATCTATCATTCATCAAATGCCTAAATGAATCCATAAAGGAAGAAAGGAAAGTTTACGGTCCAAGTGTTGGTACTTGGGTTGTCACTGAGCAACAGTGTCTTCAATTCTCGAGTTGGTGTTTGGGCCCTCACTGGGCTACAAGCATTTGATGCTACCTCCTGAGGTCTGAGGTTGTTTCTGCATTTGCTTTCCTCTTAGGTGGCAATGGGTGATCTTTTATGGAATGTTGTAAGGACATTAGCGCAAAAAATACCCGAAAAAGGGCCGTTTGCTAATCACAGATTAAGAAAAGTGACAAATAGGATATTTCCATGTGTACAAGAATATAACATTCCTATTTCTTTTAATCATATGAAGAAATGCTTTTTTTAAGAAAATATGCTTAAAAGCACTACTTAAGTGGTAGATTTTCTTGAATTTAGTGTACCATTTTTTTATTTTATATGAAAAAATATATTTTTGCACACCACACAATGCAAATCCTTAAATTTCCAATAGAGAAATGATTTTTGAAGATATGAAATATTTTTGTGTTCACAAAATTCAATGATTTTTTGGTCAGAGTTGATACATCAAATCAAAAGATTGTGTTTTGTTTCCACGTGTACAAAGTTTTTTTTGTCTATAAATACTCGCGAAATTTGTGAAACTTGATTTCCCATTTTGAGCGTTCTCCTTCTCTGAGTGTTCGAATGGCTTCTACTTCTTATCCTCCTTCCAATCGTGTAACCTCATGTGAGGTTTACAACAGAACACAGGATTCTTCATGGAAACCTCTTTATGTGAAGCTTAATGATTGGGTGACTATGCTTCCTAGTTGCAGAGGTGCCCATAAAGTCAAGCATACTAAAAGAGGCGACAGAAAAAACCATTGGAAAGGTCATATTTTAAGTTTCAAATTGAAGAGAGATGATTGGTTTGCAAAAGTTCAACATGTGTACAGCGTTAAGGATCTCGTGCTAGACAATCATATGCAATTCTTGTCGTACTTTAAGTGAAGTGTAACATTGCTCTTTTATCAATTTCATTTGTTTTTGTATTTCAAGATATATGTTTTTGTATTGCATATATTTTTCCTTCTAATATTCTTGAGTGGAAACATGTTGAATGTTTGATAGGAACATTCAAAGTCCTTCATAAGGATTATGCAGAACTTTTGTATGCAAACAAATCTGTTCAATTTTTTAATAGCATTCAATTATTTGTCTACTTTCCAGATTATCAGGTGCCATCAGGGAGGAGTGCTTATGGAAATCTTGTACATTTGCTTGCTCCTTGCATCTCTTCATTAGATTGGGATGCTCCTGATCATTCAATAGTTTCAATTTTTTTATGCAAAATGAAAGATGAAGTCCAAAGGGCAATGTCAGCAAGCCGAATTTCTCGAAGGATAAAGATTCAATGGTTTCTTCCTCTTCACATTTTTGTAGCATGTTTTAAAAACATGTTATTACAAAAAGCAAAAACAATGGTTGAATAGAAGAGTTCCAATTTCTCTGATTGATGATGTTTTAGGTAGGGAATGGGATAGTAAAGAAGATCAAAAGCTAGGAGACATCATTTTATGTAAAGTCATCCCAAATTCTATGTCAATTTCATATTAGATCTCTCGACAATCACTTGTTTTAGGAAATGATTACAGAAGGTGGAAAAAAAAAATCTTGGACTCTAGATACCCTTGGATTCAGAAGAGAGCTCTCTAGAATTTTAGTTAGAAATATTGATTTATCTAGATTTTCGACCTAGGAAAATAATTCACTGCAAATTGGAAACTCAAAAATGTAAGGGAGCTCCTAGAGTTTCTTGATGAGGTTTCACCACAATTCAGATTCTCAACTGATGGTGCAATGGTAAACATTAGATCAGAGAAAACACTATCTTGCATAACTTGTCTGACACCCAAGTTGATCAAGTTCCAAACCTTAAGAATGTAACCAAGATTGTCCTTTTCTTCTAGTGAATACATCTTTTTTTGTTAAACTTACCATATTCATATTGGCATTGTTTTGGTTTGTGTCATCACTCTTTTAAGGTTTATATTGTGCAAAAGCTTTTATCATTGTCTCAAACATGCAACTGTTGTGCAAAATTACATCTCTTTTTTATGTAAATCATGATATTGATATTGGTATTCATCACCTTTTAAGAATTTCTATTGTGCAAATATTTTTTTGTGCACGGTTTCTATTGCTCAACATAAAGATAAGAAGCTCTCCATGTTACTTGTCCAAACAAATTCTAATGGTCAAGGTAAGGATGAAAACTTCTCCATGTTACTTCAAAGTAAGATAGAGCAATAAGGTAGAAATATTTGAAAAGGGGGAAGCTTGGAGCACACGACCGATTCAAGTGATAAGAAATAGTGAAGGTTCTTCAAAGGTGCTTATCGCTTGAATTGGTCCTCTTTCTTTCTCAATGTTAATGGGCATTGTGAGACCGATTCAAGCGATAAGGGCCAATTGAAGTTCTCAGATTGCTCTCCTTGCTTGAATCGGCCATGCCTTTTCTATGGGTGAAAAACATAGTTAAGAGCATCAAGGATTACAACATGGAGAAGATTGGAGGATAGAGCAATAAGGTAGAAATATTTGAAAAGGAGGAAGCTTGGACAACAGGACCGATTCAAGCGATAAGAAGTAGTGAAGGTTCATCGAAGGTGCTTATCGCTTGAATTGGTCGTCTTTCTTTTTCAATGTTAATGGGCATTGTGAGACCGATTCAAGCGATAAGGGCCAATTGAAGTTCTCAGATTGCTCTCCTTGCTTGAATCGGCCGTGCCTTTTCTATGGGTGAAAAACATAGTTAAGATCATCAAGGATTACAACATGGAGAAGATTGGAGGATAGGACCGATTCAAGCAACTAGGGGCAATGGAGGATTTCGAAGTGCCCTAATTGCTTGAATTGGTCGTGTCCTCCAATCTTCTCCATTTTCCTTCACAAGCCCAATTTTTTAGTTCCATATCATCAGATCATGTATGTGGGTGAAAAAACATAGTAAAGACCTTCAAGGATTACAATATGGAGAAGGTGGAGGATACGATCGATTCAAGCCACTAAGAGCAATGGAGGATTTCAGAGTGCCCTAATCGCTTGAATTGTTCATGTCCTCCAATGTTCTCCATTTTCCTTCATAAATCCAATTTTTCAATTTCATATCATCAAATCATGTTATAGCATGATGTGTAACAAATTAATGATAAAGAACTTATTATTCATGAAAAAGGGGCAGACCACATTTAAGAAAAACTAGTCCCATCACTAATACCATTTCTTTGTACAAACATGATTTACAATAACTATCTTCCAGATAAAGATAGAATGGCTCTAAAGATTATTGTGTGTACAAAATTGCATTTGCAACAAAAGAGCATATAAATATCTTTCAACATATGTTGGAAGTAATGGGCTAAATATCAAGATAGATACAAAACTCTATACATTTTTGGAGCCTTCACCTTTCTTATTTTTGTTCTTTTTGGAACTCTCACTTCTTTGCTTATTCTTCGGGACATGCTTCAATGGAGATCGAACACGTGGTCTTTTCTTCTTATCTTTAGTATTCTTATGTCTTGGTGGTAGAGGTGGTGGAGGAGAGTCTGGATCATAAGGACAGATAGCATCTTTTAAGATGGCATGAATTGCTTTTTCTCTGACCAACAGGATCCATGCATCTAGATATTTAGATAGATTTAGATCTCGATTGTAAAATCTATGCTCCAAGAACCTTACTGCATTGGCAATTACTCTCCATCCACATGATGTAGTGTCTTTCTGTAGTGGAACATGAATTTGCATATAACCAAACTTTTTGTCTTCATTCACTTTGCTTGGATATTTCTGATCAATGTGCATTTTCAAAAGTTTGGCAGCACTCCATATCAGAATGCATGGCAATAAATAAATATCACAATGCATTCACTTTGCTATATAAATATCAAATGCATGGCAATAGAAATGCACGGCAATAGAAGTGTGAACTTACAATTTACAGTCACCATGTTGTGCTTGGAGAGAGTTCATGAATAAGGCTTGGTATTCAACAAAATCAATAATTATAAGACTCTAGTGACCCTTAAAAATGTGATATATGCTCATTAATAAAACCACCAAGAAAAGAATGATTTTATAAGAAAAATAGAAATGAAAACATACTTTTCAATATATGGATATACTACATATAGTATCTCCTCACTAAAATTCTTGAAAAAATGATCAATTTCTCCATGCTTGAATAATATACACTAAGTCACTAGGGGATCCAAAATAAATACCTTCCTCGAGATTGACTCCTCACATTGCTGGAGTCAAACCCTACAATAAAAAATCATCAGAAAATGCATCCAAAAGATCAAGTATTGATAAAATGCAGCATATTATGGATTGAAAAATACATGAGAGCTATATTAACAATGCTGTCAAAGATTTCAACATTGAAGTCTCTCAACATTTTGTTGTCTTCAGGCCTAATGTCAAGCAGGAAGTTATCCTCCCATGGCATTGAAGCATTGACAATTACCTTGCCCTCTGAATTAGCCTTCTTCAGCCTCTGAATGTCCTCAAGGATAACAAATTCTTCTGTCATAAGATTCATCCTTCTCTTCTCCTCCTCGGTCTCTGCTACATTTCTTGTTGAATGGTCAAGAGAAGGGATCTCTTCAATTTTGACTGTGGATGGATTATTCTTTCTTGGTGGAGGTATATTAAGAATATCAAAAAATTTCTGATCATGTTTGTCAAGAGGTACAATGGCTTTATCAAACTTGTATCTTAGCTTGGACACAAAAACATGGTCGGTGGCCATAAGTGTCACCCTATGAAAATATGTTGCACAAAGATAAGCATCATTCATGAAATCAATTGCAAAAACTTCTGCTTCTTGTAAGCATAGAAGAGCATGGGTCTGCCATTTGACATTCACAAATGTAGTCTTTATCAAAGAGCAAATATTGGAAGAGATCTCCTTAACTAATCTCATAAAAGGAAGCCTTGGGATGAGAAGTCCCACAGTTTTTTGAGCTCTTCTGATTTCACTCAGTGATTTGACATGATATTTAACTCTCTTTTTGGCATATCTTTTCTGTGGATCAACCTTATCTTGGCTATCTATGGTCTCTAGAGCAGGTCCCTGCCCTTCTGGAACAGGTCCCCCATGCTCTTTGTTCTCAGGGTACAACTTCCTAGTTGTCTTCTTTACCCTAGCCATGATTTGTAAAAAAGAATTGAAGGGGATCAAACACATGGAAAAAAAAGAAACCATTAGACGACCAATTCAAGCAATAAGGGCCATCCAAAAATCTCTGATTCTTATAATCGCTTGAATCCATCGTATCAAACAGATCAAGGTCTTCGCTTTCCTTTTATGTATTCCATGAAGTCTTTAAAGGTGTTCCTACCTTAGAATGAAAATGACTAGACACAACCGATTCAAGTAGGTCAATCCGAAAATCTATGATTCCCCCAATTGCTTGAATCGATCGTCCCAATAGCAAGTGAAAAATTTGAAATCCTCTTATCTTCAATCCTGATCCTAAAAGAATAAATAATCTTTAAAATCCTTTGAACTAGCAATGATCAATTCAATCAATTGGGCAAGTCCAATTATCTCTGATTTGACTAATCGCTTGAATCAGTCGTCTTCCACAAAACATGATTTTTTACTACACACGACCGATTCTAGCGAATAGGTCAATCCAAAAATCTCTTATTTCACCAATCGCTTGAATCGATTGTCTCTAGAAGATAGCAAGCTCATGGATACTATCTTGTACACCAAGCGATCTCAAGGAGAAGAGGACTTAGTGATACTCGCAGAAGAAGATTGAAGCATGAAAACTGGTGGAAGTCGGGAGAGCGGGTATGTCACAAAAAAATGGCAAAAATGAAAGCAAGAGCTTAAACATGTCTCATGCCAAGTCGACCTACATGCCACATGGCAACCTCTGATTGGTCCAGCTGATCTAATCGTTGGGAATCCCAACGTAGATTTCCACGTGTCAACATCTAAGTGGTCCACGTCATTTGATTGTTGAAATTTCAAATTCAAATTTACCACATGGCACACTTTCATTGGTCCACATCATATGATCGTTACTTTCTCTCCTCACCTATAAATACGAGTTGGCTTGCTCATTTTGGATTTTCAACCTTCATATAATTTTTGTTTTCATAGACAAGCACTCCAAGCTCTAGTTCTATAGGCGACCGATTCAAGCGATCATGCTTGTTTGACTCCCTTTGATTGTGCCTATTCGCTTGTATTGGTCGCCCTTTGAGATGGAAGAGAAGGATGTAATTATTAGTGTTTCTCCATCTAAAAAACTGCTAGATTTTATGGTTCAAGAGGGATTGAAGGTGAATCATTTTCCAAATGCAATGAAGATCTTCAATCCCATCTTTGATTTTGAAGCACTTGTGGAGAAAATCAAGGAATTTATTTCGGATGAATGGGAGAGCTTCAATAGGATGGTAAATGGTCAAGAAGTTATCATATCTTGGAAAAATTATATCCACCCAATATTTTTGGCACGGATCCTTTGGATAGGGCCAGAATCACTAGAAAATGCAAGAAGATTTCCCCCTTGCCAAGCAGGATAGAAATTCGCCCAGAACACCAAAACAATTGTTGGATAGTGCCCTTGGCATAGGGTTTGTGATCTAGCTTGATCACATCTCAATTGGGAAAATTGAAGAAAAGGAAGATGATGAAGAAAAAATGGAATCCCTAGAAGTTACTCTTGAGAAATATTCAAAAAGTCAAGTCAAAGAGATTGTTGAAGAGATTAACCTCGAAGCAGAAGAAGAAGAGGTAAGGAACTTTGATGTCACTTCTTTCAGAGCAGAGACTACCATAAGAGAGCCGGAAGGAGATGTGAAAATCTCAAAGAAATCACTACTCCTTCCAAATCTCCCATATTACTTTATCTCTAGGAAGGATTTTGTTCCTCTCTATTGCATTCAAGAGCTTTTCAACATAAGAGAAGACTACTGCCTTGCTACTATAGCTGAATCAGAAAAAGTTGCAAGGAGGTTCATAAATGAGAAGGATGAAATGAAGGAGGAATTTCTTAAGTTGGACTAATGCTTGTCAAATAAACAGTTCAAAGACTCGTCCAAAGCTCTCTAAACTTGCTACCAAAAAGTGCTCTCACAAAAGCCAACCCTTGCAGATGAGGATTTTGACCAATGGCAAAAGGATTTGGGGATTTACTCGTTTGCACAAGGATATTCATTTGTGGAGGTAGCTGAGGACAAAGGAACAATAAGGATTGACGAGAAACAACTGATTCAGGAGGAAGATGAGTTCAAGGTAAATCTAGACATGCAAATGCTAAGAGACGACCGATTCAAGCGATTAGGCCCATCGAAGAATTTGTAATGAGCCTATTCGCTTGAATTGGTTGTGTCTAGATTTGTTCCTTTTTATTGTTTTTCTGGATTTCCCTTATGTAACAAAGCCAAATAACATCTATTTGCTATCATTAAAAAGACAGAACCGATTCAAGTGATTAGGCTTATCGAACTATTTCTGATGAGCCTATTCGCTTGAATTGGTCGTGTCTAGATTTGTTCCTTTTTATCCCTTATATAAAAAATCCAAATAACATCTATTTGCTATTATTTAGAGCACACGACCAATTCAAGCGATTAGGCCCATCCAAGACTTTTGGATAAGCCTATTTGCTTGAATCAGTCGTCTCTTGGATTTCTCTGTTTCTGATTTAATTTTCTCTATTGATGCATGATTATCTTCATTTGCAACTTATTTAAGGGTTTTATCTCACATAACTTATAAATGATGGCAAGTGATGGTATTTTTTTAATGATTCTCAGTGACAACCGATTCAAGCGATTAGGCCGATTCAAGATTTCCTAATGATCCTAATCGCGTGAATCGATTGTCTTCTTTGCTCGTTTCATATAAGCTCATTCTTGTCCCGATGCTTTCTCTGATCTTGCTTTCTCATTATTTCCACAATTACTATATTGGATGAGGAAAATTATCTTGGCAAGGGCAAGGGCACAAGAAAAGCTCTAGAGAGTAAAGGAAAAGCAAAACTGGATATACATTCAGTTATTCATTATCTTCCAAAGTTCAATCCAGATTTATTCTGTGTTGTACATAAGCAGTATAGTGAGGACCCTAATTTTGCATTATTCTCGCTCAAGTCTCTTTCAAAGTACATGGGCTTTTCCTCACTACCATTTGATGCATATAGGATTTTTCTTCTTGAGAGAACTGCAACATTTAGGATTTTTGGCCATGCCCTAGGACTCAACGCTTCCAGAGTTGCATGTTTCCTTTGTTATTCAAGCTATGCAATGGCTGCAAAGGTGTTAGATGTACAAAGTATTGCTAGCTACAGGAGAAAGGGGTTCCTTAGATACAGAGGAGATTTGCTAGAGTCAAGCTCATTCAAAAGACTAAAAGAAGAATAAATATTTCATTTAAAAAATTCATGAGTTTCAGACGCTGTAATAGATCCATATGTATTTTTTGCTAGAAGAATTGTTAAAGATATTCTGAATATTATAGCAATTGGAATGAAATCTCATTAATTTTTTGCAAATACATGTCTTAGAAGACATCTGGTGATAGTCCTCATTGACATGATCTGTATAGATTCTCTGATGATGATATCTGGCATGTGCTCCTTTGTATCTGTCTTCTAAAGAACCAATCTGTTTAAAAGCATTACTTTTTGTGACTCCTCCTTTTCTTGTGCATATAAAGAAGCTTGTTCTTGCTTGATAATGAGATTTTTCCATGCCCTGGGTGTTCCATGTGGCAAGTGTTTCCTTTTTTGTAAAGAATGGACCATGTAAAAGAAGAATATGTTGTAAAAACATAAAGCTAAATATCAAAACACACCTAGTATATTGCTTGAGTAAATTTCTTTGATCAAACTCACCAAGTAGTAAGTTATGTCTTTGACACTCCAAGCTTGTATGATGGTTTCTATAAGTTCTGTGATTACACTTTAGAATTCAATCGCATAGGTATCAAATGTAACTTGTTGCCTCATGATCTTCAAAAATTTATCGTCTGATCCAAACCTCCATTCTTTTTTTTGTTATTTCTGGATTGCTTTTTACATTTTTCGTGAACTTGTAAAATTATTTCCAACGATTCCACATTGCATTTAGTTGTTTTCCATCGGTGTTGCTGAAGAATCTTCTTGCTTTTGCACCTCCCATTGACACATCTTGTAATACATCACCTATATTTTGTGAAAGCTTTGCATCTTTTCTTAGATGAACATCACCACCATGAAATCCCATTTCGAAAAGCAGAGATTCACACTTTTTCATGCATTCATCTACAAGAGATGTAGGCTTGATGGAATATGCATAATCCAAGTGAAGATGGACCAATTTATCAATGATCCTTAACTCTGCATGAAGTGTACATATGTGTACATTAATCGTTTCTATTGGAAGTATGGGATCCCAAATCATGGCAGAAGATGAGTAATTATGTAGATTAACATTTTGTCTGGAAGGAGCTTCCTCAGCCTCAGTTCTAGCAATCCATCCTCTTGTACATGGACTTTTCATGCAGTACAAACAAGGGTACTTACAATTTGCACCCCTGCTTATACCAAATATGCATTTAACAGTCTTCAAGTCTCCATTCAAATGCCACTCAATTTTAAATCCGTCGTAGTTGTCCACATTCAACAATTCTCCTGAGTGATGCCTTTGGATAACATTTGGAATGTCTATCTATAAGAATAACCACTTAAGTATTTTATGATTCTCAGATGGAACTTGAGCACAACCAACCCACCATAACTCCATTTCTTATTGTACTTTGAGAGATGGAGTATCTAGTTTCCCAAGGCTATACTCCAAAGCTCTATTCATTAGTGCAATACTTATTCTTTCCAACTTTTGATGGTTTTTAATTTGAGCTTCATCAAGTTTTATTACACATTTCAAAAGGCCAGAACATTCATGTTCCTTTATATTATAGAACTATACCATGTATGTCTAAAGTCTGATTATATCTATCCATATATTGTTAAATGCATTGTAAGTGAAGTGTAAATTTTGTTTTCCTACCTCATAAGGCATGTTACCGTGAATGTGTTTATAGTCACCAAATATAGATGTGATACTCTTATTCAAGCAGAGCTGGTACTTTCCTACATGATGAGATCTAAGCAATCCAAAGCGTTTTACTTTATTAAATTTAAGAAATTCACACCAAACTTTTGAAATTGTTCTATAACATTTTCTACTCACTCTAACTCCATCACAAACCTCCTAAATTTGAGATGGTTCTAGTAACAAATTCATTTCTTTCATGAGTTTTTCAAAAATAAACCGTTTCAAGCATACATTTTCATTTAATTTCAATAGTTTCAAAACATCATTCTGACTCATAATTTCATTACAAAATAGAACGTGCTCAAAACTGCTCAACATGTTTAAACCTAGCATATTTGATACATGATCCCTTACAATTTTCATTCTCTTTTTCTTCTGGCTAGATTTTTCAGTCAAATTTAAAAATGGTTTTACCCGTTTAGACCGCATTCTCATTCTTATAGGAGTTTCTTTCATTTGTTTGAAAGTTTCTAATTGAGAGGACAAATTCGATAACTTCTTTTATAGATCCCTCTGATGTAAGTCTCTTTGATGTAGTACATTTTGCAAATAGTTTATGTATTCTAAACAGTTCTTTGACATCTCGAAGAGCTTTGAAAAATAGCCACGTAAACTGTCATCACCATCTCCTACAAATCTAATCAGGTCATGAAGATTATGAAAAGGTGAATACCTTCCAATTTGTGGATCAATGAGATAAACAGCTCCATCTGCCCATATATCAATATTTTTTTTGCCTTCTTTGCGCAATCCATCAACTTCAGAAGGTTGAAGAGCTCTTTGGAATACCTTTCTTATTGTTGCATACTCTTGATTGATTGCAATGTTGATATGGAATTTATCACGCAAACTTCGGCTAGATGAAAGGTCAGTGAGAGTGTTTGGATTGAGGTTCTCCATGGTGAAATTGTTCAGACTCACGAGGAAAAGAGAAGCAACTCTACTATGGAGAGGAGAATAAAAAAGTGAACAATGTCTTAAACACACATTATATAGGTGGAAGAACAAGAGGGAAACTTGAAATTCGGTGGACGCCCGACGAGCATAAACTTTGAGGCAAATCACTTTTCATGATTATCACAAGAATTTTCTCTATCTTACAAAACTAATATATCTTCATAAGATACGTTTTAAATGCACGTGCATGGAATTTTTTTAAATGCTTTGACAACATTAATCCAGATTAAGAAAACCAATTGAAATCCTTACGTGGCTCCTTTTTTGCCATTTTTCACCCTAATGAGTCGTTAGACTCTTGAGAGCGAGGAACTCACTTGTGGACTAGTAGTCAAGTGTTTTACCTTGGATTCAGAGGTTGTCCCATCATCTGCTTTAGTGTTTGATGGAAGATGGGTTTTGTTTGTGGTCCATGGATTGTTGTAGGGTAGTTGATAAACTCATTGGTGCTAGACTTTCGTACTTAGGCTTGAGGTATAAGGCAACCAATTGTGGTCTTTTGGATAATCAATTGTGGTCTTTGGCTAATTGTTGTTGATTCTCAGCTCCTCTTTCGCTTTAGGTTTTTCCCCTTACCCTTAAGCCCATTGTAATATTCCCAAATTTTGTATCACTAGCCATCAAAGAGGCCAAAAAAGAAGCGGACTGCACCCCTAACATGGAGATATGAAAAATGATGGAGAAATTTAGAGGACTTGAAGAACAAGTAAATGCTAAGAAACAAAAAATGATGGGTAGATTTAGAAGACTCGAAGAACAAGTAAAGACCCTCACAGAAGAGCGAGACTCTTGGAGGATAGCCTATGAGCACCTCAAAGAAGAGGGGGAGATCTCCAACGTAGAGACACTAAAAGAAGAAATAAAGAAGGAAATAGAAACAAAGGTAAAATCCACCCGAGAGTCCAAGGTAGAAGTAGTCCATAAAAGGATTAAGAAGGAAGTCCATGAAGACGTGAAGAAGGAACAGCTCACAAGAGTTCAAGATACACTCGAGGAGGGGAGACTTCGACACATCCGAAGACTCCACGTTCGAATTATGGGCCTTCTAGAGGCAACATCACCGGAGGAAGACGGCACCGACATCTACCATCGACTTGGATATGAGACCATGCCCTTCACAGCCACATGGAGGGCGGGGAGGGATACATCCCATTCGTGAGCACTCATCCTTCACATAATCTCCAAGGAGACACGGACCGCCTTCTTTAGATATCGATCAGTACTACGTGGACTACCCGACAGCATCCTTTACATGGATGAGGACCTCACGAGGATGCAAGTAGCACACCGACGCACTTGCATGCCACAAATACTCCATGCGCGTCAAGAGGGGAGGAAGGCCTTTTACTGTGATGGTAAGGTCTTCATAGAGGGACTCCCTATCAAATAAGGCCATGCAGCCTATGAGACATCACCACACCAGGAGGCATCACTCAGAGGAGCAGTATGGAACTGCAACGGAGCACTTTGGACGTGACCAGATAGACTTGAGGAGATCCTGGAGACACGACTTTGCATGCATCACAGAGACGCACGAGAGCCTAGAGAATGGGCTCCCTCATATAGCAGGCTTCTAGTGGGCATCCACATTTAGGACCATGATGTGACAAAGTACAACACGAGGATCAAGAGGTGTCTCCATCATATTCATACATGAGTTATAGGGTCAGATCCACATCACAAGCCGAGACGAGGAGGCACGATACATGTGGGTACGCTTGGAGATAGCAGCAGAGAGGTGGATCTACATAGCCATTTGCTACTTCCCACCACGAGGATCCCGAACCTCTAGACATGACCGGGAGGAGCGGCCCAGAGATAGTGACTCATCTTACACTCCACTCTCAGAGGAGATACTACACTGAAGTACTCTGGGTGAGGTCTTCCTTATGGGGGACTTCAATGGACGCACACAGTCACGACTGTGTGAGTCATATGATATGGAGCAGTCACTAATCATGAGGAGCAGAGGACCAGAGGAGATAGGGACCAACCGAATATCTGCAGACATGGGCCACGACACCACAGGCTACGGCAAAGACCTACTCGAGCTCAACAATCGACACTATCTCGTTATTTACAACGGGATGCACAGATGGCCGGGATCAGGCAGATTGACATGCTTTCCATATGGAGGCCACGAGAGCAAAGTCGACTACATCTTAGGTACCCTTTCTAGGGCATCACTCATCACTTCACTTGGTATTGGTAGACGTCCACTCGGAGTTGATCACACTTTTATCACGGTCACACTCTCATCTCCCCTTCCACTACACCCTCTCCCACCTAATGTGCCACATACCACGATACACTTCACGCACAAGCTCTCACATGTCTACATACACCATTTACACACCCGCCTACTCACTAGATCCACTCACCTCTGGATACACTCACCTCGATCCACTCACCTTTGGATACACTCACCTCTGGATACACTCACCTCACATATCACCACCATCCTATACGGCTCAACTCTACACAGTTTCCCCCACCACACGCACACCCACCACGTCGAGGGTCCATGCCCCAAAACCGATGGTATGATGATGAGTGTCGGGTGCTATGGAAGCACCTACGAGCAACAGAGCACACAAGGGAGATTACACACACACAGACATAGCACTGCATGCAGCACCTCACACGTCGAAAGAGATGAGAATGGGAGGAGAGACAATATTGGGACATTTATCACTTGCTCATGAGCAAAGACACTCCAGTAGCATGGCGACACTTTAGAGAGAGGAGACAGCAAACACCCATTCGAGAGTCCGACACATGGCACAAATATGCCCAAAGTCTATACCAGATTCCAGACCAGCCACCCATCCCCAGACCACTGAGC
>CM035421.1:171743557-171750843 GCA_020310875.1 Ceratopteris richardii
CAAGGGCTAGGAAAAATCAGTTGTGGATTGAATTCACAACATTAAGGAAGCAACCTAAGCAAGATATTTCAGAATTTGTGACCAAGATTAAAGATGTAGCAGATCAGTTAGCAAGCATAGGAGAAGAGATTGAAGAAGAACAGATTGTAAGGCAAGTGATCAATGGGATCAAGGCTGATGATAAATGGGAAAGCTTCACCACAGCTATGGATCTTTACATGGACATGCACACTCCAGATCTTACAACTCTCATGGGACAATTATTTATTCATGAAGCAAAGCTCAACAAAAATGGAGACACATCCAAAGGTAATAACTCTTCTGCCCTTTACACTGATAAGAGTACAAATGATAACCACCTATTCTACATTGACTCAGGATGTTCAAATCATGTGGCTGGCAATATAGCATTACTCTCTAATCTTGAGGAACCAAACAGTAAGCATCAAGTCCAAACAGGTGATGACACAAAGCATTCTGTAGTTAAAGTTGGAAACGTTAAGACTTGTGATTGAAATTAGAATTTGTTGAGCAGGGTACTTTATGTACCAACCATTACCAAAAACTTGATGAGTGTTGGTCAGATTGTGGAGAAAGGTTTGCAAGTCAGATTCAACCAATATGGAGCATATGTGGAGGATCCAAGACATGGGTTCAAGAGGATTGCTAAAGGAGAAAAATCAGGTAGACTTTTCACTTTTGAGTTAGAAGATACAAAGAACATTGCACTATACAGTTATAAAGATCAAACACTTTCAGAGCTTGAGATTTGGCACAAAAGGTTAGGGCACATAGGAGAAAGAACCTTGAAACAAATGTGCAGGGGCCAATGTGTGCTTGGGATACCTAATGTATCCAAGCAACATATGATTTACAAGTGTGGTGCTTGTCAATTTGGGAAGTCTCACAGGTTACCCTTCTCCAAGAAAGGATACATGCATGAAGACTACCTAGAGCTTGTACACACAGATGTATGGGGACCAAGTAAAGACCCCTCTGTCTCAGGATCAAGGTACTATGTGTCTTTCATTGATGATTATAGCAGATGGACGGTATTGTACTTTATGAAGCACAAGGATGAGGTATTTAATTGCTTTAAAAAATATCTTGCACTAGTTGAAAATCAGACAGGAAGGAATTTGAAGAAGCTAAGGTCAGATGGAGGAGGTGAGTACTTCTCCAATGAATTTGAAGACTTCTTGCAGGACAAAGGCATTAAAAGAGAAATAACAACAAGGTATTCTCCTGAACAAAATGGGGTAGCTGAGAGAAGAAATAGATTAATTGTGGAGACAGCTAGATCTATGCTTAATGAGAAAAAGTTACCTAACTATCTATGGGCAAAAAGTGTTTCCACTGCCACTTACCTCATAAACGGGTTACCATCTAAGTCTCTAGATGGCATGACACCCTATGAAGCATGGCATGGTAAGAGTCCCTCACTTGACAATTGCAAAATATTTGGATGTGTAGCATATGTACACATTCCTTCACAGATAAGAGGTAAGCTAGACCCAAAGGCTGAAAAATGCATCTTTATTGGGTATGATTTAAATCAAAAAGGTTACAGGTTTTATAATCCTATCAATAAGGGATTCATGGTAAGCAGAGATGTTGTCTTTGATGAAAATGATTCTTGGTATGAGAATGAATGCAGGAAGGTCAAGTTACCCTATGATTTGGAAGAGGAATTTCCAAGTCTTACAAAGGAGGAACCTACTCAGAATGAAGCCTCAAGTTCAGATGATGAAAATACTATCAACCTTGAAGAATTCAAAGCATGGAAGTCCAAAGGAAAAATGAAGATGAAGAAGCTTGAAGACATACCTGAATCTTCAACTCAACCATTTAGAAGATCACAAAGAGAAAGCAAGAAACCTATCAGATATGGGTATGATACATCTCTTGTTACTAAACATTCAGCTTATCTTGCCAAAGATTTGTCAAATGAAGAACCAGAATCATATGAAGAAGCAATTACCAAATCAGAATGGAAAGAAGCTATGGATGAGGAGATTGAAGCACTCAAAGAAAGTGACACATGGGAGTTAGTACCTAAGAAGGACTCAATGAAGGTAATAGGATCCAGATGGATCTATAAACTTAAAAGAAATTCTGATGGCACAATCAATAGGTACAAAGCCAGATTGGTAGCCAAGGGTTTTGCACAAACCCAAGGCATTGACTATGAGGAGACATTCTCACCTGTGGCCAAGATGAGGGGGTATTGTTGGTGTAAATTTCAAGCCTACACATTTGGCTCAAAGGATGCATTGAAGTCTATACATACATGAAGAAGCATAGGAACATATGTTAGTGGTTAATTACCACTTCACCCCATTGTAAAAGTCAGATTGACTTGGAATCTTTTGTAATCACCTACCAAAAGGATTCGTGGATAAAAGTAGTTGTTTGATTGAAAGAATATCTCCAAGCATTTAGGAGCTTGATCATGGGGAGCCAAAAGTTTGAATTTGAATTCAAACTTCTACCCATCTCTTATAAAAATGGTCATGAAAAGTCGCGGGTAAGAGAGAGCACTCCCGAGCCTAGCATTATTGATTTATGAGTGTGTGTGTGAGGTCTACACTCTAGCCCACACCTCTCTACACCATTTGGAAATGTTATTCATGCCAATGGAGTTGTACACAAATGTTCATTAATACATACATTCATATTGTCCATCTCTGAGTTCTCTGTTAGTCTACTTAAAAGTTTGTCAACTTGTCAAGGGCATATCTCAGTCAATTCTTCACCAAATTCAGTGATTCAAAGCTTCTTGGATTCAGCTTGAAGTAACCTACGTGCTGTCAAAATTTGAAGACATTCTATTCAACCATTTTGGAGAAATCCGCATCGAGGTGATCTCTGGTCATTTTCTGCTACAGTCCTAAAAAGTCGGGGGTATAGCTTAACTTGCTAAATTGATTTCTCTTAGCATAGTTTATTATTTTACATCATTCCACTTGGAATAGGTAGTTTACTAAGCTAATTAGATACCCCTAAAAAGAATTTTTCCAATTCCTACTGTACTGTTCATACTGAGCAAAATACACAGCAGGTGTCAAGACATAAATAGAAGGTTTTCTTGAGTTTGTGAGGATCAAAGTTATCTGTTTTGATTCAATCATTGCACACATCATTTCCAAAGTACATAGGACATCTTATGGTGCTATTGGAAAGCTAAGGAGGTCTACTTTTCAAGTTTGAAGAAAAAGGGGGCTGGTACAAAGCAGGTTTTAGCAGTACCTACTCAGTCTCTTGGTGCATCCATCCATCTTTCCCAACAAGGGAAACATGGAAGAAAGAGAAAGAAGAGTGGGAGAGGGAGAGCAAGAAAGAAAAAGAAGAATGGGCTAAAGAGAGATCAAACATGAAAGAGGAATTGGAGCTCCTCAAAGCTTCCATGGTCTCTCTCACACCCGAAGAGAAAGAGATTAATATGAACAAGACAGCAGCTCTCAAAGAAGAACTCACCAAAGCCTTGACCGCGAGCATGGAAAACAAACTATAAGCTACCAAAGAAGGGTGGATCGACATAGTGAGGAAGAACATCAAAAAAGAAGCCAAAGAGGAAGCACAAAAGGAAGAAGCCCTCATCGTGCATACCACCATTGAGGAAGAAAAGATGAGACAAGCCCGTCGTCTCAATGTACGCATCACGGGCATTGTAGAAAAAGAGGGCTCTACCCCCGAGTCCGATGGGAAGACAAAGAGGAGTCCCCCCAGTTCATCAAGATGCTCGGCTACAAAGAGGAGTCCCCCCAGTTCATCAAGTCTTGGAGAACAGGGCGAGACCCCACGAAAAAGAGAGCTCTCATTCTATACTTCCCTTCCGAAAATGTAAGATCTACCTTCCTTCGCAAGAGGGTGATTTTGAGAGCACTTGATGGCCCCCCCATCTACCTTGATGATGATCTTACGCCCATGCAAGTAGCACATCGCCATGCATGCATGCCGAGAGTACACCAAGCTCGCAAAGAAGGGAAAAAGGCTTCATACAGAGATGGTCGTGCCATCATTGATGGCAAGGTCATCCCATAGGGATTCGCGGCCTGTGAGACACTCGAGGAGATACACTTTGCAGTTTGGAACTGCAATGGAGATCTATGGACACACCCAGAGAGGTTAGAAGAGGTGCGCAGAGGCAAAGACATCATTATGCTGACAGAGACACATGAGAGCCCATACCGAAGCCTACCTCGAGTCCACGGTTTCCAGTGGGAGACCACATACAAAGAGTGTACACGTCAGCAGACCACCAGAGGATCAGGAGGAGTAGCCATACTCTTTAGAGATGGACTTCAGAGCAGGATACAGATAGTCGCACGTGACTCATAGGCCAGATATCTTTAGATTCAACTCAAGCTCTCACAAGAGCATATTATCTTCATAGCATTATGCTACTTTGCTCCTTCTAGCTCGCGGTTCGCTATCATAGATCGAGAGGAGGACTCACCATACACTCGTTTGTCAAAAGAGATTACAGAGTACTCTGCATTAGGGGAAGTCCTCCTTATGGGAGACTTCAATGTCAGGACAGGCAGTGATCAGTGTGAGACATTTGACCCAGAAGACCCACAGATACTGCATCCCATAGAGGATGATTCTACAGCTCGAGCTTCAGCTTACTCTACACACACTCACAATGGCACTCACCTATTCAGACTAGGCTCTCCACATAACCTCGTTACCTATAACGGGATGGCTCAATGGCCTACCTCAGGAGGATTGACATGCATACCACACTCAATCACAAATGGCAGGGGAAGTACAGTAGATTAAAAGGGGAATGCAGAGACCTTTACCGCCGACTACGAGCCCAGCGAGCATTGGGAGAGATCACAAAGAGAGAGGCCAGGAGACGGATGAAGGCCCTCACACGTCAGAAGAGGCGAGCCTTTGAGGAGGCACAAGAGCTTGAGCTATACCATCTCTTTATGAGTATGGACAATGCTGCAGCATGGCGTACCCTACGACAGCCACACCCGATCACACCTATTGGGGATCTACACACATGGCATGATTATGCCAAGAGATTATATGAGGTATTTGCGCAGCCTCCCATTACCCAGCCACTTAAGCCTCTCCCTACTAGCTCTTCTCTCTTCACAGCAAAGATGGTTGAGAGGGCCATAGGACGACTACGACATGGACGTTCGACAGACCACACGGGATTGCAGAGCGAGCATCTCATATACGCAGCCTCCACTATAGCCCCGTTGATTGCACATGTCTTCAACCGGGTTATAGGGGAGGGCTTCCCAGAGGAGTGGACTATGCACACCATTGTGCCTATCCACAAATTTGGCGACACCCTAGACCCAGGGAACTATAGGACCATCATGATTGGCCACACCATGGCCAAACTATACTGTGCCATACTTGAGGCAGAGCTCAGCTCATATGCAGAGACTGAGGGGCTACGAGCACGAGGCCAGGCAGGTTTTCGCCGAGCTTTCTCTACTATTGATCACATCTTCGTTTTGCGCTACCTCATTGATGGGCCAAGGGTGCGGACGAAGAGATTATATTGCTGCTTTGTGGACTTCCGCAAAGCTTTTGATACTGTGCCACGAGAGAGACTCTTCCGACGCCTCCAAAGCTTGGGAGTACCATCAGGGATGATTTGGGCCATCTATGCACTCTATGAGCGGGTGACTAGGAGGGTACAGTATCCAGGAGGTATGTATGAGGCCATTGCTAGCACCATCGGCATTAAGCAAGGCTGCCCACTCTCCCCCACTCTATTTGGTATCTACATCGACGAGATTGAGGACTACATTCTCCAAGTTGGAGGAGAGGGTGCAAACCTCGCAGGTACACATGTCCACATTTTATTATATGCCGATGACATTGTATTGATTTCACAGTCACCCGAGGGATTACAGCGCCACCTAGATGCCCTGGACGAGTTTTGTACACAGAGGGGCTTAACAGTAAACCTTGGCAAGACCAAGGTCATGATCTTCCACACCTCCCCCATGGTGAGGAACGGAGCAGGATTCAGAGTCGGCGATGGACAGATTGAGGTGGTCACTTCCTATGTCTACGTCGGAGTCACATTCACGAGCTTGCACCGATAGACTCACACGAGGGTATGCAGCTTTAGCCACCACGCACACTTCCAGGAGCCCCGCACGAAGGGGTGGCTATTTGACACACTAGTCAGACCAGCTATGATGTACGCTATGACAGTTTGGGCTCCAGGCCTCACAGTCACCCAGTGGAGTGCGATCAAGAGGCCACAGTCACCCAATGGAGTGCGATCGAGAGGCCACAGGTACGTATGATCTCGGGACTATTTCACGGGAAAGAATCAGTGCCACATGACATCATAAGGGCATAGCTAGCTGCACCACCCATGGTAGTAGATGCACTATTCCAGACTATATGCTTTATTCAGAGGATGAGGGAGCTCCCTCCAGACAGACTCACACAGAGAGCTTTTGAGGCATCTATACAGATATCAGAGTAAGGATATGAGAGAGCTTGGTACACTCAGGTTAGAGTTTGGTTTGATAGTCATGGACTTGATATGGACAGACTGCCTCCTTTTCAGTATGACCCAGACTCACCCCACATCCACCTCTCTCATCGTGAGAGGAATGTTGTGCTCAGGCAGGATCTCTGGCAGCTCTACATTAGTCACACATGGCATACACCACACATGGGATCAAGACTATCACACTAACGAGCAGGCAGGCGATTAGGGTTTGCAGCAGCGCGCGAGAGAGAGAGAGAGAGAGAGAGAGAGAGAGAGAGACAGAGAGAGAAAGAGAGAAACAGAGAGAAAGACGTTAATATGACTCCACCTCCACATATATATCACATCTTACACCCGCCCACTAGCACAGGATGGAGCTAGTTAGTCATTTCAAATGCATTTTCATGCTTGTTGTACTACCCTTCTGCATATAGATTATCATGGATCTCGTAGTTCATACAACCCCCACTTCCATGGGTATCTCCACATGCATACTACGGAGATCTACATCAGCTTTACCAGTTTTTTCAGCACTTTTTGCTTTTCAGATTGACAGAAGATACACCCATGTACATGGATTTGTCTCATAGGCCGATTTCGGCCTCCTAATAGACGTAAAATCTCTCTCTCTCTCTCTCTCTCTCTCTCTCTCTCTCTCTCTCTCTCTCTCTCTCTCTCTCTCTCTCTCTCTCTCTCTCTCTCTCTCTCTCTCTCTCTCTCTCTCTCTCTCTCTCTCTCTCTCTCTCTCTCCTCTCTCTCTCTCTCTCTCTCTCTCTCTCTCTCTCTCTCTCTCTCTCTC
>CM035421.1:171760843-171763343 GCA_020310875.1 Ceratopteris richardii
AGATTCTAATTTCTAACAACATAATGATCACAACACTTAACTTTCAAGTTTCTAGTTTCTAAGTAGTAAGTTCTAACTTCTAACTTTTAACAAATTACAATAAACATCATGATTTATAATATAAATGATAACACCTGGCATCATAGTACATACATGTCACATGATCATATCATCGTTCATACATCAGAATAAAACAATAGAGATCACTATGACAAATGATAAATCATAAATCATATGAATCATGACGCATGGCATAAATCATAAGTGGCAAATGATAAATATAAAGTCACGACTCACAAGTGAGTCATGATAAGTGTCCACTCAGCACTGTCATCACAATAGTAAATACATATCATGAAATACCAAATGTCAAACATGAAATGTCAAAGCCTCAAATGTCAATAATCAAACTTTGTCACTCTGACATGGTGTCAGATGACAAATCATCACTCTCATCATCATCATCATCATCATCATCATCCCTAGTAGTAGTGGTATGTGGTCGGCTACTAGTGGATGCATCACCACTACCACTAGGTCCTCTGCGGCTCCGAGATGATCTGGTATCATGCTGAGGTAAGGTCAACTCATGGTACAGCATAGTATATAAGTCCAGATCCTCTGGAGGAATATCTGGAATATCTCTGACTTTCTCTATATCTACTGTGTCCACGTTGACCTCCCTCACATCTCCTGTATGTCCGCCGCTCTCCAAGAGACGCAAGTTGCAGTGGCAATAAACTAGCCGCTCCAACTGCGCTGTAGATAATCTGTTCCTCTTCTTTGTATGGAAGAGGGCCCATGTGCTCCAATTCCTTTCACAAGGACTTACGCTGCAGTCCTGTGAAAGGATACGAATAGCTAACTCTCGCTGCATTACAACATAATTCAGAAAATAATTAGTACATAAATCATAATACATATTTATCACATGTCACACAGTACACTAAAGACTTTTGACTTAGTACTTACCAACTGAGGAGCACTAGCACCATACATCTCCCACCATGATACTGGCCGCAACTGAGCAGATCTCAAACAAGCCGTATCCTTTCCAAAATGGCCACCACCATTTTGGAATACCAAGAGTTGTCTCTCCAACTGAAGTCGCAACTCTACATCAGCTGGATAAAGCCTATATACATATGTGTTCCATGCACTCAAGAGCTCCTGAGTCCTCATCCACGATGGCCTGCTGAGATCTCCATAAGGGATGCAATAAGTGTGCCATCCCATGGATCGGGCGATGAAACCAATCCCATCGATCCCTCCACACAGCCTTAAGCTACTCAATCCTATAAACAAAGAAATTATAAATTTTAGAGACTAATTTTTAAGATAATAAGAATTTTAAGTGTCAAAAATTCAAAGTAATAAGTAATAACTTAATAAATACCTGTCCAATGTCAAATGTGGGCAACGTGAAAGGGACTCGACAACTCGATCCATGAACTCATAGACGAGTCCCAATGTACTCCCCTTCATATCAACGATGCGAAGGACAGAATATAATGGATGTATGGCACGCACAAGTGCCTCTACATCCCTCCAAAATGAATCCGACAAGCATGTAATCCATACAAAATCTGCTCTCGGGGTAGTGTGTCCATCCCAGGCAGTCCACTCTGTAGACACAACTGTCTGCATCAAAGCCTGCCGCACCCGAAGTAGTCTCTCCATCACTATGCACATGTAAGCAAATCTGGTCTTCGCAGGCTTTAGGATATCCAACTCACTGTATGATCTGAAAATAGCTAATAGTTTTGGTCTCTTTGTGAACAAAGAGACCACCTTATGGCAGGTGGAAAAAATAGAATGAATCCAAGGGATCTTTCCAAGATCCTCTATCAAAAGATCAATGCTATGTGCGGCACATGGGGTCCACACAATGGAGGGAAACTCTGCCTCTAACAATCTACCCATGGCCACACAATTACTTCCATTGTCGGTAATGACTTGCACAACATTCTTTTGACCGACATCCATAATAGCCTGGCGGATATGACCATATATAAACTGACCTGTGACACAAAAATTACACCAAATCAGCCATGTACATAGTACATAGTACATACTACATACATAATACATATATATAGCATATGCAAAATTCAAATGCGTATCTTAAAATTAAAACTTGAAATTTCACCTATACATACCTGTCACTGTAAGTCCAGCCTCTGATGCATCGATGGCGCGAAGGAACATAGTGCCTTTGCAACAATGCACTAGTATGTTATATACATTCCTTTTCCTGATGTCTGTCCATCCATCGCACATAATAGTGCATCCATACTTCTCCCATGTGCCCATCATCGGCTCTAACTGCTTCTCCACTATATCTTTTGTTTTGCGTAGCTCACTAGTCCTCAACTCCTCATATGAAGGACCGCTCCATCGATATCCTAATGTGCTCACTAACTCCATGGCTTCCTTCCATGCGGGTGTGCGTGCAACATTAAAGAGAGGCCACACTGTATGAAAAGCTTCATTATACCTT
>CM035421.1:171765843-171778343 GCA_020310875.1 Ceratopteris richardii
CCAGCTATGCATGACCACTGGAGACCAACGGAGGATGGGACGCTTCTTCACGACAGCATATGAGAAAATAAAGAAGATGCTAGATCCCATGCATCAGACATGTGTCAGTACCCGGCAGACTATCACTCACTTCTTTCAGCTAGTTGGGCCACATCAAACAGACCCGCCTCCCAGAGGCATAGGGCTCACACTCCAACAGGTGGAGGCATAAAGAGTTCTACGCTGATCACACATGGGGCCGAAACAAAGCTAAGGAAGCTACATCAAAGAAATAGGCCTGCGTCTACCTATGCATCACAATTGTTCACGTGTTGCCGAAACAAAGCTAATGAAGCTACATCAAAGAAATAGGCCTGCGTCTACCTATGCATCAGAATTCAGACAAGTCATTTGTGATCTGACATGGCACGAGGATTATTTTATCAACCAATTTCGATGGGGCGTAGGTGAGGATGTCAAGGACCTCATGCTAACCATGCCCAAGGTAAATACTTTGAATGAATTCATGAATCAGGCAATTGAATGTGACAATAGGTTGTTTGAGAGAAAGCAAGAGAAGAAGATTTCTGTTCATGATCGAGAATACCAGTTTAGCTAAGTTCCTCAACAACATATGTTGGAAGAATCTCAACCAGAACCCATGCAATTGGATAACATTAGGGTCAGACGACTTACACCAAAGGAAAGAAACCATGGAAAAGACAATGGATTATGCTTTTATTGTGGAGATCATGATCATATGGTATTCAAATGTCCTAAGTAGAAGAAGCAAGTTGGAATTAGGACTTCTACAATCACTATGCCACATCACAAGGATCATCATCAGAATCAAAAGCGGAATACTCCCCATCATGAGAATCATGGCCTTGATTCTACACATAGATATACTACAAACCCTTTCCAGTTTCATTACGGATATCCATCATCATCATGTACCAGTACCACATACCAAGGGCTCTACAAAGACCAAGAGCTATGAAGATTCAAGTTCTAGAAGATCTCATTGTCACCTAAGCGCTCCTCGTGGAACTCATCGCTTGAGGGGGAGGTGATGTCATGGACAAGGAAACCATCTTAAACTTTAGATTCTATTTGACTTTCCATATCTCATGATTGGCTCAAATTTTGGAGAAACTAATGCGTCCGGAATGTGCCAAAACCCCAAGATCGACGGCCTATTTGCTGAATTCTAACACTCGGGGGTCTTGTTTCCAGTTGATGATGTCATCGATGACATCATTAAATCGTAACCGCCCTTGAAGACCTATAAAAGGAGGGGTTGGCCACATTCATAATGAGTCTTGTGGATGCCAATCTTGGGAGCTCAAGCAATCTTGATCACCAAGTAAGTACTTTCAAGTTCCAGTTCAAGTTCTAGTCTTGTCTAGTCTTGTATCGTGGACATCTTTTCTTGTCCCATTGTAATCTAGTAGTACGAGATCCTTTCTAGTAATTTCTTGTATCTAGTTCATATCCCTAAAGGGAATTCTTGTAATCGAGCTATCTTCATCCATACCTACGATCCCGGGCTGTGGGATCTCCTGTATCATCTTTAGTCCAGTTTTCCATACCTATCGGTCCTGGGTTGTGGGACGTCTTCTTGTATCGATTACGTATTCTTGTATCATTTTCCTTGTGTGGGTGTTCTTGTAATCATAAGTGTATTTCCAAAATCTTGTCTAGTGTAGTCAGAGAGCACAATCTAGTGCTCCCTTGACACAGAGGACCAAAGGAGACAGGGACCAGCCAAATATCTGCAAACATGGGCAAAGACACCACAGGCTACGGCAGACACCTACTCGAGCTCGGTAGTCCACACCATCTCGTTATTTACAATGGGATGCACAGATGGCCGGGATCGAGCGGATTGACATGCTTTCCACGTGGAGACCGCGAGAGCACTGTCGACTACATCTTAGGTACCCTTTCTTGGGCATCGCTCATCACTTCACTTGGTATTGGTAGACGTCCACTCGTAGCTGATCACACTTTTATCACGCTCACACTCATCTCCCCTTCCACTAGACCCTCTCCCACCTACTATGCCACATACCACGATACACTTCACGCACGAGCTCTCACATGTCTACATACACCATTTACACACCCGCCTACTCTCACTAGATCCACTCTCACCTCTGGACACACTCACCTCACAAATCACCACCATCCTAGACTACTGAGCTCTACAAAGTTTCCCCCACCACACAGACACACACACACACCCCCACCATGCAGAGGGTCCATGCCCCAAAACCAATGGTATAATGATGAGTGTCGGGTGCTACGGAAGCAGCTACGAGAAGCAAAGCATACCAGGGAGATTACACACACACACATAGCGTCGCGTGCAACGCCTCACACGTCGAAAGAGGTGAGCATGGGAGGAGAGACAATATTGGGACATTTATCACTTGCTCATGAGCAGAGACAGTGCAGTAACATGGAGACACTTTAGAGAGAGGAGACCGCAGACAACCATTTGAGAGCCAGACACATGGCACAAATATGCACAGAGTCTATACCAGATTCCAGACCAGCCACCCATCCCAAGGCCACAAAGCTCACGCCCTACCACCTCTCACTTCTTTACCCCCCGGATGGTGAGCCATGCGATCACTCACCTACAACATGGCAGAGCTCGTGCCCACTTCGGTCTTCAGGCAGAGCATCTCATCTATGGGTGCACGATTCTAGCACCACTCATAGCCCACCTCTTCAACGGCGCACTGGTTGAGGGGTTTCTTGACTCATGGACCGAGCACACCATAGTGCCCATACATAAGTCAGGCGATGTTATGGATCCAGCTACATACTGGATGATCATGATTGGCCCCACATTGGCCAAGCTATATGGGGAAGTAAGTACTAGAGACAGAATTGAGCACCCTCGCCGAGGGGAAGGGTATCGAAGCTCCGGGACAGGCAGGATTGAGACCAGATTACTCTACCATAGACCACATCTTCACTTTGAGATACCTGATTGACCAGGCTCGAGTGAGGAAACGGAGATTATATTGCTGCTTTGTGGACTTTCGCAAAGCCTTCGACACAATCCCCAAGGAGGGACTCTTCAGACTCCTACTCGACATCGGGGCTCCAGAGGAGATGATATGGGGGATCTACGCCCTATATGAGAGAGTCTCAGCTAGGGTGAGATGTCTGAGCGGCCTATCAAATTCACTTGCTAGCACCATCCGGGTGAAGCAAGGGTGCCTAGCACCATCCGGGTGAAGCAAGGGTGCCCTCTCTCACCCACACTTTTTGGCCTATACATTGATGAGATACAGGACTTCATATAGCAGCAAGGAGGCGATGGCATTGAGGTACGAGGGACCATGGTCCATATTCTTTTATATGCTGATGATGTTGTCTTGGTTTCAAAGTATGCAGAGGGTCTACAACATCATTTACACGGTCTAGACGACTTCTGCACACATAGAGGGCTATCAGTGAATCTTGGTAAAACCAAGGTTCTGATCTTCCATACATCAGCACAAGTAAGGAGGCAGAGTTCTTTCGCAGCCGTAGGCGGATCCATCCAGGTAGTCAGCTCATATGTATATCTGGGCGTGACGTTCACAGCAACCTCCAGGGCTTTCTCCATGTCTCAAGAAGCTCAAGATCGCATCACATGAGGATATGCAGCATTAGCTTTGATGGAGAGACAGTGCCACCAGGCCTACTTTCAGGAGTCTTGCACAAAGGGGTGGCTCTTCGACACTTCGGTCACCCCAGCACTTATGTATGGAGCAGCCATATGGGGGCCAGGGTTATCAGCATCAGCATCGAAAGCGGTGAAGAGACCATAGGTTCTCATGATTGCCAAACTCATCCGTAGCAAACCCTCGGTACCCCATGATATCGTAAGGGTAGAGCTTGCTGCACAGACAATGCTAGTAGAGGCACTCTTCCAGACAGTATGCTTATTACACAGGATCCAGGGCATGGATAGAGAGCACATCACTTACAGAGCTTTTCAGGCATCACGAGACCTCGCATTAGCGGGGGACACCTCCTCATGGTATGCACAAACACTAGATTGGCTGGCCCACCATGGACTTGACATAGAAAGACTACCACCACTACGTTATGACTCCCATGCCCCCACCTACTCGCTCTCCCACCAGGAGAGGAATAGGATCATTCGTTAGGAGATATGGCATACATACATACAGAGGACATGGGTCAGCCCAAGAGATCCATTGCCATCGAAAATGCTCTATTATCATGAGCATTTTCTAGAGATCTCAGATCAGGGCTTCATTGAGATCCCACGTTACATGGAGACATACCTACCACACCACCTCCGTGTCCTCATTGGGCAGCTTCAAGTTTCATCACATCGGCTCGAGATCGAGAGAGGTCGAGCCAGAGGAGTCCCCCGAGAGGAGAGGTGGTGCCCTGTTTGCCATACAGAGATAGAGAGTGAGGAGCACTTGATTACGAGATGCCCGGCATACTTAGAGCTACGAGCACAGTTCCAGATTCAGGAGTCACTCCAGTTGTGCATGACCATAGGAGACCAGCAGAGGGTGGGTCGCTACACATCATGGCAGCATATGAGAGACGAGAGCAGATGTTACAGCGCACACGTCAGACACAGGTGGGTACCCAGCAGACTATTACTTAGTTCTTTCGGCGACTTGAGCCACATCAGACAGACCAGCCTTTGAGAGGCATAGGGCTCACGCTCAAGCAAGCAGCGGCACAAAGAGTGCGATGCAGATCAGGTACGACTGGGTACCGACGACCACAACTGCATCATGAGGATATCTCTCACATCAGGATAGCCCACGACCACATGATGGAGCATCGGTGCACCACCACCACTTTGGTTGCCCTCTTGCAGGAGATGTTGAGTCCACCGCCGATGTACCGTATACTCCACCCTCCTCCACCCATCTGTACCAGTTAGGGTACACATATTCACTCCCACATATGTCCCCATGTAGTAGGTGGCCATTATCTGCCAAGTCAGAGCCACGCTCCCCCCACGCACCACTACTTTATCTCCACTACTCCATCTCTCTCTCTCTCTCTCTCTCTCTCTCTCTCTCTCTCTCTCTCTCTCTCTCTCTCTCTCTCTCTCTCTCTCTCTCTCTCTCTCTCTCTCTCTCTCTCTCTCTCTCTCTCTCTCTCTCTCTCTCTCTCTCTCTCTCTCTCACACACACACACACACACACACACAATGCCAATATCACAAATATAATAAGCATTGCAGCCATTACTCTCTGTCTAAAGGAGCGTATGTATTTAGTGGTTGAAATTTCGAACAGGCTTTATTTTGCAGCTACAATCATTGATAAAAACTAAGTAAAGCCATTTTAGGCATCGATTACAACTTCTTGCTTGAATCATGTGCTTCCGAGAAACCTTCAACTTCCATATAGATGATAGGAATCACGAAGCTGTAAACAGATTTCGGTTCATTTTAAATGTTTGTATACATACTTCCTGAGGCTTATATCAGCTGAGTGAAAACAGAAATACTTGAAGAAACGGCCGCAAAAACAAAAGCGACGCAAAGTCAACGTATCGTGCTGCATAAAGCTTTGCTTTGCAGCCATGACCATAACCTGAAACCTGAAAAGCTTAGTTTATGTGGCTTCTTCCAGACCATTTGATGTTGCAGCGTAACAAGTGAGTTTCTCTGAGGTTTTCCTGGGCACCCAAACTTGAGCTCCTTGTGACATTCGCATTGATCTAGCTGGATGTAACACATTTTGCATAGCTCCTTTACAGTCAGCACTGGTATCTACTGAAGGAACTATAATGTTGTTTCCTATCTTTCTCGTATTCTTTCGAGGCATGGTTCTTGGCCTTCGCACATTCTTTGAAGGAGTGGTTTTCCTGTCATCCTGGGTGACAAGGGTCTGTACATGAATAGAACTTGCTCCCTTCGTGTGACCCACTTTAATGCTCTCAGATCCTTGAAGGATGGGCCATGGATCATCCGATTGCTGGGCTCTGCCTGATTGAGTCTCATATGTACTTGCTCCCTTAGTATAACCCACTTCAATGCTCTCAGATCCTTGAAGGATGGGCAAGGGATCATCCAATTGGTGGGCTCTACCTGATTGAGCCTCATATGTACATGCTCCCTTCATATAACCCACTTTGGGGTTTATGGGCCAAGGATCATCCAATTGCTGGGCTCTACCTGATTCAGTCTCATATGTACTCCCTAATTGCATTGTATCCAGATAATCATTCTTCACATGGTCAGTTGATTTTGGATGGCCTTTTTCTGCACAGCCTTTCATTGGTCCCGCCCAAATGTTTCCTGCAAGTATCCCTTCTGTTCCAAGTGGATCTTCTTCTCTTATGACAGGGTTGTGCTCTGCTGTCTCCATGGTCGAACAGACATTCCTACAACTGGGATCAGTTGATGAAGCATCTGGATCTGGTATTGCATCAGATAACCCTTTCATGGACATCATATCTTTCCCTGTGACCCTCTCGCTAATACAATTTCGGGTAACTCTTTCAGTTTTGCACTGCATTGATTCCAGCTCAGAACTACTTTCTCTTGAGCCTTCAGACACTACCCCTTCATGGGAGCTCTCTCTCTCTGCTTTTCCTTGCTGAACTGGTGGTGTATCCTTTTTCAAGGTTGAATCAATTATCCCTCCATCAGATAGTTTTTTCACTTTGCCCTTCTCTCTTTTGAAAATTCTTTTTTCTTTCACTTTTGTCCTGACCAAAGGCACTGATGGAGCTAGTTGCAGCTGATGCTGAAACTGGGCTCTTGAAGTTTTCTCATGACAATTCAAATCTCTTCGACTGACGCAACTTTCATCTGCTTTTTCTTGAAGAAAAACATCATTCTCAACCTCTCTTTTCATCTCGATCAAGGATCTGTTCTTCCTCGAGCTCCTATTATTGATCACTTTACAAGAATGTGACTTCTCTCTCTTTTGCTTGACCATATGTGCTGATAAATCAAGTTCCACTCTATTTTTTTTGCCTGGATATTTATTTGGTCGTACTGCATTCTTATATTTCACAGACCCTCTAGTGTGATTCTCACAGGAAGAATGGGCCTTTAAGAGCCAACTCTCAAGCCCAAGTGCTTGTGTACTCACAGGCCACAAAAACAGTGACTCCAGCAGAGCAGGCAGTCCACCAGCAACCATTGGAGAAGATAGTACTCTTGCTGTGGATCTAAATGCCTCAGCAATCAACTCAAGTGTATCTGCGCGCACCGACCTTGCACAATTCTCAGAGCGAATAACAGGATCTTCAATCTGGAGAGACCATAGCAAGTAAGAATGAAAGCATGCAAAGTTGCGAAGTATGAAAAGGGGTTTTACATGCAAAGTTACAAAGTACGAAAACGGGTTTCAAAACTTACAGCCATCACATGGCCATTTTGTCTCCATGTTAAGCAGACGGAACTCACAGCACCCCAAGTTCCTGAGAAAGTACACACAGCTAAACCCTCGCTCCAAAGCTTGCTGACAGCGGAAAACTGCATCACAGAGAACTAAAACCACTTCAATTTTGAGAAATATATGGTGCATCTCAGGACCGAATACAAAATCAAGCCCACACGGCCTTGTACGCACTACATTATTGTGAACGATATGAAGACTGAAAAATAATTTGATAGGAAAGGGAGTTGTTCCAGTGCATTGTGCTCTTAAAAATTAAGCAAACAAGAATGAAAGCACAAGGCCTTCTGAAAGCCAAACCAACTGGTGTGTGCTTAGTGGCTGAGAGGGAGTGACCGTATGAGATATCTCACCAACTCAAAGTAATGATCAGCTCTCTCGACATTAGAGGCCACTAGGTTCCTCCTTTATATACCAGGATGAATTGAGGGAAGCTTAAAATTCACCCCAAAAACAAAGAGCAACTATAAGCTCACGGTAGTCAAATACAAGATAATATAGCCATCAGCTCCAATATGCTTTGTATGGAACATAGTACGAACGAGAGAATTAATTCGTGAAAATTAATTTTGGAATTAATCATTTAATTCGTTTAGTTCGTTCAAGCCCAAAATAAAATTTGAACATTTTTATCCATCAGAAGCTCCCTATACCAATCAAGCATTATAAGGAAAAGAAAATGGAGTGTTGTTATGAAAGACTAGTTTAAATCTATTGATGTTAACTATACATCGGCTTATGTGAGTTGTGTTACCTATAGATAAGAAAGCTATCGAAACCAAATGGGTATACAAGACTAAACGAAGAACATATCCTATTATTTATAGATATAAATCCAAATTGATTGCAGATTTTATTGGGCAATGAGACATTGACTATGATGAAACATATGCACTCATACCCCACATAAGCACAATCAGACATGTTGTATGTATGGAAACTCAACTTGGTTGGAAAATTCATGAGTTAGTGGTCAAAAAAACTTTTTTGAATGAAGACCTTCATGAAGATGTTCATGTCCCTTGGCCTCAAACTTTAAAATACAAGTAAAGAGCACTTGGTGTTTAGACTTAAGAAAGCTCTTCATGGATTGAAATAGACACCTAAAGAAGGATATGAGGAGGTTTATGCTTATCTTCAATTGAAAGATTTCAATATAATCCTTCAACACCTAAACTTTATGTCCGTCTTCAAATTGAAAACATACCTATAAGATTAACTATGGTTAAATATGCTATCGACATGTCTTTATGAGAAGAAGATGGTTAAATTCAAATCAAATTTCAAAAATACATTCATGTAAGAAATAAAACTTTCAATCATTATCTAGGCATTCAATTCAAATATATGGATGATGCTATGGCAAGAGATCACCCAATCAGATGTATAGTCAACCAATCAGATGTCTCATTTCCTTAAGTGACAAGAGATCACATATTCAGTATGTTGTTTCGCAAGTTAGCACATATATGTGTCTCTTTATATACTTGTGAGGAACTATTGTCTATGGTCTCTTTTTTCTCAAGGAAGTAATAATCATAGCAAATTTCATCTCATAGCTTTTGTTGATTTAGTTTGGGCTGATGACATTAAGACATCTGCTACAAGTTCTTAGGAAGGTAACTAATTTCTTGGTTGGTTAAGTAAAACCAAAGTATAGTTCCTACTTCGTCACAAAAAAGTAAAATGTGATGCAACTTATATTGCAACTACAAAATGTGTTTGGATTCACAAGTTACTTCAAGATCTGCATACGGCTTGACCATTAGACTCCTAGTGTTGTTGTAGTTGCAAATAATCTAGCTATCCATGCACGGCAAAGAAGATCAAGTTCATTATCGTTATGTTTGAAAAAGAGTACATGCTGGAGAAGTTAAACATTTTTCTATTCTTGCTCAAGAGGATATTGCATGCATTTTTGCAAAGGCTCTTTTGTGATATATGCTCAGTTTTGAATCTTTTGGAGAATAATGCTGAGTAACTTGATTAAATTTAGAAGACCGAATGTTAAGGTCATGCAAATGACAATCACCCCTTTACTATGGTTAAAAATTACCTTGAACCAAACCTTTATTCAAAATTCAGAATTTCTCTAATAGAGAAGCTAAAATTTGTATTGTAAAACAATAGCTTTATGGTTGAGAACCCCACTCAAGCTTTTGGTGGATTTAAAAGAAAAAGTTGGAACAAATTTTATCTTGAAAGTCAAGTTTTATGTGCAAAAATAACTTTTTGATAAGTTTTTATAGACAAACTTAGACATTTTAGTTTTGGTGCTATAATTCTGCTTTTTAGAGTTTTAATTCATGCTTTTTATCATGAAAACCTAGCGTTCTGGACAAATTTGAAAAGACACTACCATTGTACATGATTTCATCAATTTTTAGTGGCTTTTGCTCTCAATCTTTGAATCTTACAAATTGAAAAATTTCCTGAACACCTAGACATTTGGATCTCCCGAACTCTTTGTCCTTGGTGATGTGTTAATTCAGTATTTCATTCATTGAATATGACTGAGAGAAAATACTCTTAATCTTGTGGTCCATTCAATTGTGTGTTTTTTGTCGATTGATTATTTAGGGTAATCAAATCCTCTTAGAGATTGTGAAATCTTTATTTCCCTTTTGGGAGTACTCCTAGTTGTTCTAAATCTTAGAATTCAACAAAAGGGGTGATCAACTTTTACATTTTCAAACTTTTTTGACTAACCAATCTACATTTCCACTAAACGGATCCAATCCTTAACTGCTGGCTAAAAAAACTTGATAACTTATAAGAGAACCTAACTCTTGTTTTTCAAATAAAATTCTTGCTCAAAAAAGTGGCATGCTAGTTTTTTGGTTCCCCCTTTCTCTTTACTTGACAAAAGACACCTCAATGGAGATGCTGCCTCCATCTAGACAGCCCATTGACTAGGTGCTTATTTTATGAACCCCTCCTTTTCATTATCAACTTAAATCTCCTTTATGCTTGATGTACGATCATACAGTCATCAGAAGCGGCCCTTCACTGAAACTCAGCTAATACACTTATGTTGTACTACAATTGATCATCTATCAGTGGAATTCGTTATGTGTACAGAGTATATATTGTCAGGATTCATCCATCAGAACCGTTTTAAATTTGACTTGATTCTTAAACTTTCGATTCAATAATTTGGGTACAACGTGAACAAATCTCATAGCAAAGATTATATTATGATGTAACATATATGATGACTTCCAAACAGTACTATGTTATCATGGATCCATTAATAGATTGCACATAATTTAATGGACAAAAAACTGTAGCTAGGAATTACATAAATATAGGTTTCCAATAATTCCAACTGCAGTATAACTCAACAAACTTATGTGTCACAGCAAGAATGACTTTTGAGTTTCATAAAATGAGCATCACAATTTACAACCAAGTTAACAGAAAACTTAACCTTAAAGACTTAAAATAAATTTGTACTGTAGTGTGCTAAAATAGGCTACAGGTTTACTAAATGCGTGATACAGTGAGCTGTAAAGGGCAGAATGTAGATCATTAGAATGAAGAAACTCCAATTATTTAAAGGAAAGGTGCTTTTGTTACTTGCATTTGATCAGGATCATAATTGCTCGACCATTAAAAAGAACTGTGTTTAAAGAAAAGCAAGAATGCTAAGTTTGCGAAATCTAATTATCCATGTAATTGAAACTCTCACCTTCTGTATAAATGAAGCAAAAAGTTCTGCAACAGAACTTTTATTCTGGGATCCAAATTTTCCATTGATAAATGGTTGAATCCTTGTCCAGATATTTTTACGGACTTCTTCAATGTAAGAACGTCTGCCTGCACCTGCATATGAGAAGCTTGCGATTAGCTGATTGTTGAATAGATGAAAACAATTTTTGGATACGTATTGCATATGTTCTACCTTCAAAATGTGTTGCAGTGTCTTTATCAAGCACAGACGACAATGGGGGTAAAACTGGTGGTGAGATAGTCTGAATACAGAGCAAAAACATAAGCTAGCATTCAAAAATGCACACCCCCCTTTTTTTCTCTTTTTTTAATCTTGTGTGCGTGCGCATGCACCCTTCTTTTTTTTTTTTTTTTTTTTGGGGGGGGGGGGGGGGGGGGGGGGGGGGGGGGGGGGGGGGGGGGGGGGGGGGGGGGGGGGGGGATTCGGATATGCCATATTCCAACATGAAAACCAAAGTATATTACTTGAAGATGGAAAACAACAAGCAGGCAGAGTGCAAAAGAATTGAGGGTTCCTAGCTTTGGATCATTGATGCCATGCACCTTCGCCCAAAACTTAACCTACAGGCAGCCAGATAAAGTGAAAAATCAGACAGTTAACATCATAAAATTTATATCAATGCAAGATAACTGACAAAACAACTAGTGCTTACCAGGAAAATCAATTGACGACACCTTGGATCCACTTCACAAATGGCACGCAGCAAACACGACTTCAAAATGCCATCATTTGAAACAGAAATATCACAAGATATATTATGCTGTGAATCCTTGAACATGATAACTGGCACACGTGCAGATGGAATGAAATTGATATCATGAGCTTCACCTGCTACAAGATGTAAAGCATACTAAGAAACTCTCAACAAACTAGCATCTGAAATTTCACATTCACTAGAGGGGAGTAGGGTCAATGATAGTGAAGCATAAACAGAATGAACAAATTGAAATGTAAAAACTGACAGACCTTTCCTGATCAGTATTCTCCAAAAGCTTTCTAAAACTTTTGCTTTTGTCCTCTTGCTTACGCCTTGCAGCCAGACACCTGTATCTGGCAACTCAAGGGACAAGTCCAAGTCTGCCCATCGAGTATACAAATTGGATTCAAATGACCCGAAGGCATAAATTCTTGCACCTATAACATAATTGCTTGATAAGCACAACAACAATAAATACTACTAAGTTGAAAAGAATCTGAGGACTTGTACAAAGACAATTGCAGAAAAGGTCCACGTCCAGTTTTGTTGACAAGCTCGTTACAAAACACACACACAAGAAAAATACATGCTAAAACCCAAGAAATTCTAAATCTTCATGAAAAGCTGGCATTATTATGAGATATTTAAGAAAAACAAACACAAAAAATCAAGA
>CM035421.1:171783343-171785843 GCA_020310875.1 Ceratopteris richardii
CTCTCTCTCTCTCTCTCTCTCTCTCTCTCTCTCTCTCTCTCTCTCTCTCTCTCCCCCTACCCTAAAAAATCCGGAACCCTAAACCTAATCGCTGAAATGGCTCCATGGACCGGAGGGAAGTGGACGAACTTATCGCTAAATCCCTCAAAGAGGCCAAAAAGGAAGCAGACCGCAACCTCAATATGGAGATACGAAAAATGATGGAAAAGTTCAAAGGACTCAAAGAACAAGTAATGGATAAAGTCAAAGGACTCGAAGAACAAGTAAAGACTCTCACAGAAGAACGAGACAATTGGAGGACACCCTATGAGCACCTGAAAGAAGAGGGGGAGATCTCCAACGAGGAGACAATCAAAGAAGAAATAAAGAAGGAAATCAAAACGGAGGTAGAATCCACTCGAGAGTCATGGGTGGAAGTAGTACACAAAAGGGTTAAGAAGGAAGTTAGGGAAGACGTGTAGAAAGAAGAGCTCACACGAGTCTAGGATACACTTGAGGAGGAGAGGCTTCAACACACTCGAAGACTTCACATTCGGATTACGGGCCTACTCGAAGGAGCATCACTGGAGGCAGATGCCACTGACATTTGTCGTCGACCTGGATACGAGAGATACATCGCGTTTGCGAGCACTCATCCTTAAGATGAGCTCCGAGGAGGCACAGACCGCCTTTTTAGACGTCAATCAGTACTACGTGGACTACCCGACGGCGCCATCTACATGGACGAGGACCTCACGCGGATGCATGTGGCACACCGACGTGCTTGCATGCCACAGATACTCGAGGCATGCCGAGAGGGGAGGAAGGCCTTTTACCGTGATGGTAAGGTCTTCATAGATGGACGCCCTATCAGATAGGGCCATGCAGCCTATGAGACATCACTACACCATGAGACACCACTCAGAGGAGTGGTGTGGAACTGCAACGGGGCACTCTAGACACGACCAGACAGACTCGAGGAGATCCTCGCTTCACATGACTTTGCATGCATCACAGAGACACAAGAGAGCCAAGAGAGAGGTCTACCACGCATTGCAGGTTTTCATTGGGAATCTACATTCAGGACCACGACGGACAGTGTACAGCACGAGGGTCGCGAGCCGTGGCCATCGTATTTAGACAAGAGATACACAGTCGGATCCATATTATAGGAAGAGATGAGGAGGCACGATACATGTGGGTTAGCATGGAGATAGCACATGGGAGCTGGATTTACATTGCTATATGCTACTTCCCTCCAGGCGGATCTCGATACGCACAACAGGATCTTGGGGGACCGATCCGAGACAGAGACTCACCATACACAGCACTTTCAGATGAGATACTATATTACAGCACACTAGGTGAAGTCTTCCTTATTGGGGACTTCAATGGCTTCACTCAGTCACATCAGTGCGAGACATACGACATGGATTATCCACATCTCATGAGTGCAAGAGACCCGGATGAGATGAGCACCAATAGAGTATTGATAGATATGGGTCAGGACACCACCGGGTATGGAAGACATCTACTTGAGCTAGGCAGCCGACATCAACTCGTTATATATAACGGGATGAATCGTTGGCCACGTTCGGATGGACTTTCTTGCTTCCCTCACGGGGGAGGTGAGAGCTCAGTCGACTACATTTTGGGTACCATCTCTGGAGCTTCACTCATCCCCTCACTTAGTATTGGAAGATGCCCACTTGGTGCTGACCATACATTTATCACATTCACACTCTCATCTCCTATTCCATTAGACCCTCCCTCACCCACTGAGACACACACCACGATACACTTCACACACGAGCTCTCACACGTTTATGCACACCATTTAGACACCCGGCTACTCTCCCTCGATCCACTCACCCTTGGACACACTTACATCATAGTTCACCACCATCCTACAGGACTCAGCTCTCCGTAGCTTCCCACACCGCACACATATACACCCTCCACGCACAAGACCCATGCCCCAGAACTGCTGGTGTGATGCAGATTGCCGTGAGCTACGGAAGCACCTACAGATTTTAGAGCATAGAGGGGATATTACAAACACACAGATATTTACCGTTTGCTCATGAGTCGAGACAGTGTAGTGGCATGGCGACATTTTAGAGAGAGGAGACAGCAGACACCCATCCGAGACTCGAGCACTTGGCATAGCTATGCACGAAGCCTATACGAGATCCCAGACCAGCCTCCCATTCCCAGACAAGAGAGCTCACGTCCTACTACCTCTGACTTCTTCACACCCACTATGCTGGGGCGCCCTATTGCCCGTCTACAGCATGGAAGGGCCCATGACCATTTCGGTTTACAGGCAGAGCACCTCATCTACGGAGTCACGACCCTTGCACCGCTCATTGCCCACCTCTTCAACCGTGCATTGGTTGAAGGGTTCCCTGACTCATGGACTTAGCACACCATAGTGCCCATTCATAAGTCAGGAGATACTATGGATCCAGCTACATACCGGATGATCATGATTGGCTCTATATTGGCCAAGTTATATGGG
>CM035421.1:171790843-171793343 GCA_020310875.1 Ceratopteris richardii
GATAAATACCACCACCAAAAGCATCATTGTCTAAATACATAAAATCTTGAAAAGAACTAAAATCAGGAACAAACAGATCATCTACAAAGCATCTAATATTAGAAAGTTTGTGTATAATGATAGGACAGGTATTAGCTAAAACAAGCCTTTCCATAAATTCAAATTCATAAGTAAAAAGATAAAAATTCGCAAGAAAGACAGCACAGTTTGTACCCATAGGAATTCCAATACATTGTTTGAATAAAGTATCACCAACTGAAATATACAAGTTTTCTAAAAGAAACTCTAACCAAAGAAGAATGTCGGTTTCATCTACTATTCTAGAGTAACGTTTCTTTTTACTATCTATATCTACAGACTTGGATTTCAACCATAAATAATCAAAATGTAATGCAGATTTTTCTACCAAAAGAGCCTTACATCTATCTTTGGTGAATTTAAAAGAGAAAACTTTCCTAACTAAAGAAGAAATTCTATGTTTTAAATCATTCAAATCTAACTTTGTATACAAAGTGGTGAAGTCAAAAGTTTGAAGCCCCAAAGGAACAGATTTTTCTTCTATAGTTCTTGAAGAGTTGAGAGACTTTATTACAGGAACAACACCTAGAGAATTATCTAATATCCAACTAGAGGAAGTTGGCACATCTGCATCTTTGAGCAAATATCATGAATAGTAGGTAAAATGGCTTTAAAACAATTGCTTAACCATTTGGAAACATCCGTGAGAGAAGTATTACAAGATGCAGCTATAAATCTCGGTTTGATGGGGTTCTTATGGAATTTCCAAACTGTATATAAAAAAGGTAAATTTTGATACAATTTGAAACCATAAGATTTACAAAAATCTTGATGACTTGAAATAACTTCTCCAGAAGAAACATTGCAAAATTGATATGTAGAGGACTGAGTTTCTTTCATAAGACACTCTACATTAAACTTTTTACAAGTAAAAACAAAATTATTTGGTCATTTATCCACATAAGAAATCACAAAGTTTCTATGAAAATATTTTAGTGAGGTCAAATCACTTACAGATAAGCTATCTAATGAAGGGGAATTCCTCCCTAAAGCTATATCAACCTTCATAGAAACTTTCTTCATTACTATTGATTTCCAATGTGTAAAAATTCCACGAATACCTAAAGATTCTTCAAATTTTAGAATGAAATTATCAATGCCCTTTTCTATATCTTTAAGGATGCAAGCATCCTTAGAGGTATGAAGTCTATATTTTGTTCCTCTAGAAAAAAGTTCTTTCAAGCTACTAGTAGGAAGAATAGAACAATCGGCAGAAACTATATGACCCAGATCCTTGTTTACGAAAGAGGAAAAGGAACCATTATTGCAACAACAAGATCTTCTAGAAATCGACAATCTATCTTGCTCTCTCATATTTCTTCCAATATCATTGTAATTGAAAGCTTTTTGACCCAAAGTTTTCAAATATTTGTATATAACCAAAGGATGGACCCAAAGCTTTCTAACATAAGAAGGAAGAGATTCTATCACTTCTTTTGATTTCAAAATAGAGTTCAAACCAACTTTATCCATTTCTGGAGAAGTAAAGATAGTAATTAGTAGAACTCTTCTTGAAATCAAAGGATTATGAGAAACACAAGAGGATTTTAGAAATTTGGATATGAGAATTCGAAGTTGAAAACTATGGGATTTTCTAAGACTCAAATCCTCATGAGAGAAATTTTCCAAGATATATAGAAGTTTAAAGAGGACTCTTTTGTTATACTTTTCAAAGATTTTGAAAGAAAAAGACCCCTCTTGCATAATTCTATCCAAGAAAATTAATCTTCTTTTAAAATCACTAAACTTAAGAGATTGATCAGCCAAAGAGCTAAACAAAAGTTCATTAGAAGATGATGATGGGAAATCCTCATGAGAAGAGTCTAATCTATAGCAAGAACTAAGGGACCTATTGGGAGAGGAAATAGAAACATTAATATTACGATGTGGAACCCAAATTTCTGTATGTTGAGAAGATTGGACAGTTGAGGAAAGTTTTGGGTATCTACGCCATAACATAGGAGTTTTCTTATTGATAGATTTACTCTTACGAAGTCTAGATTTTCCTTCTAAATTGAAGCCTTTAGGAAAGAAGGTATGTAAAGTTCGCATCCAAAATAACTCCCTAGGCAAAGCTGCTTTGTAAAACTCTTTAGAGTTTCTAAAATTACCTTCTATGTGTTCAATAGGAAAACAACGAAACGATTCAAAACCGTATTTTGCTATGGATGCATAAAGAGGTTTTACTTTTTCAATTAAAATTCTTTTGGAATGAATTTTCCTAGCTTCTCTAACATGCTCTTGAAAACGAATAAATGCAGTCCTAAAAGTTTGACCAACATATAAAAATGAACTATCGTAAATATTATAGATCACATAAATGACTTGTGAACAATGAATTGGACTTAAAGGATTATCTTCATGCAAATGTTTTTTTCTTAAACGCCTTAAACGAAGAAGAGCTTTTATTGAATTATTAGTG
>CM035421.1:171800843-171803343 GCA_020310875.1 Ceratopteris richardii
ACAAAGAGAATCATTATGATATGAATCTTTTTTTTATTGTTTTTCTCCACAAACTAGTTTTAAAATATATTAAACAAAGGAAGATACACGAGAATGAGAGAGAGAGAGATAAAAAAGACCTAAGAATCTTTCTATCCTCTTCATAAGGGATCCATATGCTTCAAAGTCTGTTTCCTTGAATCATTGAAACTTTTTTGTCACTCTTATGATTTCTGATTCTTTTGTTTAGAAAATCTAAGGATTTTCTGATCAATCACTCTTTAAGTATTGCATAAAAGTTGTTGGTACATTTTTCTTTCCAAACCTTCCAAAGCACCTCACCTTTGATGACATTCCATAGGAGGGCAAAGCATCCAATCACTTCCCCCAAAAGAGCTTGCTTTCGATTGATTGGATGTTGAAGTCTAATGATGATTTGAACCGACTTCCACATGTAAGTGCTTTTGGGGAAGGAGAAAAAGAGGTTATGGATTTCTTCTGGCACTTTGTTGCATCTGTTGCACCAAGGTTGTACATTGCACATTTTTTAGGCTTTGGCATTTGTCCAAATCCCTCTAAAGATTTGCCAAAACAAAACAACTTTTTCCTTTCCAATAGCAGGTGTCAAAGATCTTGGAACTTTAACTCCCACTGTTATATTCCAGAGATGTACATGCTTGGAGGAACGAGAAGTTCCTTGCTCGGGGGATAGCCGAGGCCAAAAGCCAGAGAGTTCATATGAGGTGCCTACTCATGATGGCCAGATGAGTAGAGGGACCTTACAGAGAACTCTAGATGATGATTAGGCAAGGGCTATAAATAGGCTAGGAGGTGAGTCCCAAGCATGTCATTCTCCACTTCCCACAATTGGTATCAGAGCTAAGCAAGTAGACTTGGGCAAGGCGGATGGAAGGCATGCGCGTCGATTTCAAAGGTAAGCTTAACAAAGATTTGAGTGTATCTCTCAATCCGTGGGTTGGATTTCGACGTGTAATATACCGTTGGAAAGTTCTCGGAATGAGCTTTCCAATGAACATACAGATTGGGGATCCAAGATACCTAGCATGGGTGAGAACCAGGTTCAAGAGACCGAGGTTGAGAGCAAGGCAAGTCCATAGGCTAGTTGCCAAGAAGCGGAAAGGCAAAGCTCAAGATACCAAGGTTGAGAGCAAGACAAGTCCATAGGCAAGTGGCCAAGAAGTGGAAAGGCAAGACTCAAGACACCACGCTTGAGAGCAAGGCAAGTATGTAGGCAAAGTGGACAAGAAACGGAAAGGCAAGGGTGCTTCTTTCCATGTGAAACCACATAGAGAATGGTTCTCTAATTATACAACAAAGTCTCTTGGTACAGTGAGACTTGGTGACTCTTACCAGTGTGACGTTGCACGGATTGGACATGTGGTTGTGCAATTCATTGATGGTTCAAAATTTACTATGCATCATGTACGCCATGTACCTCAGTTATCACATAGTTTGATGTCAGTTGGTCAACTTGATGACCTTGGTTACAAGGTGGTCTTCTATGCTCAATTCCTTTGCATATCAAAGGGCAATATGGTTATTGCAAAAGGAAGCAAAGTTGGCTTACTTTATCCTTTATTTGTATCACAGAAATAACACTTGTTAACTGTTACTGAATAGCTTATGGCTTGTATTTGGCATGGTCATTTAGGGCATATATCTCGTAGTGGAAAAAGCATGACTTGTTGCAAAGGGTTTTAAGCAACAACATGGTGTTGATTTCAAGGAAATCTTCTCTCCAATGGTCAAGATGACTACCTTGCACATGTTGCTTGGATTCATTGCAATGGAGGACTTAGAGCTAGTCCAAATGGATGTGAAAATTGCTTTCTCGCATGGAGAGTTTATAGATGAGATCTACATGAAACAACCAAAGGGTTATGTAGTTCTTGGCAAGGAAAGTCTAGTTTGTAAGCTCAAGAAGAACTTGTATGGACTTAAACAATCCCCTAGACAATGGTACCAAAAGTTTTGATGCCTTTTTGAAGTCTCAAGGATATTCTCGAAGCAATGAGGATCATTGTATCTACACAAAGAGATGCCCAAATGGAAGCTTGATATGCTTGATACTTTATGTCTATTGTTTTGAAGTCCTCTTATGACTTGTCAATTCTCAAAAAGAAGTTGAGTCAGACATTTTATATGAAGAATTTGGGGGATGGCAAACATATTCTTGGCATGCACATTACTCGTGATAGGAGTAAAATATGCATATCTTGTCTCAAAATGAGCACATATCCAAAGTACTTCATAGGTTCAATATGCAGGGTGGAAAGGCATTGAGTACACCTTTACCCACATATGTGAAATTGAGCAAGAATGATTGCCCCAAATCAAATGAGGAATAGGAATTCATTACCAAAATTCCTTATCAGTCTGATGTTGGTAGTCTCATGTATGCTATGGTACCTACAAGACAAAACATTGCATTTGCAATGGGCGTTATTAGCATATATATGTCTAATCCTAGCAATAAACATTGGGAAGCAGTCAGGATGAT
>CM035421.1:171808343-171810843 GCA_020310875.1 Ceratopteris richardii
TTGCTTAGAGCTTTCTTTTGTTCTTTATCAATTTATGATAATTTTTATTGCCTATTTTGCATTTTCAATTATTTAAATGTCCAAATGAAGTATTGTTTGTTCCCTTAGCGTTGAAATGACCAAACAATAGTACTTGGATAGTTTTTTTTAAGTTGAAGCCCGTAGGAGGTGCCAAGTAGCATGATGCCTCCCCTTAAAACCACAATTTGTTGTGTTTCCAAGTTTTTCACACCCAATTTGAGACTAAAACACTAAAGAACAAGGGATAAGAATTAGAAATATGCAAAATTCCATGCAAAATCTCATGAAAACATGATTTTCCTTGGGAAATTGCAATGTCTCAAAGCAATCATGATGGTTGAGGGAAATCATGATTTCCTTTAAGCCCTTGTGATTTCTCTCAAGCCCTCATGATGGACCTAGCAGTTGCATGAGAGCAATCATGATGGCTACTAACCCTCGCAATGTTCCAAGCATGATGGTGATTTTCAACTTCCATAAATAATTGTGATTTCTCAACCATGATTGTTATGTCCTAATTCCAATTTCTCATAAAAATATTTTTGATTATTATGAGACCTCATGATGGCAATGGCTAATTTCCATGCAATCATTATGATGTCCCAATCGCCTTTGGCAATTGCGACGCCCCTCGATAATTGAGATGGTTGGTGTGATATCGCAATGGCTCTTGGTCAACACGATTCCCCACATAACATGAAGATGATTTCTCTAAGTTTTCTTGTTGACCGGATCTTGCAAACGCATGTACACAGAGATAGTACAAAAACAAAATCTCACAAGAATTACTCACAAAATAGAGAGAGATAAGAGACTAAACAGAAGATTGGGTACAATCTCCCCCCACATACTCTAATGGATGAGTCTATCAAAGTATATGTATTTATATGTATTTCTCATTACGTCCTAAATAGAAGATACATGAGGGTGGTGCTTCAGAAAGCGTGCGTTTATGAAACTCTGCTTTATTTACAAAATTGTTGCTTTCTAAGCAATCTACTATTTTTACAAAAATGTTGCTTTCTAAGCAATCTACTATTTTTACAAAAATATTTAAAATACTATCTTTGAACTATCTTCTAAAATATCTAAATAAATCCATGCGGATTCATGCCCTCATGATTCTTCATCTGCTAAATCAAAACACAATCACATTAAAACCCTCAAGAGATTAAAATCCATTTAACATTCCACTATACCATTAAGTATAACATTTCTTATTCTTTGAACCCATTTTTGTGTTTGATGGCTCCTTTCCTAGGTCTTAAGCTATGTAGAGAAAGAATATGAAAAAAGTTTAAACAAATTTCTATGATTTTTCAAAAAATGAGTTTCTAGAAATTTTGAATATTCATAACCCTGCACAAACTACCAAACGACTTGAAACTTGTAGGAGTGGAAGTTCTCCTCAAAGAAGCCATGTTTAAAATTTCAAGCAAAAAAGTTCATCGTATAGAGAGCAACAATATTCCAAAGTTTTGTTCTCTCTCCTCTCTTTAATTTCACTCTCCCAAACTCAAATTTGATGCGAATGAGTTGACTTTCTAGAGCTATAGGCAATAAAAAAGGTGGACAAACTTGAAAACTTGCATTGGGAAGCATGCCAAAGTCCTTTTTCTTTTACCTTTTCCAAGGCTCTACAAGAATTCCAAAACTACCTTTCCACTTCCCAAGCTTCTATAAGCTGAAAATAGACCTAAATTACAGGTTTCAATGACTTTAAATGATAACTTACTTAGTGAAGTCAGATTTCTTAAAGAATCCTTGAACTTCCAAGCACGTGAAGTGCTTCCACACCTCCAAACAATCTCCAACATGTTCTTCTAGAATTGAAAAAGGCTTAGATCCCTAAAAATGGTGCCAAAGGTGTTTGCCATAGGTCCATGAGGCTCCAAAGAGTCACCCACCACCATGAAGTGGGTGGTTGACAAGCATCAAATAATCCATCGATCATCTATCCAATTAAGGGCATGGAAACCAAGAAGAAGATTCTAAATATGGAGAGAAATGGGAGATAAGATGAGTGAATTTTGGAATCAGTAGTTTGTAGACTTTATAGTAATATTATTTCTACATGCATAAGAGGTATCAACACTTGCACACAAATAACAATCTTTGAAACTATGATGGGAATGGCCTATATAGAAAAATACCCCATTGGGATACTCCTTTCTCACCATAGACACCCCATAAAAGCAAGGAAGGAGGAAGAAAAGTGAGGAAAAAAGGAGAGTTACAGAGATTTGCACAAGAGCTCACTTTTTATAATGGCAAAGAGTATTCAATGGGTAGCCTTGTGCATACCAAAATGACAGGCCTAGTTGAAAATAGTCCTACAATACTTATCGAGCTATTGCAACCATCTTATTGACCTATCTAAGCTACTTTGAACTAAATATACATTTAAAAATTCCCATACTCTCAAAAGTTACAAATTCAATAGATTCATGAAAATGGAGGTTTATCTTACACAAGTAAA
>CM035421.1:171825843-171828343 GCA_020310875.1 Ceratopteris richardii
TCTGATTTGGAAGAACCCAAAGGCAAACATCAGGTACAGACAGGTGATGATACTAAGCATTCTGTTGTAAAGATTGGTAATGTAAAGACTAGTGATGGTAATCAGAACCTATTGAGCAGGGTACTTTATGTACCAACCATTACCAAGAACCTAATGAGTGTTGGTCAGATTGTGGAGAAAGGTTTGCAGGTAAGGTTCAATCAACATGGAGCATATGTGGAGGACCCAAGACATGGATTCAGAAGGATAGCCAAGGGATAAAAATCAGATAGATTATTTACCTTTGAACTAGAAGACACAAAAAATATTGCTTTATACAATTACAAGGATCAAAGACTTTCAGAATTAGAAATATGGCACAAGAGGTTAGGTCACATTGGTGAAAGGACCTTAAAGCAAATGTGCAGGGATCAATGTGTGCTTGGGATACCTAATGTATCCAAGCAACACATGATATATAAGTGTGGATCTTGTCAGTTTGGTAAGTCACACAAATTGCCCTACACAAAGAAAGGTTTTATGCATGAAGATTATCTGGAATTGGTGCATACAGATGTTTGGGGACCTAGCAAGGAGCCATCCATTTCAGGATCAAGGTACTATGTGTCCTTCATTGATGATTATAGCAGATGGACTGTCTTATACTTTATGAAGCATAAGGATGAAGTGTTTAATTGTTTCAAGAGGTATCTTGCACTTGTTGAAAACCAAACAGGAAGAAACTTGAAGAGGCTAAGGTCAGATGGAGGAGGAGAATACTTCTCCAATGAGTTTGAAGATTTCTTGCAGGAAAGAGGTATCAAAAGGGAGATAACTACAAGGTACTCACCTGAACAAAATGGGGTAGCTGAAAGAAGAAATAGTTTCATTGTTGAAACAACTAGGTCTATGCTTAATGAAAAGAAATTACCAAATTATCTTTGGGCAGAGAGTGTATCTATTGCCACCTATCTCATAAACAGGTTGCCATCAAAGTCTCTTGATGGCATGACACCTTATGAAGCTTGGCATGGTAAGAGACCATCTTTGGATCATTGCAAAATCTTTGGTTGTATTGCATATGTGCATATTCCCTCACAGGTAAGGGGAAAGCTAGACCCTAAAGCTGAAAAATGTATCTTCATTGGTTATGACTTGAACCAGAAAGGGTACAGATTCTACAACCCCTCAAACAAAGGTTTCAAGGTAAGCAGAGATGTCATTTTTGTTGAGAATGACTCATGGTATGAAAATGAATGCAGGAAGGTTAGTCTACCCTATGATATGGAACAAGATTTCCCAAAGCTCACCAAGGAGGAACTAATCCAGAAAGAAGACTCAAGCTCAGATGATGATGACACAATTAACCTTGAGGAATTCAAGGCATGGAAGTCCAAAGGGAAGATGAAAATGAAGAAGCTAGAGGATATACCAGAATCCTCAACTCAAGCTATGAGGAGATCTCAAAGAGAAAGTAAGAAGCCTATCAGATATGGGTATGATACTTCTCTTGTAACTAAGCATTCTGTATATCTTGCAAAGGATCTGTTGAATGAAGAACCAGGTTCATATGAGGAGGCAATCACCAAACCAGAATGGAAAGAAGCTATGAATGAAGAAATAGAGGCTCTCAAGGAGAGTGACACATGGGACTTGGTACCCAAGAAGGACTCTATGAAGGTGATAGGATCCAGATGGATCTACAAAATCAAGAGGAACTCTGATGGTACAATCAACAGGTATAAAGCTAGGTTGGTAGCCAAGGGTTTTGCACAAACCCAAGGCATTGATTATGAGGAGACATTTTCTCCTGTGGCTAAGATGCCAACAATCAGAATTTTGGTGAGTGTAGCTGCATCCAAGAATTGGAACATGTACCAATTAGATGTCAAGAATGCTTTCTTGAATGGATGGATATCTGAAGAAGTCTACATGTCACAACCACCTGGCTATGAAGATCCCAAGAAGGTAAATTATGTTTGTAAATTGAAGAAGGCTCTATATGGATTGAAGCAGGCACCTAGAGCATGGAATTACAGGTTGACAACATATCTCCAAGACCAAGGATTTGTGATGAGTAAAGCAGACACTTCTCTCTTCATAAAAAGGAGTAGTATAGAGGTAATATACTTGTGTGTTTATGTTGATGATATCATCATTACAGGAAATGATGTCAATGGAATCAGAAGCATAAAGAATCAGATGATGAAGGAGTTCAAGATCAATGATCTTGGATTATTGAAGTACTTCTTAGGTCTTGAATTAGTGTATACTAATTCAGGTATATATATTACTCAAAAGAAGTATGTACAGGATATGGTCAAGAAGTTTAATTTGCAGGAAGCTAAAGTCTCAAGCACTCCAATGGAGGTCAACCTAAAGCTAAGTGCTCATGAAGGGGATGAAGTCCAAGACATTACAGGATATCAAAGTATGGTAGGTAGTTTGAATTATGCTACCTTGACTAGAATTGACATAGCATATGGAGTTAGTGTGCTAAGCCGATTCATGCACAAACCAA
>CM035421.1:171833343-171838343 GCA_020310875.1 Ceratopteris richardii
TATCCCCTCACTTTGACTCTAAGAGCTGCGGTACTAGTGACTAGAGAGGCCGATTAGCCCATCCCCAAATATGTGGTTTTCCAGGTGAAAGGGGCGCACCCCAGCAAGCATTCATCGAAGTGAAGTGATACGTGGAAGCAAGGGGCGTACGAGGGCATGTACAACAGGTTGGTGGGAACAGTCGTTGTAGGTCCATGGGCACAAGCAACTCGTACAAAGAGAGCTGCCCTTTGCTGAGGAAAATGGATAGAGAAGCTCCAACCCAAGACCACCCCCGAGTACGTGGAAGAAGAATGAGAAGAAGCCTTCCCTCGATGCAATCTCTTTTGTCCTCCTCAGATGCCTCCACACTCCTGTGACCTTTCTTCGCCCAAAAACACCCAACAGCAGCTGATCACTCTACTATCTATCCTCCTTCTTTTCCTCGTTACTCAGACGACCCCCTCCACCTCCTGTTCTCGACTCCCCCTGTTTTCTGCACAGACACCACAAAAACGAAAAAAAGAGAGAGAGAGCCAAAAAACAGTTCGATATCTTTTATGTGATTCGCCACTCCCACTCTCGTGTGGGGAATAATGGGGTGTACCCCCCCTGACAAACCACTCCCCCATCATAAGTTCATCTGATTTTTCTAGCCATTCAACTGACGTATCTTGTACATGTTCCAGACAATCAACTTTTTGTATTCTGGCCACTACCCCCCATCATAATCAATGTATGCTCCATTCATTTTCTTACAGACACATATGTACCTACATGTTCTCATGCTCACACATGCACCTTCCTATCGCAATCATGCACTCCCGAACCTATCCATACTTAACATGTGCACACATCTTCATGAGCATGACCACACCCAACAATTCATTGATTAAGAGAAAAATGCATTTTTGACAACCATATTTTCATAATCAATATGCTAGCAACCGGTCAATCCACACCACCCTTGCCATGTAACATACTCCCCCCTTCTGCTCGCGAAGTCGTCCCCGACGAGCCAATTAGCACCTTGCATACCAATTCTCTCCTTCCTCAATGTAGGACCTACAATCAAACCATTCGAGTCATCGACAATGCATCAATGCACATTCACATACCTCATACTTGTTCTATCTCTTTCCACTGGCGTACCTGCAACCACACTAAATCAACATCCATGAGTCATAAAAAATAAGTCATTTCACTTACCAACTGTCCATCCTCTTGCATCTTCACTGCCATGTCCACCTGTCTAAAACTCATCAAAAAATGTTAGACCAATTTTTTCATCAAATTACAATATCTACAACCAAAATGAAAAGACAATCATATCAATCATCCACCTCACACATATATACTCAACATACACATCATGATCCCGCATCACACATGCATTCTCGTCACCGATAACATACATGCAAACAGAAGACATGTCCACATTCCCTCTCGTCACTCTTGTCGACTATTCGTTCAACACGTCACGAATCTCTATTCCACATGCCACACACTTTCTACACACACCATCGAAAACCATTCCCCAATTCCGTTTTTGATACTCTTCCGGGTCACACGATCATTTTGCTGATTCCTTTTTCTCATTTCTAACCGAGTTCACTCGCTGATTTTTCATTCCCCTTTTACCTAGGGTTTCCACTACCTACTTTACTTTTCATCGACTCATTGTTTTTTCTTTTTCGTTTTTCAACTAAATTCCATGCTAGGTCACCACCCCACCTCTAAATTGGCAGATACAGGACAAAGACCACTCAAGCCTAACACGAGCTCACTCTGACAAGATCGCTCATCGTTGACATGCTTCAGGACATCGCAAGCAGTTACACTACCTAAGAACCAAAATGAGCACCTCCCAAGAGTTCACAGACAAACAAAGTAACTAGCACGCTTGGATTTCTCAAGTCCAAGTCTTCCACAAACACTTGTAGCCAAAACCCTAGCCGAGCTTAAGCTTCGATTTGAAATGCCTCATCAAGAGTCCACACATTCCCATATCCCCACAACACATACACATATTCCCATCCGAGCATCATGCTCTCTCACCTCTCTTTTGTCTCCCCTCGAGCGAGGAATTTTTCTCATCTTTTTTTTTCACATTTTTCTTCTCTTTTTTTTCATCATTTTTCCATATATTTACTCACACTTGTCGGCCTACGCCGAAGCTGGATGCGACTCATGGACTCGACCACCCGATCGAGTTTGTTCCACCCATCTACCAGCCCAACACAGTGCGCGACACACAGTCGACTAGCCCTATGCGAAACTGACGTCGGTTCGTGGCTTTGACCACCCGGCCAAAGTGGGTCCACCCACCTATCGGCCCACATAGGCGCGTAGCCACACACACACATACACATGCATATATAATTTTTTCATCATTTTTTTTCCCATTCCCGCATCTCGAGAATTAGGAGACAAAAGAAAGGAACTTTTCCCAACCATCCCGATCACGACACACACACATAAACTCCCCGTGGACATCCCAATAAGACACATCTCCTCTCTGCTGCTACTCAAGCCAAAATCTAGCCACTAATGCCATGGTCAACCCGTCCTCGCAAAACCCGCACATACTAACCACCTCGTCGACCTGAAACCTCAAAAAGTGTCACTTCAGTCCTAAGCATACAACAGACTTGGTCCGCCCGTCCTCACATCTCAGACTCGCAATCCGCAAAGCAAACCCTAATCGGACTCAAGCCATCCTTACCGGCATCCATCACCTCATCTATTTCTTTTTCATCTCCAACCTCTGCCTCGCAGAGAGTCCACCTGACCTGATAGATGACTTGGAAAGCTACTATTAGCCATTGTACCTCTTACTGTCTCAAGCATTGCCGCAAGGTCCCTTAATCCTTGCTTGTTGTACTCAATATCGCTTTGGTATTGGAATAGGTCACAATCGATGCTTCAGAACCGATTCCGTATTTGCTCCATCTCTTCGTCTAAATCTCTCATCTTTTTTCCAGATCCGAGGAGAACATCCTCCCTCTTCTCAACTCGAACGATCAACTTCTCAACTTCCTCTCTAATCGATCTTTCCTCCCAAATCCTATTCATATTTTCTACATCTAGATCATCTACCTTCTTCGACAATTCATTCTTCATTCTTTCTAACTCCGTTCCGAACGCATCTAACCTATCCAACATAGCTTTCAACTCTCCTTCCATTTTTTCTACTTTCGAGTCCTCTAGTTGTCCTCGCATCTCATCGTCTTTCCGATTCATCCACCTATCGAGCTTGCTACTCAGCTTTGCATTCTCTTTCTCTACCTGTCTCACTTTCTCATCGCTCTCTGCTTGGGCACTTTTCATTCTTTCTAGCTCCAGGCGGAACTCTTCCGCTACCTTACCCGCTTGTTCATCATATCTACCAGTCATCTCTAGAAATTTCTCGATTTCCTTTTCCATTCGATCGACTCTCTGTGCAAGGTCATCATTGTCTCGTGGGTGCTCTTCTTCAATCAAAACTCCATGGCAATTGGCTATCATCAAGCTGGTTCTAAGGTCTAGGGCCACATTTTCATGCTCAGACCTTGCAAGGCCTTCCCTCAAGCTTTTGTTCGCTTTCAACTCCTTGTTTCTATTTTCCACAACTTGCAACTGTTCTACACATTTCGCGACAACCTCTCCTAACCTCGCTTGACTTTCCTCAAGCTTTTCTACCTTGGTCCTCTCGCTATCCCACTCTACCCGAAGCAAATTGACTTGACATTCCAAGCTCTTTACGAGGTCCATCAAAGCTTGATTCTGGGATTCTCTATCCGTGTCTCCGTTCATTCTTGCGGTCTCCGTTGATGAAGCGACTCCACTCATGTCAACTTCCACATACAAAGAAGACAGACACCTATCCGATTCATTCGTTGTGATCTTTATGTCAGTCACCTCTTTTGAGCCACACACGTGCTCGCATAGCCTCTTTTTCCCGCATTCTACGCATTTAGAGACAAAGTCCAACGGAGTGCACACACGGGGGCAATATTTTGCAATGTGCCCGACTTTCTCACAACACCAACACCTAACGAGGTTTAAAATTGGGTCCATCCGGCGACATTCGTATACACGATTCCTCATCGGGTGTCCAAACCCGCTTCGACTTCTAATCCCTCTCGAAGTTATGGTTCTCGGGCTAATTTCTCGAACATCTACAACTTGCGTACTTTGCGCCATCTCTCTACCTAGACCAATGCACTTAATCTGGGCCGACGGGCTGTGTTGCACATTTAGCCCATCCCCAAATTTCCAGGTGAAAGGGGTGCACCCCAGCAAGCATTCATCGAAGTGAAGTGATACGTGGAAACAAGGGGCGTACGAGGGCATGTACAACAGGTTGATGGGAACAGTCGTTGTAGGTCCATGGGCACAAGCAACTCGTACAAAGAGAGCTGCCATTTGCTGAGGAAAATGGACAGAGAAGCTCCAAGCCAAGACCAAACCCGAGTATGCGAAAGAAGAATGAGAAGAAGCCTTCCCTCGATGCAATCTCTTTTGTCCTCCTCAGATGCCTCCACACTCCTGTGACCTATCTTCGCCCAAAAACACCCAACAGCAGCCGATCACTCTGCTATCTATCCTCCTTCTTTTCCTAGTTACTCAGACGACCCCCTCCACCTCCTGTTCTTGACTCCCCCTATTTTCTGCACAGACACCACAAAACAAAAAAGAGAGAGAGAGAGAGAGCCAAAAAACAGTTCGATATCTTTTATGTGATTCACCACTCCCACTCTCGTGTGGGGAATAATGGGGTGTACCCCTCCTGACAAACCACTCCCCCATCATAAGTTCATCTAATTTTTCTAGCCATTCAACTGACGTATCCTGTACATATTCCAGACAATCAACTTTTCGTATTCTGGCCATTACCCCCCATCATAATCAATGTATGCTCCATTCATTTTCTTACAGACACATATGTACCTACATGTTCACATGCTCACACATGCACCTTCCTATCGCAATCATGAACTCCCGAACCTATCCATACTTAACATGTGCACACATCTTCA
>CM035421.1:171853343-171883343 GCA_020310875.1 Ceratopteris richardii
AGGTGTATATCTTTCTTGATGGTTTCTCAGGATACAATCAAGTTGCTATAGCCCCAGAAGATTAACACAAAACTAATTTTGCGACTAAGTGGGGAGTATTTGCATTTAGAGTCATGCCATTTGGCCTGACAAATGCACCAGCTACCTTTCAAAGGCTTATGTGTCATGTATTCAAAGAACTCTTGAGAACAACCATGGAAGTATATGTGGATGACTTATTTGCTTTTTCTTGCAAAAGATCAGTTGACCTTGGGGAGCTTAGACAAATCTTTGAAAAGTGCAAAATTTATAGAGTTTTCCTAAACCGTGAAAAGTGTATTTTCTTTGTTAGGCAAGGAAAGATACTTGGTCATATTTTTTAAAAGAATGGCATATCCATCGATGAAGAGAAGACCAAAGTAATAGTTGAGATGCCTAGACCCACAACTGTGAGGGAGTTGCAAGCATTTATGGGACATTGTGGGTATAGCAGGAGGTTTGTTCACAATTGTGCTATGATTATTAAACCTTTATATGCATTAATCACCAAATTTGAATGGACAGAAGAATGTGAAGAAGCTTTTAAGAAATTGAAATATTTGTTGAGCTGAGCACCTATTCTGAAACCACTTAATTGGGAGAAAATTTTCCATATCCATGTTGATGCTTCCAATTTTGCATTGGGATGCATACTAGCATAGCCAGTGGAAAATTCCAAGTTGGATTACCCAATTGCATATGCAAGTAGACAAATGAACCAAGCTGAGAGAAACTACACCACCACAAAGAGAGGGGATTAGGTATGGTGTATGAAGTCAAGAAGTTCAAACATTATCTCCTAGCAAACAAGTTCAGGTTCTTTGTGGATCATCAAGCCCTATTGTATCTAGTAAACAAGCCTTGTAACATAGGGAGGATTGTCAGATGGTCTTTGCTTCTGATGGAGTTTGATTTTGAGGTGGTGGTAAAACAGGGTAAAACTCACATGAGATCAAATCATCTATCTATGCTATGTAACGGGGAAGAACCCCAAAGAGTGGATGATAAACAACCTGATACTTATCCGTTCAGGGTAGAAGTTGTACCTACTTGGGCTAAAAACCTAGTACCAATGTTGAGTTTTGGACCTCAGTTCATAAAATAGACATGAGTCAAGTCATAGGTCAAACCAGGAATTACCTCTTGTTATCCAAACACTTGTATTATCTCCATGACTCAAGCTTATTGCTAAGCTAAATCCTAGATGAGGAACAAGGGAGTTACCTAGAAAGGGCACATAACCCTCATAAGCTAGTCCATACTTCAAAGAATCAAACCCTAGTAAATCTCCATAGACTATGAGTATACTGGCCAAATCAAAAGAAAGACATACATTATTTTGTGCAACAGTGTGAAGACTACCAAGAGAGTAGAACAGTTGAAAATGCCACCTTATTTGTAATACAAAAGAATCCAACATGGGGAGAAGAGATAGTTGAACAACTGAGGAAAGAAGAAGGTCAAGTGAAAAATACTTTCCACGAGAAGGTGATGAATATGGAGTGAAAAGACTATTCTTTGATAGCAGGTCACTTGTATAAAAGAGGTAAAGAAGGGTACCTAAGAGTATGTGTTCCCAAAGAGGATTATGTGAAAATGTTGCAATTAGCACGTGCAGGTGCAGCCTGAGGACAATTTTTAGTAGAAAGAACTGCCAAACTAATAATCTATGCAGGATTCTGGTGGCCAACTTTACATAAAGATGCTAAGCTATTTGTGGAAAGATGCGAAATTTTCCAAAGAATGAAAAATCCAATAAGAAAAGATGACATGCCACTAAGGCCGATCATGAGCTTTAGAGCTTTTTCCAATTGGGGCATTGATTTCATTGCACCCATTGCACCACCTTCTAAAACCACACATGCAGAACACATCATAGTAGCAACTGACTACTTAACTAAGTGGGCAGAAGCTAAGACCACTAGGAGAAATGATGCTCAGACAACATCAAGGTTTTTATTTGAGAACATCTTTGTGAGCTTTGGGTTACCATTGGAAATCATTAGTGATACGGGGACTCATTTTGTCAATGAAGTCATAGAACATCTTCTAAAAGAGTTCTTAGTCATGCATAGGCTCTTAGCACCCTATCACCCCCAAGCCAATGGTCTAGCCGAAAGCACCAATAAGGTTTTGTGTGGAGTTTTGCAAAGGTTAGTTAATGATAAGCAGTCAAACTGAGATAAGAAATTGCATCATGCTCTTTGGGAATATAGAGTTGCTTATAAAACAAGCATTGGAACAACACCTTTTAATTTGGTGTATGGCAAAAATGCTATCCTACCCATGGAATTCTTGATTCCAACCCTAAAAGTGGCAAAAACTCTAGATTGGAGAGAACATGAATTTGTAAATAGGATCTCAGAACTGGAAAAATTAGGGGCTACTAGGTTACTAGCCATCAACTCCTTGTATGCCAACAAAAGGAGACAGAAAGCTTATTATGATATGCACATCAAAGAGAAGGATTTGAACAAGGGAGACCTAGTCCATGTTAGATATGCTCAATACTCCACCCTCATGTGACCACAAATGATCCATGGTGCTCTAAGTTGTAAGGCCCCCATTATGAGGAGAAGCCATTATGAGAGCCCGGACATTTGTGGAACCCTAACTTCCAAGTTAGATGAGGTCTATGTGTGACCGTTGATGGTTATAGATGATCTTTGTGAGCCTAGCCGTTAGGTTAGGTAGGGCATAAACTTCCATGCCATTGGGTTACCATTTAAGGTGAAAATAAAGGCCCTGTGGCATCACGCGGTTTCCCCATAGAACCTTAATGGGGGGAGTGCAGAGGGGGGCCGAGACGGTAGGATTTCTGGTCGTGGAGATATTGTCGGATCATATATTTTACCGACTAGTTTGTATCTCCCGACTACGTTTATCTATACCGAACCGCCTTGTAAAAGCTATATAAGCACAGCCCAGGTTGAGTTTTACATAGCATTGCACACTAGTAAGCCCTTCATCTAGAGTCTGTCTAGATCGCCATCTAAGCTCCACAGTGGGAGCGCACAGGTGGACAACACCATCATTGTAACTGCATTACGCTTTGCAATCTGAGAATTTGAGTTCTCTACCTCTCAGTCTGCGTCTATCTTTGTCTGCGTTTTTCTCTCAACTCTGTCTACAGGTCTATTCCGCTGTGTTGTTATTTTCTTACAGTCCAAGCATTCACCATCAAGGAAATGGGCAAGAAATTTCACAAGAGGGGACATGGACCATATATCCTACACAAGCTCAGTAATAGTGGAGCCATGCAACTTGCAACCCTAGAAGGCCAAGTCATGCCCAACTACATACATGGATGTAGAGTTAAGAAATACCTAGAGCCTCTCACTGAATAACAATGGCACATAGGAATGCATATGCAGAAAGAGTCGGAGGGAATCAAAGAAGAAGCCCAGCATGAAGCTAGGGAAATAATATTGAAAATCAAAGAGAAGATGAGACAATCCTGACTCTATTTTCACTATTGATACTGTATATCTTGCACCTTTCTGTTTGATTGTTTTTCTTTTGTTGTTGCATAATTGTCTGCATGTTAATAATAAGTGTACATACATGTGTCCAAGCAACCAAAGGGGATCTCCATCTTATGCTCTTCAATAGTGAGAAAGCATGTACATCGTTTTGAGAAACCCTAACTGCACTTAAATTAGAATACACACACAATCAATCAATAAAGTCTTTTGAGCATAAAGGTCAATTTTTTCACATGACTATCATGCTCTGGCTCCACCACTAAATCCAAAACCAACATTCAGCCTACATTCTACCTATTACAAAGAATTAGGGGGGAGGAGAACACCACAACAAAAGAAGAACAAAAAAAGAGAAGAAAAGCAAGGAGGAGGTGTACAAAGAAGAATTGTTTTCATCTTGTCGAAGAAAAGACAGTTTAAGTGTTGCTTGAAAATAAGACACAAACATGCACTAAAGGTTTACAATAGGAATAGGAAGCTTGTTTTTCTTTTTAGAAAGAAAAGGGATTCAAAATTTTCTTCATTTTTTAAGAGTGCTAATTTGAGAAATTTTAATTTTAGAAATAGCAAGCCTTCACCACGATGTGATTGCAAGTCCACAGAATAAATAATAAGTGGTGTAAGATCATGGGGTTGTTGCTGCGTTCCTTTATTCTTTCATTCTTTGTGATGTTTTTCTTGAGCCATGAATTGAGAAATCCAATGAAAGATCTGTAAGATTGTGAAGGATCTAATCAAATTAAAGCTCTTAGCTATAACAAATGTCTCAAGAGATGCTAAAAAATGTGCCCATATCTCCATCGAGGGGGCATTGGTTCCTTGACACCAGAGAGACTGATGAGGAAGCTAGGCAAAACTTAGCAAAGATGGCTAAATACGTATATATGCTGAAGCCTAGGGGATTAAAATTTAATGTGGTCACCCTAGATATGGCAAGTTTACACAAGCATGAGGACATCAAGGAGATTTGGGAGGAACCTGAGATCAAAGGATTCCTAGATTTGGATCTTATTATGCTAGATATCCCAAGATGCATCAAAACTATGGAAACCATGGACAAGCACACCTAGAGGGAGAGTGACCAAACGGAGTACTTAATTTGCCAGGTGCGAGATTTCACAAGGCAAATGAGGACCATCAAGATCAATTAAGTCTTGATCAAGAAGGCTTTGAAGTTTGAAGGTGGAAAGAGTTACAATCTTAATGACAATAGAAAGGGTATGAACCAGTATAGAGAGATTAAGAAATTCCCACACTTTGATTCGGAAGTGCTCAATATGGCGGTCCGGTTATTCCATCAACACTTTTGCTCAATTCAGATGACCAGGTATACAATGCCACAAAAAGCAGTGACCCTAGCCTTTATGAAAAGAGGCGGTCTAGATAGGATGGCTTTATTAGGCTATATCTTGAAGTATTTCTATGAAGCAGCCATGCACTGGAAGGAAAAGAAATTTCTGGGAGGAGGACAAGCTCTTACAAGAATCTTGTACACAGCTTTGGATGAAGATAAGGATATGGAGATGATGCTTAACCAAAGACAAATGGAGGAGCTAATGAACACAAAGCAGGTTTCTTCCCCTAAGATGACAGGAAAGAAGAGCAAGGAGTTGGAAGAATCATCAAAACCCACCACTCAACAAACAATAGGAAAATCCATGAAAAAAGTGTGAGAAGTGGTAGGAGTCACCCAGCTAGCCAAAAAGAAATTAAGGCTATCCGAGAGAGTGAGGAGTCAAGCTCCACAAGAAGAGGAATAGGAAGAGTAGGGAGTGCAAGAACAACAAACAAATTATGTAACAATCACGGTGAAGGAAGATCAAAGGAAAGCAGTTGCTAAAATAGTGGAAGCCACTTGGGAAGAGATAGTTGTGGCTCAAAGGGAAGTCCAGGCAGATCCAGCCCCTTGTCCGCCTATGATGGAAAAGCAAAGATTATATAAATACTTCTTACAAGGCTGCGAGGACAAAAGGTTGGCCTACAAAAAGCAGTATGAAAAAATGTTGGATGATTTTTTGGACAAGGAAAACCGATTGGACACAAGAAGAGTTGGAAGCATATGAGAAGGCCCATGAAAACTTGCTAGACTCAAAGACTAAAGCAGCTTTTGTTAGAAGGGAGAAAGTACTGAGGAGGATCTTTGATCAGTTGAACCTAGCAAAAGATCAGAGGAAGCTAGTTCCTCCCAAGAAGGTAAAAGTGGTGCCCCCCACCAAAAGCAAAGAGGTAGTAGTCGATACAAGGGAAGAGGATATCAGACAACAAATGATCCTAAAAAGAAACAAGCGATTCCCAAAGGAGGATGAAGAAAAGTGGTAGTACGAGTAGCCAATGCCATACTTGCTAGAGCCCCTATCGGAGCTCCTAGAAGGTAGATCCACATTAGTAACAAGAGAAGATATGCAACTTGTGTGCATACCACAACCTCAGGAGTGGGAGGAGCAATATGAGGAACAAGATAATGAAGACCAAGATTTTGAAGAAGAGGAGGAGAGGAAATTGCTACAACAATTATTAAAATCAGTAGAGACACAAAGACCACAAGAAGAGTTTAGTGTCCAAAAGCTTAAAGAGATGGAATAGGAAGCAGACTTGGATGATTTCTCCGATGCATCCATGGGATTTGATATAGAAACAGTAAAGGAAAGAAACCTCCTCAAGATGAAGAAAAGTGCCCTAAAGGTCCTAAGTGTGTTCACACACATCACTACCAAACATATCAATAGCTAGGAAGATATATGAGACAATTAAGCCTAAATTAGAAGTGCTTGCAATAATCGAAGCATTGCCTAAAGGAAAAAGTACATGCCTAGATGGCCTCACTATTTTTTTTTGGCTACCTTCAAAGACACTATCATGGATTCCCTCCTCAAAGTCTACCGATAATGGATGAGGATTAGTCCCCTCTAGAAGTTCCTTAATGTGGTTGTATTAGACCTCATTCCAAAAAGGATACAAGATAATTTCTAAAGCCCTAGAAAACATGATTACAAATCTGATCAAGCACATGGTACACGAAGATAAAAAAGGCTTCATCAAGGGGATATCTATTCTTGAGGAAATTTTTGATACTTGGAGAGGAATGTAATATGCTAAATAGAGTGACTAGGACTTCATCTCCTTAAATACTATCCTAGGTAAACATATGACAAATTAGATTGGGACTTCATTTGTCAATCCTTTAAGGACCCAAAAATGAGATATTGGTTCAATAGAATGGTTTATATCCTTAATAATAACACTTCTATTAGGGTTATTGTTGCATTAAGATCACATTAAAGCTCAAGTCAAAGCTTGATGACAATACAAGGCATATGAAGAGGAGGAAGATGCTGGACATGGATAAAAAATCTCCTTATTTTTTTTGGATTCCCACATACCTTTTGTAAAATTCTCTCTTAGGTTAGACATCATATTTTAATGGATGTAGTAATTTTTGTAATTTCCAGAAGCATAGGAAAGCTCACACATGTATTTATTCCACTCAACATAGATTAGCTATTGTATAACCTAGTCACAATACATCTATAGATAGTGTAAACACGATGGCCATTTTGCTATGGACAAGGCCATTAATATTCTATAAAGCTCAATAAGAGCTTATTTTGTGGACTTTTTGCCATTGTGAATAGAGAGCTCATTGATAAAGATCATAAGTTTTCTCTCAGATTTTCTCTCTTCTTCTTGCTCCTTGGATGTGGATATGGTGAAGAAAAAGTGTACCAAGGGGTTTATAGACCTTGAAGGGCTTCTTCCATGTGTATGAGGCTCCATGTGTGCATAGGGAGCTCTAGGACGAGGTAAGGTTCATCTGATCACTCTTTCAAAGTCAGTTTTCTCCTTGCAAGTTGTCTCTTTTGCAAGTTTGAACATAGTAAAGCATATATATATATATATATATATATATATATATATATATATATTGTGCATGTTTTGATATGCGACAAGGGAGTATCTTGGATGCCCAAGGAGACACTGCTTCCAAAATTCTACAGGCATGTCAACTTCACCTTTTCTCTTCTCCTCTCTATTTATCTTCTCTCCATGGGTTTTCATCTTGGTTTCCAATGCCCTTGACCATAAGATATGGATTAATAATTTGGATGCTTCAATAAACCATTTTCATGTTGATAGGTGACTGTTTTGATCCCTATGGTCTACAACGAACAAGTTTTGGAGCTCTTTCTAGGGATTCATTGTCTAAGTCAATGTCTAAAAGCTTTCGTAGCTGAACTGAACAAGGTTTAATGTTTGTAAGTAATTAGAGATCAAGGATTGCTCAAGAAATCTCAACTTTGCAAGGTAAATTATCTTTTTCTTCATTAAAACATTCACTACTAGCGTTTATTTAGCTCTTTGAAGCTTGAGAAGTGGATAAAAGAGGCTTCAGAGGAAGATAGAGTGCTTTGTAAGAAAAAAAGATGAAAAAGTGCTTCTAATAGCTAAGAGTGAGGCAAATCAAACTTCCTTCATGTTGCTAGAATTGACTCTCATTTACGAGATAGATTGAGAGATATAACAACAATAAAGAGGGGAGAGAAGATAGAGGAGATATTCAAACATTTATCATTGTTTATGTGGTGATCCATTTTGTTTGAAACTTAATACACAACACCTTGAGGTAAGATCTAACTTTATGTGAATTTCAATCCTAAAGGATGCATGTGTAGGGAGTAGTAAGCATAAAAAATTTGAGTTAGGCCATTAAAAAAAATGAGTGGTGTCTTTGTAAAGTTTTGCCGTGTTCTTTCTCTAACACAAGAAAGCACACAAGAAACATAAAAGAAGGCAAAAATCACTAAAAATTTGGATCATCCTCATATGGGGGGAATTGCAACAGCCATCGTGATTTCCCCTAGATATCATAACTGTTTGTGGCATCATGATTTCTTAGAGGCATCTCGAGGGCTCATGGCCATCAAGACATTGCCATCACGCTGAGACATCATGATTATATTAGGAACTCGGCATCATGATTGGACATCTTGATTGGCCACAACCATCATGCCTAGAGATAAAAAATTGTGATCAAGGACATTGGTATTTCCCACACTCGTCGGATTATAGAAATTGTATTTTGGGACCGTATTGCACAGGATCTCATGATCACTAGGTACCATCATGATTGCCGATTGCCTCTAGGGCATCATGATTGTGCAAGGCCATCATGATTGCTCTAAGACATTGCAATTTCCCAAGGAAATGATTGTGTTGGGAAATCATGTTTTTCACATTTTTTTTTGAAAATTTTGCATATTCCTAATCCTTCTCGTTTATTCTCTAGGGATATCATGCCAAATTTGGTGTACAAAGCTTAAAAATAGAGAAAACCACAAATAGGGTCTTTAGAGGAGGCTTCACATACAAATCACCACCCAAGGACTTCAAATCTCAAATGAACAATCTAGATATTCATTTTGTTCAATTGTGCAACTAAAAGAACAAACAAAAAAATTGGCCACTTAAAACACTACAAAAAAAAATTGGGCACTTAGAACACTACAAAAAAAAATGGGCACTAAAAACCTTAACAAGTCCATAATTCACAAAAAAAATCACCAAGTGACATGAAGTTCAACGTATGTAGTTCATGTTAGGACATACACAAGGAAAAAAGGTTAAATTTGGGAGTCCAATCTCTTTTGAGGAGAGTCAGACTCTAACATCTACTAGAACACTCACATTTAGTGAGCCTAGCAAATTAGATAGTGATATTAAGGTTATGGAGTGCTCAAAGGACACGCAACGAGTGCCTTTGAGTGACGAATTCATGTTTAGAATAGAGAACGAGTATCATAGCTCTCTATAATTTGTTTGTATCAATGCTTATGGAGCTTTTTGTTTACTTGGATGGAGTCACAATGTGGTATGCTTGTGATCTTCTCAAGGATCTATTCCCTGGAAGAAAGCAGTTATTAAGTCCATAGGAGGTCACTATTTAGATAAACAAGCCACCATGTATGTGGCGTGTGACAATCCCAATCATGTAAATGATATGGAAGAGTTAGAGAGTGAGAATTGGGCTGATGTAGAGGAGTTGGTCGCTACTCCTCGTGGGAACTCTAGCTTGAATAGGACACTATGTAGATAGAGTATCGATTGAACCTACAATCAAGGAAGTCTATCTTGTAATAAGAATGAACCTAGCCTTATGGACCATTGAAACTCCTAGTGAAGAAGGACCTATAAAAATGAGCATATGATTACCTAAATAGATAGAAAGCAAAAGCTGTATTGAAAAGTGTATGAGGAGGAGGAAGCCAAACACACCTATCTAGGACAACTTGTCTTCTCTCCAAAGAAGCAACAATAGAAGAGGAAAGTTAGACAAAAAAATAATGAAGACCCTCAAGATAGAAGAAATTGGAAAGTGTATGAGGAGGAGAAAGCCAAAAACACCTGTCCAGGACAACTTGTCTTCTCTCCAAAGAAGCAACAATAGAAGAGGTACGAGAGACAAAGAACTAATAAATTCTCTCAAGATAGAAGAAATTGGATGGGGAGCAATCCCACATTCCTAGTGATGCAACAAACAACAAATGGAGCTCGTTTAAGAGGAGGAAACCCTAAACTTCCATTTCCATACGAAGCTTTTAATTTGATGTTGGTTGAAACAACCTTGACATGGTTACAACCATTGGAGAGAGGGAAATTTAGAGATGTTTTCATCTCCTGGATGAGTCCATTGGTGAGTTTTTGGAGTCAAATATGAAGCCTTTTCTTTGATCCATAGGTTCGAACAACATAGTCACGAGATTGTGAGGTTTTTTGCTCACAAATTAAGCAATGTATACCAATTTGGGAGATTCCTTCCTAAGAAAAGTAGATTTTCTTGTTCTTGGATGGATTGCTTAGCAATGAGTTATGGGCATTTATCTAAGTCAAGCGCTTGCAAATCACTTGATACATGCTTGAAGGATTACATAGACTTGGAAGTCAATATGGAGAAATAACTAAAACTTCCAAAAGTACATGTTTTTTCACACTCTTCTACAAGTAGTGTTTCACATCTACCCTTTGTTGATGGATTTGATAACATGGTAGCTAAAAAGTTGGGAACTCAATAGCTATCTGGCAATTGAGTATACCAAAATGCTCCTGAGCATGTGCAACTACTTTGAAGATGTTATCAATGCATGGGAGACTATCGAATGAAAAGTTATAACTTTGGGAAAGCTCAACAACATGTGGATAGAATGGAAACACAATTTTACCAATACTATCAAAAGCTCACGAAACACATTATGGCTAACTCTCATTACAAACTCCTCGTATATCAACTAAGTCCATATCCTTATATGCCGCATGGTCTTCCAGTAGACTACAATGATTAGAAATATTATTAGACACCTAGGCCACAAATGGATCAACAATATCCTAATGTGCCACAATCTATCCTAGGAAAACAACCTCCTCCACCCCAAAATACTGTGCTTGTGAAATACACGAATTCGAAAGAAAACAAACAATGATGCATTGTGCTAATTTCATATGCACACATCCAAATGTATAAGAATGTGCTTTTGAATTTCCTAGAGGAGAGCAATACTAACACAAGGAGCCACAAATATACTGATTTCTTCTTATGATGCCTCGTGGTAATGCAAAGATTCTAATTGGATTCAAAGACTAGAAGGATGCTATTCTTATCTCTATTACACAACTATAAGAAATCCTATGAGGCAAAATAGAGCACTTCCAACAAGAGGGACTTGTTAGAGATGTAATGGAGTCCGCTTCAATTGTGATTGTCCTTGCCTATCCAATTATCAACTTAGGATTAGAACTAGGTGTGGATTTTGCAATGAAAGAGCATCTCTTCATGGTTGGCATAAAAATCCAAACAAAGGGAAGAAGACTTAGATAAACATCATAGAGATTGTAGGAACTACCTATACAGGGTCAATACTTGTACAAAAAATATCGAGAGCACAAGTGCAACATTAGGAAGTCCAAATGGATTTTAAAATCTTCAACTCCTCTAACAAGAATGAAAATACGCAAAACCTTAGGATTGTATAAAACACCATTTATGTGTGAAAGTTCATGGAGAAACAAAACACACACTTGGAAATCTAGAAAAGAAAAAATCCAAAAGAAACGGAACCAAAGAATGATGGACTTACAAGAGAACTTACAAAAAAAAACAAGAAAAGAATCAAATGCTTAGTGAATCTCTTAGAAACCACATGCAATCATCATATCAAGTGATCTATTCTAGATGAACCTATAATGAACCAAATGAAGCATCAAGTAGGATCGGTTCTTGGAGATTCTATACCTAAAGACTTACAAATGTTTTTAAAGGCATATCAAATGGGAATGGCTAAAGGACCACACTTAGAGCACCATGAATAGTGCTATCCTAAAGGAGACTTAGAAAGGGAAAGGTTAGCCTTGTGCAAGAAAATAATAGAGGTTGCTCAAGGTATGCTAGAAAGAGTGCTCATACTCAAAAGACATAAAAATGACCACAATTTTGAAAAAAAAGACCATTTGAGGCGCAATCTAAAGCCAAAAGCATTGGACGAAGAAAAAAAAAAAATATATATATATATATATATATATAAAATTTATTTAAGTATTTCCTTTTTTTTCATGGAGACATCCATGGGGGTGGGCAAACCTTAAATAAAAATGATAAAAAATAAATATAAAATAAAAATAAAAATTAAAAATTAAAAAAAGAGGGGCGAAGGAAGGGAGGGGGGAGGGGAGGGCAAGGGAGGGGAGGGGGTGGGGGGTCGAGAGTTTTTTTTTTCTTGAAAGAGACAAAAGAAAAATAAAATCCATCACGTGGGCATTTTTTTTGGGCAAAATACCAAAAAAATAGAAAAAATTTCAAATAAAATCCAAACAAATTAAAAAAAAATCCAAAAAATCCAAAAAAAAAAACAAAAAAAATTCTCAAAATTTTTCCTAAATTTCTATCCCATTTTTCCCACAAAACCACAGAGAGCTTTCTTTTTTTTCCTCCATTTGATCAAGCAAATGACCTTTGAAAAAGATGAAAAATGCTAAAAAAATTAAAAAAATTAAAAAAATTAAAAAAATTAAAAAAATTAAAAAAATTAAAAAATTCTTTAAAAATATTTCTAAAAATTATAAAAAAGCTGCCCATGCAAATCGCTGTGAAATGGCTTCTAATATGCATTAAAACTCAAAGAAAAAGCATGAAAATGATAAAAACTAATAAAACTTAAGCAAAAAACCGTATGAGAAGGCTATGTAGAACGTAGACAGATTTTGCAACTTCCAGGTGATCCCAAAATCTTCACTTGTTTTGATGATAGGCCTTGATCCATGATATGATGACTAGTTGAAACCCTTTGCCCTCCATAATCTCCAACTGTACTGCACTTCATTTAGTTTGTCTTCTTTTTGGGCATACTGACCATCTGATAGGGCCACCCTAAATCCTTCATTAGAATACTATCCCCTCCATACCACATATTTTGTATCTTTGATTCACCTACTGTGTGCCTTAATTTCCAAAATTTCATTTTCACTATTCCAACTTCTTCAGCCAATGAAATCCTCTATTTCCAAAGATTTGCAGGAACTCCTTCCACATCCTTGTAAAGCCTTGCACTTACTACCATAAAAATTGACATAATAGATGATATCCATACTAGTATCCATAACAAAGTGGCCATTGATATAGGATTTGAAGTAGCTTCATCACTGTTGCATTTAAGGGCTTTTCTTTTTTTCTCTCTTCTATGGCCTTTGACTGAGACTGTTTCACTCGAATCAATAACATGAATGATGTCCTCTCTTTTTTCATAGACTTCCTCTCTACTTGAGTTTGGAAAAATTCCATAGCAAGAAGATGGGTTTTCTGCATGGAGCCAAGCCAACATGTTTTCTTCTTCATATAAATTTGTTTCTTCATATAGATGTGCTTCTGGGTTGTCCAACAATTCTTCTTCCATACAAATATCAATTGTCTGCATCATGCTAGTATGTCTTTGGTTGTCTGGACCTTCTTCTAAAAATATCTGCTACAACTCTTTTCCCCTCTTGCTTTACCCACATTGTTTCCTTACCCGAGTCATGCAGCACATTGGCATGCCTTAACCAAGGTCTCCCAATCAGTAGGGGGAAACTTCCTTCTACCTATGGCAGCCTTAGAACAACAAAGTCCAAATTAAAGATGGTACCTTGTATCTCGATTGGGACACCAGGGACCACTCCCATAGGCCTTATTATGCTTTGGTCTACCAATGTTACAATGAAGTTGGCAGATCTTGAAGGCTATAGTCCAATCTTTTTTATGGTATGTTCAAGCATCAAGTTAATGCCAGAACCGCCATCTACAATAACTCCTTGAAACTCATGTCTTCTGATAGTGACTACTAGTCGAGGACTCTTATAATCTATGAGGGGGGCTTCCCCTATAATTCTATCTTTATGCATAACAACAGTCTTTGCCACTAAACTTGTTGCGGAAGCCTCATCAATTATTTGCAAGAGTTCTGACTTGAATTTCCCATCCATCTTTAAAAATACTGACCTCCTTTTTCATGGACTTGAGTAGTCTTGAAGCTTCCGATTCCTTGAGAGCATGGGCTCTATTTGACTTATCAAACTCCTCATGAGTCCTACTGAAAGCATGTTCAATGGAATCACTAGTATCTATGAGATCTTCTTTTTGCCTAGTCTCTGCACATGTATTGGCTTTGTCTTTAGATGTCTCTTTGTCTTTATTCATTCCATTAATTCTTCGCTCTCGACCTATTTCTAATTGAGCCATCCCCTTGCTCCTTGTTTGCACTGCAAAAGATTCAATTTCTTCTAACTGCACCACTCTAGTAGATGGTGATGGCACATTGACTTGTTTTACAACTTCTTCCTTGCACACAGAAATCCTTTGAATGTGTGGCCCAAATGAAGATGCCTAGTTCTTAGGACAACAATTAGTATAATGGTCCTTGGCCTCTGGGCAGTTCTTGCAAGGAGGAGCATTTTCTAGTAGAGTTCACCTACTTTGGTAATGCCTACATTCTCCACATTTGAAACAAATAATTGGCCTCCTTGGCCCGTTTCCAAAGTTATCCCTATGTCTAGGGTTGTAATTATTACCTTGATTGGGTGCAAGTGCCATTACATTGGTTGGTGGTAGGGATCCTCCTTGTGTCCAATATGTTGTTGCAGGCATACCTCTTGACTCACATTCATGGGCCTCATGACTAGCTATCCTGCATAGCTGGCAAGTTACACTTAAAATTGGACATTCACTTACCACATGCCCCTGCTTGTTGCACATGGTACACCATAGTCCACTTTTGATGCCACCTCCCCTAAGTTCGTGCAGCTCCTATCAAAGTTGAGCCAGATCTTCTACTTCGGCTTCCTCTTCCTTTTGTAGCTTCAATGCTTCAATTTCTCGTCTCAACTGAGTTACTGCACTCCCCTCCTCTTTGTGGGGCTTATTCCTTTTTAAGCTCTCAAGCTCTTTCCTTAGCTGAATTACTGGGTCTTCAGGTTCTGTAGGATATGATAAATTGGAAGATTTTGCCCCATACTATTGTCTAATTTGCTTTAATCTTGTAGTTGTATTCATAAAGTCTTCTATTATTGCTATCGGTAAAACTAACTCCTTTATTTTACATTGTGTTGATATGGGAAGTGGTTTAGCCATCCACTTCTTGATGAAAAAATCATGGGGAGGGTCTAGTAATTTGGCCATTAATGCCTTGGCTCTGGTAACAAATTCTGGGAAGGTCTCCCCAAGACCTAGTCTTAAATTCAATAATGTTTTCATTTGTGTTCCCTTGTTGGAACTGTGTCCTAAATGCTTCCTTCATCAAGTCCCATGTGGTGAAATGGTTGTCCACGGACTCACTAAATCATTTTTCTGCTAGCCCTTCTAATGTTGCAGGGAAAAGAATAAAAAATGCATCTTCTCTTCCCATTAGACCCCTTGTCTTACATAAGGCTAAGAATCTCCTAATGTGCTCATCTGGGTCTTCTTGTGCTAATCCTCTAAAGGATGGAAATTTGATATTGAATCTAGAAAGTAAAAGTTTCCAAATCTACCTAGGTTGCCATATTCTTTACTAATGATGTCGATGACAATGGGTTGATTGATCTTGGAATAACCTTCCTTCTTGTTGCTTTGCAAGGGACCCTCAAGCTTTGAGACCGGGTTGCAGTCATGAGCTATTCATACTCCTCTTAGGTTCAAATAATTCCAATGGAAGAAAGATTACCTCTTAAGCCAGTACCCTTGCACTCTTTTACACTTTGCAAATACTACTTCTCCTATGCTCAAGCCTCCTTGTGGTCCCACCGTGCGTGCCAAATTTTGTCTGGGGATTCTTGTGTAGAAAGGGACTTGAGTGTTTGTAGGAGAAGGAGGAAGGGTAAGAAGAAGGATACGGACACCAAAAACTTATGTAGATTGATTATAAAGAGTGAGAAGCATGTCATCAACATATAGCACAATGATCAGAAGCACATCATTAGCATGTTTAACATATAAGGTGCTTTCAGTTGGACTGTTTTCAAAACCATCTGCAAACACATAGGCACGTATCTTTTCATACCAAGCACGTGGTGCTTGCTTTAAACCACATAATGGCTTCTTTAACCTGCACACCTGGTTTTCATGCCCTTTTTGCACAAAGCCACGGGGCTGAAAAACATACACTTCATGCAAGTCACAATTCATAAATGTTATTTTAATGTCCAACTGATGTACATTCCAACCATGATGAGCTACAAGTGCACATATGCTACGAACAGTAGTCATTCGGCAAGTGGGAGAAAAGGTTTCAAAAATCAATGCCCCTTTCCTGCGCATAACCCTTTGCAACAAGCCTAGCTTTATACCTATCAACTGTTCTCTCAGGTTTACGCTTTAGCTTGTATACCCACTTAGTGCCAATGGCCTTCTGTTGCTCTAAGGGTTGCCCATAATTTTTCTCATGCTATGGCATCCTTTAGCCCTCATGAAAGTACCTTCTTTTTGTAAATTAGGAGATGTCCATATGAACACTCTCCTAAAACCCCTTTTTGATATTTCCTTTAGTCTAAAGTATTGAAGCCTTCTCCATAAAGTAGCCTTTTTTGCACAAATTCAAAAACCCACGTATAAAATTCCCCACGCGCTCTCTCTCTCTCTCTAGGTGGTTACTTTTTGAATTCCCAAAATCACATGAAGATCCTCTTTTTGATTTAGCACATGTGGTCTTTTGACCACATGTTTTATTCACATATGCCTCTCTTCTTCTCTATATAAAGAAGAGCCTCATTTGTAAAAGGGATCCCTGGGCCATGGCCTTGGCCTCCATTTTGGTAATGGAAGAAGGTGTCATTTGTTACTCTCTTGCCTCCTTGTGTGCAATGGCGTTGGTCTTGGTGTATGGATTTGCATGTGTGTGTGCATGGTTGGGAGGATGTTCCCCTTTGCTCCTTGTGACGTTGGCCATTGTTGCCATTGCTCCATGAGCGTGGGTGAACCTCTCCTCTCATTCTTTGTCCCAACTTGGAGAAACTTCTCACTTCCATGTGAGGCGGTTAGGGTCTGTTGTTCCCCTTTTCTCAACACCTTCTTACCAGGAGGCAAGTCACATAAAGACCAGGTACCATTTTCCATGATAGCATCATATTCAGATTCCATTGTAGTCATCCAATATTCAAAATTTTGTGCTTTGTCAAATGAAACATTTTTAGTCTCATCAGAGAGACTAGATGCAGCCATAGCATAGCAATCTGATGCAAAAGAGGCACTATGAGAGCCTCACCGAGTAGGATATGATAGAGGTGCATCTAATTCGTTGTCAAGTAAGGTCTGCACCAGCTATTTTGGCATAGTTTTTGCCTGCTCAATATCCGTTGTCTCATTAACAAGTGCATCATGTAAATCTGCATCAAAAGTGGAATGATCTGCATCATCACATGAAACCTGTAAAGGCTGAGAAGTTGCCTCATTAGGACCAGCACTAAACTGTCCACCTGTAAAAAGAGGTAACAAAGTATCATACATGTCTTTGGAGCTAAACGATGTCTCCTTAGTACATGAAAGCAATGGTTGAATATCATCTTCCACAAAAGCAACATCACGACTAACCAGAATAAGTTTAGTTTGTGGATGATACAGCCGATAGCCTTTACTTTCAAACCTGTACCCAAAAAAGTACATTTTACTCCTTTATCATCCAATTTTCTACGATGTTGTTCAGGCACTAATGCATATGCCAAACAACAAAAAACATGCAGATAAGCAACAGATGGCTTGCGATCATGCCAAGCCTCATATGGAGTGATAGAGTGCAATGCTTTAGCGGGACACCTGTTAAGTACATATGTTTTCACAAACATGTTTTCTGGGTGCCCCAAGTTTGGGCAAAGAGGACACCATTTCAGATTTCTGCCGGTGTAGCAAACTAGCAAAATTCAAATGATGAAAGTATGCATGCCAAAGCTTTGCATCTGACATAGCCTGAGAATCATGTACTGCACATGCCAAATCATTTAGAGATCTTTCATAGTCTATGAGATTATACAACCCATGACATAAAAATCCAGAAGCAATAATGATGTTGCCATTTGATAGATCATGAGCTGTACATTTGTCATCAACAAATTTCACAACCAAGCCAATCTTGGCTAATCTAGAAACTGATAATAATTTTTTCTTGATCCCCCGCACAAACAAAGCAACTGACAAAGTGAAAGAACTACCATCAGCAGTAGTCAAAATGATCTTACCAACTCCCATAATAGGTAGGAGGAGTTGTTGGCATATGTAACAGTATTCCCTGTAGGGGTAGGCTCGAGTGAAGAGAAGAAATTGCACTGCGAGGTAATATGTTTGGTGGCCCCACTATCAAAGTACCAAACATCCGAGTCTACTTATGACATGCACTGCTCATGACAAGATGGGTCAAAACTGCAAATAATAGTAAACACCCATTCTTCTTCCTGCATAAGATTAGCACACTCTCTTTTTGGTGTAGAGGCCTTTGCAACAACCATTCCGGCCTCTTTCTTCTTTGCCTCTTTTGTAGCCAGTTTTGGATAGCTCTTGATGATATGATCATTTGCTTAAAGTATTTGCAAAACAATTTCTCCTTTTCTGATTCCTTCTCATCTTCGTCTTCCTTCTTCGAATGTGCAACATTTGCAAATTCCTGCTTACTAGTAGAAGAGCTCCATTTACCTTTGCCCTTTTGACTAGCCAAAAAAGCTTGATCTACAACACACATAATAGAACTGTTCTACCTAGACCGATCTTCCTGCAATAGAACAGAGACTAACTCCTCAAATGACAAGGCATTTGGATTGCCCTTCATCATCAAACGAAGAGTAGAAGCAAAACTCTAATATAAGTCAGGAAGACCATTCAGAACGGTTTGCACAAGTGAGCTATCTGGTATAACTTCATTAGCAAAAATCAACTATTCTTTCAAATCCTTGATCTTTGTGAGAAAATTGTCCATAGAATCACCTTCATTCATGTGCTCACTCTCCAAATGTTTTCGGAGGTAAGCAACACGAACCTCATTCCTAGCCTGGTACAATGTGGTAAGTGTATCCCAAGCATCCTTAGCTGTTTTGCAAGAGCAAATGTGAGGAATAATGGGACGTTTGACAGACAAAGCTATCAATGCATGTGCCTGAGCATCTTTGCCATCTCAACAAATTTGCTCTATAGTAGGTGCAACAAAAACAACAGCACGAACAGGAATCTGTAGAATATCATCATCTTCAACACCATCTATATAAGCTCCAGCACTTGTATTTGCAGTACATGTATTCACAGGTGTAAGAGGACATCTTTCAACACCCTGCACAATATTCCATAGTCCTTCTGTGACCAATACATGATGCATCATATGAGCCCATAATGGGTAGTTGGTACCATCCAACTTATTCTCAATAGCCAACATACGGAATACATCACTGCTTTCAGCCATGGTCGGTGACTAAAATACCTTGTGCAGAAAATTGACTGTATCTCAAAAAGTTGAACAAAACTGCCAAGACGAATTATGCTAAACTTGTAGCAGACTTCGAGACGCTTATATTGAAGAACCAAAACTGGTATACACCTTTGGCACAAAAAGACGAAATAGCCTATATAAGCATTGCGATAGTGCATTTAGAGGCCAAAACGAGCTCAGATCGTTGAAACACCTTGATTATGCTTACCAAATTTTGTGCGATTTTGAGACTGCAACCAAAGAGGTGAAGACAACACCCTAGATGAAGTCATGACCATAGTACAAAAAGAGAGATTTAAACCGCAATTAGAAATCGAGATTTAAACGATTTAAATGTTTTAATCGTTGGGATTAAAAATAAAATCGTGATTTTTAATTTTTTATAATTTTTGTCTTTTTTTTTGGAAATTTTTATATATACATATATAAAATATTCTAATATATACATATATATCATAAACTTTATATATAATGCATGTAATATGGATATAATGCATGATAATATCTCAAAATAGAGCAAAAATAAAGAATTAAAAAAATCAAATAAAATATAAATCGTGAATAAATCGTTCGAGATTTAGAAGGTTTTTATTTTATGAAAAAAGCACGATTTTTTTATATTACGGTGACAACCTACTCTGATACCGATTATTGGAGTTAGACGTCTATGGGAGCACACGAACAACACAAGGAAGAAGAAGAAGTTCGGAGCACAACACACAATACTAAATGTATTACCACTAGAATGTACAAAGATAAGTAGCCCATTAGGGCAATAAGCATATATACAAGCCTGGGAAAAAAAAACGTCCTAAAGAGGGAAAAAGTGCCCCGGTAGTCCTAGAGTGATCACACACATCACTATCTAAATATATCAACATTAACAAAATATGCTCTTCAACTCGATTTCTCTTAAGAATATTGCACATTTCTTTGGTCAACCTACATGAGTTCCCTACCCATTACTCCTTCAAACATAGCTAGACATGGTGATGCCAACTCCTCTTCATACATTATCTTGCATCTAATTTTTATGAGACCCAGCCAAAGTTCATCTTTACATTTGTTTATCTCTTTCTCTAGGTGCGACAGTGTGGCACATAGCTTCACCCTTCTCTATGACATAATCCTTTACATACTCTCTTGGCATGTGACAAGGTGGTCTTAGCGTCACTCAAAGCTTGATGCAAATGAGGGATCCACTTGGAAAACATTAATCCAAATGTTTGACATTTCACGTCGGACCGAAGGGAGCAAGAAAAGAAATTGATTGGCATGAAATCAAGGATATTTACTAATACCCCCATAATCTTGCCAAAAGATACCAAAATTAATAATAATTCTAGAGTGGAGGAATCCTTTTCTATATATGAAGAAGTCCTCCAACTGAGTGAAAACATAACATCTACTACGATCGATCATGGCAAGGCCACCACTGTTCTACAAATTGGACCAAGAAAAGAATTTCTCTTCTTTCATTTACTAAAGCTCTAAATGAATATTGATAAGATTCCATTCAAATTGATTGAACTTTGTCTTGCCCCTTCAAGTTTTATCTCGTGTTGAATGCCTTCTTGACTCCATGGATCTACCCACTTTACCCTTGATAGCTATGGAATAGTCCACATTGGCCACAATTTTGTTGATAAATTAGTAGAGGTAGAAGAGAAGGTGCAGAAGTTCAATCCAAAGGGGGGTACTTCAATTGTTTAGTGCTACCCAAGGAGAACTCTGTAAACCATTAGAAGAACACATGGTTGTTCTAAAAACCTACCCTTTCATGCTTCAAAGTACCTGAAAAGCTATATTATCATCTTTGCAAACCAACCAAACATGGTTTTCCTAGAAGAATCAACACTTTTTTTTTTTTGCTAGAATGAGATGTAGAAATCAGTCCTTTTAAAATGATATATTCACACCTCAAGCAGCGGCTTGGGACTAAAACATTAGCCCTTAAAACAACAAATCTTTAACTCCTCTTGAACTTCCTCTTCAAAAAGAAGTAAGAGGACTCGAAGAACACTAAAGAGGGGAGGTCAAGGTTGAACACAATGGTGTTTACCATAATGGAATTACATGCAATTCTAAGCACATTTCTTATTCCTTTTCCATTTCTCATGTTTAAGGTCTTATTATATATTTGGCCATGCTTGGACACTCTACTTGAGTAAATGATACATATCCATTGAATGTGGTTTATGTAATCACTAAGTACTTTCTAAGCAAGAACCTTTAAAATATAAAGTGGCTACCTCTTTCAAGTATCAACTAAAAGCAACAACTATGGATAATGTAGGTTAATGGTTAGACACGATTAATTGAAGAATATCGTTAACAAGAATGTTCTAGTATGGTTGAGCTACTATTAACCTACGTTATGGTGTATGGATTTATGGCATGTCACATGTAGATTAAGGTCCATTTATAAGCTAATGTCTTGTGTTCAATAAATGATTAGTTTACGGACCAATACGAGAACTATGCAAGATAATTGTTTGGTTTATGCCAAAAGTATTTTAAGTTTAATTGTTATATATAATTTTATTGATAGCTTGTTTTATTGACTATTGGTATATAGTATACGTACCATCATATTTATGTAGACTGACCTAGCTCATGATTGTGTAATGATCATTGACACTTAAATGAGTTTTCTTGATCTTGTCAATAGAAATAACACTTGTATTATGCCTCTCGTAGATCTTATCAATAGATATAATACTTGTGTTATGCCCCACATTACTTTTATTTTTTTAATATGCAATGGTAGTATTTGTTCTCAAAGCATAACAAGTCACCATACATCTTCTATTGATTTATGTAAATGAAGAAAAATTGAAATATCTAATACAAAAATTTGATCATGATAGTTTGTTGAGTATCTCTCTTCCTCTTACTATTGGGACGAATTTGAGTACCTAAATTTCATGGTAAACATGATAAGGAAATGTATCTTCATGGATCAATATACTCCCATTATTGAAATTTTTTTAGATGGTAGCATTATTTGTTTTGAACGTATAACAAAGTACCATATAGGGTGTTTTGATCTAAGTCAAGAAAAGATTCTATAGATAATATAGTATGGTGTTCATGTTATCATTCTTTCGATTATTCCTTCATTGCATAGTCTTAATGCCTAAAAAGAATAAGAAATGAGCTGTGTCTAGCTATTCACCATACACTTTAGGATGCATGTAGTTGTGTAGTAATAAACTTATGCTTGTTATATCTCTTGAAAATATTTTTATTTAAATTTGAAAGTGTCTACAAAGAATTCTTTTCCGTGATGTTGTGTATGTAATTTAGTTAGGTTCACATTATTGTTGAATGTACATACTTGCTTATTTCTTGGTGAAACCTAGCATACATGTTAATATGAACATATAGAAAAAAGGATTCTAAGTATTATAATGATTTAGTAATCGCTTATTTAGAAGCATACAAACAAAACATGACCTACATACCTAGTGAAATCGATTGAAAAAAATAGGATGCTATTTCTTATATTAGGTGGGTTTTGTAGTGATATTGTATCATGACATATGTCTAACATAATGCTCAAAAAATGTGGGTGGATGGTTTCGTGTTGGTCTCCATCTAGTGCAATATCTCACTTTACAAAGTATATTTATTTTTTCTAATAGAAGGTAGCTTGATAGTACTATGATAGCATATTTGAGCATACAACATGTCTAAATATGTGTTCTAAGCTTTACTCTTGATTGTGTGTACATTGATATGATTGGTTAAAGGGTTGAACATATGCATAATGACAGAGAAATAACAGTCCAAAGTCTTATGAATTCTAAACTAATTTATGGATAATATTATAAGTTTTTTTATTCGTTTATGGAATATTCATAAATGGGTGGGGATATGCTAGCAGAAGGATAAAGAAATAACTAAGTGGTCGATTGAACTTTGACATTTCTAAAAAGGATAGGTTGATATTTTGATCTTGCAATATTCTTGTTTTGATTTACTTTTTTGCAATGAAATAATTTCTATATGAATCTCAATATTGGAATTCTGAACTATGATGATTTCTTAGCTAAGCTCATAACTTGGTTATTCATCTTGTCCATATTACAAAAATAATAGTAAGCTTTCATGGATGGTTGAGATTAACAATTGGATGATGCAATGAGGAAGTATTAGCTAATTTTTATATAGGTTATGCATATGATAGTACTAAGTATGTTTCCTAGTCTTGGATTATATGTACAATATTCTCAACATTTGTGATTGGATATTGTTGGAGATAGATGTCTGCGGAAGCACGCGAACAGCACAAGGAAGAAGAAGAAGCTTGGAGCACAAACACACAATACTGAATGTATTACTAGAGAATGTACAAAGATAAGTAGCCCATTAGGGCAATAGGCGCATATACAAGCAGGGGGAAAAAACCTCCTAAAGAGAGAAAAAAGTGCCCCGGCCGTCATAGTGTGTTCACACACATCACTACCTAAATATGTCAACAAATCCCCCCTGGGAGTGATGCGGTGAACAAGGAGCTTGCACTCATGTATAAGGAAGTGCCAAGCTATGTGGAAATCACTCCAGAAAAGGAAGTAAGCCCAAAGCTTTGCGGAAAGCTTCAAAGTTCTCCCTAGGCAGAGCCTTCGTGAAAAGGTATGCAATGTTCTCCTGCGTGGGCACATATGCCAAGCTGATCTCCCCAGCAGAGAACCTCTCCCTGACATAGTGATAATGCACCTCAATGTGCTTAGTGCGAGCATGGAACACAGGGTTCCTTGCAACTCTGTCAGTGAAGATGGTGGTGGCAGAAGACTGGCCAACACCCAAATCAGCCATAAGGTGTCCGAGCCACACACACTCAACAGTCGCTGTGAAAGCTTCCCTATACTCAGCCTCACAACTGGAAGTGGCCACAGTAGGCTGCTTCTTGCTCAACCAAGATATACATGAGCTACCAAGCATGAAGCAAAGAACCACTGGTGGACACACGAGTGTCATAGCAACCAGCCCAATCTAAGTCAAAAAAAGCATGCAAATCTGGCGGTAGTGATCCCCCCTTGGGATAAAACAACCCAAGTAGTCGAGTACCACTCAAGTAGCGAAAGATGCGCTTAACCGCCTTCCAATGCCTGACTCTTGGGCAATGCATAAACCTGCTCATCTGTGAGACAACAAACTGAATATCTGATCGAGTAATGCATAAGTAAATCAAGCATCCAACAACGTGCCGATAGAGAACAGCATCAAATGCATCTCCACCATTATGAAGACTCAATCGTAAACCTATCTCCATAGGAGTGGCAATAGGCTTACACTCTTCAAGGCCAAAACGCTGCAATAATGTGTCAATATATTTCGTTTGACACAAAGCCATTCCACCATCAACTTGCATAAACTAAATGCCCAAATAGTGATGCAAATGCCCCAAATCAGACATCTCAAATGAGGCATGCAAATCAGCCTTGAAATCAGCAATATGCTTCTCAATAGGACCAGTGAGCAGCATGTCATCAACATAGACAACAATGATCAGAAGCACATCATTAGCACGCTTAACATATAAGGTGCTTTCAGTTGGACTGTTCTCAAAACCATGTGCAACCAGATAGGCATGTATTTTCTCATACCAAGCACGTGGTGCTTGCTTTAAACCATATAATGCCTTCTTTAACCTGCACACTTGGTTTTCATGCCCTTTCTGCACAAAGCCAAGGGGGGTTGAAAAACATACACTTCTTCATGCAAGTCACCATTCAAAAATGTTGTTTTAATGTCCAAGTCATGTACATTCCAACCATGATGGGCTGCAAGTGCACAAATGCTCCGAACACTAGTCATACGACATGTAGGTGCAAAGGTCTCATCAAAATCAGTGCCTCTTTCCTGTGCATAACCCTTTGCAACAAGCCTAGCCTTATACCTGTCAACTGTACCATCAAGTTTATGCTTCAGCTTGTATACCCACTTAGTGCCAATGGCCTTCTTGCCAGGAGGCAAGTCACATAAAGACCATGTACCATTCTTCATTATAGCATCATATTCAGATTGCATAGCAGCCATCCAATTTTTTGACTTCTGTGCTTCATCAAAAGAAACAGGCTCATTCTCATCACAAAGACTAGACGCAGCCATAGCATAGCAATCTGATGCAAAGGAGGCACTATGAGAGCCTGAACGAGTACAGTATGACAAAGGTGCATCTAATTTGCTGTCATGCAAAGTCTGCACCAACCATTTTGGCATAGTTTTTGCCTGCTCAATATCAGCCTTCTCATCAATAAGTGCATCATGTAAACCTGCATCAGAAATGGAATGATTTGCATCATCATATGAAACCTGCAAAGGCTGAGAAGTTGCCTCATTAGGACCAGCACTAGACTATCCACCTGTAAAAAGAGGCATCAAAGTATCATACATGTCTTTGGAGCTAACAGGTGTCTCCTTAGTACATGAAAGCAATGGCTGAATAGCGTCTTCCACAAAGACAACATCACAGCTAACCAGAATGTATTTATTCTGTGGATGATACAGACGATAGCCTTTACTTTTAGAACTAACCCAACAAAAATATATTTTACTGCCTTATCATCCAATTTTCTACGATGTTGTTCAGGCACTAGTGCATGTGCCAAACAACCAAAAACACGCAGATGAGCAACAGATGGCTTGCGGTCATGGCAAGCCTCATATGGAGTGATAGACTGCAGCGCTATAGTGGGACACCTGTTTAGTACATATGCTGCACCCATGACAACCTCAAGCCAGAAACTATGTGGTAAAGCCGGACTCTTGACCATGCACCTCGCCATCTCCATGAGTGACCTGTTCTCTCGTTCAGTAACTCCATTCCGTTGAGGTGTATACGATACTGTACACTGGTGTTTTGTCCCACGTTCAGCCAAAAATGCATTAAAACCAGAAGACATATATTCCCTCCCTCTATCAGAACGGAGCATGCCCATTTGACATGCTGACAGATTTTCAGCCAAAACCAAAAACTGTTTAAAGCACATGAACACTTCGGACTTTACTTTGAGTAGATATATCCATGCATGCCTAGAAAAATCATCAATGAAAGTCATGAAGTAAAGGTAATTTCCAAAAGAGGGTGTCTGCATAGGACCACAGACATCACTATGTACAAGCTGCAATTTCTGTGTAGCCCGAACTGAACCATCTTTTGGAAAGAAGGAACGCTGCATTTTGCCCAAAATACAACCTTCACAAACATGTTTTCCAAGTGCCTCAAGTTTGGGCAAAGAGGACACCATTTCAAATTTCTGCAGGCGTAGCAAACTAGCAAAATTCAGATGACCAAAGCGTGCATGCCAAAGCTTTGCATCTGACATAGCTTGAGAATCATTTACAGCACATGCCAAATCATTTTCAGATCTTTCATAATCTATGAGCTTATACAGAGCACGATATAAAATGTCAGAAGCAATAATAACATCGCCATTTGACAGATCATGAATTGTACATCTGTCATCAACAAATTTCACAACTAAGCCAATCTTGGCTAATGCAGAAACTGATAACAGATTCTTCTTGATCCTTGGCATAAATAAAGCATCTGATAAAGTGAAAGAACTACCATCAGCAGTAGTCAAAATGATCTTACCAACTCCCATAATAGGATAAGAGGAGTTGTTGGCGCATGTAAAAGTATTCCCTATAGGAGTAGGCTCGAGTGAAGAGAAGAAACTGCGTTGCAAGGTAATATGTTTGGTCGCCCCAGTGTCAAAGTACCAAACATCTAAGTCTACTGCAGACATGCATTGATCATGAGAAGATGGGTCAAAACTGCAGACAGTAGTAAACGCCCATTCTTCCTGCACAAGATTTGGAGACTCTATTTTTGGTGTAGAGGCCTCTGCAACAACCATTCCAGCCTCTTTCTTCTTTGCCTCTTTAGCAGCCAGTTTTGGACAGTTCTTTATGATATGATAATTCCCTTTACAGTATTACAAAACAATTTCTGCTTTTCTGATTTCTTCTCATCTTTATCTTCCTTCTTCGAATATGCAGAATTAGCAGATTTCTGCTTACTAATTGAAGAGCTCCATTTTCCTTTGCCCTTTTGACTAGCCAAGAAAGCTTGATCTGCAACTCGCATAATCGACTTGTTTTGCCTAGACTGATCTTCCTGCAACAGAACAGAGACTAACTCCTCAAATGACAAGGCATTTGGATTGCCTTTCATCATCAACCAAAGAGTAGAAGCAAAACTCTGATATGAATCAGGAAGACCGAACGGTCTGCACAAGTGAGCTATCTGGTATAACCTCATCAACAGAAATCAGCTGTTCCTTCAAGTCTTTGATCTTTGTTAGGAAACTGTCCATAGAATCACCTCCATTCATGTGCTCACTCTCCATCTGTTTTTGGAGGTAAGCAACACGAGCCTCATTCCTAGCTTGGTACAATGTGGTAAGTGTATCCCAAGCATCCTTAGCTGTTCTGCAAGAGCGAATATGAGGAATAATAGCACGTTTGACACAAAAAGCTATCAATGCATGTGCCTGGGCATCTCTGCCATCCCAACGAATCTGCTCTGCGGTAGGTGCAACAGAAACAGCAGCACGAACAGGAATCTGCGGAATATCATCTTCGACACCATCTTCATCAGCTCCAGCACCTGTATTTGCAGTACCTGTAGTCAGAGGTGTAACATGACGTCTTTCAACACCCTGCACAATGTTCCATATTCCTTTTGCAACCAATACATGTCGCATCATATAAGCCCATAATGGGTAGTTGGTACCATCCAACTTATCCTCAACGGCCAACATACGGAATACATCACTGCTTTCAATCATGGCCGATGACTAAAATATCTTGATGTAGAAAATTGACTGTATCTCAAAAAGTTGAACAGAACTGCTCCAACGAATTCTACTAGACCTGTAGCAGACTTCGAGACGCTTATACTGGCGAAAAGAAACTGGTATATACCTTTGGCACAAAAAGACGAAATAGCCTACACAAGCGCTACGATAATGCGTTCGGAGGCCAAAACGAGTTCAGATCGCGATTTTGGCACCACAAAGCAAAGCCGTTTTGATTTCTGAAATAGCTTGAGTATGCTCACCAAATTTTGTGTGAATCTAGGACTGCAAACAGAGGAGTGTCGACGGCACCCTAGATGAAGCGGCAACCTGCTCTGATACTAATTGTTGGAGATAGATGTCTGCGGAAGCACGCAAACAGCACAAGGAAGAAGAAGAAGCTTGGAGCACAAACACACAATACTGAATGTATTTCTAGAGAATGTACAAAGTTAAGTAGCCTATTAGGGCAATAGGCGTATATACAAGCCGGGCGAAAAAAACCTCCTAAAGAGGGAAAAAAGTGCCCCGGCGGTCCTAGTGTGTTCACACACATCACTACCTAAATATGCCAACAGATATTAACGAAATTCTTTGATTGGTGTGCATCACAATCAAATTGTAGGTCTCAAACACAAGCATGTTGATGTGATTACATGTGCGTGAGTGATTAATGTATGCATTTAATCCATATGATGATAAATTAGCTAAATGATATTGGTTGTTTTACAAAAGAATTGCTAATTGATGAGACCCTCCTTCATATGTTGGAGCGTTGAATAATTCTCGATATAATCTATTATGATGATATTTGGTTATGAACATGGCTTGATTATCTTATTTGTAAATTCATGAAAATTTCCATTAATATGATTGTTTATACCTTGTCTTATATTTTTTCATAATTATTCAAACATGATGCATCACACGACCATGATGATGATTGATTAGTGTATCTCACTTGCCTGTTTTTCCCTAAATCTTATCCAAGCACTATAATGTAAAAATTGATAAGTGCTCTTGGAGGTTAATTTTAAAAGTTAAAAATGATCAAGTGCTTTTGGTGGTAAAGTTTAAAAGGATACTAATCAATGAGGTTCCCCTTCGCATGATAGATCATCAAATCACTTCTTAAATAATGCACTTTCATGTTAATTGGTTTGATAGGAGTAGCACATGGACATGTTTTGGGACGATCGAAGATCACTTTTTGGGTCACCCAAAAAGTGTACCAAGAGCACATGGATGTTCGGTGGCAGGATTTTGGGTGGTTGAAGATGAGCTTTGGATCATCGGATTTAGGTGCACATGATAGTCCAGTGGCCTGACTTTAAGTGGGCAGAGAAATGAAATTTGGGTCATCGAATTCAGGTACACATGATGAAAATCAGGTCATCAAATCTCAAGTAGCAAAGGAGATAACATTTGTTGGGTACAGTTCTAAAAGTAAAGGCTATCATCTGTATCATCCACAGACTAAACGCATTCTGGTTAGTCGTGATGTTTTTGTGGAAGATGTTATTCAGCCATTGTTTCATGTACTAAGGAGACATCTGTTAGCTCCAAAGACATGTATGATACTTTGCTGCCTCTTTTTACAGGTGGACAATCTAGTGCTGGTCCTAATGAGGCAACTTCTCAGCCTTTGCAAGTTTCATGTCATAATGCAGATCATTCCATTTTTTTTGCAGATTTACATGATGCACTTATTGATGAGAGAGCTGACATTGA
>CM035421.1:171888343-171890843 GCA_020310875.1 Ceratopteris richardii
AGCCATTACACCAAAGCAGATACGAAGTACACATTCCTTGTTGAGACAGTAAACCATTACGGTTTCATGGAACGCTTGACAATACACACACTTAAATTTCTAAAAGTTTCTAAAAGCAAGCTTATTCATACAACTCATTATCTTTTGGAATACGAGCTTGCAAGAACGGGTTCTGTTAGGATTTTTTCGTTTAGAGCATTTTTTGCAGTTACATCTTCCATAGAACTCCTTTTATCATTTTCTAGCATTCTGCCAAATGGCCAATGGCCAGAAAGCATTCTTTAACCTTGTGATCTTTCCCGAGGCTTTCCAAAATTCATAGTTTGCAGGCAAAAAGGATTTCTGCAGGAGGTCCACCATGGGGATCCGATGCTTATTTTGAAAGCTCTTGATTGGTCCAGATTTCATTGTATCATTAACCACTACAGTATCAACTTCTCTTCCCTCTCGGTGGAGGCCACAACTCCAACTTCATGTTTCATGTCAGTATGCTTATTGTACTTCCCATTTCCTACTGACTCAACATCCAATATGAACCTCCTTGTGAACTACGATGTTCTCTGGATTGCATCCTCCTATTCTAATCTTTATGTGGGTAAAACATTTTAGTTTCATGGAATTGCTTGGCAATACACACACGAGTTTCTAAAAGCAGGCTTGCTCTCACAACAATCTTCTGGAGTAGGCGCTTCCCAAAAGAGGCCTCTGCTAGAAATTTTTTTAATGAAGTTTAGATCATTTTTTGCAACTTTGATCTCCCATAGAACTTCTCCTTTTATCTAGAATTCTGTCGAACGGCCAATCACCAGAAAGTATTCTTTAATAACCTTGTGATTCTTCCTGAGGCTTTCCACAATTCATAGTTTGCAGGCAAAAAGGAGAAGAGATCTCTGAGTTCTTTGACCACTCTTTTGCAACAGGCCCAGTATGGGGATCCAACGCTTATTTTGAGCTCTCTGACTGGTCCAATTTTCATTGTTTGATTAACCACTTCAATATCAACTTTTCTTCTCTCTTAGTGGAGTCCACAACTGCTTCAACTTCGCATTCCACATCAGTATGCTCTATTGTACTTGCCATTTCCTACAGAATCAGCATCCAATATTAACCTCTTTGTGAACTAGGATGTTCTCTAAATTGCATCCTCCTTTCCATATGTACATTTTCATATTCATTGTTAGAAAAGTGTATAGAGCCTAGGCACCTATGATGATGATATAGAACCATATCAACACTTTGCTATAATAAGACCATCATATTCCAATAATGAGAGATCATGTGCTTTTCGGTTTATTCCAAGATAACGAGAAAGATACAACCGATTGCAATCCTCTCTAGACAATCACTATGGAGGAGAAGTGTAGTTGTGGCATTGTTCCAACAATAAGAGATCATGCCTCCAAGACAACAGGAAAAATGCAATCAATTTAGATCGTCTCAAGGCAACCCATACTGAGAAGTGTGGTGTGGCATTTCCATCGGGTTGCCATTTAGAACATATATGGGCTTCTAATGCCATCTATAACTTTGTGGAGGCAATTGATATCCCATTGAATCTTTGGGATGCCCATTTCTTCATATTGCTTGCCCACAAGAAGTTCTTGCAATTTCCCACCAGTTTTTCAACCATGTTCTCAAACAGTCTTCAGAGTCCGACGAAAGAGTACAAAATGGTGAGAATAATAAAAGTTATTATCAGCATGTCCTTTCATTATCCCAGATCCCGTGCATCTCTTTATCCTTTTTTCGACTTTGTGAAAGAACAATTCACAATTTCAAATAAATATTCTCAAAATCCATTAAGATTCCTAGCTGCTTCGAATCTTCCCATTTTCAAATTACTTTGCTAGGAGCTTGCAGGAGACCCATCATCTTTCCATTTTCACATATATCGTGAGTTCTCACATTGCTTTGCATCCATGATCTAGGAGCTTGTTGAAGACCCACCACCCTACACTTTGACACTTGTCCTTGTAATCACTAATCTTAGACCCTCATAGACGCCTTCTAGGTGCTCCAAAAATAGTTGGATGCTTGTCTTTATTAAGCAATCGATATCGTTAATGAAACTCCTAAGCCAAAATAGTCCTCTCTATTATGCAACATAGTTCCCATAGTTATATTGGACATAACAGCCCTTTCTGGGTAACATGATGACCAAGATCAAGACATTTAATACACAAAGCCTCCCCTCCCCTCCCCTCCCCTCCCCCCCTTTGTACCTTGTGCTTGTATTTGGCATGTGCATTTGCCATCGAGCATGTGGTAATATACTAATGTTTCATGCATGTGCATTGTGTATATAATATGTTTTTTGTAATGGCAAATGCATCAAATTTTAATGTTTATGCATGTGCATTTGCCATTTTTTGCTTGTGTGTACATCTTATATCATTTTCGCTCATGTGTTTAAGACATATGTATTATGTGTATGTAATCATAATGTAGTAAATTCTAATGTGTGTGTAGTATGCACCTCCAACCCAACTTCCAAGACTCA
>CM035421.1:171898343-171918343 GCA_020310875.1 Ceratopteris richardii
CTTTCATATATTCTTCTTTTCTTTTATACCTTCCATTTCTTTGAATCTGCTTATCTTTACTCCATCTAAGCTCTTTGTCAGAATATCTGCTATCTGATCCTTTGTAGATGTGTATACTATTTCAATCTCTTTTTCCATTACCTTTTCCCTCAGGAACTGATATTGAATCTCTATGTGTTTTGTTCTTGCATGAAATACTGGATTTGCTGCAAGATACAACGAGCTCATATTATCTCCATGTATGATAGGTATACCTTGATCAATACCCATGCTTTTGAACAAGGGCTGCATCCATATCAGTTCTTTAGCTGCTTCCACAAGTCCTTTATATTCTGCTTCTGTTGACGATAAAGCCACTGTGTGTTGCTTCTTTGAACACTAGCTTACAAGCTTATCTCCTAGGTATATCATATACCCATGTGTTGACCTTCTGTCATCTTGACTTCCTGCCCAGTCTGAGTAATTGTATGCTCTCAGCTGTATATCTGACGTAAAAGGATAATATAATCCTTCTTTTATAGTTCTTTTGATATATCTAAGAACTCTTTGTCCTGCAACCCAATGTTGATCCTTCGGACAATGCATGAATTGTGAGAGAACTCCCACTACAAATCTGAGATCCGGTCTTGTTAGTGTAGCATAAATTAAGCTTCCTACTAACGACTGATATTTCCTCATATCTTTAAACTCTGCACCACCATATTTGCTGAGTTTATGATTTACTTCAAGCGGTGTTGAAGCTTCTCTGCAATTCTCCATGTTAAACTTCTTCAGTAAGTTTAGGAGATACCTTTCTTGCGAAACATATATGCCATGATCTGTATATGTAACTTCCATTCCAAGAAAGTATGATAACTTTCCTAGATCACTAATCTTGAACTCCTTTTCAAGCAATCTTTTTACCTCCTTGATTCCTTCATCTGAGGTTCCTGTGATTATTATGTCATCTACATAAATACAAATGTAGATCATACCTTCATCTGTTCTCTTAACGAGTAGACTTGCATCAGCCTTCGAGCTTTGGTATCCAAGATCATTGAGATACTTCACAAGTCTGTAATTCCAAGCTCTTGCAGCTTGCTTCAATCCATAGAGAGCTCTTCTTAATCTGCAAACATGATCTGGGTAACTGGAACTTACAAACCCTTCAAGTTGTTCCAGGTAAACTTCATCTGATATATATCCATTTAAAAATGCATTCTTTATATCCAGCTGATTTAGCTTCCATCCTTTTGATGCTGCTATAGCAATCAATGTCCTTATGGTTGACATCTTTGCCACCGGACTAAACGTCTCATCATAATCTATGCCATGTGTCTGAGCATAGCCTTTGACCACCAGTCTAGCTTTGTATCTGGCTATTCTTCCATCTGCAAGTTTTTTAACTTTGTAAACCCATTTATTTCCAATCACTTTCTTACCATTTGGTTTTGGAACAAGTTCCCAAGTCTTGTTCTCTTCAAGAGCATTGAACTCCTCCTTCATTGCTTCTTCTCATTGTTTCTTACCTTTTGCTTCACTGTAATTCTGAGGTTCTTCATCTTCCTTTACTAAGTAAGCATAGTTTTTCTGAGTCAAATAAGAAGTGTCATAGGAATACCTTGTTGGTTGTTTCCTTACTCTGTTTGACCTTCTTAGCTCATATTCTTCATGTGTATCTGAATACACATCTTCATCAAATCTTGGTTCATCTTCATTTCTCATACCTGATCCAATCTTGGACGTACTTGCCTGCATATGATCTTCATCTCCATTTACCTGCATATGTGATTTTCCTTTTTCTTTCCTTCTTATCTCTTCTTCAAGTGTTTCAACACTATGCTCTTTATCTGTATACCAGCTCTTTCCTTCATCAAATGTCACATCTCTGGAAACAGTAAACTGTTTGGTTAGAGGACTCCATAACCTATAACCCATTTGTTTTTCATCATATCCGATGAACACATATTTTTCAACTTTTGGTTCAAGCTTATGTCTCAGTTGTGATGGTACATAAGCATAAGCGACCGATCCAAACACTTTACAATGATCAAGTGTTGGTTTCATACCCCACCAAGCTTCATAAGGAGTCATCCCATTTAAAGCTGTACATGGTAATCTATTTACCAGATATGTAGCTGTATTTACAGCCTCAGCCCAAAGATAATTTGAACAATTCTTCTCCTTTAGCATTGCTCTTGCAAACTCAACTAGAGTTCGGTTTCTTCTTTCTGCTACTCCATTTTGTTGCGGTGTATACCTGCAAGTTATTTCTCTTTTGATACCTGCATTCCACAGATAATCATTGAACTCTCGAGAAAAATATTCTCCTCCTCCATCAGACCTTAGTCTTTTGAGTTTCTGTCCTGTAAGTCTTTCAGCATATGCATGAAAATGCCTGAAAGCTTCAAATACTTCTGACTTCTCTTTCAAAACATAAAGAGTTATCCATCTTGTTGCATCATCAATAAAAAGAACATAATACCTTGAGCCGCTGATAGATCCTTCTTTTGTTGGTCCCCATACATCTGTATGTATAAGTTCTAACACATCATCGTGTTTGTACCTTTTCTTCTGAAATGGTAACCTATGGGCTTTTCCCATCTCACAGGCTTCACACTTGTGAATCATATGTTGATTCTTCATATTTGGTAATCCTCTCACGGATTGTTTCTCCACCATAGTTTTGATTCGTGTTTCATTAAAATGTCCTAACCTCTTATGCCAGAGGTCTAACTCTGTGAATACTTCATCACCATGTGTGATCAAGGCTTGACCAACATTTCCTTGTACTTTAAGAGTAAAAAGTCTACCTTCCTTTTTACCATGGACAATGTGATTGTATCCATTCTCTGGATCTTCAACAAATACTCCTTCATTTGTAAACTTGACTTGAAAACCTTTTTCTACTATCTGTCCCACACTGATCAGATTCTTCGAGATTGTTGGAACATACAAAACATTTGTTAGTAGGTCAACTCCATTCTTATACTTTACTTTTCCAATTGACCTTACATTATGTTTTGTGTTATCACCTGTTTGTACTGTATGATTTGAAATACCTCCTTCAAGTTCTGATAACAATTCTATATTTCCTGACAAATGATTTGAACAACTAGAGTCAATAATAAATATAGAATACCTTGAGATCTTCATTCTCTGTCACACTTATCGAGTTCATCATCAACGTTGTATGACTATCATTCTGCGTATCATTCGCATAGTTGTAGTAGGTAGTGTTGTGAGACTGATTCTGTCCCCAACTTCTTGCTCCACCTCTACCATATCCGCCTCTTTGGCTTTGTCTACCTCTTTGATATCTTCCGCTTCTGCCTCTACTATTATTGTTCTGATTCTGACTTGATCCTTGAGAATTATGCCAGCAATCATAAGCCAAATGATTGCTTAATCCACATATCCAACAAATCTTCTTGCTGTTAGTATGATTACCTCTTCCTTTACCTTTACTTTTACTTCTGGCATTACCTCTTCCTCTTGCAAAATTTGCTTGAGTAGACATCTCCTCTTCATCTTTTTCTTTACCTTTATCACCTTTCTTCTTATTCTTTGCATACATAGCCGAACTATGTCCTTTATCTCCATTTGTCTTCAAATCTTGCTCAAACGTTAGCATTAGTCCAAGCAACTGATTTAAATCTGGTACAAAATGATTTAAAGAAAGTTCAATTGAGAGTACGAAAGGTTTCCACCTTTCATCTCCTCTCAATCCTGCAAGCACTTGTGCTATCAACATGTGATCTTCGATATCTTCATTAATAGATCCAAGACTATCCGCTAAGTCTTTCATCTTAGTGACATAATCACTAATGCTTTGACTTTGCTTTTTCTTGAACGTTGTAAACTCTGACCATAGGCTAGCCTTTCTAGCTTTCGTCGTATTTTGGAAATGATCTTCCAATGCACTCCATATGTCTTCCGCTTTCTCCAGACCTCTAATGTGCGGCAGTAGATGATCTGTAAATGTATTGTAGATATAAGCTCTTGTCTTTGCATCTTTCTTCTCCCACAGCTTCAAGGCTTCTAATTCTTCTTTCTTTGGTTGACTGTCGTCTTCAAAAGTTGGCTTCTTTTCTTCTCCTGTCACATATATCATTAAGTCATTACTCATAAGTAAAGCTTCCATGTGCATTACCCATGCGGGATAATTATCTCTGTCCAATTTGTCAATAGAGATATGATCTTCCATAATCTTCTCGTTTCTGTTACATCCGGTGAGTGTAATGTTAAAAGGTTTTACCTTTTACAAACCTTTACCCTTGAGAATTACTTCGGAACATTTCTTGATGCCGTTTGTTGTTGATCATCTCAGCTTTCACCTTTCTTGTGAAAGTTCTTCGAATTCTCTTATATCTTTACTTCCGTTTCTACTTCTGTGAAACCTTTTCTGCTCTTCAGAACCTTTCTGCTCTCATACCACTGTTGATTCATGACAAAAGCTTGTTCACTAACAAGACTGCGGAAAATTGTCACTTGTTGAGCTCTAACGAACCATCATCAACTGTTGAGCTCTTGTACTACTTGTTAACGCAATGAGTGAGCTTAACTAGCTTAAGCTCAACAGCGGAATTCACCACGTTACAAGAACTAAGCTAGAGGGATATTAGAACACCTCTATAATCATCAGTAGCTTAGCAAACTTTCTGAAATTGAAAACTTTACAACTGTATTTTGAACTCACCAAAATTTCACCGGAACTTCACCAGACTGTCACCGGAATATCACCGTAATCTTACCGGAATCTTACCGGAATCAACTGCAATTCTGTTTGTAATTACTTCAAATGATTGTAGATGAAGTAAGGAAGTAATACCTGAGCTTCCTTCAGTAATTGAACTCTTTCTGAAGTTTAAATAAAAACTTCACTTGTTGAAAATGCCTTTTTTACGGTTAGACTTTGTACTGTGTACTTGTCCCGTTTCACAAAACTCTTTTGATCAACTTATAGTTGAGACTCCTAGCTTCAAGAGCTATCACTCATGAAAATCTTTACACTGTGTTACGAGATCTAACTCTCAGAAGTACCGAAAAAATGTTTACTGAGAAAACTGTAACTGTTAACTAACTTTCACATTAACATGAAATCACTCAGATTTCTTCACATACGAAGAATATGCTTAATCTTCCACATGAACATGTGTTTTCTATTAGAGAAGATATGTACAAAATAGCTTGGCCTCACTTTGCTCATAGTTATGGAAAACTCTCCTACTATGAGTAGTTATTCCTTACCATCTCTCTCGGATGAATACCCGACAGTTCAAGTTTTACTATTCATCTCTACATACATAATCTTTGGCGTCTTCTATATCACGATCCTCAGTATCTATATGCGCTCTTCTATCTCTTCTCTTCTCACCTCTCTCATATAAAATATTTTGATCCGGGTTTCAACAAACTCGTAATTCTGGAAATTTCTACGTTGTATATTACAGACGTGAATTTGTCCCTTCACTAAGGCTTTGATTTTCCTGAATGCTTTGTTTCCGCTTCTCTTTGTCTTTCTTCGTCAGTATGTCTGTCTGTATGTCAAATTTGTGAGTGATTCTTCAACATATATATATATATATATATATATATATATATATATATATATATATATATATATATATATATATATATATATATATATATATATATATATATATATATATATATATATATATATATATATATATATATATAAGTTCAAAGTTATCCAAACTTACGAACTCAAGATAGAGAACACAAACACATACACATTGGAAAAAATAACGAACAAAAGCAAGAGACTTAAGACCAATATAAGACATGAAAAATACAACCAAGAAAGAAAACCAATACAAAAAGAGATGCACACACACTCACATGAACACGAACACACATACACACACACACAAAACAAAAAATAAATAAATAATAAAAATAAAATAAAAAATAAAAAACAAAAAATTAAAAAAAAAATAAATAATAAAAAATAATAATAAATTAAAAAAGAAACAAATTAAAATAAAAAATAAAATAATAAAAAATAAAATAATAATAATAAATAAATATATAAAAATAGAATTTAAGTTAAAAGAAAATAAATAAAAAATAATAATTCCTTAAATAAATAAATAAATAATGATTATATATATATAAATATATGTATATAAGCAAATTAAACAAAAACAAAACGAAATAAATTGTGCATCGTCAACTTCTATGTCTGTCCTAAACAAGAAGTATCAGAATTAAACTTTATCATGCATAGCTTGGACAAATAGCTATGACATCACTACTCACGTCATCAGTGCCCTAGAGTAGGTGCAGACTTTAATAACGAGTCTTTCTAAATCAAGACCTCTAACAAAGTCAACGAACTGAGCTTCTATCACTTCCGGAAGTGAAGCGCATACATACACACACACACACATATATATATATATATATATATATATATATATATATATATATATATATATATATATATATATATATATATATATATATATGTGTGTGTGTGTATGTGTGTGTGTGTCTATGTACATACATACATACATACACCTCTATATATATATATATATATATATATATATATATATATATATATATATATATATATATATATATATATATATATATATATATATATATATATATATATATATATATATATATATATATATATATATACACACACATATATACATACACACACTTGTGCCGTACCAGGGACCCATCCCAAGAACACCCTAGGCTCCATTCCCGTCCCGAGGACACCACCATTCGCGGAAACCCGTCCCCTGGTGACTTTGACACACACACATATATGTATATATGTACGTATGTATGTAAAATATGTATGTATGTACATATGTATGTACGTATGTATGTATGTATGTATGTATGTATGTACCTATGTATGTACGTATGTATGTACTATGTATCTACGTATGTATGTATTTACATATGTATGTATCTACGTATGTATGTATCTACATATGTATGTATGTATGTATGTACGTAGGTATGTAAGTACGTTATGCATATGTATGTGTGTGTATGTATGTATACATACATACATACATACATAACATACTTACATACGTACGTACATACATACATAACATACTTACATACGTACGTATGTACATACGTACATATATACATACATACGTACGTACGTACGTACATATATATATATATATATATACATATATATATATATACATAGATATGTATGCATATATATATATATATATATATATACATAGATATGTATGCATATATATATATATATATATATATATATATATATATATATATATATATATATATATATATATATATATATGTGTGTGTGTGTGTATGTGTGTGTGTGTCTATACATATATACACATGTATATACATACATACATACATATATGTGTATGTATGTATGTATGTATGTATGTGTGTGTGTGTGCACGCACGTGTGTGTGTATACATACAGACACACACATATATATATATATATACATACATACCTACATACGTGTGTGCATGTGCGTGTGTGTGTCCGTACACACACACACGCACATTACCATGATAGACACATATCCCCAAGCTTCCATATCATCAATGGAACTACACTTAGAAGAAAGAGACACAGCAGCAGCAAGCATGGAGCAGAATAGAGCACGAGACCACACTAACTAGAAAGCCAAATGTAACACAATCTGAATACCAGTCATTAGCTAATCATACCACAGCTAAGCATACTACTTATCATTCAAACACAAAACAAACAACTGAATACAACCTCCAAGTATTCTCACATAAGTGGCATCAGCAAATAACATAAGCAACATAAGTGAATCACATGTGCAGGACTCAACCATCTACTAGCTCTCACTCTCAGCTATATTCTCTTGTGCACTACATGCTCTATCTCCTATCGTATATCATGTGTTTCTCTCTTGAGGTTTCCCCTTTTATAGGAGAGAGGTGAGGAACCGGTACAATGGGTAAGTCTGTTACATGGGAGTAATGGGAAGTTAATGCACAAGGCAGTTTCATTTGTCAGCCTGGCCGCCGCCAGTACCAGACTTTGTCGTGTACTGATGAGTGGCTGGCCCCTGCTTGGCCACCTTGTCAGGTCTGCTTGTCTAGGCATGCCTTGGGCATGCAGTCGCCCAACTCTACCATCTCGACGTCTTGGTGCCCAACTCCAGATTTTGGACGTCTTGGCGCCCAACTCCAGATTTTGGACGTCTTAGCGCCCAACTTCAGATTTTGGACGTCTTGGCGCACAGTTTGATATTTGGTCCCTTGGTGTTATCCTTTACTTTGTCCTTCAAAAATTTGTTCTAGAGGTTGCTTGCCACTAGTGTCTCTCCGTCTCGGAGAGAAGGGAAAAATAAATAATTGAGGTGTTACAAGAGAATAAATGGAGTGATTACATCAGATATTTCCAGAGAGAAATTGGAGTCAATACATTATGAGCTGGCAAAAAAAATTGGAGTGAATACATCATAAGCTTCCAAAAATAATACTGAGTTTGCTAGTACAAAATAAAGTTCCATGAAGAGTTATACAACTGGTGCAAAAGAAAACTATGACACTGTGCAAAAATAAAATACTAGGAAACTGGACAGCAAAAAATAATGATCCTTGTCCACATGACAATGAGACTAGTCACATGCAGGCTCCTTCCCAGGCCTTTGATGTTCAGCTGAAGTGTCTTGCTCGGCTTCATTTGGAGTAACTTCCTGATTGGTTTCTCCTGTAGCTGGTGGTGGAGTGAGGTCCTCCGTGTCAAAAGATGTGAGCAAAGCTTTTAATGCACTAAATTTGGATTTTAGTGCATCCTTTTGCCTCTTTAGGAGTGCATTTTCAGCCAAGAGCTTTTTGTTTTCTGATTTAAGTTCTTTATTTTCAGCCTTCAGCCTTGTGGTCTTTTCTTCTTCATCCTGCAAAAAAGCTTCTAAGTGTTGTACCTCCTTTTCAAGTCGGTTGGCATCCTTGAAGTGGGTAGATAAATCGACAATCTGCATGTACATCTCGTTGTTGACAAGACTTACTCTAAGACATTCTTCACTCAACATGTGAGTATAATTGCGTAGCTGATTCTCTAAATTCATACACGCCTGCCTGTCTTCCATAATTTTGTTAGAAATCTCAGAAAATCTGTTTTTTGCAACATCCATCTGGCACATATTTTGTAAGTGATTGGGAACTAAGGGCCAGATATGTTTTTTGTACCTCTCATTCGTGGATAGCTGCTGTTGCTCTGCACTAGATGCATCAAGAAATGGGTGCGGAGGTAAATCTGTAGCGGGGTTATGGCGGGAAGGAGAGAACCGGAATGGTGGTGGAAAGGGTAGTATGTCGAACACGGGTGGTTGAATGGAGGTTTGAGGTTGCGTATGTGGGAGGGGTGTATTACTTGGGGGAATAGATGTCGATGCTGGTGGGAGTGGCGAAGGGGGATGAGATGGTGGCCGGGGAGATTGGGAGGGGTGGTGCGGGTTGTGGAGGGGAAGGTGGTGGTGTGGGACATGATGGAAATTGGAGATGAATTGGGTCTATGGGTGGATCAATGGTAATGGGAGTGGTCATGGTGGAAGTGGGAGGGGGAGTGGGGGTGGAATGAGGTGGGGCACTGGGTGTAGTAGGTGCGTCTGAAGTGTGTGGGGTTTGTGAAGGTGGGGGGATTAAACAGAAGAAGAAGCTTTTCAGGATGAAGTAGATACTAGTTTGATAGGCGGAAAGGGGGTGTTGGCTGATGTGCGTACCTTTTTTGATGCTCTAGCATATCCTTGCTGGTCGATTGGAAGCGTATCGAGGAGCTCCCTGGAATCTCTCTGAATCTTCGCCCTTCATTTCTTTCAAGGGTGCGCTGCATGTGGATGTTGCGATGATGGCGGATGTGACACGTCTTTTGAATGGAGGGCCGCAAAGTACCTATATATGTACAGCCTAATGTGACCTCCTACCACTTTGAAGGTAAGAGCCTTTTTGCCTACCTGCTGCCCATATCTTTTCTTTCGTTCGGCGAGCGTCTGAAGTAGAATTTTGTGATATGGGTAGGGCTTTGCTTGGGCGAAGCAAAGAAGAGGTTCACATATTTTCACATTGGTGAAATGTAAATTATCCTTCAAGAGGAAAAATGCCTAAAATAATAGGAGCCTCTTCATCATTACCTGACTACAATTCGGAGTGGAGAAACTAGTCGTACATGCATGCAATATATCGGGAACGGCCAATTCTGCATAACTTCATGCCTTCTTTGATTTTGGAATCCCTTGTGTTCCCAACATAAGAGCGAGCTTGTCTTTAGTGATCCTTCCTCCCAAAGGGATGGAAAGGACTTGAAGAGTGTTATTGAAGAGTGTTAAGAGCTCCATACCACAATTCTGAGGGTCACTAAGTGAGGGGAGCTTGGCATTTGCTATTGTGAGTAAACCCATATTCTTCAATTCTTCTAAAGTAAACGAGTTTTGAAGCTTACCACATGCTTAAGTCCGATTTCAAAGAGATATCCCCAGGGATGGAAATGATGATCTCCGTAGTTGTGGTCACATTTGCCACATTTGCTGATGATGTAGCAGAGTCCTTGATGTGAGTACTTGGTTGAGTATTTGCTGGAGATGTGCTCTCCTCCTGCTGATTTTCTTCTTCTAGTGATTCTGACTCTGAAGGGTTTTCCTCAGAGACCACATAAAGTGAATCGCTGGAGTCTCCATGGGAGGAGGATTGCTCTGATGCACTTTCTGTATCAGTTTTAAATTCTGAAAATGTTTCCTCAATTTCCACTGAAGATGATGCCATGAGAACCCTTGTGTATTTGAGTGGTGAATAATGTGCAGATATATATCAAGTTACAATCTAGCAGGTTCGATGGCAGATCTCTGTAATAAACCCTGATAGGAGCATGTTGGGATAAATGTTGGTTCGACCAGACAAGCCATAAGCTGGTGGACGTTAGTCAAGTCCCTGGTAGAGTCAATATCAGATCAACATGTCTATTCCAACGAGCATGTAGCATTCATGACCATGTCTATTCCATCGAATAGTAGCGTTCAGGGGTAGGTAGCTTCAACAGCCGAGCAGGTTGTCTCTGCCACAATTGAAAAGTGATGCTCTGATTATCTCAAGAAGGAATTGCCTTATCTAACTAGTTGCCGTATGCACAATTGAAATGAGAGTTGTTGCTCTGACAACAGTCGCCTCTCCCCTGTAAGGTTAAAGGATGAGAATAGTCGTCGGTTGAAGAGTTTATCCCTTGTATCGCTGAGGGTCTAAGAGCGCTTTGCTGTGGCTGATAGCATCTGACAATTGTGAAATACGAGGAAATAGATTCTAGTTTATAGGAGCATGGCGCTTGCGTGGAGGGATGGTAGCCATTAAAAGTCAAGGTCGGTTAAAAAGGCTATAGACGTCTAAATATAGTTTGGTCAACAGTGGCGTTGAGTTGGCCGAGTTGGGTTGAGGCATCAGGTTCTGGTGTGAAAGGGCGTGGGTAATTTCCCCTTGCATTTATGTGGCTACAGGTCAGGCGTAGCAAAGGCTCTATCGGGAGGTCGCCTTAGTCATATTCGAGGAGGAGGAGGGGAGGTCGCCTCTGTTGTTGGGGTGCCTCTTGCCTTGACATAAAATCATTGTATTGATATGAATACTTTTCTTTTCGGAATTGATCCTGATGATATTCGTCGTTGCTATCATAAAAATGTATGATTTTACAGGGCTCATCTGTCATTCAGTTGAATTGTCAATTTTGTGGATACGATACCATAAAGTAGGAGGGAAAGGGAAGGTCTAATGCCTAGACTCAGAAAGAGGAAGGGGTAAGTCGCCAAGGGGTCGTCCTAGTGAGGTCGCCCATGCTGGGATTTAGAAAGGGGAGGAGGTAAGTCGCCAAAGAGGAGGGGTCGCCCTTGGTGGGGGTGGGAGGAGGTGTCGCCCTAGGTGGCCCTAGTAGGTGGGAGGAAGGGTCACCTTAGGTGGGGAGGAGATGTCGAGTTGGTTTATTAGAGTAGAGGTTGGAGGAGGGTCGCCAAGGAGGGGTCGTCCTAGTGAGGTCGCCCATGCTGGGATTTAGAAAGGAAGGGAGGTAAGTCGCCAAGGAGAAGGGGTCGCCCTTGGTGGGGGTGGGAGGAGGTGCCGCCCTAGGTGGCCCTAGTAGGTGGGAGGAAGGGTTGCCTTAGGTGGGGAGGAGATGTCGAGTTGGTTTATTAGAGTAGAGGTTGGAGGAGGGTCGCCAAGGAGGGGTCGTCCTAGTGAGGTCGCCCATGCTGGGATTTAGAAAGGGGAGGAGGTAAGTCGCCAAGGAGGAGGGTCGCCCTTGATGGGGGTGGGAGGAGGTGTCACCTTAGGTGGCCCTAGGTGGAGGAGGGAATGATTAACTTAGGAGAGTAGAGGAGGGTCGCCCTAGGTAGGGGAAGGTGATGGTTTAGGTAGAGAGTAGAGGTGGGAGGAGTGTCGCCCCTGGTAGAAGGTGGTAGGAGAGGTCGCCCATGGTGGGAGGAGGGGTCGCCCTAGGTCAATATTAGTATAGGTAGAGAAGTCATTCATGGAGGTGGTAGGAGGTCATGGAGGGAAAGGTTAGAGTGATGGATGAGAAGAGATAGGTATAGATGGGGTGTTCGTACCATTGATAATGAGAGGCCAATTTGAAGGTTAATGGAGTGGGGAGGTGGAGAAGTTGCCTAGATGAGGGAGGGTGGAGGGGTTGAGCATTGAAGGCAAAGCAAGGAGTCGGTGAAGTTGGAGAGGTTGGGGTAGCCAATGCTAGAAGTGAGGCAAGAGTGGTTGCCATTGAGATTCTTAAGGAGGCTAGAATGAGGAGGAGATGAGGTGTTTCAACTTAACCCAAGAAGGAGGAGGGGAGGTGGTACAAGTCAGTTGAAGGGAGAAGGGGTAGGGTCGCCCATAGAATGGCATGAGGAGGAGAGGTCGCCCAATTGGCGAAGGTGGAAGATGAGAGGTCGCCCATATTATCCATGGAAGCTTGAGAGGTGGGAGAAGTCGCCCAATTGGCCAAGGTGGAAGGATGAGGGGTCGCCCATGTTGGTCGTGGAAGGATGAAGGGTCGCCCATGTTGGTCGTGGAAGCATGAAAGGGAGGAGAGGTCGCCCAATTGGCCAAGTTGGAAGGATGAGGGTCGCCCAATCTTGGTAAGAGGTTGAGAGAGAGGAGGGTCGCCCAAATGACAAGTTGGAAGGATGAGGGTTGCCCAAATGACAAAGCATAGAAAATTTGTTACTCAGAGGGAGGAGAAGGAAGGGAAGGGTAGATCGTTTTTGGAAGGGAAGAAATGAGAGGGGATAGAGCGGGTGCTTAGGTAAGCACGGAAGGAGGTGAGGACGTCTTTGTAGCATTGGAGAAGTGTGGCATTGGAAGGAGTAAGAAAGGTGAGGTCTTCCTAGGAGAGGAAGGGATGAGGAAAGGACCCCAATAGAGGAAGGGTGGAGGAGAGGTCTCCCATGGAGAGGGAGGGTGGAGAAGAGGTCTCCCAGGTAAGTGGTAAATTGTTTGAGAGGAAGGATGGAGAAAAGGTCGCCCAGGTAAGTGGTAAATTCTTTGCTTAGAGGGATGGCAAGGAGGGGAAATTTTATGTGATAAGAGATAGAAGAAATTAGTAGCATAATGCCTATGAGTAGCAAGAGGAAAATGGTAGTGACCATAGTGTTCTAGGAGTGGGTGCTAGGTTTGGGTGGGAAGGATAGTAGATAAATGGGAATGGGATACATGAAGAAGATATATGAAAAAATTAATAGCTAAATAAGGAAATGACATAAGCTACTAGAAAATAACATAAGGGTATATACATTATATACACGGGCAATTCCTGCTTCCCTATCCTTCTATATAAGGTTTTAGCTTAGATTCATTGACTAGGGGCAGTATTGTGCCCATCAATGTGGAAATTTGTACTGCACCTTTTGGAAGTGTGCGTACGACCCTCAAAGGTCCGTTCCATCTCGGCATCAACTTCTTCTTAGCCTTCTTCTCAAATAGTCGCGGGTGGTACAACAAAACTAAGCTTCCTTCCTTAATCTTTGATTTCCAGAGGTTTGCATCATGATCCTGTTTTCTTTTTTCCTGTACTGCCACTAGAGTTTCATTGCCTATCTTTCTCTTTTCTTCAAGAAGTTGTAGCCTCACAATGTTGGCTGAGAGTGCGCTAGTAAATCCAGGAATTCGATTAGTTCCCACGCAGTTGGAGCCATGCAAGAACTCAAAAAGAGCAATTGCTTGTATTCCATACACTAGCTCAAATGGAGTATGTCTTGTTGTGGCTTTGAAAGAAGTTCTGTAGGCCCACAAGGTTCCAAGATATGCCTGGCCCCATGTATTAGGAAACTGTAAGCATGTTTTTCTTAGTAAGAGCATGAGGACCTTATTTGTGCTCTTTGTCTGACCATTTGCCCTTGGGTAGTATGCACAGGACTTCTTATGGAATATTTGATACTTTTCAAAAATCAAAGTCAGCACCTTGTTGACGAAATGGGATCCTTGATATGTTGTGACCTCTATTGGACATCCATATCTGCAAAAGATGTAATTATACAAGAAGGTGGCTACCGTTTCAGCAGTACACTCCTTACTGGCTATGACTTCAGCCCACTTAGTGGCATAATCCGTTGCTACTAAAAGATACTTTGCACCTGAACCTTGTGCTACTGGGAAAATTGGGCCAACAAAGTCTATTCACAATGCTCAAAGGGTTGCCAAGCTACAGAGATATTAAGCGGTTGGTTCCTTTGTCGTGTTGGTTTGGGCGCACATCGTTGACCAACATCACATGCTTTGGCAAATTTAGTGGCATCTCTGAAGAGATATGGCCACCATAGGCCACTTTGGAGTACCCTCAATGCAGTGATATGTCCAGGGAAATGACCACTAGACTTTCCCTCATGTGCCGATTGAAGAACAGTTTCTGTTTCATGTGGTTGAAGACACCTTCTGTACATCCCATCAGGACCAACCTTATAGAGGGTATCTTTTGCCATCATGAAATTCTTACTTTTTAGGAGGAGTCTACGCCTTTCCAATGGAGTAGACCCAGTACGAAATTGACCTTTTCCTAGGGGGAGAGTCAAATCATCATACCATGTAGGTGCTACATTTACCTTATATATTTGGCTGTCTGGGAAATCATCTTCTACTCCCTTTGTTGCATGAGTTGGATGTCTGATGCGAGAGAGGTGGTCTGCAATGACATGTTGCCTACCGCTTCTCTGCACAATCTCAAAATCGAATTCTTGGAAGAGAAGCAACCATCTCCATACTCTTCCTGCAACTTGTGGCTTATTCAACAAATATTTCAAAGCTTGATGATCCGTAATCATTGTAAATGTAGTGCCTAAAAAATAGTGCCTGAATTTCTTGAGGGCAAATACAATAGCCAATGCTTCTCTTTTTGTGGTGCTATAGTTCTTCTCAGCTTTTGAGAGGAGCCTACTCGCGTAATGAATGGGTTGATCTAATTTGTGTACTTCGCTTGGTTGAGTCAGTATAGCTCCTACTGCATACAAGCTTGCATCTACATGCACGTGGAATGTCTTAGACCAATCTGGTGAGATGAGTATAGGTGCAGATGCCAACCTTTGTTTTAGATAAGTGAATGCTGATTCTTCTTCTTCAAACCATTGAAAAGGAGAACTTTTACTCGTAAGTCGTGAAAGTGGTCGTGTTGCCTCTGCATACATGCGTATAAACTTGTAGTGATATCCTGTGTGCCCCAGGAAGCTCTGGACCTCTTTAGCATTTATAGGTCTTGGAAGCTTAAGAATTGACATTACCTTATCTGGATCTGGAGTCATCCCTTTTGCAGAGACCACATGCCCTAACAAGGTACCTTGGGTTACCAGAAAATGACATTTGTTAGGGTTAAGTTTCAAACCTGTCTCTGTGCAACGCTGGAATACTTGTTCTAATTGCTTCAAATGTTCTGGCACATTCTCTACTGCAGTGGTGCAGGCTGCTCCAGAGAAGGCTGAAAGGTCATACATGAAAATTCTTAAGAATTTTAGGAGCAACTTGTTGAAGATTAGATATACTGTCCTATTAAAAGTGGCTTGTGCATTTCTAAGGCCGAAAGCCATTTTGGTGTAGATATAGGTTCCCCAAGGAGTTACAAAAGCTGATTTTGGTTGATCTTCAGGATGGATTTCCAGTTGATTGTATCCACTGAAACCATCCATGAAACTGTACAGCACATGTCCTTCCACATCTTCACTCACTTGTTCAGAAAAGGGAGTGGGAAACCCGTCAGGAATGTTACCTTATTTAATGCTCAGAAATCCATACAAACCCTGATATTATAAGGTTGCTTCTTAGGTGCTATGACCATAGAGGACAACCATTCCGAATGCTCCACATGGACTATGATACATGCTTCCTCCATTTTCTGGATTTCCTTCTTGACTGCTTCTCCATATTTGGGATTTAACCTATACTTTTTCCCTCTAATTGGCCGAGCTTCTGCCACTAGAGGAATAGTGTGTATTGCCAGTTCTTTCGGTATTCCTGTCAAATCCTTGTAACTCCATGCAAATACATCTTTAAAATTATTCATGAATGTTATTACCTCTCTGAGAAGAAGAGGGTGGTCCCACAACCAACTTGCCAATAGAAGAATTTGTGGATTTTCTTCTTCCCCTAAGTTGACTTCTTTAACTGGCTCCAAAATTGCCTCTTCCTCGTCCTTAAACAACATTTGCTTGGTGAATGCTGGACTATCATTGATGGTGATTTCCTGGGTCTTTTCCTGTGTCCATCCTACTGGGACTTCCACCAATGGAAAAATGCTTTCTACTAGCTCTTCTTCTGTTTGGCTTGCTTCAATCCCTTTTCTTCCTTCAACTCCTTTCAAAACTTTACCTCTTCGGAAATCTTTAGCTGGTTCTCCTAATACCACATACTCCACCACAATAGGTTCTTCTTCTTCTTTTTCCTTGATTGCTATTGTAAAGCATGAAACATTATTGGTCTCCTCAATCCAATCCATGATGTCGCCTAGATCTTCATTAGATATTTCTTCTCCTATATCAACTTCTTCCTTGATGTCAGGTGATGTTGTTTTATATGGCTCTGTGTGAGGCTTCCCAGATGCATATTGGGCCGCCCAGCCAATTGTAGGGGTAGCCCAAGATGGAGGATAAGCTGCCCATTCAGGTGCCCATTGTGGAGGCCCTTGAGCAGAGTATGGAGCCCAAGCCTCTGGAGTGACCCAACTACTTGGAGGCGGAGGCGCCCAGCTTGGACTAGGAGGTGGAGTCGCCCAGCTCCTTGGAGGTAGAGGAGGCGCCCAATTTGGATTAGGTGGTCTAGACGCCCAACTTGAATTAGGAGGTGGAGTCGCCCAGGGAGGTGAAGGCGCCCTTTCTTGTCCTGGTATTTCCTGATTATCCAGAACCCATGGTGGAGGAGGTGTGGCCCATATGTTTGCTCCTTCTTGTCTAGTTTGTTGTTCATCTTCTCCATTGTTATCTTCCTTGTCTTCCTCTGTAGTTTGCTCTAGATGGAGAACAACTTGAGAAGTACCTAGGGCTTCATCTGTTCCTCCTTCCATCTCAAGCTGTCTCATCACCTTGTCTGGTCCGGCGACCCATAAGGTGTCACTACCCCAGTCGTGTACCGCCTTACTGTTGCGTAGCCATGGCCTTCCTATCAAAAGAGGAAATCCTCCCTTCACCTTTGGGAGTGTTATTACCACGAAATCCAACACAAATTTTAGCTTATGGATGACGACTTGAACCTTTTCCACTATGCCTAGTGAGCTTACCTTGCTTTGGTCTGCCAATGATACTGTAAAATGAGCATCCTTAGTTGGTTTCAGATTTAGCAATGTCATTGTGTACTCAGGCATCAGATTAATACCAGATCCCCCATCAACTATCACTCCTACCAAAGGAGTTCCCTTGATACTTACACTTAGTCTAGGGCTCTTGTAATCAGTAAGAGATGCCATCCTAGATGGTTCTGAGCTATAAGTTGAGGGTATAGGTATTTGTTGAGAGGTTAGAGAAGCGAAGCCTTGCCCGCCACTTAATATGGTGCCAAGGTCTAACCCATTTATGGCAGCCATTACTTCTCCTCTGAATCCAGGACTCATAGCTAACAAGTTATATAAAGATACCTGTTGGCAGGTGCTCTGCAAGACTTGAACTGCAGTGAGAAAGCCTTCTTGGTTGTTCCTTGAAGTAGATCCATTCTGAAAGTGCCTTAGGTCCTCCTTAGATACTGCATAAGCTTTGTCAACAACCTGCTCAAGAGTGTCTTCATTTCTTCCTACTCTTCCCAGTGAGATTTTTTCCTTGTCTTGGTTGTGTTTGGCTTCATGCTCCATGGTCCTTTTTCCCTTGTCCTTTGTTGAATCTGTTGCTTCTTTGGCAGCATCTTTCAAAGTTGCCTTCTGCTTTTGTTCCCTAGTCATTACTCCGGGAAGTTCCTCAAACTACTCGGGCACTTGGAGAGTCTACATTGCCCTCATCATTAGATACTGTGATCATATGTAGGGGGCAAGGGTTACCTGGTGTGCTTGTAGACGGCATTGACTTTGGGCAATCCTTCGTATAATGATCCCGTGTCTCAGGACAGTTTTTACATGGTGGGGCATCCTCAGGAAGTGAACATTTACTTTGGAAGTGTCCATACTCCCCACATCTGTAACACATTATAGGCCTAGGTGGTCGGTTCTGACGAGGCCTACCTTCTTGCCGTTGAGGTCCTTGATTGGTGTAAAAAGTTGTTACAGGAGGTGTTGTAGTGGATGGTAAGGGTGGTTGCCCTAACAATGAGGACTAAGCCACCCCTACCCATTGAGCTTCCGGTGGTTGTCCTGGCATCATAGCCTGATTTCCAAGACCCTTCAGAAAATAACAATCCTTGGCCTCATGGCCACCCTTTCCACAAAACTGGCACGTTAGCCTCCTTGGACATTCTTGTGATGTGTGTCCTTGAGTACTACAGAGAGAACACCATAGTCGAGTTCTTACCTCCCTTAATGTTTTGAGTTCTTCCAGCTCTTGTCGTATTTGAGCGAGACCTTCTGAAGTACCCTTGTCCTCTTCTTGATTTCTTTGAAGCTTTAAGGTCTCTAGTTCCTTCCTCAAGGCTGTCACCATGTCTTCATCTTGGGGGAAAGTCTTTCCCGCATGTGTTCCAAAATGAACCCGTGCAGCCTCAATCCTTGTGGGAGCTGCTTCAAATTCTCTCAAAGTGGCATCTGGTCTCAAAAGCTCTCTCAGCTTCTGTTGTGTGGATTTCGGCAAGGCTTTCTCCACCCACTTCTTAACAAGGAAATCCCCTGGAGGCTGGTGGTTCCGGCAATCTTGCCACGAGTGACCTTGCCCGTGTCATAAGTTCTGAAAATGATTCTCCCATATGCAAGATTAGATTCTTTCCGTAGATTTACCTCGCCGAAATGCATCTGTGAATTCGTTCCTCAATGCTTCCCATGTTTGGAAATGGTTTTCCGCGTACTGGCTGAACCATTTGTCTTCCAATCCTTCAAGAGTTGATGGAAAGAGAGCAAGGAAGGCGTCCTGTCGTTGCTGTAAGCCCCTACTCTTACAAATTGAAAGAAATCTTCGTACATGATCTTCAGGATCTTCATTAGCACCGCCATGAAATGAAGAAAATCTAATATTTATTCTTGACAAAAGAGCGGAAAGTTCCTCTGCCATAGCCTTATTAAGAAGAGTGTCTTGAGGTAAAGTCTTTTGAGTTTTAGCCTTGTCGTCTAACCCTTCTATTCTAGAGGCTAGGCTTGACGTAGATAAACTTCTGATGGGTGTTAGGTAAGGGTCTGGCCTTCTTCTGTGGTAACTTTTGATTGGTGTCTTCTTAGGGCTTAGCTGCTTCTCTTTGCTAGCTCTGGTGTGGGTCATGGACCATCTTTGGAACTACTTCTGATGGAGGAAGTCGCCCCAAGGAAGAGGTCGCCCCGAAGGAGTCTTCGCCCAAGAAGAGGTTGCTCAAGTGGGGGAGGAGGAGCAGGCACCCAAGAAGCCAAGAAGGAGGATGAGGAGGAGTAGACGCCCAAGAAG
>CM035421.1:171923343-171948343 GCA_020310875.1 Ceratopteris richardii
TCTCTGCGCCCAATAAGAACAGAATCTGTGTTATGTGGAATACCTCCATATCTTTTCCAAAGACACTCGGTATAAATGTACCTAATGTGGGGAGGATTGTTATTTATCTGAAATGGGGAAACATGGCCGGGTCCTGCTTTCATTGCGGCAACTTAGGGCATTATTCAAAAAATTGCCCCACTTTGAAAAGTGAAAGAGTAAACCTCATTCCTGCGTGCCCTGGCAGTAAAATTTTGGTTCCAGAGGAACAAGTCTTTGGAAGACCAAGGAACACGTTGAATACTCTGAATTCCCGTAACAGTGACATTCTTAGACCGTCACCTCCTCAAGGCATCGGTAATAAGGGGAATGAAATAGCAGTGGAGAAACATTTACATCCGGTAGCCCCGATTACTCCGGTTAAACTTAATGTCTATAAGAGAAGAGAGGGAGAGGGTGTGGCAATTGATCCCCCTAGGAGAGATGGAGAGGAAGTTGGGAAAAGAATGGTTGATAATGATGGGTTTACTCAAGTGACGTACAAAAAAGCTTTGCTTCGGGGAAAACGGAGCAAATTTCAGTCCGCCTACTCAGCTTTACCTACTGAGGAGACTAATTTTTCACCCGCTTCGGATGATCACATGGCAGGATTTTATGAAAATATGGATATTGTACTTCAAGACTTGGCACCAGCATTGGCCCACATGGACTCTTCTCATGCCACTCCGTCAACATCATGAAGCTAGCCACTTGGAATATTCAAGGATTAGGACAATACGGGAAATGGACAAGGCTTTGGAGATGGATTATCAGACATGAATTGGATCTCGTGGCAATCCAAGAACATAAAAAGCATGACCATGCGGGATTGCTTTTGCACACTAGAGACTTTCAACTGCGTTATAATGGTCTTAAGAACGGTTACTCAGGATGCCTTTTCATCATGAGAAAGGATATTCCTTTTCAAGTATATTTGATGACCCTCACGGAAGATTTTTGATTGTTCATCTCATTTTACATGAGGTTTCTCTTGTCTGTCTAAATGTGTATGCTCCGAATTCTCCGACGGAAAGAGCTAAAACTTGGGAAAACATGCTGCAAGCTATTCGTTCTTGTCAGCCGTTACAACTTTGGGATGATGCTCGTATCATAATGTCTGGTGACTTCAACATGGTTGAGATAGATACAGACTCTACTACTGCTCCGTCTTTGATCTCTTCGCAGGAAAAGTGCTTGTGGAATGAAATACTGGACTCTTTGAATTGCAAAGATTTATGGGGTTTCATTGGAGGCCATACCCTTCGTTATACTTTCCATTCAAAATCGCATAGAAAGGCTATGAGCAGATTAGACAGATGTTATTTCTCCCATGTTTATGCGCTCTCTCCTGTTTCCAAAATGTGGGTTGATTCCACAATATTGCTTTCAGATCACAACCCTCTTTTGTTGTCCCTGTTTGATTCTAATTGGACCGCCAATATCCCTGACAGACTCCACAGGATCCCATTGAGACTCAATCATGCGTAGATTCGAACATCGGTGTTCAAAGCAAAAGTTGATATTCTTATCCAACAGGTGTTTGATTGAGAACTTTCTGCCTCCTTGAAATGGGAAGCTTTTGTGGTGGGTATGCAAGGTGTAATTCGAGATTGTGGGAAATACTTTTCCGGTGTTTTGAAAGCGGCTAAAGCTGAGGCTGAACAGGTTATTCTTTCGTTAACCGAGAAGGTTGATATGGGCTGCCTACTCTCGGAGAGAGATTATTTGCATTTGTGTGATGCTTACAGATGCTTGCATTATATTGAAAATAATGCTATAAATTCTGCCAAAGTTCGAGCTAGATGCATGGACGTGAGTGATCTACATGCTACCTCAAAATGCTTCTATGATTTTTTGCGAGCTAAGCGCGCTGCAAATACTATTTCATCTCTACCGACCGAAGGCAAAGAATTGCGGGATGGGAACTCCATAGCGGATGCTTGTTCGAATCATTACAGGAATTTATTCGCTGCTTCATATTCCACCAATGACTCTTGCTTTGCCGCGCTTCATGAGGCCCTTGCATATACTCCTCAGTATCTCGACTCGCGAATGGCTGCTGCCTGCGAATCTTCCATAACAGAGGAAGAAAAGAAGAAATCTTTCTGGCTCTTGGCTCTCTTAAGAACGGGAAGGCACCTGGTTTGGATGGTCTCACTAAAGAGTTTATTCTTGCTTTTTGGTCCTCCCTTAAGTCACTTCTTGTTGATGTTTGTAATGAAATATGGAGGGATCAAAAAAAGCCCTTTTCATTCAAGCAAGGGAAAATTAAACTTATTCCTAAAGGTGGAGTTACCGAAACGGATTGTTGACTGGAGACCTATCTCAATGATGATTATTATCTACAAAATATTTGCTAAGATTTTCGCTCTTAGGCTTAAGCCGTTTATTAATAAGCTAGTACACCCTTCTCAGATTGGGTTTATTCACAAGAGATTGATTTATGATAACATTCTGTTCACGCAAATGTTAATGGAATATGCTTCGGTATCTGGACAAGAGGTCGTTGGCTTACAAATTGATTTTGAGAAGGCTTTTGATCGTGTGCGTTGGGATTTTATTGCCATAACTCTCAAGAAACTTGGATTCGACCTTGAATTCTGTCGTCTTATCTATTTGTTATCTCAGGACAGTGTTTCACACGTAGAAATTAATGGAAGGCTTTCAGATCCGTTTCCGGTTCAACGATCAGTGCGCCACGGGTGTCCCCTTAGTCCTCTTTTCTATGCGATGGCCTCTACACCGATGTTTTATCTCCTACAAGCTAAGATGGAATCTGGATCTATCCATGGTATTTCTGTACACGAAACTCAACACATTGCAGTTGGATTTGCAGATGATACCTTTATCTTTGCAAAGGCATGTGAGGATAATCTTAAAAATATTCTTGCTTCACTGAATCCTTTTTCGGAGGCATCTGCGCTAAACATTAACATGGGGAGGTCCACCCTCATTAATATATCTGCGCGGCACTTTCACTTTCCTTCTTGGCAAGGGAATAAAATTGAGCGTGGTGTCATTTTCCGTCATCTGGGATATCCGTTGGGTAGTTATGTCTCTACCAAGGAGCAAATACAATGGGTGATTTGTAGGATGAAAAGTAAGTTAAATGTGTGGCACACAGCGCAATGGCCACTATACACGAGGCTAAGGATTGTACAATCTTTTTTGCAGCCCTACATCATGTATTACTTATTGCTGTTGGACTAGAAGAAATGTCACTTGTATATCTTCGACTTCTCCATCAAAAATTTCCTGTGGAATAAGGCACACAGTCGCGCTTTGGTTGCCTCCTCATGGGACTTTATTTGTCAACCAAAGAGTAAGGGAGGTCTAGGTATTCTACATCTGCATTGTCATATGTTGGCTAGGCGCGCAGCCTTTATCATGCATATTACTTCGATTCATAAACCCCTTTGGACAGCCGTTTTCTGGAAGATCATGGAAAATGAAGAAGTGTATTATAATGGCAGCTGGAAATTGAGTGTTTGGAATAAGTTCTTCTCCCATGCTCCGCTTCAATCTTCATCTGCCACACTAACCATGCTAGTCAGGAGTTTCAAACAGACGGCTTCTGGCTTGAAATGGAATGGGCGACAACGTTATTTAGGAAATTCTTTTGGCTCTATGTCCCCATATTGGTCTTTCTTATCCAACCCGCCTCTAGCTTATTCTCTGGGTGTGGCAGCGCGATATTTCAATAATAAAGGAATTGACAGTATTGCTAAGTGTTATGATTCCAAGTGGGAATTCTTATCTTTCCCTACCGTTCGGAGGATTTATGCTGTGGGGCCATCTTATAGGTCTAAATGGGTGCAGTTACTTCTCTTTTTGCAGAAATTCCAAATTCCGCTTTCGATTGATGCTACCCATCCCTCGCATGACTGGCTTTTCGCTCAACATACACGATGGTGGAATGGTGCAACTAGAACATATTATCTGTCTTTGGTCGATCGTAGCGGCATTGATTCCCAGTGCAATCTTAGATGGAAAATGTGCAAAACGCCAACTTGGTGGCATGCAAGATTTTCAGCTATATAGGACTCATCCCTTGCTTACAAGATGAAAGTTTTTATGTGGAGGATTTCCGTGGGGCATTTCACGTTAGGGGCTTTTCTCTCCAAGCATGGTATTCAGGATGTTCATTGCCCACATTGTGCATCCCGTGTTGAGAATATGCGTCATGCTTTTTGGTCCTGCCCGCTCGTCCAAAGATGGTGGAATTGTATTTTTCTTTTTCCTATTTGGGACAGTAGGCCTTGCAAATTTCGCTACACATTTCTCCTGTTTAATTCGGACAATAAAGCCGCGGACTGGGTCAGAAAGAGATGCATCTTTCTCTTGCTTTGGCATATTTGGCTATTCAGAAACAAGATGTTGTTTGGGAATAAGAGTGTTGCACCGCGCTTCTCTTGGGCATTATGTAAAGCAAGAATGAGGTTGGATTTGGATGTCATGGCAGCGGAACATAGATCGCTAATTGCTTCCTTTTTGGATAGGATCTGAGATCTTCTAGAAGATCATGGTTCTTTAATTTGTTAGTAGGAAGTTTTGTTTGGGAATAGTCTACAAGGGGAAGGAAATGCCTTCCCTTTTTTCTTGTGAATTTTTTCCCCATTAATGCTAAGGTGATCTTTTCACTAAAAAAAAAAATATATATATATATATACACACACACACACACACACACACATATATATATATACAATGCATCCAGTACGATTCACGTGCAGTATATGACTGTACTAAAGTTTCTGCGTATGATGTCTACGATACATTATGCATGTGTGTGTGTGTATATGTATGTGTGTGTGTGTGTGTGTGTGTGTGTGTGTGTGTGTGTGTGTGTGTGTGTGTATATATATATATATATATATATATATATATATATATATATATATATATATATATATATATATATATATATATATATATACACACACACACACACACATACATATACACACACACACATGCATAATGTATCGTAGACATCATACGCAGAAACTTTAGTACAGTCATATACTGCACGTGAATCGTACTGGATGCATTGTACTGGACAGGATTAACTACCTTGGTGTGTGTGCACGCACGCAGGTCTCCATGTGTGTGTGGAGGAGAGAGAGCATCCACATGCACCAGATGCAATGCTGCTCCTACTGACTCCCCACTCCCTTCCCAACCTAACCAGCATTTTCTGGATTCACTTTCATATGCAGAGCTCCTATTAAACCTGCACCCCAAATTGTTAGCAGCCTTTTCTGCTTTCACTGTGTATCTTAGCAAACCCCTGATTTTACTTACTTCTTAGAGGCCCTAGAAGTGGATGGTGATTATTATCATTATCATAATCATAACTCTTGTTGTTGTTTTCGTAATCATCATCGTTGTCATTCTTGTCACTATCAGTACTCTTGAAACTGGAGAACATGTGAAACTGCAGGGGATGACCATGCTCGCTGGTAACCCATGAAGAACTTAGTACAATGGCTAAATTATTTGTAAGCCATCAATCACAACACTTCTCATGTGAACATTTGTTTCTGGTGAAACAATATTTCATAAACAATTTTGGAGTGTTATTGGAAAAGATTATGACATTCTTTCAAGCAATGAAATGAAGATGCTGCTAGTGGCTGCACTTACCTGTCAATAGGGTGTGCATCCTCTGGGAAAATGATTAATTTCACCTTCAAGCCACGTGCCCGTAGAGCATGGACATACTGCAAGAATCACAATCATCACATCATATCTAGACAACAATGTTTGGTAACACAGATAAATGTTTGCTTATAAACCTATGCACTGGAAGGAAATCATACGAATAAAACATGTAGGGCATGCATTCTTTCAACTGGTGAATGTCGGAGTATGCAGATGTCCAAAAGCATGTGGACATACTTTTTGTGTTTCATGTGTGCAGGTGAAACATGAGCATGACATGCACTACTTCAAATACAATAGTAAAAGGGACTGTATGATGATGGCCATGCCATCCTAAGCTTCTAAAAATGTTCATAAAATAAACCTGCAGTCCATTAGAGATGGGAACCCTCCGATCTTGAGCTCCTAACAAAAATAAAGTTGGGACTTTCACCTGCTTTTTAAAAAACCCACCATATACTGTAAGCACACTTTGGTGGAATTTTTTTCCTTGAAAATAAACTTGCTTTAGTGTTCACACCTTTGAAATATGAGAAATCGGTGATGCTTGGAAAAATCTCTCTAAAACCTGGGGTGGAGGCGCATCTGTGTACATGTTGAAGCAAGATGGCCCATATGTTTCAACATAGCACCAGTCAGGAATGTCACTTGTTCCAACCATTGAAGACATGTTGCATACAGGGTTAATAATAGCAGCTGTAACAAACCGATCAGGTGCCTGGAAACAACATGGCAAATTGATCAGATGAATGCTATTAACTACCACATTAATGAAACAGACAACTTCGTAAAGACTTCTAAGATTTCTTTTGGTTTCTTTTCTCTCTGGATCGGCGACAAGAAGAGAGAAGATAAGAGGGGGGCACATCCAAAACCCCCCTAAAAAATAAATAAAGTTTTTTTTGTTTTCAAGCAAGGCCCTAAGATCGACTATTTCTGTGTGCTGGGTAACAGATGTAGGGGTAAATATATAAAATCCCTACCTACCTACTTATTTACCTCACTCCTATCTAACTACCTATCCAGCCACCCTCCCACTCATCCATCCTATCCACCCACCCACCCATCCATTCACCCATCTACAAAAACTCTACCTACAAATTCATTGATCTACCTATCTATCTATCTACAATGTCTCTATATGTGTATGTATGTATACATCCATATCCACTAGTGCATATATGACTGTGCACATGTACAACCACTCATGCATTGCACTTGTGCGAGCATGTGTCAGAAAAAAATTAAAAAAATAAAAAAAAATAAAAAATAAAAAAAAGTGAACTGTTGTGCATTTCTACTAGAGTGCTTCAGCGTATCGAATGATTTTATTAGAGAAGAATATGAACATTCAGAGGCAAAGTGAGTTTCAATGATTTTATTTGGAAGGATTATCTACCTCCCTCACGGAAACACTCTCCCCTTTGCCTTTCAATAGTCAACCAGAACAAACAATCACAGCATAACTTGCCTGTCCTATCAAATGTGCTGACAGGAATCCTCCGTGAGATCCCCCAAGAACTGCTACCTTATCTGTGTTAGCAAGGCCTTTCTCGATGGCAAGATCCAAAGCTCTAAGCACATCAGCAACATCCTGGTTGCCTACTTTACCAGGAAGAGATTGTAAGGTCTCTTCGCCGAATCCAAGAGAGCCTCTGCACAGCAACACAGAAATTAGATGCGAAGGCAAGAACTCAACAATCTAATTTTCTCTGAAATAAACACATGCATTGCATGTCCCTCAGCTAAGCCTTTGTTTAAGTTTTTAATTACCTATAGTTCACAAGAAGTAGATTAAGGCCAAGCCCAACGAGGAAAGCATATGCTTTAGAGAAACTGGTAGTGTAAACAGAATGTGGTCCCCCATGAACAACCACTACCAAAGGACCCTTCTCTCGCATCGACTCTTTCCCCTTGGTAACAAAAATTGATTCATAATGTTGTTCCAATCCTGCAAACAACATAGAGGTGCACCATAAATTAAATGTACCCAGCTTGATAAGTGAACCTAAGTGTGTCCAGACTTTAATCTTGCTAATCCTACATCATATTAGACACCTAAAATGCTCTTCTCATTATGTCAAATTACCATTGAATATCCTACACGAATTCACATTCCACATCTATGAGAAACAAACAAAAAAAACATCAATGAATTTCAGAATCAAACTTTATAAAGCATCATACCTTCCTCAGTAGGTACAGTGATCTTCATAATCTCATAGGACATGGATGACAGCAACGAATCAACCTGCAAGGATGAAAAGCTACAAAGTTGCTCTATATAATAACCAATGACCGTTATATAAGCCATTAAGATGCACAGGAAAAAGTCCAACCCAACCTTATCTGGAAATTGCAAGTATGGATTACCAACATCGAACCAATCCCAAGACATCTGTGTTAATGAAGATCTCGGCACTCCAAGCTTTAAGCTATGAGGCTTACCAAAACTGCTTACAGCTGAATCACCATGTTTCTTTACTTACACATCTAACAAATACTGATATGGGTGGAAATCCTTTCCTCAAGTACGCTTAAAAATGTTACATACCAGCTAGTATGTAGTCATCCTGTAAAGATAGAATGCTCCATGACGCAGCATCATCATCTGGAGTTACTTTGATTGCAGTTCCTCTGCATCTCTCTCTCTCTCTCTCTCTCTCTCTCTCTCTCTCTCTCTCTCTCTCTCTCTCTCTCTCTCTCTCTCTCTCTCTCTCTCTCTCTCTCTCTCTCTCTCTCTCTCTCTCTCTCTCTCTCTCTCTCTCTCTCTCTCTCTCTCTCTCTCTCTCTCTCTCTCTCTCTCTCTCTCTCTCTCTCTCTCTCTCTCTCTCTCTCTCTCTCTCTCTCTCTCTCTCTCTCTCTCTCTCTCTCTCTCTCTCTCTCTCTCTCTCTCTCTCTCTCTCTCTCTCTCTCTCTGTGTGTGAGAGTCAGAGAGCTCCCCACTAGCCGACTCACCAGGCTTGCATTTGAGAGCTCTAGACATTTGGCAGAGACAGGGCATGAGAGAGTATGGTATGCACAGACTTACCGATGGTTAGCAGACCATGGCATGGGCATTACGGATCTCCCCCCTTTTCAGTATGACCTCTCTTCCCCCCACATTACCCTCTCTCGTTCGGAGAGGAATAGGATCATCCGTCAGGACCTACTACAGATACACGTCAGGGAGACATGGATAGCACCACGGGAGCCTCTTCCCACAAAGAGGCAACACTACAGAGAGCACTTCCTGACTGTGACAGCGGATGGTTTCATTCAGAGACCACGATACATGGATACATATATGGCACCAGCTGAGAGAGTGGCCATTGGGCAGCTCAGAGTATCATCACACCAGCTCGAGATTGAGATTGGGCGAGCCACACATACCCCCAGGGATGAGCGACTATGCAGGATATATAGAGAGGAGGTGGAGGACGAGGAGCACTACACATGTAGATGCCAGGCATATGAGGACATCAGAGACCGCTACCCACAGCTCTTCAGGGGGCCCAGAGAGATCAGGGCTTAATTGGGGACAGAGGACCAGCGCCCTCTAGGTCGTTTCCTAGTAGAGCTCCAGCACCGCCGCACATCACTCCTCCAGCAGCAGATGGAGATACACCTGCCCCCCCCCCCCCCCCCCTCAGACTTATATTACAGATTTTTTCAGACCCACATACACTCGAGGGCCCAGCTCGATGCGGGGTGTCACATTACACAGAGCAGAGGAGCTTAGACGACAGCGTCGACGACCGAGACCCCTTGTCCGGAGAGCTCGTCCACATTAGAGAGAGATTCAAGCGATTCACGCACGCCATGACATGGAGATACAGAGACGTCAGCAGCGCACCCCTATCGATTTGGACGCCCAGAGCATTTTGAGGATCGCCATGATGCCTTACCCACCGATGCATTATATCCTACCCCCACTCCAGGCATTTAGGGGGTTGTGATACCATCGAGCCTCCCCTCCCTATGCATATCATATTTGTATCTCACCCATTGAGCATATAGAGTGCAAGTATCTCTACACTTCCTCATTCTAGAGGCAACGCTCAAGCTCCAGAGACAAACATATTTGTGAGAGGGAGTATCAAGGCGGGCTTTCAAAAGCAAGCTATGGAAGAGGCTACTCGTGAGCTCACCAAGCTCTTTATTTTGTGTGGCATCCTTTTCAACGTCGCAAACACAGTTGCATGGAAGAGGGCCATGAGATCTGTGAGTAAGATAGGAGTTCCTTGGGAGGGTCCAAATTCACAGAAATTGCGTACTTCCGAGCTCCATAAGCAATCACAATTAGTGGAGCTAGAGATGATGTCATGAGCTCCTGGGAAAGATATGGATGCTCTATTCTATGTGATGGTTGGTCAGACATGAGGAATGAGGAATGTCTACAACATTCTTGTCTCTTCATGCAAGGGCACTATGTTCTTACGTGCCATACCTGCACATGCACTAGGCACAGTTGTGACTGGCGAATTTATCTTTTCACATGTAAAGAAGGCCATAGAAGATGTGGGTGCTGATAATGTTGTGGAGGTGGTGACCGATAATGGGTCGAATTGTGTTTCCATGGGACGCATGGTTGAAGAGTTGTATCCTAAGATCACTTGGACACCATGTGCATCACATAGTCTTGATCTCATGATGGAAGATATAGGTCATATGCCATGGGTGAGCCAAATTTTGGACAAAGCAAAACTCATTGTCAAATTTGTCACGAGTCGGCCTAAAGTTCTCAACATCTTTCGTACCCATAGCCATTTGGATTTTCAAAAGCCCTCTGTCACTCGGTTTTGTTACATGTTCATAGTTGTTGATAGAGTACTGAGGGTCAGGAAAGGGCTTTTGCGTACTGTTGTGGCAGAGGAATGGTACCAGATCTCTGAGGTGAAAGCTGCTGATCCTTTATTCACACAGTTCTCATCCATTGTCATGGGGGATGAGGCATTTTGGTCAAAGGCAGAGGTGTTAGTATCTGCTCTTCAGCCATTTATAGTTGATTTTATACTTGTATGATGTATCAATTTATGAATGATCACGATTCATTGAATGATGAATGATGAATAATTACTCAATGTAGAGAAAATTGGCATTGCGGATTCTTTCACAAGATTGTAGCACATGCCCTGCGGAGAGGAATTGGAGCACATGGGCATTATTTCATACCAAAAAAAGAAACCCGTTGAGCCCGTCACAACTTGAGAAGTTAGTGTTTTGTCATTGCAATCTCAAGTTGCTAGAGTCAAAAGGTCTAAACATAGCTCCTCTTCATGTAAATTTCAAGTTTGGTATTTACAAATTACAATTGTCAATACAATTTGAATATTCATGAATCATGACTCTAAGCTTGTAATCTTTTACTTATATGAATTATAATTTATAGGTCAATATTGATGAAGTTGATATTGAAAAAGTTAAAGATATCCCTCAAATCCTAGAGGAAGAGAGGAGTATTTTTGCTATGCTTGCTACGGAGTCACAAAGGAATATACGTCAAACTCGTAGCCAAAGCAGGAGAGCTAGACATGCTCCAGGTATGACTCATAAATAATGACTCTGTTGAGATTGGAATTTGGATACTACCAACTTCTAAGTTTATTTATTGTGTGTTATTTTTAGATGATCTATCATTACCTTCTACTAGCCGGAAGGCTTCTCATACGCGGAAGCAGAAGTGTGCTTCGAGACGAGGTGGACGTGGTCGTGGAAGGCGTGGTGAGGCTTCCACTCCTCGAGTTGATCCAAAGGATTGGGAAGAGGCATCAGCCTCCTCTTCCAGTGGAGGTGGTGATTTGGGAGGAGATGTTGTCATGCTTGCAGCACAGTTTGGTCATTCAGACTCCGATAGTACATCATCATGGGCTAGTACATTTGATGCAGATGATGATACCATAGATGATGAGTCTACATTTGACACTGGAGAGTCTTCTTAGTCTTTAGGATTCACCTGCAAGAGAACAAGAATTACGACCACCACATGCTAGAGAGATGACTCTCCTCCCAATCAAATGCCTCTATATATAGCTCTCTCTAGGGGACTTCCTTCTTGGGCAGGTGGATACTAGCCATCCATGTGTCAGCCATGTAACTACATGTGCACCAAGTATCCCAGTTAACTCGAGTTAACTCAAGTGGATGCTTCTAGAAGGCTCTAGATCTCTTTGGGCAAAATACTCTCCCCATGTCTCCCATGGGGATTGAACCCAAGACCTCTTCCTTCACATCCTTGAGACTTAACCACTAAGCTAAGTGGATCACTTGTTCACAAGAGCACAAGACCTCCTAGTAAGTCTAAACTCGAGATCTTTGGTCATACATACGGATGACCAAATGGTGTCCGATTTCAGATCTGTCTGAACCGGCTAGACCCTTGGATCGTAGACTTACTTTATTACATTCTTCCCCCCTTGGAAAATATTTTCGTCCTCGAAAATAGAGCTATATACATACGGTAGGCAACTCCCGAGCCTCATGTTCTAAAACTGGAAGAACATGGTTATGTTCCAAAACTGGAAGAACATGTCTAATCTCTGTGGTGGCATCCCTGCCCAAATGATTCAAAACACTGTCTCGTTTTGCACTTTGATGAACAGGACAAAGTACAAACTAGTGAAGAATAATGAGGGTGGATCTAAATACATCCCTGGCTAATTCACAGTTTCTGGATGTGCGATCTAGGCACAAACATGTGAACTAGGTGGATTCAAATTACTAGTCCATTTCTGGGCATGATTGGTGCATGGACTTAGTAATGAAGGTGGGATTCTTATCCCTCGCAAGACTTTGAGAATTCTTGATTCATTTGAATTTGTTTTGGAGAACTTGAAGTTTGGTTGTCCCAAACATCTAACTTAGATGTATGTACAATGGTTTACTTTGATCCAATAGTTACTTGATTTTTTTCACCCGACTAGAGGACTACTTTGTCCTAATGAGTTGAAAAAATCCTATGTAAACTGTAAGAGAAAGTTACCATTTTCTTTGAGTCAACCATACTAACTTTACCAATTCAAATTCAAAATGAAAATTGTCCAACTTAGAACACTTTTCTCAAAGATTTAACTTAAAAGTTATTGGGAATTGTCAATCTACTGAGCAATTCCTAACTTCTCTATTCTAGAGTATACTGGACTCTAGAAAATTATTTATGCTATAACTTGAAGCACACCAAATGAATAAGTCCACTTAGACTTATCATCTTTTGAAGATTGAAAAGGTTCTTGTACATAACATCTATCTAGGATGTTCAAGTTAGTTATCTAATTCTAACCGACTAACCCTGGTCTTTTGCAAAAGGAATCAGATACCATATCTGAGTCAATTCCAAAAGATTCGGAAAGCGGAAAGAAAAACTAAAATTCTATACAACCAATTCATACTTCGAACTTGTTATGAGTCAAAGGCTAGATGACTCAGGATTTCAACTTTTCAAAGATCTATTTCAACAAGGTATTGAAGCATTTTCTTTATCTTTAAGAGAAATAAGCTAGATTCTCAAAAAGATGCAAAGAAAATCAAAAACATCATCCAACCACAAGATACTAGTGTTGCAATTACCATCAGTGTGTCGACCCACTGAGGTTCTGTCGATGAGTTTGGTATTCAAATAATGCTTCACTTGAGACTAAGTTCAGGTCTCATTCAGTCTTTTTGACTCCTAATCGTGAATGCAATTCTTGTGCATTTCTTTGAAACAAAAGAGTGAATTTACCAAGTTACACTAGGAACTTGATGCTTGACTTAGTCTTTAGTTGAAAAGATCAACTCAAAATTCAAAGTCCAACTTCTTTCAGAAATTTATCAAATAAATCTGATCAATAACACTTAAGCTTGAAGTGTTTTAAGAAGATCTTAGAAGTTACTTACTTCATATCTTCAATTTCCTTGATCTTGAAGTCGTGTTGAAGTATCTTGAGATTCTTCTTGAATTTAAACTCCTTCTATGAAGTTTTAATTTCCTTGAAGATCAAACCTAACTTCAAAATCCAAACGAAGACTAAAAGATAATCATCATCTCACGGTCCGATGTCCCATACCATCTTTCCTACATCAATCTGAGTATAAAATCTGGTGTCCCATACCACCCTATTTTATACTCACATTGTCGTGTGAGTGAATTTTATCCTAAAGTCTATAACATCTCTTGATAGATAACCTTCTAGCTTTAATTCTTGACAAGAATTTTGTAGTTTTAGGCACTATCTCTATCTTGATATTCTAGGTTTTAATCCCTTGACATAATCGTTTCACGATCTTGTGCTTAACCTTGGGAACTTGAAAACCTTTAATAGAATATCTCCAATCCTTTTTGCTAGGATTTTTAAATAAAAACCAATCAGAATTCCAAGTTCTTGAATTTCTCAAATTCAAGTTTAATTGGTTATTCTTGACCAATTTTGTAGTGACAAGAGCTTTTGACTTCTTGTCTTTAGATTCCTTTCTACTAATGCTTTTAGGTACCTATCCTGGCCAGGATTTTAAAGGAATCTCTCTACTGCTTAAGTCTAAGCATCCGCTCATGCGTTTTGGATTTGTACCGAAATCCCTTTAAGGATAGGCAAACGTTTATGTTTTACCTTCCAAAGACTTAAGTACCGTCTTCACGGTTGCAGACTACAATTTTGGAATTCCTTCACTCTGTTCATACTTGGAACAGCTTACTCTTTTTCACATTTTTTTCCATTCGATAAATAGAACTTGAGTGAATAATTCCTAACGGAATTTTTACTGCCAATACTTGGGCAATCTACAGAGTAGTTCTAATCGCACATTCTTGGACAATCATGGCCAAGTTTGATCAAGTCTGGTTGATACTTGCGATAAAAATAAAGACTTATAGTCTTTATCTTTAAGATCTCTTAAACTATCTTAAGCTTCTTTGCTTACCTGCAAGATTTTAGAGATCTTTCCCTCAACTTAAGTCGAAGCATCTTCTAATGCTTTTCAGATTCCAAAGCTAAGAATCTCCGATATACCTTTAGGTTATATCACTATTTGGACTTAAATACCAAAACTAGTGGTTAGGGATTTGCTGGAAATTACTTGCTATAAAACTTTTCTTGAAAGATACTAGTCTCACATCTGGGGAGATTTTTCTTTCAAGAACTTTTTGATTCCTACCAAGGAATCAAGTAATACTAAGCTAATGATTCACCTTGGAATCTTTTGCTTTCCAGTCTAATGATTCATCTTGGAATCTTCTCCTTTACTGGAAAGATCTTCAAAAGGAATTCTAGACTTTTGGATAAGACCAAGACTTAAGGCTTTGCTTGTCCAAAAGACATTCTCATTTAACTAATGAAATAGTTAATTGAACTCTTTCATTAGCTTATCTTTAGGAAATAGCTTAATTTTCAAAGATTACTTTGCTTGGGTCTCTTGTTTAAGCTTTTCTTATCTTAAAGACCACCAAGCATACTTTTCTTATCTTCAGAAAAGTGCTTTAATAAAGTCTCCATGTTTGAAAACTTTGCACAAGCAAATAATGCTTGGAATTGTTTACTTAATCTTATAAAAGATATTCTTGATTCTTATAAGATTCAAGGCTTTACCACTTGAAGCTAATCTTTTAGGAAAGAACTTGTTTCCTAAATTGTCTTTAGGAAATATCGGGATTTCCTAAGATATCTGTTTTAGAAATGAAAATAATTTGAATCATTTCATTAATTGTCATGACTTTAGGAAATTACTTGATTCCTAAAGATCAATTAATATTTGTCTTGGTTTCTTTTTTAAGCCTTGAGTTAGCTTAAATAGAATCAAGCAAGTTTCCTTCAAAAGTTTTCGCGTCAATTGAAGACCTTGCATCATGCCTTGAGATGCATTTCTGGAAACTAACATCTATGAACACTAGAGTTCCAGAGATTCTAGAAGTTCAATACTTCATACTTATTTTCATCAATGTTTGATGAATAATAAAGTATTAAATCTCCTAAAAATATTTTGGAACTTACAAGTTTCAACAGAAACTTCCTTACTTGGATGCATGAACATGAACATCCAAAAACAACTAAATCCTCGGTAGTTGCTAAGAATGTCTAGGTTTCTTCCCAAACTTAGACTGAGCATGCACATTGGAAAGTAGCTCTATGAATACTTACTTTCAACATGCTTTCTTTTCCTCAAAAAGACTCCTACTAAGTGGTACCTATGTATCACTTTTTTGGAAAAAATAGACTAGATACTTAGTTGCATGATGCTCAAGATCCTTGCAACTAGGTAATTTTCTATTTTTTCCACCTAGCTAAATCAAGTTAGAAAAAGAAAGGAATGAAAGTATACGTGTTCAGCTACTTACCAAAAGATCATGCGTATGCACATGCATCTAATTGCATGCAAATGTATGTTCATGTATGCAAATGCCCAATCTTGGGTGCAAATGCATGTGAGTACATGCAAGTGTAATGAACTTAAGCAAATCTTGAGCTTATTAGGTATGCAAACAAGCATCCATGCAAAAACAACCTGCTTGCTATTCTGGCAAAAGGTATTTATTCAAGTGCGTGAACTGGAGAATTAACTACCTTTCCCAAGCAAGTGCGAATTTGATGTGCATAAAACATTCTTTTATGCACAAATAATCTTTTCGTTTTTATGCATGAATGGAAATAGAAATTTCAATTGCATGCCTAAAACTGAAAAGTACTTATACTTTTGTGTCATTTCAATACCGTTTAGTCCTCTAATTAGCTTTCATGTTGAGATAATCATAATTGGACTATGCCTTTAGTCCTAATTAATGCATCCTAAATGAAAGCATTTGAGCAAACAGATATCAAAATGAAAACATAATTTGAAAAATACTTAGCTCCACATAGAGTTACGTCCTTCCCTTGATCCTTTAGAAGAGTGATTCGTCCTCTTGATCCTCAAGAAAAATTGATTCTTCATCTTGGTTAGCTTTAGTCTCCATACTTTGAAGACTCAGTGCATGCAACATCCATCATGGATGCATGTCCTCACAGCTACATGGTCTTTGTATGACACACCCACTTCCTTCTAACTTTTCCCAAAACTTTGGCAGTCTTCGGATTTGCTCACCAAAGATATGCAATCGGATTCGATTGGGGTAATCAGCAGCTCAAAAAGAAGTCATAATCCAAGTAAACTTGGCTCGGAATTAGAAGGCATTACAGACAACGAGACAACAAATAATGCGCAGAGAACATAAAATCATCAGTTGCCTTTATCCCAATGGGTAAGACGTTGTAAACTATGATCAAGGTCAGGGGATCAAATCCTTTGAGTGATCACCAAAGGCCTCTAGTGTAGCGCATAGAATGTTCCGATCTCCTCCGAGAGGTCCACAGTTCGAAACCCGAACGCTACTCCTTCTTTTAATGATCAAGACTTTTGCTTATGCTCAATGCTCAATGAACTTCTATAGTTCTGATCCTCTCCGTTTGTTGAGGGAAATCGCAACTGGTATCTTGGCTAACGAAAATGGGCGTCGTTTGGCTCCGTGCAACGAGGACTCTTGCTCCCGACAGGGCATGAGTTCGATTCCGGTTCACTTCTTCAGTTTTGATGTTGTAAGAAAAACTTTCAGCAGCGCGATATAAGATCGTAATCTACAGCGCCTGGCTTAGGACCACTAGTCGGTGTCGCCTTCTTGGATAAGGCATATCTCCCACTTGAGGGAGGTCACGAGCTCAACTCCCATGCGCGACCTGCTGCACATAAGATTGTTTTGTTGTTCATTACAAACAGTAACAATAACCAAATGAATCCCTGCGGCACGAAGCCGACTGGATATTGTGGATACAGCGAAGTACTGCACGTGGATGGTCGCGAGTTCGGGTCCTGGCGCCACCGTATGCATATTGAAACTACTTTTGTAAGCTCGTATTGCGCAAAATACAGATCTACACGCTTTCCTGTCATCAATATTTCGCACAAGATCTGTGTTCTCTTGGATAAGGGAGAGAAGCCACTCCCGTGAGGTCACAGGATCAAACCCCGTGCGCAGCCGGCTGGAGATAAGGCTTAAATTTGTTTTTTGGTAACCTCCTCCTCCAAATAGCCCGCCAAGATTACATCCATTCGGGAGGATGTTTCGAAATAGCCGCGAGCCGCGAGCAGCGATTGACGAGCAAGAAGCTATGGAGAGAGAGATGATGAAGCCCACTCCAAGGTCACCATGAAGGCTCTGATACCAATGCAAGAGAACAAGGATTACGACCACCACATGCTAGAGAGATGACTCTCCTCCCAACCAAATGCCTCTATATATAGCTCTCTCCAGGGGACTACCTTCTTGGGAAGGTGGATACTAGCCATCCATGTGTCAGCCATGTAACTACATGTGCGCCAAGTGTCCCAGTTAACTCGAGTTAACTCAAGTGGATGCTTCTAGAAGGCTCTAGATCTCTTTGGGCAAAATACTCTCCCCATGTCTCCCATGGGGATTGAACCCAAGACCTCTTCCTTCACATCCTTGAGACTTAACCACTAAGCTAAGTGGATCACTTGTTCACAAGAGCACAAGACCTCCTAGTAAGTCTAAACTCGAGATCTTTGGTCATACATACGGATGACCAAATGGTGTCCGATTTCAGATCTTTCTGAACCGGCCAGACCCTTGGATCGTAGACTTACTTTATTACATCACCTACTCTTGGAGTTGGATCTTGGACATTGGCATATATGTTATATGATCATTGATATTACACATGGGCCATGACACTACCATGGATGATGGACATTATATTTTGATGCTTGTTTACTTTTTAGTATCTACATGTTTCTTTTGTATGATCACTAGTGACTGATCATTGACATTGCTGGCAGTTGTATTATGTATGACTTGAGTCATTGACTGATTGGTAGACGGTAGTTGATTATGTCCATTTTTCCAGTGTTCACTTTCATGTATGATGTTGACTCCTTTATTTAAAATACATGGCAAGTGATTTTATATGTTATTCATGTCAGGTATATCAAAATGGTGTTAAACATGCATTGGTACATAGGTTTATGTTTCAAAATATAAAAATCTCTCACAGGGAATAAAAACCCCGATTTTTATTTTCAATTTTATAAATCTCTACGATTTAAACGATTGAAACCTCGATTTAAACCTCGTTTTTAAACCTCTTCTTGTACTATGTGGCACACTGACGCGCTTGCATGCCACAGATACTCCTGGCATGCCGAGATGGGAGGAAGGCCTTTTACCATGATGGTAAGGTCTTCATAGATGGACGCCCTATCAAATAGGGCCATGCGGCCTATGAGACATCACTACACCAGGAGACACCACTCAAAGGAGTGGTGTGGAACTGCAACGAGGCACTCTAGACGCAACCAGACAGACTAGAGGAGATCCTGGCATCACATAACTTTGCATGCATCACAGAGAAACACGAGAGCCCAGAGAGAGGTCTACCACGCATTGCAGGTTTTCATTGGGAATCTGCATTCAGGACCACGACGAGACAGAGTGCAGCGCAAGGGTCGGGAGGTGTGGCCATCGTATTTAGATAGGAGATAGAGAGCCGGATCCATATCATAGGAAGAGATGAGGAGGCATGATACATGTGGGTTCGCATGGAGATAGCACAGGGGAGCTGGATTTACATTGCTATATGCTACTTCCCTCCGGGAGGATCTCAATACGCAGGACAGGATCTTGGAGGACCGATCCGAGACAGAGACTCACCATACACAGCACTTTCAGATGAGATACTACATTACAGCACACTAGGTGACGTCTTCCTTATGGGGGACTTCAATGGCCGCACTCAGTCACATCAGTGAGAAGCATACGACATGGATCACCCACATCTCATGAGGGCCACAAACCCGGATGAGATGAGCACCGGTAGAGTATCGGCAGATATGGGTCAGGACACCACCGGGTATGGAAGACATCTACTTGAGCTAGGCAGCCGACATCAACTCGTTATATATAATGAGATGAATCCTTGGCCAGGTTCAGGCGGACTTACTTGCTTCCCGCACAGGGGAGGTGAGAGCACAATCGACTCCATTTTGGGTACCACCTCTGAAGCTTCACTCATCCCCTCACTTAGTATTGGACGACGCCCACTTGGTGCTCACCATACATTTATCACATTCACACTCTCATCTCCTATTCCATTAGACCCTCCCTCACCCACTGAGACACACACCACAATACACTTCACACACGAGCTCTCACACGTTTATGCACACCATTTACACACCCGCCTACTCTCCCTCGATCCACTCTCACCCTTGGACACACTTACATCAGAGTTCACCACCATCCTACAGGACTCAGCTCTCCGCAGCTTCCCACACCGCACACATATACACCCTCCATACACAGGAATCAGGATCCATGCCTCAGAACCGCTAGTATGATGCAAATTGCCGTGAGCTACAGAAGCACCTACAGATTTTAGAGCATAGAGGGGATATTACACACACAAAGGCACAGCGTCGCATGCAGAACCTTACTCGCCGCAAACGGCGAGATTGGGAGGAGAGAGAGTACTAGGATATTTACCATTTGCTTATGAGTCGAGACAGTGTAGTGGCATGGCGACATTTGAGAGAGAGGACACAGCAGACACCCATCTGAGACCCGAGAACTTGGCATAGCTATGCACGGAGCCTATACGAGATCCCAGACCAGCCCCCCATTCCCAAACCACAGAGCTCACGTCCTACTACCTCTGACTTCTTCACAACCACTATGGTGGGACGCGCTATTGCACACACACAAAGGCACAGCGTCGCATGCAGAACCTTACTTGCCGCAAACGGCGAGATTGGGAGGAGAGAGAGTACTGGGATATTTACCATTTGCTCATGAGTCGAGACAGTGTAGTGGCATGGCGACATTTGAGAGAGAGGAGACAGCAAACACCCATCTGAGACCCGAGAACTTGGCATAGCTATGCACGGAGCCTATACGAGATCCCAGACCAGCCCCCCATTCCCAAACCACAGAGCTCACGTCCTACTACCTCTGACTTCTTCACAACCACTATGGTGGGACGCGCTATTGCCCGTCTACAGCATGGCAGGGCCCATGACCATTTCGGTTTACAGGCAGAGCACCTCATCTACGGAGGCACGACCCTCGCACCACTCATTGCCCACCTCTTCAACCGTGCATTGGTTGAAGGGTTCCCTAACTCATGGAGTGAGCACACCATAGTGCCCATTCATAAGTCAAGAGATACTATGGATCCAGCCACATACCGGACGATCATGATTGGCCCTATATTGGCCAAGTTATATGGGACGGTACTAGAGACAGAGTTGAGTACTCTCGCTGAGAGGAAGGGTATCAGGGCTCGAGGACAGGCACGTTTCAGACGCGATTACTCTGCCATTGACCACATCTTCACTTTGAGATGCCTGATCGACCAGGCAAGGGTGAGGAAGAGGAGATTATATTGTTGTTTGTGGACTTCTGCAAAGCATTTGACATTGTTCCCAGGGAACGACTCTTCAGACGACTACTTGATATCGAAGCTCCGAAGGAGATGACATGGGGGATCTACACCTTATATGAGAGAGTATCTGGTAGAGTCAGATGTCTAGGGGGCTTATCTCACCACTTGCTAGCACTATCGGGGTGAAGCAAGGATGCCCTCTTTCACCCACCCTCTTTGGTCTCTACATTGATGAGATAGTGGACTTCATACAGCAGTAGGGGGGTGATGGCATTGAGGTACGTGGGTCCACTATCCATATTCTTTTATACGCTGATGATATCGTACTCGTTTCAAAGTCTGCAGAAGGTCTAGCACCATCTACATGGCCTAGATGACTTTTGCAGACACAGAGGGTTATCTGTGAACCTTGGTAAAACCAAGGTCATGATCTTTCATACATCAGCACAGGTACGCAAACATAGTTTGTTCACATCAGCAGGTGGACCGATCGAGATGGTCGGATCATATGTTACTTGGGAGTGACATTTATAGCAGCATCAGGGGTCTTCTCTATGTCTCAGGTAGCCCGTGACCGCATCACACGTGGGTACACAGCACTAACTTTGATGGAGAGACAGTGCCACCATGCATATTTTCAGTAGCCCCGCACAAAGGGGTGGCTCTTCGACACTTCGGTTACGCCAACGCTCATGTATGGGGCAGCCATATGGGGACCGGGATTACCTACATCAGTATGGACAGCATTAGAGAGGCCACATATCCTCATGATTGCCAAACTTATCTCCAACAACCACATGATATCATTAGAGCAGAGCTCGCTGCACCACCGATGCTAGTTGAGGCACTATTCCAGACAATATGCCTATTACATAGACTTCGGAGCATGGATACAGAGTGCATTGCTTATCGTGCTTTCCAGGCATCACGTGATATGGCATTAGCCGGGAACACCTCCTCATAGTATGCACAGACACGAGACTGGCTGGCCCACCATGGCTTTGACATAGACAGGCTACCACCACTAGAGTACGACTCACATGCACCCACCTACTCGCTCTCTCATCAAGAGAGGAATAGGATCATTCGTCAGGAGATATAGCATACATACATGTAGAGGACATGGGTGAGCCCTAGGGATACATTGCCACCGAAAATGCTCTATTACCGTGAGCATTTTCTACATATATCGGACGAGGGCTTCATCGAGATTCCGAGATACATGCAGACATACCTACCCCACCACCTTCGAGTCGTCATTGGGCAGCTCCGGTTTTCATCACATCAGCTCGAGATTGAGAGGGGTCAGTCCAGGGGAGTCCCCCGTGAGGAGAGGTGGTGCCCAGTATGCGAGACAGAGGTAGAGAGTGAGAAGCATTTTGTTATCAGATGCACATCATACTTAGACCTACGAGCACAGTTCCAGATAGAGGAGTCACTCCACTTGTGCATAGCTATGGGAGACCAGCAGCGCTTGGGACGCTTCCTCACAGGAGCATACGAGAGGCGAGAGCGGTCACTACAGCCCACACATCAGCCACAGGTGAGTACCCAGCAGACCATTACCCAGTTCTTTCAACGAGCTGAGCTACATCAAAGAGGTCCATCTATAGGGCTCACGCTCCACCAGCTAGCAGCACAGAGAGCACGACGCCGACCACGATATCGCCGACCACAACTATATGAAGAGGCTATCTCACGCATCAGGACAGCCTACGACCACATGATGAAGCATAGGGGTACCACCACCCCCTGGGTTGTCTTCCTTCAGGAGGCACTCAAACCACCACCGATGTACCACATACTACACCCACCTCCACCCATCACCAATAGCTAGGGTGTTTTACTCACTAACATTATGGATCCCCCATGTATTATGTGCCCACTATTTGCAGAGTCAGAGCCACGTCTCCCCAGCCTTTTTTCAACCCTACATAGCTTTGTGTAGCGATATACTTTTTATTTCATTCCATCTTCTACACAGGGTTACTACACTTGTACATGGTTTTTGTCTCATAGGCCAAGTTTGGCCTCCAGAAGACGTTAGTATGACTCTCTCTCTCTCTCTCTCTCTCTCTCTCTCTCTCTCTCTCTCTCTCTCTCTCTCTCTCTCTCTCTCTCTCTCTCTCTCTCTCTCTCTCTCTCTCTCTCTCTCTCTCTCTCTCTCTCTCATCTCTCTCTCTCTCTCTCTCTCTCTCTCTCTCTCTCTCTCTCTCTCTCTCTCTCTCTCTCTCTCTCTCTCTCTCTCTCTCTCTCTCTCTCTCTCTCTCTCTCTCTCTCTCTCTCTCTCTCTCTCTCTCTCTCTCTCTCTCTCTCTCTCTCTCTCTCTCTCTCTCTCTCTCTCTCTCTCTCCCCCCCCCTCCCTCCCTCCCTCCCTCTCCCCCCCCCCCCCCTCCCTCCCTCCCTCCCTCCCTCCCTCCCTCCCTCCCTCCCTCCCTCCCTCCCTCCCTCCCTCCCTCTCTCTCTCTCTCTCTCTCTCTCTCTCTCTCTCTCTCTCTCTCTCTCTCTCTCTCTCTCTCTCTCTCTCTCTCTCTCTCTCTCTCTCTCTCTCTCTCAACTTTGCTATGTTAACCTCTTAAACTCATAACCCATAACCCAGCCCCATAACCCTTAACCCTAATTATGCGGTCGAAATATGCACAGTGCAGTAGGTCATTCATAGGTTTGGAGTCCAACAAAGCAGACTATTGTTAAACAATGTCTTCCTCCTTCCCTTCCTAACTTCTCAAGCACATACAAATAGAAGAGGAAAATGGCTCGATTAGAGAGAAAAGAGGTGGAAGAGATGATCTGTAAAGCTATCAGAGAAGTAAAGAAAGAGGAAGACAGAGCACTAAATCAAGAAATGAGAAGGGCCTTCGAGAAGATCAAAGCTTTGGAAGAGCAAATCAAAGACACCAAAGAAGACCAAGAAATGGAGACACTGAAGGAAAGAGAACTATGGCTAAAGAGGCACCAAGATTGGGTAGAAGAAAAAAAGATCATGCAAGAACAAATCGAGGCCTTCAAAGCATCAATAGCCTCCATCAGCTCAGAAGAAGGTGAACTTAGAGAACACACAAGAGAAGCACTTAGAATGGAGCCGACATTCACACACACACACCCGTGACGCATCCCCCACACACTACCATCCACTTCACACACGAGCTTGCTCACATATACTCAGCCCGAGTTGAGGAAAGCCTTCTTTCGCTTCATCCTGACACCCCACTACCTATACTTACCTCACATATAGCATCCATCCTTCAAACATCCGCCATCGGTTCATCCCCGCACACCACCCATTCTAGTCACACACCTCCCAAGGGACCATGCCGCAGAATCCTTCGTATGATGATGAGTGCAGGAGTCTCTACCGTCGACTACGAGCTCATAGAGCATTGGGAGAGATCACAGAGATTGATGCTAGAAGACATATGAAGACCCTCACACGCCGAAAGAGACGGGCCTTCGAGGAGGAACAGGAGCTTGAGCTATACCATTTACTTATGAGCAAGGATTGCATTGCTGCATGGCGCACACTACGAGAGCCACGACCGAACACACCTATTGGAGATCCACAGATTTGGCACGAGTATGCTGAGAGACTATATGAGATACCTAGACAGCCTCCCATCCCCCAACCACCTGGACCACGCCCTACTCATTCCTCTATCTTCACAACAAAGATGATCCAGAGGGCCATTGAGTGGCTACAGCATGGGCGTTCGACTGACCACACGGGACTGCAGAGCGAGCATCTCATATATACTGCCCCCACTATAGCTCCATTGATTGCACATGTCTTCAATCGGGCTATAGAGGAGGGCTTCCCAGAGGAGTGGACGAGGAACATCATTGTACCCATTCACAAATCTGGGGATACCTTGGACCCAGGGAGCTACAGGACTATCATGATTGGTCACACCATGGCCAAGCTTTATGGGGCGGTTCTCGAGACA
>CM035421.1:171953343-171963343 GCA_020310875.1 Ceratopteris richardii
GACTATACCGACATCTCAGAGCACAGAGTATCTTGGGATCCATCACAGAGAGGGAGGCACGACGACAGATGCGAGCCCTCACACGCCGGAAGCGGCGAGCTTTCGAGGAGCGACAGGAGGCAGAGTTGATCGACCTTCTCATGAGTAGGGATTGTGCCACCGCGTGGAGGGCACTACGTGAGCCACGTCCACCTACACCCATAGCAGATCCTTCAACTTGGCACACCTACGCCCAGAGGTTATATGACGTTCCAGGACAGCCACCATTACCGATTCCTTCCACACCGCGTCCGGTGATATCCACCCTCTTCACAGCAGGCATGGTACGAAAGGCCATCCATAGGCTACAGCATGGCCGTTCAGCAGACCACACGGGGCTACAGGGAGAGCACTTTATATACGCAGCAGATGTAGTTTCCCACTTGATCGCCCATCTCTTCAACCGTGCTCTGGTTGAGGGATTACCCGACTCATGGACTATGCATACCATTACGCCTATCCATAAGTCCGGCGATATGATGGACCCAGGGAACTACAGGACTATTATGATAGGCCATATCCTGGCCAAGATCTATGGGGCAGTACTAGAGGCAGAGCTCAGTACACACGCTGAGGCAGCGGGGATCAGAGCACCCGGCCAGGCAGGCTTCCGCCGCACTTTCTCCACCATCGACCACATCTTCGTGCTTCGTTGCTTGATTGAGAGCGCGAAGGGGAGGAAGCAGATACTATACTGTTGCTTTGTGGATTTCCGCAAAGCCTTCGACATGGTCCCTCGAGAGAGACTACTACGGAGGCTCCAGGAGTTACAGCTTCCATCAGACATGCTATGGGCCATCCACGCTTTGTATGCACGAGTCACAGGCAGGGTACGCTGCCCCGGCGGTCTATCAGACAGCCTTGTTAGCACCATTGGTGTGAAACAAGGTTGCCCTCTCTCACCCACTCTCTTCGGTCTCTACATCGACGAGATCACGGAGTATATACAGCGAGCAGGAGGGCGAGGAGGAGACCTCGGAGGTACGCCAGTACATATCCTATTATATGCTGATGACATTGTCCTGCTCTCAGAGTCACAGGAGGGGTTGCAGTCACATTTACAGGCGCTCGATACCTTTTGCATGGAGAGAGGACTCACAGTGAACCTTGGCAAGACCAAGGTCATGATCTTCCATACCTCCAGGACAGTACGCCATCGCGCCTCTTTCACAGCAGCTGGAGGACAGATAGAGGTAGTGGACTCCTACGTCTACCTAGGTATCACCTTCTCGGGCAGCACAGGGGTATTCTCCATGGCACAGGCTGCGAGAGATAGATTGACGCGAGGTTATGCGGCACTTGCAGGATTGGAGAGACGCTGCTTTCAGACACATTTTCAGGAGCCCCGGACTAAGGGGTGGCTCTTTGACACTCTAGTGACACCCGCATTGATGTACGCAGCAGCAGTATGGGCACCAGGGATCACAGAGGCGATGTGGATGCAGATTGAGAGGCCCCAGATCACCATGATATCACGATTGCTGCGCAGCAAGCCCTCCGTTCCACATGACATTATACGAGCTGAGCTTGGCACACCACCGATACTAGTGGAGGCCCTCTTCCAGTTGGTGACCTTTATTCTGAGAGTCAGAGAGCTCCCCACTAGCCGACTCACAAGGCTTGCATTTGAGAGCTTTAGACATTTGGCAGAGACACGGCATGAGAGAGTATGGTATGCACAGACTTACCGATGGTTAGCAGACCATGGCATGGGCATTACGGATCTCCCCCCCATTCAGTATGACCTCTCTTCCCCCCACATTACCCTCTCTCGTTCGGAGAGGAATAGGATCATCCGTCAGGACCTACTACAGATACACGTCAGGGAGACATGGATAGCACCAAGGGAGCCTCTTCCCACAAAGAGGCAACACTACAGAGAGCACTTCCTGACTGTGACAGCGGATGGTTTCATTCAAAGACCACGATACATGGATACATATATGGCACCAGCTGAGAGAGTGGCCATTGGGCAGCTCAGAGTATCATCACACCAGCTCGAGATTGAGATTGGGCGAGCCACACATACCCCCAGGGATGAGCGACTATGCAGGATATGTAGAGAGGAGGTGGAGGACGAGGAGCACTACACATGTAGATGCCAGGCATATGAGGACATCAGAGACCGCTACCCACAGCTCTTCAAGGGGCCTAGAGAGATCAGGGCTTTATTGGGGACAGAGGACCAGCGGCCTCTAGGTCGTTTCCTAGTAGAGCTCCAGCACCGCCGCGCATCACTCCTCCAGCAGCAGATGGAGATACACCTAGCCCCCCCCCCCCCCCTCAGACTTATATTACAGATTTTTTCAGACCCACATACACTCGTGGGCCCAGCTCGATGCAGGGTGTCACATTACACAGAGCAGAGGAGCTTAGACGACAGCGTCGACAACCGAGACCCCTTGTCCGGAGAGCTCGTCCACATCAGAGAGAGATTCAGGCGATTCACGCACGCCATGACATGGAGATACAGGGGCGTCAGCAGCGCACCCCTATCGATTTGGACGCCCAGAGCATTTTGAGGATCACCATGATGCCTTACCCACCGATGCATTATATCCTACACCCACTCCAGGCATTTAGGGGGTTGTGATACCATCGAGCCTCCCCTCCCTACGCATATCATATTTGTATCTCACCCATTGAGCATATAGAGTGCATACCCATAGCACCCCACACCCTTGATGCCCGCTACTATCCCTCCTTTTATACCCGTTTGCAGTAGTCACACTTTATTTTCGTTTTGGATCACAGTGGATTGGATCATACTGATGTATATGTTTTGTCTCATAGGCCGATTTTGGCCTCTAATAGACGTTAAAAAGTCTTTCTTTCTTTCTTCTTTCTCTCTCTCCCCCTCTCCCTCTCCCGCTCTCTCTCTCCCTCTCTCCCTCTCCCTCTCCCTCTCTCCCTCTCCCTCTCCCTCTCCCCCTCTCCCTCTCCCTCTCCCTCTCCCTCCCCCCCCCCCTCCCCCCCTCCCTCCCTCCCTCCCTCCCTCCCTCCCTCCCTCCCTCCCTCTCTCTCTCTCTCTCTCTCTCTCTCTCTCTCTCTCTCTCTCTCTCTCTCTCTCTCTCTCTCTCTCTCTCTCTCTCTCTCTCTCTCTCTCTCTCTCTCTCTCTCTCTCTCTCTCTCTCTCTCTCTCTCTCTCTCTCTCTCTCTCTCTCTCTCTCTCTCTCTCTCTCTCTCTCTCTCTCTCTCTCTCTCTCTCTCTCTTGCGCGCCACGGTCGAAGCCTGCGCGCCACGGTCGAAGCCTGCCCGCCACGGTCGAGAACCCTAGATCTCTGCGCCACTGTTTCTGCCCGCCACTGTCGAAACCCTAGATCTCTGCTCTGCCCATTACTGTCGAAGCCTGCCGTAGGGTTCCCTGCCCGCCGCCACTGCCCGATTAGAGTCCCGTGCCCGCCATGCCCGATTAGGGTTTGCTGTCCGCTATGCCGGATCTCTGCTCAGATCTGCGGGGTATGACATGGTCCTTTCTCAAACCCTAAAAGTACTAACTCCATACTGCTTGGAACCCTACACATAGTCCTTCCCTCACGCCATGTGACTCTAAACCCTAACCCTAAGCGGCAACCAACCCTAACCCTAAGCGCAAACAAACCCTAACCCTAAAAAGTAAAAAGTAAAACCCAACCCAAATGCCTAATCTAATCTAATCCATCAAACTAGCCTTAATCATAATCAAAAACCCCCCCAAAAAAACTAAATCTCAACCCTAACCCTAATCCGAGCCCTAACCCCTAACCCTAATCCTACTCCTCTTCCCCTCTCTCTCTCTCTCTCTCTCTCTCTCTCTCTCTCTCTCTCTCTCTCTCTCTCTCTCTCTCTCTCTCTCTCTCTCTCTCTCTCTCTCTCTCTCTCTCTCTCTCTCTCTCTCTCTCTCTCTCTCTCTCTCTCTCTCTCTCTCTCTCTCTCTCTCTCTACTCGAGCCCTAATCCTAAACCTTGAAATGGCTCCCATGGACCGGAAGGAAGTGGACGACCTTATCGCTAACGCTCTCAAAGAGGCCAAAAAGGAAGCAGACCGCAACCTCAATATGGAGATGCGAAAGATGATGGAAAAGTTCAAAGGACTCGAAGAACAAGTAATGAATAAAGTCAAAGGACTCGGAGAACAAGTGAAGACTCTCACAGAAGAAAGAGACCATTGGAGGACAGCTTATGAGCACATGAAAGAAGAGGGGGAGATCTCCAACGTGGAGATACTCAAGGAAGAAATAAAGAAGGAAATCAAAACGGAGGTAGAATCTACTCGAGAGTCATGGGTGGAAGTAGTACACAAAAGGGTTAAGAAGGAAGTTAGGGAAGACGTGCAGAAAGAAGAGCTCACACGAGTCCAGGATACACTTGAGGAGGAGAGGCTTCGGCACACTCGAAGACTTCACATTCGGATTACAGGCCTACCCGAAGGGGTATCACCAGAGGCAGACGCCATTGACATTTGCCATCGACTTGGATACGAGAGCATGCCTTACACAGACGCATGGAGGGTTGGGAGGGATACATCACGTTTGCGAGCACTCATCCTCAAGATGAGTTCGGAGGAGGCACGGACCGCCTTTTTTAGACGTCGATCGGTACTACGTGGACTACCCGGCGACACCCTCTACATGAACGAGGACCTCACGCATATGCAGGTGGCACACCGACGCGCTTGCATGCCACAGATACTCCAGGCACGTCGGGAGGGGAGGAAGGCCTTTTACCGTGATGGTAAGGTCTTCATAGATGGACGCCCTATCGAATAGGGCCATGCGGCCTATAAGACATCACTACACCAGGAGACACCACTCAGAGGAGCAGTGTGGAACTGCAACGGGGCACTCTGGACGCGACCAGACAGAGTCGAGGAGATCCTCGCATCACATGACTTTGCATGCATCATAGAGACACACGAGAGCCCAGAGAGAGGTCTACTACGCATTGCAGGTTTTCATTGGGAATATGCATTCAGGACTACGACGAGACAGAGTACAGCGCGAGGATCGGGAGGAGTGGCCATCGTATTTCGACAGGAGATACAGAGCCGGATCCATATTATAGGTAGAGATGAGGAGGCACGATACATGTGGGTTCACATAGAGATAGCACAGGGGAGCTCGATTTACGTTGCTATATGCTACTTCCCACCAGACGGATCTCGATACGCAGGACAGGATCTAGGGGGACCGATCCGAGATAGAGACTCACCATACACAGCGCTTTCACATGAGATACTACATTACAGCACACTTGGTGAAGTCTTCCTTATGGGGGAATGGCCGCACTCAGTCGCATCAGTGCGAGGCATATGACATGGATCACCCGCATCTCATGAGGGCCAGAGACCCGGTTGAGATTAGCACCAGCAGAGTATCGGCAGATACGGGTCAGGACACCACCGGCTATGGCAGACATCTACTCAAGCTAGGCAGTCGACATCATCTCGTTATATATAACGGGATGAATCGGTGGCCAGGTTCAGGCGGATTTACTTGCTTCCCTCACGGGGGAGGTGAGAGCACAGTCGACTACATTTTGGGTACTACCTCTGGAGCTTCACTCATCCCTTCACTTAGTATTCGACGACGCCCACTCGGTGTTGACCACACATTTATTACATTCACACTCTCATCTCCGATTCCATTAGACCCTCCCTCACCCACTGAGATACATACCACGATACACTTCACACACGAGCTCTCACACGTTTATGCACACCATTTACACACCCGCCTACTCTCCCTCGATCCATTCTCACCTTTGGACACACTTACATCACATATCACCTCCATCCTACAGGACTCAGCTCTCCGCAGCTTCCCACACCGCACACATATGCACCCTCCACACACAGGATCCATGCCCGAGAACCGTTGGTATGATGCAGACTGTCGTGAGCTGCGGAATCACCTACGGATTTTAGAGCATAGAGGAGATATTACACACACACAGGCACAGCGTCGCATGCAGAGCCTTACTCGCCGCAAACGGCGAGATTGGGAGGAGAGACAGTATTGGGATATTTACCATTTGCTCATGAGTCGAGACAGTGTAGTGGCATGGCGACATTTGAGAGAGAGGAGACAGCAGACACCTATCCGAGACCCGAGCACTTGGCATAGCTATGCACGGAGCCTATACGAGATCCCAGACCAGCCTCCCATTCCCAGACCGCAGAGCCCACGTCCTACTACCTCTGACTTCTTCACACCCACTATGGTGGGACGCGCTATTGCCCGGCTGCAGCATGGCAGGGCCCATGATCATTTCGGTTTACAGGCAGAGCACCTCATCTATGGAGGCACGACTCTTGCACCGCTCATTGCCCATCTCTTCAACCGTGCATTGGTTGAAGGGTTCCCAGACTCATGGATTGAGCACACCATAGTGCCCATTCATAAGTCAGGTGATACTATGGATCCAGCTACATACCGGACGATCATGATTGGCCCTATATTGGCCAAGTTATATGGGGCGGTACTAGAGACAGAGTTGAGTACTCTCGCTGAGAGGAAGGGCATCAGGGCTCTAGGACAGGCAGGTTTCAGACGAGATTACTCTACCATTGACCACATCTTCACTCTGAGATGCCTGATCGACCAGGCCAGGGTGAGGAAGAGGAGATTATATTGTTGCTTTGTGGACTTCCGCAAAGCATTTGACACTGTTCCCAGGGATCGACTCTTCAGACGACTACTTGACATCGGAGCTCCGGAGGAGATGATATGGGGGATCTACGCCTTATACGAGAGAGTATCTGGTAGAGTCAGATGTCCAGGGGGCTTATCTGATCCACTTGCTAGCACTATCGGGGTGAAGCAAGGATGCCCTCTCTCACCCACCCTCTTTGGTCTCTACATTGATGAGATAGTGGACTTCATACAGCAGTAGGGGGGAGATGGCATTGAGGTACACGGGTCCACTGTCCATATTCTTTTATACGCTGATGATATTGTATTGGTTTCAGAGTCTGCAAAAGGTCTACAGCATCATCTACACGGCCTAGATGACTTTTGCAGACAGAGAGGGTTATCTGTGAACCTTGGTAAAACCAAGGTCTTGATCTTTCATACATCAGCACAGGTACACAGACATAGTTTGTTCACAGCAGCAGGTGGACCGATCGAGGTGGTCGGATCATATGTTTACTTGGGGGTGACATTTACAGCAGCATCATGGGTCTTCTCTATGGCTCAGGCAGCCCGTGACCGCATCACACGTGGGTACGCAGCACTAGCTTTGATGGAGAGACAGTGCCACCAGGCATATTTTCAGGAGCCCCGCACAAAGGGGTGGCTCTTTGACACTTTGGTTACGCCAGCGCTCATGTATGGGGCAGCCATATGGGGACCAGGATTAGCTACATCAGTATGGACAGCATTAGAGAGGCCACAGATCCTCATGATTGCCAGACTTATCCGCAGCAAGCCTTCAGTACCACATGATATCATTAGAGCAGAGCTCGCTGCACCACCGATGCTAGTTGAGGCACTATTCCAGACAGTATGCCTATTACACAGACTTCGGAGCATGGATACAGAGCGCATTGCTTATCGTGCTTTCGAGGCATCACGTGATATGGCATTAGCAGGCGACACCTCCTCATGGTATGCACAGACACGAGACTGGCTTGCCCACCATGGCTTTGACATAGACAAGCTACCACCACTACAGTACGACTCTCATGCACCCACCTACTCGCTCTCTCATCAAGAGAGGAATAGGATCATTCGTCAGGAGATATGGCATACATACATACAGAGGACATGGGTGAGCCCTAGGGGTACATTGCCACCGAAAATGCTCTACTACCGCGAGCATTTTCTACATATATCGGGCACGGGCTTCATCAAGATTCCGAGATACATGCAGACCTACCTTCTCCACCACCTACGAGTCGTCATTGGGCAACTCCGAGTTTCATCACATCAGCTCGAGATTGAGAGGGGTCGGTCCAGGGGAGTCCCCCGTGAGGAGAGGTGGTGCCCAGTATGCCAGACAGAGGTAGAGAGTGAGGAGCATTTTGTTATCAGATGTCCAGCATACTTAAGACCTACGAGCAGAGTTCCAGATCGAGGAGTCATTCCAGCTGTGCATGACTATGGGAGACCAGAGACGCTTGGGACGCTTTCTCACAGCAGCATACGAGAGACGAGAGCGGTCACTACAGCCCATACATCAGCCACGGGTGAGTACCCAGCAGACCATTACGCAGTTCTTTCAGCGAGTTGAGCTACATCAGAGAGGTCCATCTATAGGGCTCACGCTACACCAGGCAGCAGCACAGAGAGCACGGCGCCGACCACGCATGGGCGGATATCGTCGACCACGACTATATCAGGAGGATATCTCACGCATCAGGATTGCCTACGACCACATGATGGAGCATAGGCGTACCACCACCCCCTCGGTTGTCTTCCTTCAAGAGGCACTCAGACCACCACCGATGTACCACATACTACACCCACCTCCACCCATCACCAGTAGCTAGGGCGTTTTACTCACATTTTGGATCCCCCCATGTATTAGGTGGCCACTATCTGCAGAGTCAGAGCCACGTCTCCCCAGCCTTTTCCAGCCCTATATAGCTTTGTGTAGCGATATACTTCTTATTTCATTTTATCTTCTACACAGGGTTACTACACTTGTACATGGTTTTTGTCTCATAGGCCAAGTTTGGCCTCTAGAAGACGTTAATATGACTTTCTCTCTCTCTCTCTCTCTCTCTCTCTCTCTCTCTCTCTCTCTCTCTCTCTCTCTCTCTCTCTCTCTCTCTCTCTCTCTCTCTCTCTCTCTCTCTCTCTCTCTCTCTCTCTCTCTCTCTCTCTCTCTCTCTCTCTCTCTCTCTCTCTCTCTCTCTTTCTTTCTCCCCCCCCCTATCTAGAGTTATTTTCACAGTAATTCCTCTGCAATTCTGTCTGCTATGCATGCACGCACCTCTTGTTAGGATTGGTGTGGAATGTATTCTAGCAAAGCTGATGTGGACATTGAAAATAAATGCAAAGAGCTGAAGCAGTGACATGCGAAGGTAAGTGAGGTGTGATATGCATGGAACGTACATTTGTACTGAATAATTTTTAAGCTATGCAACAACTATGTCCTTTTTGAAACACGAAAAATAATTTAAACAAAAATTGGAGTACGTAATAGAACATCATAATTCATAATCATAAATTAGGATAATGATTAGAGGATGGCTCTGGTATCTCTTGAGTTTTAGGCATTATAGCATAGTTGACCAAATGAATCTACTCTCTTTGTTGATTTTCCTTAATGGATTTTCAAGTTTCAAGCTTTAATGGAAAGCTTAGCTTCTTGTATTTTATTTCAGTGTCTGTGTCCACAACTGCAGGTAAAGTACGCGACGAATATCTGGTGAAAGCATTGAAGAGTAAACGGATTAGCGCCCTTTTAAGTCAACAGGCTGTTTCACTGAGAGTGATTCTTTTGTGATGAAACATGAAAGTTTATAGATGTCTTTTTCTTCAATGCCTTGAGCTATAATTTCATGCATGGAAGAATCAATCACTTTGATAGAAGTTCCATTGAAAAGTACTTGTTTGTGATTATCTATTATAGCTTTGATGGATCATAAGTTCATGAAGAAGTTTGACACAACAAGTACTCTGTTGAGTGCCTTGAATTCTCCCTTGTGGTTAGTGATATTAACCTTGCCTTTTTCCCTTCGATAGGTAAACTTTTATTGTTGCCGAGGTAGTCTTCACCTGTGCATTCCTCAAGTTCTTGAAAGGAGTGGCGATTTTTGCACATATGGAATGTGGCACCACTGCCAAAGATCCAATCTTGTGAGGAACTTGAGGTTACTAAAGAGTTTTCTTCAATAGAAAGGAATAAATTTTCACTTGAGCAATGAGTTCGATGAGAAGACTTAGTGCTTTTCTTGTATTAAGGTGTCTTGGAGTTATTGGCCTTCTTTTCATAGAAAAACAGTTTTACGTGGTCAAGTTTGCCATAAAAA
>CM035421.1:171980843-171990843 GCA_020310875.1 Ceratopteris richardii
AGAAAATACGTGCCAGCACTGATCTCTCTTCGAAGAACTGGAAAAAGAATGTCACCATCCCAATGTTAATAAGCATGTCATAGCTGGCATCTATGAAGATAATAGAAAGATGCATCAAAAGTTCAAACTACAGAAAAATCTACAAAGACCAACTGTCACCTGATTCGTGGCAGGAAAGCACTGCTGATTGAGCTTGTCAGCTTCCAGGGACCATTTAGCAAATCAAACATCCTATTTCGCCACATGAAACAGTTTCTTTCCCTTAATCCTATTCATTCGAAATTATGAAAAAAAGAAGTGTGCAAGTTGCAGTGCTGAAGAATCTTACCTTTCTTCTTGAAAGGCTTGTATTGCATAAATAGCACAAGGTCTGTTAAAACAGTACTTAATCCCAAGTTTTCGCTCTGTTTTGAAATTCTCTGAAGCTGACAGCCATCCAACAAATATCAGCAAGGGCTGGGAATCACAGGGCGCCCAAATGACTTGACCCACGCTCAAATCATTAGGAATGCCAGCCACTTTTTGCACAGAATCACTATAAAAAATGTACAGATCAGCAGTCCGAAATCTGGCAATTTTAATTATGCTAGGAAGTTCAGCAAAAGCACTGCATACTTTTTCAAGTCTGCAACATAAAGACATGGCTTGCGTTTACCCACATATGATTCACCCCAATCCTCATGCCAATCTCCCTGCCCCTTCCAACTGTATGGATCATTGTCACTGGCTTGAGGACTACATGAAATATTAGTTTTCCCAAACATTGGTTTGCCTGTAGTTGATTCCTCTGCAACATATGCTACGTAGGATTCATCATGACTCCATGAAACACCCTCAAACCTTCAAGTAAGCCAGCCAGCATAATTTATATTCTTAAAGTACTGTAATAATGCTATTGAATATAACACATGATAGGTGATAACTCCAAAAGTCATCTTACCATCCATCGGTGTAGATAGAGCCATGGATTGATGCAGGAACCAGTATCTCTTTCATAAGTTGAGCAGAGTTCCAGATTTCTAGCTTTGTAGCTGAACCATTTTTCCCTGAAGAGTCTCCATTCTTGATTACAAGAAGTTTCTCACCAGACGTAGAAGGAACAATAAGAGAAACTCCTGACAGTTCCACCGGAAATGCCGACCAGCTGAATGATGAGTCTTTCACAGGTTCCTTTTTTATATTTATAAATGAAAGGTATCTTCGTTTGCTATTGGCGGAGAGATTGACTTCATTTAGCAAAACCATCGCCTCGAAACTATGTCCTGCATGTTGAACCTTAATTACCAAGTTTCTTTCTCAAGATGAAAGCTCACAGCTGCCTCATGCACATAATCATATGTATATTGCTATAAATAAACTAGTAGCCACTAGAAATATTGAAAGGGCTTATCTCTTACACAGGTAACGTAGGAAGATTTTTGGTGCCCCCTAACAATGCACTTAACAGCACACTGTCAAAGCAAAGCTTGCAAATTTTCTTTTTCTTTTTTTGGAAGTACATATCCAAAATCTTAATGGCCTTTTTTGATGATGACAGCATCATAACAATATTATGGAACACCATACAGATAGCTAGGCATGAGCTGAGAAAGCTTTTAGCAAAGCCTATAGCATAGATTCGTACGATCATACGAGTAATATCATATGAAACTTATATAAATGTCTCATACAGCTTATCAGAACAGCCTCAGTTTTTTCAAAGAAATGTACGAAGTACTGGCCAATCGTGTTTGTGTTGAGGTGGTTCTACAGGCTAGAAAGTCGTTCGCCAATTTTATGTGTAGCTTGAGTAAGAGACCCATCGTAAAAGAGATTCAATACGTCTGTATCCAATAGGTTCTTTGATGCATATGCGACGACAGAACAAACCACATCCAAAGTTACAAAGCCGAGAATTCCATAAAAAGCATAGTAAAATTTACATACCTCGTTTCGATGGTAATAGCCAAGCTTTCTCAATGCTTGGAATCCTGTAGATGGATTGCAGCAATTCATAATTTACGGAGAGGTTCGGCTCTTCTGCGTCTAAGACGACGTCCGCATTGGAGGAGTTCATGTCGCTGACTCCCATAGGATGTTTATACTGAACAGAGGAGCTGTATGCAAACCGACGATAGTATCAAGACGGGAACATGAGTGCTACAAGTGAAAAATATACTGTGCCTTCTTTGAAAGAGTATGAATCGAGACGAGTACAGTTACAGGGAAGCAGATACAGATAGATACACACACCGAGAACATCTTTGCGCCAAGCTAAGAACAAGGAGAAAAACACCGAGAAGAGTTAACAGAACTTACGAAAAGCGAATCGCCGGGACGTTCAGATGAACGCCCGGGAAGCAAGAGAATCTGCTCAAGACAGCACCTACAGGGCGATAGTTGTTAAGAAGCTGGCAGTGCTGAAATGATCTAAAGGCCATGTCACGTTTTCTCCAAAGTTGCAAAACGTCATCTTTTGCACGATACAACAACTAAAGCCAAAGATTTAATCTTCTGTTCCGACTCCCGAGTTGTGACGTGCGGGCTCTAAGAGTTAAAAGTTGTGGACAACTCTGAAACTAATCGACATCTTTTCACATTTTTAAAGGTTTGAGTTAAAGTGGCGTAGTAGGTGCTTTCCGTTCAAATTAAGGTTAACCTTTTCCTTTATCTAAAAGTAATCTTGGTTTGGGTTGAGCACGGCAGCAAAATGGAGGAGCATCGACAAAATGGTGCACTTCCACCTACGCATTCATGCAAGGTGGCCATGGAAACTTCAAATTGGTTTTATCATTGGAAGGGCTCTCCTTCCTCAAGTAGGGTAATGACATTTTTGGATAGGGCAATGCAACTAAAGGCGTGATTGAAGCGCCTTGTTTCTAAAGGAGCTTAGAAAATACCTCAAAAAGAACACCATAATCTCTCTCTCTCTCTCTCTCTCTCTCTCTCTCTCTCTCTCTCTCTCTCTCTCTCTCTCTCTCTCTCTCTCTCTCTCTCTCTCTCTCTCTCTCTCTCTCTCTCTCTCTCTCTCTCTCACACACACACACACACACAAGGTGCTATCATCGTCTTCAAATAGGATAAGAAATGAAATCATGAGCTTCAAAAGAGCTTGTATCGAAGTGAGCAAAAAGTTTATGTATAGTGAGCTCTCATTGAGCTTTGTAGTAAAGTGTGTGGCCATGGTCACATGTAAATGGTCGGTGTACTTAAAAATAGTCGTATAAGGCTAGTTTACCTATTTTAACTACATCTAAATGGTCGGTGTACTTAAAAATAGTCGTATAAGGCTAGTTTACCTATTTTAACTACTTGTTTGCGAGTAATATGAGCTCCAATAAATACCCAAGTCACAACAATTGTATTCCATGCTCTCTAGATTACCAAGTTGATATTAATCCGCAGAAATCATTCTTGAATACTTTTCACGAATCATTCTTGAATACTTTTCAAAAGAACCCACTTGGAAAGCTTCTCAACGGTCTGAATGTTAAATAGCTTGGCAATTGTTTTAGGCGATCAAAAATAAGCTATTATCATTTAAAGCCTTGGCGACTCCCTTCGATCATATAATAGTGGGCTAATGCCAAACATGAATCCGCTTGTATTAAGGAGGGTTCTCGCATTTATCTAAATGCTATGAGACATGTTTCCATCATTCTGATCAAGAGATCATTATCAGCATTTGAGAGAGGTGAGGTTATGCACTTTTTTCATAAATCTTTGCCAAAAACCAAAATTATCTAGCATATATTGCAGAAATGGTTGATGACTTCGTTAGGGATGGCAAAGATGCTCAGGCAGATGCATTGATAGCCTTCTCTATCAAATGTGCCATTGTCCCTCATATTCGCTCTTGCAAAATAGGAAAGGATGCTTGGGATACACTTACCACTTTATACCAGGCAAGAAATGAGCTCATGTTGCTTACCTTTGAAAAAATTTGGAAAGTGAGCATATGAATGAAGGAGATTCTATGCAAAAAATTTTTAACAAAGATCAAAGATTTCAAGGTATGGTTGATTTCTCTTGATGAAGTGTTGTCAGATAGTTCACTTGCGCAGACTGTTCTTAATGGTATTTCATATTCATATCAGAGTTTTGCTTCTACTCTTCAATTGATGATGAAAGGCAATCCAAATGTCGTAACATTTGAGGAGTAAGACTTTGTTTTGTTGCAGGGAGATCAGTCCAGGTATAACAATTCTATTATGCATGTTGCAGATCAAGATTTCTTAGCTAGTCAGAAGGGAAAGGGTAAATGGAGCTCATCTACTAGTAAGCAAAAATTTGTTGATGTTGCATAGTCGAAGAAGGAAGACAAAGATGAGAAGAAAATAGAAAAGCAAAAACAATTTTGCAAGTACTGTAAAAGAAATGATCATGTCATAAAGAGCTGTCCAAAACTGGAAGCAAAAGAGGCAAAGAAGAAAGAGGTTGGAATGGTTGTTGCAGAGGAGTCTACACCAAAAACAAAATCTGCTAATCTAGCCACTTCTAGTTATGAGGCTGAGTATAGGGCAGCTTTCATAGCGATTATTGAGTGTGTGTGGCTCAGACGCCTTATGGTTGATTTCGGTGTTGGTCAGTCTTCTACCACCACCATCTTCACTGACAATCAGAGTGCATTGGTAGTCGCAAGGGACCCTGTGTTCCGTGCTCGCACTAAGCACATTGAGGTGCACTATCATTATGTTAGGGAGAGGTTCTTTGTTGGAGAGATCAGTTTGGCATATGTGCCCACACAGGAGAACATTGCACACCTTTTCACAAAGGCTATGCCTAGGGAGAAGTTTGAAGCTTTCCACAAAGCTTTGGGATTACTTCCTTTTGTGGATTGATTCCACATGGCTTGACACTTCCTTATACATGAGTGCCAGCTCCTTGTTCACCGCATCACTCCCAAGGGGGATTTGTTTATATATTTTGATAGTGATGTGTGCAAATACACTAGGACCATCAGGACACTTTTTTCTCTATTTAGTTTCCTCGGCTTGTATATATGCCTATAACCCTAACGTGTTACTTATCTTTGTATATTCTCTTGGTAATACATTCAGTAGGTGTTGTGCTCCAAGCTTCTTCTTCTTCCTTGTGTTGTTCCCATGCTTCCTTTGACCTCAAACTCCAACATGTATGTGGTAGTGAGCTTACCAAACAGGACAAATGAGTTTGGAACGATCTTCCTTGAGGCAGATTTAGGATATTTGGATAAGGAAAATCCTGGAAAAGAGCCAAGAACATTGAGAGGTAAGTCAATCCTATTAAGGATAATCACACCAGAATGAATTCCCCAAGATAACAAGAGTATAGAAATCTTCTTGAATAGAGAGATAGATGAAGCATTCTGGAGATTCAAGCCTAACAAGCCTAGTGAGGTAGAGGGGGTAACCATTTATGAATTCAAGGACCTTGATGTCCCAACAACGATTATCTACTTAGATAACACGTTTGAAAGGGTGTTCTTGGTTATGGAACATGGTAGACATGCATATACTTTGAATGGTGAATTGATTCCCCCCCACATGGGCCTAGTGATTCCCATGGTCAGTATGGAGTTGGATCCTCTCATGTCCTTGGTAGCCATAAAGAGAAAACCTGAGAGCGACCAGAAGTGAGTTTTGCACATACAATTATAAGAGAGAGATCGATACTAGACACTGATAAAGCTGAACTAGAATGACCAAGAGGACATAGACTCTAGAGAGGCATGGAGTTCCCTCTACCTAGACCAAGAGAACATCCTAGAATTTTAAGACCCACTTAGCTAGTGAAATTGATGAAGAACCACTTTGATAGCACAGGAGACCCCTATGACCATGTATCTAAGTTTAAGCAAGTGTTAACACCTAAACCCATTGAGGACTTCTTCACTCAATACAATGTTTTAGGGTTAACCTTAAAGAATACATCCTTAACCTGGTTTTAGCCCTTGCATCAAGGTCAATTTAGAGACATCAATCAGTTGCTAGAGGCATTCATTATGGAGTTCTCCAAGAGTGGCACCAAGCATAATACTTCATGATTGATTCATAACTTTAAGCAAACTCCACAAAAAATTATAAGGCTAGTAGGATGTAGGTTTAGACAATACATAAAAAGATGTCCAATCTTAGAGCTACCTACTTATGCTAAGCAAGTTTCCTTGTTTTTAGATGGTTTATTGAGCATGAAGCTACGATCATATGTCTATTTGGAGGAACCCCAAACCATAAAGTGATGTGTGTGAATGCGCATCGATAATGAGGAAAACTTGGGAGACAAGTTAGAACTTTCTAAAATCTATAAGGATTTAGATTGTTCTAGTAGCTTTACTTCCAAACCCTCAACTTCAATATATGAATAAGAAGAATAAGTGGCTTGAAAAGTAGGACTACCTAGTAGACAAACCCCTAGAATGGTCTCAGTGGCAACTAGGATGCAGTTACAAATGGAAGATGTACATATAGAAAAACCTCTAAGATTTTTAGAAGGGATAACTCTCACCACATGTGGTCTGTAGTTTGAACAAACCTTCGCAATAGGTGAGTTTGGAAAGAATCACATTTATGAAATGATTTTAGGTAGACCATTCATGAGGCAACTATAGATAGTGCAAGATTGGGGAACCAATTCCTTGTACTTACATCATTTAGGGGCCACCACTAAAGTCAGTGTCAAAGAATATTCTCAGAGGGATGTACCACCCCTACAATGGAACCCATCCATAGAACACTAGATGAAACAGAATCAGTGCACTCCATAGGATGAGACTCTTCATGGATGCATGAGGATACACATTTGTGGATGTGTAAAGTTGCAGTGGAAGAAGAGAAGAGAAGAGACTCTAGAAACTTAGATGCTACTAAAAACCCTAGATCACTTCAAGAACAAGCCTATGCATCTATAATCTTTCTTGATGAGGAATTTCAAACCCATGTTTAGGCAGAAATTTTAGCAACAATAGACATAGAGGTGAATGAGGAGCAATGGACACCCCATTCTGATGGATATGGCTATGACATCTCGATGTTCATGATAGAACCTATCATGTCTAATTTGGTCATCAAAGATTGTGAACTTAGTACTAATGTACTAACAAGAGCTAGTGATGAGGATTTTGAATCCATCATCATGGAGCCCCTTTGTACTTCAGAAGAAGCATACTTGCTCTTAGTAGAATCTGGGACTCATGAACAGGGAGAGCATCAGAGTGAAGTTATGTCAGCTACACTAATAGATGCCAAGAGTGAGAAGAAGAAGAGAAAGAAACAATCCCCCGCACAAGAACAAGAAGAACCTTTATTTGAAGTGCCATACAATTTCAAGAAATATGAGATAGAAGGCCAAAAGATTATGGTCAGAATGCCCAAACAAGAAGCTCTTACAAAAGAATCATATGATAATAAGGACTAGAATAAGAAAATTGTAGTCACCATAGAAGACAAAGAAGAGAGATGTACCTACGTAGGAGATGACTTGAATGAAGAAGAAGAAAGAGAATTAATCGATTTGGTGAGAGAATATAGAGATGTGTTTGCTTGGAACTAAAAGTAATGGACCTAGATATTTGGTCTCATAGGATCCCAATGGCCTTAGAGGCCAAACAAACCAAGGATAAGCCTTACACGTACAATGATAATTATGTTGTCAATATCAAAGAGGAAATAACTCAGTTGATACAAGCAGGATTCATCTATGAGATTGAACATATAGAATGGGTATCTCCCATTATTGTAGTGCCCAAAAAGAATGGCAATTTGAGAGTCTTGTACTCTTCCCTATGCTATGAGGAAGTCCTTGCTAGTTGGTTCAAGCCAGCGGATACCTTGGAGGAGCATCTAAAAATAGTGAAGTGTGCATTAACTTGAAGAAAGTTAATGTTGCTACTATTTGAGATAGTTATCCGCTTCCTATCACTGAGCATTTACTAGAATGGGTAGTAGGCAAGGAAGTCTATAGCTTCATTGATGGTTTCTCAGGTTACAACCAAGTAGTCATTGCCCCGAAAGATCAACATAAGATGGCTTTTGCCATTGAGTGGGGTATCTTTGCATTTTGTGTGATGACCTTTGCACTCATCAATGCACCTGCTATGTTTCAAAGGTTGACGTGTCACGTGTTTTAGGACTTCTTGAGGAAAAACCTAGAGGTCTATGTGGATGAAAACAGGTCTTTGACAAATGCCGTGAATATCAAGTTTGCCTGAACCCAGAAAAATGTGTTTTCATGGTCAGCCAAGGCAAGATTTTAGGACATATAATGCCAAAGAATTGGATTTCAACAAATGAGGATAAAGTGAGAGCCATTGTAGAATTACCTAGACCTAAAATGGTCAAGGAAGTAAAAGCTTTTATGGGTCACTGTGGGTATTACTGATTTTTTATGCATGTGGACACAATAATTTCAAAGCCTTTGTACAACCTTCTGATATGGAGTAAAAAATGTGAAACATCTTTCAATGAGCTAAAAAGCCAATTGTGCTAAGCTCCTATTCTAACAATGGCAGATTGGAATAAGCCATTCCATGTCCATGTGGATGCTTTCAGTTTTGCTATTGGGCATGTGCTAGCACAACCAACAAGTGAAGGGATGTGATGCGTTTGGCCATATTTTTCTTTTGTTTGAATATGTCAATATTCTAGAGTAAATCATCTATTTTTTTGTTGTTTTTTTCATAATGTGCATAATAGCATCATTTCAACAAGTTTTATGATGATAAAATTGTTACATACATAATATTTCTTCTAGTTTGGCAATGAGGCCATCTTAATCCACTCGTACCAGGATGAGCAAAATTTTTCTTCTCGTTCTACTTCAAATTGTTGTGATTGGATCTTATTTAGCTTCTACTTCAATTTATAATTTTGACATCACGCATGCATAAAAGAAGAGTACTACATAAGCGAGTAGATAGGTTTTTGGTATGGTCCTTTTGCAAGTATTCTTTAGGTATAATAAATAAGGAAATGATCTATGCTAGCCAAGTCATACAAATCCAAGGGACCTTGGGATGGATAGAGGTTTGGAGGTGAAGAATGGTGTTAGACAACTAATGGTAGTGGTGTGATGTGTGGCGAAGAGGTGGTGAAGCAGGTGAACGGGCTGGAGGTGACTAGATGGAATCAAAGAAAGTGAGTGAAGTGGGTATTGAATATTCTCTATCTTCTAAATTTTTGGATAGTATAGGGGAAGATATAGGGTCTATTGGAGAAGTTTATGGAGATGATTGAGTTTGAGCCATGGTTGAGGGGGTGGCAATCGAGGTTAAGTGGGTGGAGACTGGATGATAGGGTGGTGATTGAAATTGCATGGGAGGTGAGATTGGTGCTTCTAGGATAGTTTATAGGGGTTTTTTGTTATGCACTAAACGGGTTGGGGACGGAGGTGATGTTGGATTCTTGGAGGGTGGTGAATTGAATTGATGAGTTTACTCAAAATCTATATCTTTGAGGTCAACGATATCTACATCACATGGAACTAGGGGATTTTAGAGTCTTTAGATTGAAGCACGATACTTGCGCCATTTGTTGTTTGTGGAGCCCAAGACTTGCCCTTGGCTATCATTTTTGCAGCCGTTGTGGAGCAATGGGTTGTAGGAATCCTCTACCTCCTCCATTTGTGTATTTCTTAAACATGATGATATCATAGTTGAGACAAGATGCACTAGTTGAATTGGTCTATCTACTTGTAAAATTGCTTCTTGAGGGTGCAACCATGCTCTAATATGTTCAATAAGTAATGCTGGTATTGGACGCAAGAGGTGGGGAACCAACCCAACTTTGAATATGCATTCATTTTGGTTGGCTAGTGCTTTGGCTACTCAATCAACATTCTTATGAATTCATTTGAAAGAGGCCCAATTCAATTCATATTCAATAACTACATACAATGTGGAGAAGATGCTGGAAGAGATTGCGAAGTGCTCATTTTGTAGATATAGAACCTCAAAAAAAAAAACTTTTACGGGAGTACTTAATCTTCAAGATTTCAGATTGGATTTTCATCATATACTAGCAACTATCCAAATAGCTACTCAAGG
>CM035421.1:172015843-172038343 GCA_020310875.1 Ceratopteris richardii
TTGCCAAGCAAAGTTGCAAGGCCAGTTCCACATGCATGTGAAAGAGCACCGATAGTGTATCCAAGGCATGACAAAATTTTCCATTGAAGTTGGTTGGCATGCCACATCTTCCTTGGCCTTCCAAAGACCATTCTTGCTCACTACACCTTGTGCATCTCGCTTAATCTGTGACCTACTTTAAAGTTTGCTTGAATCGAGCAACCTTTTCACCAATGAATCAACAGTAGGGTTTGTCTATAAGAACCATTTCAATGTTATATGTGATGCAGCCCTACCCATCAATTGTACAAAGTGATATTTTTTGAGTGCCACGAGCATCAATCATAACATTTCCAATAATTTCTAAGCCAACATAAATATTTTTTTTGAATAGCGAGAAGCTGCTACATAACCCTGCTTTGAACATATCGACCAAGAGTCACCCACGAAGAGGAGAAAGCTATTTTTCTTGACATTCTTTGCTCATTGAGGTAGCCCATCTCGTCGACCAAGAAGTTATAGTGTTACCTCCAAATACTTCTCATCAATCATCTAATCAACTCTTCAAGTACCTGAAATCAAACGTATTTTCCTGCCAAATAGAACCACATTAGTGCATCAAAACCAACCATTTTCTGAGCTAACATACTCCCCTCTTCTTATTTGCGAAGTCGTCCTCGAGGAGCCCTTCTTGCTGCAATATAATCCAAACAACCATGAACATGTCAATTTACAATTGGTTCGCATACCTTTTCATTGAGCCATCATTCCAAGTGGACCTGCACTCATTGAAGCTATTAGTGCTAAAAAATCACTCATGAATACATACATATCATTCACTTCCAAAATGATCCAAGAACATGCACATATATGCAACTCCAATTCCAACATGCATCAAATTTCTCATGCATTCCATTATGAAAATATTCTCAACCAAAATAACACATGCATACCTTTCCATGTTTTACACATGCAACTATCATTGCGAAAAACAGAAAAGAAAATACCGAAATAAACAACGACAACTGAAATGAATCCAACAGGAGATGCAACATACCCAAAATGCATACCACATTATTGCACCTACTATTCGCTATGTACAATTATTCCATGACTAGACACTCCCGAAGAATCCCCATCGTCGTCCTACAAAAGTCATCGAGACTCGAGTACAGGTCAAGTCCTACATAAAAACCCTAGAGTGCCCCACACACTGGAAAACCCTCGGATAGAGCACACAAGTTATAAAGCAAGACCGTTGCATTACCTCGCTAAAGGTCTCATCTATAAGTACATATACAATATCCCTGCCTTTGAGAATGTTGATTCAGAGTGAGCTGATCTGTCACAAGCCACCATACCAATCACACAAGCAAATAACGTTCCCTTCCAGGCGATCGTCGCCTTCTCCTCTCTCTCTCTCTCTCCCCCTCAGGAGTGGGGAATAATTTCATATGTATATTTTATTTATATTCACACGTTGGCCTACGTTGACATTGGATGTGATTCGTGGACCTGACCACCCGACCAGGTTGATTCCACCCATCTACCAATGCAACGTAGCGCACAACACACAAACACATAACGATAGACAAGTAACATATATCAGCTAGCCCATAACGAAGGTGGATGCAGCTCCTGGGCATGACTACCCAGCCACGATGGCTCCACCTACCTACCAACCCGTTATGGCGTGTAGCTAAGACACAAGCATATGCATCCAAAGCCTATGGCGAAACTAGCTGCGGCTCGTGGTCCTAACCACCCGGCTAGGATAACTCCACCCACCTACTAGCCCACCATAGCGCGTTGGGTACAATCACAACAACACAAAGTTTTTTTTTTTTTTTTTTTTTTTAAAATTAATACCGCAGTCCTCAGAATTAGGGAGAGGAAGAAAGGGATGTTTCCCACTTTCCCCACACATGCATGCAAACATACACACTCCAACCTTTGACAGATCAATCCTCTCTTTATTCCACTCTCTGAATTACAAACACTACATATGTATCAGAGATTTGACTTCCACTAGGTAAATACAACCGGCTATACCTTGGTCCCTTATATACCTATCCTTGGATGATCTAGAATGTGGGTCTCCTGGATGTCTCATATAGGCTCACCTCATACTCGCATCCCGACGACTTCCCTAGGGTGAGTCCGGCTCAACTTCAGGAGCTCCATCATCGCTTCCTATCGTCAAAATATCTGCCCAAGACCAATAGATATCATTTACCTCGTTAGGCAATTCCATCGTGCTGTCGTAGTAGAAGTACCGATCCTTGGCATATCTAGCCCAACTAAGTAGATACGCCTTGAATTGGGGAAATGGAAAGTCAATGTCCATACCTTGATTCCAAAAGCGTACAAGCGAGTGTGCCTCCTCCACGTCATAGTTTGTCTGCAAGCTCTCAACCAATATCTCCATGCTTTCTAACGCTTGATATGAAAAATACACGACAAGGTCGAACAGAGCGCTCTGGTATACTTGATCAGCCATCGGTCGCCTAGTCCTCAGTGATCCTGCATAGTAACACACTTGGTTTACCAGTTTCTGCAATTCCTACAAACAGATGGTAAATTGAATGAAAAAGTAGAGAAAGGCCTTCTCGTTTCGTTCTCGTATCCAACCATAGATCTCTCGTAAGAGCACCGAAATCATGCAAAAAAGTGCCATCATCCAACGGCTCACTCGAAGTCTTGTCCATGCACATTCACCTATCGATCCTTGTACGTTCTGCTCGCTATCCTGACATCTAATCCCATCAAACCCCCTTCGAATAACTCTGGCATGCTTGGCATGAGCCAATCCTGACTCCTTTAGGCTGTTGCCATTCTTACACATCTTCTTTGCATGAAGCACTTTACTCACTGTACTCTTTTCTGGTGCATTTCCTAATGCATGTTCTTTCTCCAATCCTTCATGTCTGAAAATCCTCTCTTTACCACCATCTTGGTTCTCCTTATCTCTTCTTTTCAAGAGGTTCTCCCTTCGATCAACTAGTTCGTTACTAGAACTGTCATGATCCACACACCACTTTTGTCTCCCAGATCTACCTTTGCCCTCGTGCTCTCCTTTGCATGTACCCTTGCTCATGGCATCATGTACTCTCCTGGTGCTAGACGACAGCTGACCGTTTTGGTTCCTTGTCAACTTTTGATCATATCCTTGATTACCAGTTCCAAATGAGCATTTTCTATTTTTCGAAGAGTTTTCCCTCCTTGCATGAGGATCCACCACCTGGCTCATTCTCTTCTCCTTCTGCACCGGGTCGATGTGCATTGTATAGCACTCAGCATCACCTGTACTTGCCAACCATCCTAGCAGTTCCTGATCGGAATCGTCGTTATAGAGCAATGGATTTTGATATTCTCCCATCTTCGTGTCTTGATTCTTGGAGAGTTGCAAATTGAACCCGTCTTGAAGCAGATCCTTGTAGGTATCCGTGTTCAAAGAAAACCTAGCTCGTGCCATCTCTTGCCTTCGTTTCTCCTTTTCTTTCTTTTCCATCTCATCGACTATTATTGTCTTCTTCTTGTCGGTCAAGTTTGGAGATACTTGGATTTGAATCCGATCAAACTTTGGCCCTATAGAAATAAAACCTGTGCGCCAGTCATGCACACAATTGGCTTGCATAAGCCATGGCCGTCCGAGTAAGATCGAGAAAGTGGCCTCTGAGGTCCTTGGTCTTACTATGAGATAATCGACTTTAAATTCTAGACCCCCCACAACTGTGCTTACATTCTTCAAAAGACCCGCGAGCTTCACTTGCGTTTGATTTGCCATCCTCAAGGACATTGGAGTTTCTTCCATGTGGTTGAGGCCTAGAGCTTTCATCATGTATTCAGTCATTAGATTGACTGCGGCTCCACTATCAAACTGAGCCCCAGGGACTGCATATCCTTTAATCTCGACTGTCACAGCTGGAGCATTCGAATCAATTTGCGTAGTAATACTTTGAATCATACCCTGGACTGCTTTATCTTGTCTCTTTTTATCTCGCGCTTTCCTCGGCTTCTTAATATATTCGTTGTAGAATTGTTTCCTATATAGAGGTGAAGATTTCAGCAATGTGCCAATGCCCAATGTGACTTCCGTGTCAGCGAGCAACTTTACGATGTCCACTTCCTCCAAACTTTGCCTTTCCTTCCTACACTTTGGAACCCTTAATCTTTCAGGGAAGGGCGCTATGCCTGGCACAAACTCCTTGGTCACTGGTGGAAGGATCTCAATTTCTTCCCCATCCTCAAACTCTTGCTGTTCAGCAAATCCTCCAACTTGGTTCTCTACCTCTCCATGTTCGGGTATCTTCTTTTGGCTAGCTTTTTCGCTTTCACCTTCTGGATGTTTCTTTAAATACTCTTGAGTCCTTGTGACTACTGCCACAGTTGGCTCTTTATGCGGTTTCTTGGCCTGGTAAGCATCCACAAAGTGCATTGACGAGCTAGAGCCTTCTTGAGGGTTCGGTGTCTTGAACACTACTCCGATCATAGGAACGTGCTCTTGAGCTCTCGTTGTGGAATGCATCTGAGTATCAACATAATTCGAGGACCCTACTGGTCCTTTTTCCTTGCCGGCAGAAGCTCTTCGTTTTGGAAAATCTTCATCAAAGTGGCCCTCTCCACTACAGTACCTACATAGTGGGGTATAATCAACTGGTTTCTTTTCGTTTGGACATCTAAATTGAGTATGGCCAAAGCCATGGCATCTCTAGCACTGGATTGGACCATCTCTCCTTTGATCACGTGCGACTCCTCTCGGATAGTCTCCTCCCTGAACCTGAACACCATATCCATAAGTTTGTCTATTTTCCCAACGAGATGTAGGCGGGACCCTTTGAGCAGACAATCCCGTGTAGGATCTTTCTCTTGTATCTCCCGATTTCATGGTCCTCTCTTCATAGGCTCTCTTGTTGTAACATCGGTCCTCCGTGTGATTTGTCCTTCCACAAAAAGTGCAACGCATTCTAGGTGGCGATCTATCTATGAATACTCTCAAGACTGTAGGGCATTCTGAAGCCAAATGGCCATAATCATGGCACTTTCCACACCATGTATTCAATCTAAACACTTGATTCGGGTTTATAGTTACCTCTGGTTTTACTGTGTATGTTTCCTGGGTCATTGTGACAGCTTTTATAGCGTGGGTGACCAACTCCAATACTCGTTCTTCAGTCAGCGCAGGCTTTACCTCGCCTGGCGTGCTAGTGGCAGCTACAAAAGCTGGGGTCGTCAATGCGGGACTTCCTTGGCCAGGATCTTTCATCGGTATGTTTCCTCGGCCTCCCATTGGCTCGTATAAGAGCTCCATCTTCCTCTGTTGACATAATTGTACTTCCTCCCAAAGCCTTGCTTGTTCCTTAGCATCTATTAAAGTTGCAGGTCTTGTCAGGCTAATATGCTGCTGCACCGTAGGATCTCTCAATCCTGCAATGAACCTTCTCTTCAATGTCTCATCGTTCGGGGCATTCGCGCCCATCTTTCTTACCAAGGTTTCCATTCTCTAAATGTAGTTATCAATGCTCTCATTAACTCCCTATCGCAGGTAATCCATCTGTTGGGCCAATCTATCTTGGAAGCCTTGTCGTCGAAACTTTGCCTAGAAGACTTCCTTTAGCATTTGATAAGTTCCACGCTCTTGTGGTGTCAAACTCCCATACCAATTGGCTGCCTCATCTCGGAGAATAGCGGAAAAATCCTCAACCTTTGACCCTGGTCAACTACCTCATTGGCCTCACAAGTAACCTCAAACAGCTGGATAAAACTATCCGGATCCTCGTCCCAAGCACCTGAGAACTTGGTAAAGTCCCCCAAATGAACCGAAATCCGTTGAGCCGTTTCGAACAGAGGTGTGATGTCAATATCACTATGATCCCAGAAATTTAGCGCACGTGGCCTCAGGATCCCTCCTTCAAACTTTTGCACTTGATTCGCAACTCTCCTACGGGAGTACACGTTTTTGGCAGATTTCTTTGAGCTAGTCGAGGTCGACTCACCTTGCAACTCCCACCTCTTCCTTTCTCTTTCAAGGGCTTTTCTTTGAGCGCGTTCCTCTCTTTGCGTTTGTGTTGCTCTTGAGGATGAGCTCCCCTCGCTCATGTACTAGATCTGGAGTCCGCAAGCTCGGCCAACATGTGGCGCTAGGCGAACCTATGGCACTCTCTTATAGAGACGTGCCAAGCTTTTCCTGGCAAATGCACCAAAATGTTTAGGTCTCTAAAACCAAGGAAACAAACACAAGTATTTGCTTATACTTTGCCAAAGTCTCTCGAAAATTGGTCCGCTTGCTTTGTCCAAATGCCAAACAACTATGATGACCAACTTCCACAATTGCACCGTCTCCTTTTCCACGGGTTCCTGTGTCTACTTTCCACCTTCTCACCCTAGCCCCTTTCTCTCACTCACTTTCTTGCTCACCCTCCTTCACTTTTTCTTTCAATCCTTCACATGCTACCCCTCTCTCTCTCTCACATGCACTTCTTCACTCTTTCTTGCTTTACCTCTTCCCCCTTCCGTTCGTTCTCACCCACACATACATACACCCACACATGAGAAGCCAGGATCCAAAGAATTTTTAAGCACCAGGATCCAAAGAATTCTCTGCCCATGCCCTTCAACATAGTGTGAAATTAAGTCAACGTCCTATTCATATCCTATGCGACGTGTCCCTTCTATGCACAACAGATTTCACTTCCAATCAAAATTTCAATGCAACGTGCATCTTAACGTGTCTTACTTATATATGTGCTCACACGCCTAGAAATTAGCATTGAGCTCTTTGACGCATCTTTTTATTGCACAACCATCTATGACCCAATTTTTTTATTGCACAACCATCTATCACCCACCCTCCTGAGAGCTCTATGTAGAAGTATATACGGTGCCAAGTGTGTACTGACAAATTCAGCCAGATTTTGCAAACTACATGTGATGAAACAATAATATTTTTGAACATTTATTGCACTTGTCTACAAAAATTAGCCCTAGCACATGTCCCATACCGCAAGACTATGAATGATATCCACGGCATTATATGCAAACTTATCACTTTTCATATACTTTGCATGGTAGAGAAGAGATGCAGTACTCCACTTCACAGTTCACGATCCACAGAACGTATCGATTACTTAGTAGACTTAATGTTCTGCTCAAATTAACTTCATCATGACATGAACAAAAATGGTTAGATTTGGAATGTACCACCCCCCATGCAAAGCACACAAGCACCGATAGGGTTAGCCCCGTAAGCATGCGCATTTGATAAACAACATAATGGGTGGATAAGACATTGGCCGTGATATATTACCTGAACCTGGTCTCATAAACATGAGTTAGAAAGTCCTGGACATCACAACAAGGAACCAACTAATAGTAACATACGGCCAGCCATAAGTTCATAGAACTGTGAACTGACATGTCTCATCCTCTTCACATACACAAAGGGCAATGTCACAACCAGAGTAGGATGAAAACCACAGAAGCACACGATGAGATTAGCAGATAAATAACCATTGGAATAAAATCACAAAGTCTAGAAAACATTGCGAGGAACTCAGTTATAACAACAATCTTTTGAGAAACATACCTAGAAGTGAGAGCTCAGCGCTTTAGTGAAATGATACTGAAGCATCATAGCCATTACACTCCATCGTCTTCTGCTAGGCTTTCATGTCACACTGCATCTCACTAAGTTCTCTCCATTCTTGAGGAAAAGAACTTTCCTCCAGCTCTCGACAGAGTAGTAGTTCTTGTTCATGTTCTCTTGCTTCTCCTGGATCCCTTCAACCACCGTGAGCCCCCCCTTTACTCTGTACGCGAGAGTAGAGAGGGCCTCCCCCCTCGTAAATCTTTCCTTTTTTCTCCCTTGAGCTGTTCTCTCTGGTGAATATCCCCCGATCACACAACCGAAGGATAAAACAATTCTTCCTCTGATAGCTTCTGATGGAAGGCGGGCAAACCTCCGCCCATTCCCCCCTCTTGCTTTTGTCCTCTTCTCTCCGTCCGAACGGACATGGCCCCTTTCTTTTGTTGTGATCCTCCTCCATTGCTTTTCAGAGCTGCCAGGAAAACGGAATGAAACCGAATTTTTTCAGAGCTACCAGGAAAACGGAATGAAACAGAATTTTGGGTCTATTACAGCTGCCGAATTAAAGCCACAGATATCTAATTCAAGTTAGTTGGTTCCCATGCTTTGCAATAGCTTCCGTGTAAAAAACACTACCATAGAAATAATTTCTGATCTCCTGCTTCATGTAAGCTCCTCTTTGAGCCTTTCTACAACCATGAGCTACCCCTCCAATAGTCCAATCCCTCCGAGGCTTCATCAAATTGCCAAGAAAAGTTGCAAGGCCAGTTCCACATGCATGTAAAAGAGCACCGATAGTGTATCCAAGGCATGATAAAATTTTCCATTGAAGTTGGTTGGCATGCCACATCTTCCTTGGCCTTCCAAAGACCATTCTTGCTCACTACACGTTGTGCATCTCGCTTAATCTGTGACCTGCTTTAAAGTTTGCTTGAATCGAGCAACCTTTTCACCAATGAATCAATAGTAGGGTTTGTCTGTAAGAACCATTTCAATGTTCTATGTGATGCAGCCCTACCCATCAATTGTACAAAGTGATATTTTTTCAGTGACACGAGCATCAATCATAACATTTCCAATAATTTCTAAGCCAACATAAAAAATTTTTTTGAATAGCCAGAAGGTGCTACATAACCCTGCTTTGAACATATCGACCAAGAGTCACCCACGAAGAGGAGAAAGCTATTTTTCTTGACATTCTTTGCTCATTGAGGTAGCCCATCTCGTCGACCAAGAAGTTTTCGTGTTACCTCCGAATACTTCTCATCAATCATCTAATTAACTCTTCAAGTACCTGAAATCAAACGTATTTTCCTGCCAAATAGAACCACATTAGTGCATCAAAACCAACCATTTTCTGAGCTAACATACTCCCCTCTTCTTATTTGCGAAGTCGTCCTCGAGGAGCCCTTCTTGCTGCAATATAATCCAAACAACCATGAACATGTCAATTTACAATTGGTTCGCATACCTTTTCATCGAGCCATCATTCCAAGTGGACCTGCACTCATTGAAGCTATTAGTGCTAAAAAATCACTCATGAATACATACAAATCATTCACTTCCAAAATGATCCAAGAACATGCACATATATGCAACTCCAATTCCAACATGCATCAAATTGCTCATGCATTCCATTATGAAAATAGTCTCAACCAAAATAACACATGCATACCTTTCCATGTTTTACACATGCAACTATCATTGCGGAAAACAGAAAAGAAAATACCGAAATAAACAACGACAACTGAAATGAATCCAACAGGAGATGCAACATACCCAAAATGCATACCCCATTATTGCACCTACTATTCGCTATGTACAATTATTCCATGACTAGACACTCCCGAAGAATCCCCATCGTCGTCCTACAAAAGTCATCGAGACTCGAGTACAGGTCAAGTCCTACATAAAAACCCTAGAGTGCCCGACACACTGGAAAACCCTCGGATAGAGCACACAAGTTATAAAGCAAGACCGTTGCATTACCTCGCTAAAGGTCTCATCTATAAGTACATATACGGTATCTGTGCCTTTGCGAATGTTGATTGAGAGTGAGCTGATCTGTCACAAGCCACCATACCAATCACATAAGCAAATAATGTTCCCTTCCAGGCGATCGTCGCCTTCTCCTCTCTCTCTCTCTCTCCCCCTCAGGAGTGGGGAATAATTTCATATGTAAATTTTATTTATATTCACACGTTGGCCTATGTTGACATTAGATGCGATTCGTGGACCTGACCACCTGACCAGGTTGATTCCACCCATCTACCAATGCACCGCAGTGCACATCACACAAACACATAACGATAGACAAGTAACATATATCAGCTAGGCCATAGCGAAGCTGGATGCGGCTCGTGGGCATGACTACCCAGCCACGATGGCTCCACCTACCTACCAACCCGTTATGGCGCGTATCTAAGACACAAGCATATGCATCCCAAGCCTATGGCGAAACTAGCTGTGGCTCGTGGTCCTAACCACCCGGCTAGGATAACTCCACCCACCTACTAGCCCACCATAGCGCGTTGGGTACAATCACAACACAAAGTTTTTTTTTTTTTAATTAATACCGCAGTCCTGAGAATTAGGGAGAGGAAGAAAGGGATGTTTCCCACTTTCCCCACACATGCATGCAAACATACAACATCGAGCCTTTGACAAATCAATCCTCTCTTTACTCCACTCTCTGAATTACAAACACTACATATGTATCATAGATTTGACTTCCACTAGGTAAATACAACCGGCTATACCTTGGTCCCTTATATACCTATCCTTGGATGATCTAGAATGTGGGTCTCCTGGATGTCTCATATAGGCTCACCTCATACTCGCATCCCGACGACTTCCCTAGGGCGAGTCCGGCTCAACTTCAAGAGCTCTGTCATCGCTTCCTATCGTCAAAATATCCGCCCAAGACCAATAGATATCATTTACCTCGTTAGGCAATTCCATCGTGCTGTCGTAGTAGAAGTACTAATCCTTGGCATATCCAGCCCAACTAAGTAGATACGCCTCAAATTGGGGAAATGGAAAGTCAATGTCCATACCTTGATTCCAAAAGCGTACAAGCCAGTGTGCCTCCTCCATGTCATAGTTTGTCTGCAAGCTCTCAACCGATATCTCCATGCTTTCTAATGCTTGATCTGAAAAATACATGACAAGGTCGAACGGAGCGCTCTGGTATACTTGATCAACCATCGGACGCCTAGTCCTCAGTGATCTTGCATAGTAACACACTTGGTTTACCAGTTTCTACAATTCCTGCAAATAGAAGGTAAATTGAATGAAAAAGTAGAGAAAGGCCTTCTCGTTTCGTTCTCGTATCCAACCATAGATCTCTCGTAAGAGCACCGAAATCATGCAAAAAAGTGTCATCATCCAACGGCTCACTCGAAGTCCTATCCATGCACATTCGCCTATCGATCCTTGTACGTTCTGCTCGCTATCCTGACATCTAATGCCATCAAACCCCCTTCGAATAACTCTGGCATGCTTGGCATGAGCCAATCCTGACTCCTTTAGGCCGTTGCCATTCTTACACATCTTCTTTGCATGAAGCACTTTACTCACTGTACTCCTTTCTGGTGCATTTCCTAATGCATGTGCTTTCTTCAATCCTTCATGTCTGAAAATCCTCTCTTTACCACCATCTTGGTTCTCCTTATCTCTTCTTTTCAAGAGGTTCTCAAACTCTTGCTGTTCAGCAATCCTCCAACTTGGTTCTCTACCTCTCCATGTTCAGGTATTTTCTCCTGGCTAGCTTTTTCGCTTTCACCTTCTGGATGTTTCTTTAAATACTCTTGAGTCCTTGTGACTACTGCCACAGTTGGCTCTTTATGCGGTTTCTTGGCCTGGTAAGAATCCACAAAGTGCATTGACGAGCTAGAGCCTTCTTGAGGGTTCGGTGTCTTGAACACTACTCCAATTGTAGGAACGTGCTCTTGAGCTCTCGTTGTGGAATGCATCTGAGTATCAACATAATTCGAGGACCTTACTGGTCCTTTTTCCTTGCCGGCGACAGCTCTTCGTTTTGGACAATCTTCATCAAAGTGGCCCTCTCCACTACAATACCTACATAGTGGGGTATAATCATCTGGTTTCTTTTCGTTTGGACATCGAGATTGAGTATGGCCAAAGCCATGGCATCTCCAGCACTGGATTGGACCATCTCTCCTTTGATCACGTGCGACTCCTCTCGGATAGTCTCCTCCCTGACCCTGAACACCATATCCATAAGTTTGTCTATTTTCCCAACGAGATGTAGGCGGGACACTTTGAGCAGACAATCCCGTGTAGGATCTTTCTCTTGTATCTCCCGATTTCATGGTCCTCTCTTCATAGGCTCTCTTGTTGTAACATCGGTCCTCCGTGTGATTTGTCCTTCCACAAAAAGTGCAACCCATTCTAGGTGGCGATCTATCTATGAATACTCTCGAGGCTGTAGGGCATTCTGAAGCCAAATGGCCATAGCCATGGCACTTTCCACACCATGTATTCGATCTAAACACTTGATTCGGGTTTATAGTTATCTCTGGTTTTACTGTGTATGTTTCCTGGGTCATTGTGATAGCCTTTATAGCTTGGGTGACCAACTCCAATACTCGTTCTTCAGTCAGCGCAGGCTTTACCTCGCCTGGCGTGCTAGTGGCAGCTACAAAAGCTTGGGTCATCAATGCGGGACTTCCTTGGCCAGGATCTTTCATCGGTATGTTTCCTGGGCCTCCCATTGGCTCGTATAAGAGCTCCATCTTCCTCTGTTGACATAATTGTACTTCCTCCCAAAGCCTTGCTTGTTCCTTAGCATCTATTAAAGTTGCAGGTCTTGTAAGGCTCATATGTTGCTGCGCCGTAGGATCTCTCAATCCTGCAATGAACCTTCTCTTCAATGTCTCATCGTTCGGGGCATTCGCGCCCATCTTTCTTACCAAGGTTTCCATTCTCTAAATGTAGTTATCAATGCTCTCATTAACTCCCTGTCACAGGCCATCTGTTGGGCCAATCTATCTTGGAAGCCTTGTCGTCGAAACTTTGCCAAGAAGGCTTCCTTTAGCATCTGATAAGTTCCACGATCTTGTGGTGTCAAATTCCCATACCAATTGGCTGCCTCATCTCGGAGAATAGCCGGAAAAATCCTCAACCTTTGACCCTGGTCAACTACCTCATTGGTCTCACAAGTAACCTCAAACAGCTGGATAAAACTATCCGGATCCTCGTCCCAAGCACGTGAGAACTTGGTAAAGTCCCCCAAATGAACCGAAATCCGTTGAGCCATTTCGAACAGAGGTGTGATGTCAATATCACTTCGATCCCTGAAATTTAGCGCACGTGGCCTCAGGATCCCTCCTTCAAACTTTTGCACTTGATTCGCGACTCTCCTACGGGAGTACACGTTTTTGGCAGATTTCTTTGAGCTAGTCGAGGTCGACTCACCTTGCAACTCCCACCTCTTCCTTTCTCTTTCAAGGGCTCTTCTTTGAGCGCGTTCCTCTCTTTGCGTTTGTGTTGCTCTTGAGGATGAGCTCCCCTCGCTCATGTACTAGATCTGGAGTCCGCAAGCTCGGCCAACATGTGGCGCTAGGCGAACCTATGGCACTCTCTTATAGAGACGTGCCAAGCTTTTCCTGGCAAATGCACCAAAATGCTTAGGTCTCTAAACCCAAGGAGACAAACACAAGTATTTGCTTATACTTTGCCAAAGTCTCTCAAAAATTGGTCCGCTTGCTTTGTCCAAATACCAAACAACTATGATGAACAACTTCCGCAATTGCACCCTCTCCTTTTCCATGGGTTCCTGTGTCTACTTTCCACCTTCTCACCCTGGCCCCTTTCTCTCACTCACTTTCTTGCTCACCCTCCTTCACTTTTTCTTTCAATCCTTCACATGCTACCCCTCTCTCTCTCTCACATGCACTTCTTCACTCTTTCTTGCTTTACCTCTTTCCCCCTTCCCTTGGATCTCACCCACACATACATACATCCACACATTCCTCACACACACCCATGCTCAACCACTTCCCCTATCTTTCTTACTTTCCCTTTCTCCACTCTCTCAGCTCTCCATTTGACTCTCTTTCTCTCGTTCATGCTTCCTTTAACCATGAGAAGCCAGGATCCAAAGAATTTTTAAGCACCAGGATCCAAAGAATTCTCTGCCCATGCCCTTCAACATAGTGTGAAATTAAGTCAACGTCCTGTTCATATCCTATGTGAACGTGTCCCTTCTATGCACAACAGATTTCACTTCCAATGAAAATTTCAATGCAACGTGCATCTTAACGTGTCTTAATTATATATGTGCTCACATGCCTAGAAATTAGCATTTAGCTCTTTGACGCATCTTTTTATTGCACAACCATCTATGACCCACCCTCTTGAGAGCTCTATGTAGAAGTATATACTGTGCCAAGTGTGTACTGACAGATTCAGCCAGATTTTGCAAACTACATGTGATGAAACAATAATAATTCTGAACATTTATTGCACTTGTCTACAAAATGTAGCCCCAGCACATGTCCCATACCGCAAGACTAAGAATGATATCCACGGCATTATATGCAAACTTATCACTTTTCATATACTTTGCATGGTAGAGAAGAGATGCAGTACTCCACTCCATAGTTCACGATCCACAAAACGTATCGATTACTCAGTAGCCTTAATGTTCTGCTCAAATTAACTTCATCACGGCATGAACAAAAGTGGTTAGATCTGGAATGTACCACCCCCCATGCAAAGCACACAAGCACCGATAGGGTTAGCCCCGTAAGCATGCGCATTTGATAAACAACATAATGGGTGGATAAGACATTGGCCGTGATATATTACCTGAACCTGGTCTCATAAACATGAGGTAGAAAGTCGAGGACATCACAACAAGGAACCAACTAATAGTAACATACGGCCAGCCATAAGTTCACAGAACTGTGAAGTGACATGTCTCATCCTCTTCACATACACAACGGGCAATGTCACAACCGGAGTAGGATGAAAACCACAAAAGCACACGATGAGATCAATAGATAAATAACCATTGAAATAAAATCACAGAGTCCAGAAAACATTGCGAGGAACTCAGTTATAACAACAATCTTTTGAGAAACATACCTAGAAGTGAGAGCTCAGCGCTTTAGTGAAATGATACTGAAGCATCATAGCCATTACACTCCATCGTCTTCTGCCAGGCTTTCATGTCACACTGCATCTCACTGAGTTCTCTCCATTCTTAAGGAAAAGAACTTTGCTCCACCTCTCGACACAGTAGTAGTTCTTGTTGATGTTCTCTTGCTTCTCCTGGATCCCTTCAACCACCGTGAGCCCCCCCTTTAGTCTCTTCGCGAGAGTAGATAGCGCCTCCCACCTCGTAAATCTTTCCTTTTTTCTTCCTCGAGTTGTTCTCTCTGGTGAATATCCCCCGATCACACAATCGAAGGATAAAAAAATTCTTCCTGTGATAGCTTCTGATGGAAGGCTGGCAGACCTCCGCCCATTCCCCCCTCTTGCTTTTGTCCTCTTCTCTCCGTCCGAACAGACATGGCCCCTTTTTTTTGTTGTGATCCTCCTCCATTGCTTTCAAAGTTCCTCTTTTCAGAGCTTTCAAGAAAACGGAATGAAACGGAATTTTGGGTCTATTACAGCTGCCGAATTAAAGCCACAGATATCTAATTCAAGTGGTTCCCATGCTTTGCAATAGCTTCCATGTAAAAAACACTACCATAGAAATAATTTCTGATCTCTTGCTTCATGTAAGCTCCTCTTTGAGCCTTTCTACAACCATGAGCTACCCCTCCAATAGTCCAATCCCTCCGAGGCTTCATCAAATTGCCAAGCAAAGTTGCAAGGCCAGTTCCACATGCATGTAAAAGAGCACCGATAGTGTATCCAAGGCATGAAAAAATTTTCCATTGAAGTTGGTTGGCATGCCACATCTTCCTTGGCCTTCCAAAGACCATTCTTGCTCACTACACGTTGTGCATCTCGCTTAATCTGTGACCTGCTTTAAAGTTTGCTTGAATCGAGCAACCTTTTCACCAATGAATCAACAGTAGGGTTTGTCTGTAAGAACCATTTCAATGTTCTATGTGATGCTGCCCTACCCATCAATTGTACAAAGTGATATTTTTTCAGTGACACGAGCATCAATCATAAAATTTCCAATAATTTCTAAGCCAACATAAAAAAATTTTTTGAATAGCCAGAAGGTGCTACATAACCCTGCTTTGAACATATCGACCAAGAGTCACCCAGGAAGAGGAGAAATCTATTTTTCTTGACATTCTTTGCTCATTGAGGTAGCCCATCTCGTCGACCAAGAAGTTGTTGTGTTACCTCCAAATACTTCTCATCAATCATCTAATCAACTCTTCAAGTACCTGAAATCAAACGTATTTTCCTGCCAAATAGAACCACATTAGTGCATCAAAACCAACCATTTTCTGAGCTAACATACTCCCCTCTTCTTATTTGCGAAGTTGTCGTCGACGAGCCCTTCTTGTTGCAATATAATCCAAACAACCATGAACATGTCAATTTACAATTGGTTCGCATACCTTTTCATCGAGCCATCATTCCAAGTGGACCTGCACTCATTGAAGCTATTTGTGCTAAAAAATCACTCATGAATACATACAAGTCATTCACTTCCAAAATGATCCAAGAACATGCACATATATGCAACTCCAATTCCAACATGCATCAAATAGCTCATGCATTCCATTATGAAAATAGTCTTAACCAAAATAAACACATGCATACCTTTCCATGTTTTACACATGCAACTATCATTGCGGAAAATAGAAAAGAAAATACCGAAATAAACAACGACAACTGAAATGAATCCAACAGGAGATGCAACATACCCAAAATGCATACCCCATTATTGCACCTACTATTCGCTATGTACAATTATTCCATGACTAGTCACTCCCGAAGAATCCCCATTGTCGTCCTACAAAAGTCATCGAGACTCGAGTACAGGTCAAGTCCTACATAAAAACCCTAGAGTGCCCCACACACTGGAAAACCCTCGGATAGAGCACACAAGTTATAAAGAAAGACTGTTGCATTACCTCGCTAAAGGTCTCATCTATAAGTACATATACGGTATCCGTGCCTTTGAGAATATTGATTCAGAGTGAGCTGATCTGTCATAAGCCATCATACCAATCACACAAGCAAATAACGTTCCCTTCCAGGTGATCGTCGCCTTCTCCTCTCTCTCTCTCCCCCTCAGGAGTGGGGAATAATTTCATATGTAAATTTTATTTATATTCACACATTGGCTTACGTTGACATTGGATGCGATTCGTGGACTTGACCACCCGACTAGGTTGATTCCACCCATCTACCAATGCAACGCAGTGCACAACACACAAACACATAATGATAGACAAGTAACATATATCAGCTAGCCCATAACGAAGCTGGATGCGGCTCGTGGGCATGACTACCCAGCCACGATGGCTCCACCTACCTACCAACCTGTTATGGCGCGTAGCTAAGACACAAGCGTATGCATCCCAAGCCTATGGCGAAACTAGCTGCGGCTCGTGGTCCTAACCACCCGGCTAGGATAACTCCACCCACCTACTAGCCCACCATAGCGCGTTGGGTACAATCACAACAACACAAAGTTTTTTCTTTTTCTTTTTTTAAAATTAATACGACAGTCCTGAGAATTAGGGAGAGGAAGAAAGGGATGTTTCCCACTTTCCCCACACATGCATGCAAACATACACACTCCAACCTTTGACAGATCAATCCTCTCTTTACTCCACTCTCTGAATTACAAACACTACATATGTATCATAGATTTGACTTCCACTAGGTAAATACAACCGGCTATACCTTGGTCCCTTATATACCTATCCTTGGATGATCTAGAATGTGGGTCTCCTGGATGTCTCATATAGGCTCACCTCATACTCGCATCTCGACGACTTCCCTAGGGCGAGTCCGGCTCAACTTCAGGAGCTCCGTCATCGCTTCCTATCGTCAAAATATCTGCCCAAGACCAATAGATATCATTTACCTCGTTAGGCAATTCCATCGTGCTTTTGTAGTAGAAGTACCGATCCTTGGCATATCCAGCCCAACTAAGTAGATACGCCTCGAATTGGGGAAATGCAAAGTCAATGTCCATACCTTGATTCCAAAAGCGTACAAGCCAGTGTGCCTCCTCCACGTCATAGTTTGTTTGCAAGCTCTCAATCGATATCTCCATGCTTTCTAACGCTTGATCTGAAAAAATACATGACAAGGTCGAACAGAGGGCTCTGGTATACTTGATCAGCCATCGGTCGCCTAGTCCTCAATGATCCTCCATAGTAAGACACTTGGTTTACCACTTTCTGCAATTCCTACAAACAGAAGGTAAATTGAATGAAAAAGTGGAGAAAGGCCTTCTCGTTTTGTTCTCGTATCCAACCATAGATCTCTCGTAAGAGCACCCAAATCATGCAATAAAGTGTCATCATCCAATGGCTCACTCGAAGTCCTGTCCATGCACATTGACCTATCGATCCTTGTACGTTCTGCTCGCTATCCTGACATCTAATCCCATCAAACCTCCTTTGAATAACTCTGGCATGCTTGGCATGAGCCAATCCTGACTCCTTTAGGCCGCTGCCATTCTTACACATATTCTTTGCATGAAGCACTTTACTCACTATACTCTTTTCTGGTGCATTTCCTAATGCAAGTTCTTTCTCCAATCCTTCTTGTCTGAAAATCCTCTCTTTACCACCATCTTGGTTCTCCTTATCTCTTCTTTTCAAGAGGTTCTCCCTTCGATCAACTAATTCGTTACTAGAACTGTCGTCATTCACACACCACTTTTGTCTCCCAGATCTACCTTTACCCTCGTGCTCTCCTTTGCATGTACCCTTGCTCATGGCATCATGTACTCTCCTGGTGCTAGACGACAGCTGACTGTTTTGGTTCCTTGTCAAGTTTTGATCATATCCTCGATTACGAGTTCCAAATGAGCATTTTCTATTTTTCGAAGGGTTTTCCCTCCTTGCATGAGGATCCACTGGGTCGATGTGCATTGTATAGCACTTAGCATCACCTGTACTTCTCCTTCTGCACCGGGTCGATGTGCATTGTATAGCACTCAGCATCACCTGTACTTGCCAACCATCCTAGCAATTCCTGATCGGAATCGTCGTTATAGAGCAATGGATTTTGATATTCTCCCATCTTCGTGTCTTGATTCTTGGAGAGCTGCAAATTGAACCCGTCTTGAAGCAGATCCTTGTAGGTATCCGTGTTCAAAGAAAACCTAGCTCGTGCCATCTCTTGCCTTCCTTTCTCCTTTTCTTTCTTTTCCATCTCATCGACTATTATTGTCTTCTTCTTGTCGGTCAAGTTTGGAGATACTTGGATTTGAATCCGATCAGACTTTGGCCCTATAGAAATAAAACCTGTGCGCCAGTCATGCACACAATTGGCTTGCATAAGCCATGGCCGTCCGAGTAAGATCGAGAAAGTGGCCTCTGAGGTCCTTGGTCTTACTATGAGATAATCGACTTTAAATTCTAGACCCCCCACAACTGTGCTTACATTCTTCAAAAGACCCGCGAGCTTCACTTGCGTTTGATTTGCCATCCTCAAGGACATTGGAGTTTCTTCCATGTGGTTGAGGCCTAGAGCTTTCATCATGTATTCAGTCATTAGATTGACTGCGGCTCCACTATCTAACTGAGCCCCAGGGACTGCATATCCTTTAATCTCGACTGTCACAGCTGGAGCATTCGAATCAATTTGCGTAGTAATACTTTGAATCATACCCTGGACAACTTTATCTTGTCTCTTTTTATCTCGAGCTTTCCTCGGATTCTTAATATATTCGTTGTAGAATTGTTTCCTATATAGAGGTGAAGATTTCAGCAATGTGCCAATGCCCAATGTGACTTCCGTGTCAGCGAGCAACTTTACGATGTCCACTTCCTCCAAACTTTGCCTTTCCTTCCTACACTTTGGAACCCTTAATCTTTCAGGGAAGGGCGCTATGCCTGACACAAACTCCTTGGTCACTGGTGGAAGGATCTCAGTTTCTTCCCCATCCTCAAACTCTTGCTGTTCAGCAAATCCTCCAACTTGGTTCTCTAGCTCTCCATGTTCGGGTATTTTCTTCTGGCTAGCTTTTTCGCTTTCACCTTCTAGATGTTTCTTTAAATAATCTTGAGTCCTTGTGACTACTGCCACAGTTGGCTCTTTATACGGTTTCTTGGCTTGGTAAGCATCCACAAAGTGCATTGACGAGCTAGAGCCTTCTTGAGGGTTCGGTGTCTTGAACACTACTCCGATCATAGGAACATGCTCTTGAGCTCTGGTTGTGGAATGCATCTGAGTATCAACATAATTTGAGGACCCTACTGTTCCTTTTTCCTTGCCGGCGGCAGCTCTTCGTTTTGGACAATCTTCATCAAAGTGGCCCTCTCCACTACAGTACCTACATAGTGGGGTATAATCAACTGGTTTCTTTTTGTTTGGACATCTAGATTGAGTATGGACAAAGCCATGGCATCTCCAGCACTGGATTGGACCATCTCTCCTTTGATCATGTGCGACTCCTCTCGGATAGTCTCCTCCCTGAACCTGAACACCATATCCATAAGTTTGTCTGTTTTCCCAACGAGATGTAGGCGGGACACTTTGAGAAGACAATCCCGTGTAGGATCTTTCTCTTGTATCTCCCGATTTCATGGTCCTCTCTTCATAGGCTCTCTTGTTGTAACATCGGTCCTCCGTGTGATTTGTCCTTCCACAAAAAGTGCAACGCATTCTAGGTGGCGATCTATCTATGAATACTCTCGAGACTGTAGGGCATTCTAAAGCCAAATGGCCATAACCATGGCACTTTCCACACCATGTTTTCGATCTAAACACTTGATTCAGGTTTATAGTTACCTCTGGTTTTACTATGTATGTTTCTTGGGTCATTGTGACAGCTTTTATAGTTTGGGTGACCAACTCCAATACTCGTTCTTCAGTCAGCGCAGGCTTTACCTCGCCTGGCGTGCTAGTGGCAGCTACAAAAGCTGGGGTCATCAATGCGGGACTTCCTTGGCCAGGATCTTTCATCGGTATGTTTCCTGGGCCTCCCATTGGCTCGTATAAGAGCTCCATCTTCCTCTGTTGACATAATTGTACTTCCTCCCAAAGCCTTGCTTGTTCCTTAGCATCTATTAAAGTTGCAGGTCTTGTCAGGCTGATACGCTGCTGCGCCGTAGGATCTCTCAATCCTGCAATGAACCTTCTCTTCAATGTCTCATCGTTCGGGGCATTCACACCCATCTTTCTTACCAAGGTTTCCATTCTCTAAATGTAGTTATCAATGCTCTCATTAACTCCCTATCGCAGGTAATCCATCTGTTGGGCCAATCTATCTTGGAAGCCTTGTCGTCCTAACTTTGCCAAGAAGGCTTCCTTTAGCATCTGATAAGTTCCACGCTCTTGTGGTGTCAAATTCCCATACCAATTGGCTGCCTCATCTCGGAGAATAGCCGGAAAAATCCTCAACCTTTGACCCTGGTCAACTACCTCATTGGCCTCACAAGTAACCTCAAACAGTTGGATAAAACTATCCAGATCCTCGTCCCAAGCACCTGAGAACTTGGTAAAGTCCCCCAAATGAACCGAAATCCATTGAGCCATTTCGAACAGAGGTGTGATGTCAATATCACTTCGATCCCAGAAATTTAGCACACGTGGCCTCAGGATCCCTCCTTCAAACTTTTGCACTTGATTCGCGACTCTCCTATGGGAGTACACGTTTTTGGCAGATTTCTTTAAGCTAGTCGAGGTCGACTCACCTTGCAACTCCCACCTCTTCCTTTCTCTTTCAAGGGCTCTTCTCTGAGCGCGTTCCTCTCTTTGCGTTTGTGTTGCTCCTGAGGATGAGCTCCCCTCGCTCATGTACTAGATCTGGAGTCCGCAAGCTCGACCAACATGTGGTGCTAGGCGAACCTATGGCACTCTCTTATAGAGACGTGCCAAGCTTTTCCCGTAAATGCATGAAAATGCTTAGGTCTCTAAACCCAAGGAAACAAACACAAGTATTTGCTTATACTTTGCCAAAGTCTCTCGAAAATTGGTCCGCTTGCTTTGTCCAAATGCCAAACAACTATGATGACCAACTTCCGCAATAGCACCCTCTCCTTTTCCACGGGTTCCTGTGTCTACTTTCCACCTTCTCACCCTGGCCCCTTTCTCTCACTCACTTTCTTGCTCACCCTCCTTCACTTTTTCTTTCAATCCTTCACATGCTACCCCTCTCTCTCTCTCACATGCACTTCTTCACTCTTTCTTGCTTTACCTCTTTCCCCCTTCCGTTCGTTCTCACCCACGCATACATACACCCACACATTCCTCACACACACCCATGCTCAACCACTTCCCCTATCTTTCTTACTTTCCCTTTCTCTACTCTCTCGGCTCTCGATTTCACTCTCTTTCTCTCGTTCCTTCTTCCTTTAACCATGAGAAGCCAGGATCCAAAGAATTTTTAAGCACAAGGATCCAAAGAATTCTCTGCCCATGCCCTTCAACATAGTGTGAAATTAAGTCAACGTCTTGTTCATATCCTATGTGAACGTTTCCCTTCTATGCACATCAGATTTCACTTCCAATCAAAATTTCAATGCAACGTGCATCTTAACGTGTCTTAATTATATATGTGCTCACCCGCCTAGAAATTAGCATTGAGCTCTTTGACGCATCTTTTTATTGCACAACCATCTATGACCCAATCTTTTTATTGCACAACCATCTATGACCCACCCTCCTGAGAGCTCTATGTAGAAGTATATATGGTGCCAAGTGTGTACTGACAGATTCAGCCAGATTTTGCAAACTACATGTGATGAAACAATAATAATTCTGAACATTTATTGCACTTGTCTACAAAAATTAGCCCCAGCACATGT